>VRYO01002772.1:30606409-30673653 GCA_009812075.1 Sialia sialis
GCCGAGTCTTACTCGCAACCCGCCGACAGCTACTCGGATCCCGCCCAGAGCATCCCTCCCGCCGAGAGCTACTCCCAGCCTACCGAGAGCTATCCCCAGCCTGCCCAGAACTATTCGCAGCCCTCCGAGGGCTACTCGCCGGCTCAGAGCTACCCGCAACCCGAGAGCTTCCTGCCTCCTCAGAGCTACGCGTCGCCGTCCGCCTGGTTCCCGCCGGCCTACGGAGCGCGCCCGCAGGGCCCGCACGCTGGTGAGGGGCAGGAGTAGCGCAGGAGCCTCTCTTGGGCCCATGGGCTCCTTCCCATCCCCCAGGGCTGTCCTGAGCCCTTGGGGCTGCAGGACTCTCTTCCAAGCATGGTGGTCATGCAGCCCTCTCTTTTCTCTTCCCTGGATCCTTCTCTGTTGCCCACCGAGGTAGGAGGGGGGTGTTTTACCAGCTGTATCTGTGAATGGCTTATCTTTTTTTTCTCTCTCTGTTCTGAAGGTGGAAATGGTAATTTCTCCCAGAAATGGCAGGGCAAGCAAGTGCCTCAATTTAGTAAACATTGTCCAGAAGAAAATAACAAGCCAAAGGTATGAAATGGGGTCCTCAGTGCTGGAGTGGGTTCTGGGAAAGGCCACGAAAATGTCTGGGGCGGGGGAAGCATCTCTCCTGGGAAAGCTGAGAGAGCTGGCGTTGTTCGTCCTGGAGAAGAGAAGGCTTCAGGTAGAACCCTGCAGCATCCTTTTAATACTTCAAGGGAACTTAGGGACAGACTTTATAGTATGGCCTGTAGTGACTGAACAAGTATTAGTTTTAGATTGAAGTAGAGTAGATTTAGACTGGACATAAGGAAGACTTTTTTCACTGTGAGGGGGATGTGATACTGGCACAGACTGCTCAGAGAAGCTGCGCCCTGAAAGTGTTGAAGGTCAGGTTGAATGTGGCTTTGAGCAGCCTGATCTAGTCATAGATTGTCCCTGCCTGTGTTGGGGGGGTTGGATGATCTTGGAAGTTCCCTTCCTACCCAAACCATTCTGTGATGGGGTCAGTCTTATGGGACTTGGCCCAAGGCACTATAGAGATGCCATTCTCTTGTCTAACATGCTTGCTTTTAAAAGAGAGCAAGCCTGTGACAGTCTGTAAGTCTTGAAAGATATGTGTCAACCAAATTCTTACATGGATTTATGTCAGCCTACTGTGGTGGTGCTCAACTGCCTAAATTACCTTAGTGTTCTGTTATATGGTCAAGACCAGCCAGACAGATGACACTGATGTGTGTAGGGAGAGAAGGAAGGGTCTGTGCTGCCCTATGAACTTGTCCATGTTATGGGAGTTACGGTCTATCTTGAGAGGGAAGAGACGTGGGGCTTTAGCCTAAATCTCACAGCCCTCAGGAAGTCCATGCCAGCAGACTGGTGTGTTTGCAGAAACAGTAATTGAAAGGTGGTAGTGGGAAGAGCTGAGTGCAGGGCACTTTGTTTAGAAGAGAGGTAATTTGAACTTAACTTTCATATTATGTTAGCTTATCTTTGAAACTTTTGAAACACAAAAAATACTAATAGCATTTCGTGACTAACCAAATACAGGAGTATCTTGTAACTGCAATCCTGAGATTATTTCTTCTTCTTTTTTTTTCTTTTCAGACCAAAAAGAAAAAAGAGCCAGTTTTCTCTCATTACTGTGATACTTGTGACCGTGGCTATAAAAACCAGGAGAAATATGATGAACACATTTCACAGCATAAACAGGTTAGTGAGTTTGGCTTCTTTTATTCACACTTTGATTTTTTTCCTTTGTACCTTACAAGCAGTTAGCTGTAGTCACTCATTGAACGAAAGACATAGGAAAGAGATTACAGAGCTATGTCAAGTATATTAGTGGGGGATTTTTTTCTGAATGCTGTATGTAGGGGATGCTTCTGTAGTATTTTTGGTTTTATTACTGAAGCATTTTAAACTGTTTTTCTTGCGAAGTATTGCAAAGTCATAGGAATCAATTCATTGACACCACTGTAGCATGTATGGTTTTTGTGTGGAAACATTAAAAAAAAATCCTTTATTGAAAATTATCAAAATTTGCAAGTATCAAATTGTAGAGTCTTGCAAATTTTTATCTTAGGTAAACTTAATTTTATCTTCAGTTATCAAATACATTGCCTACACTGGTTATTTTAAAATCAGATGAAATTTAAAAGTACGTTACCCCTGCTGTTTTTACAATCACCTTTGTTAGCAACCAGGTAGCTTACACAGCCTGTACAACAAACTGTTTAGGCAACTGGCATTGAGTTTATTTGAAGTATGCTCAAAGCTTGTTTATAGTTTGTGTAAATTGGCATGTTTTAAGTTCACCCTCTCATCTTGCAGTGCTCAGAAGAAGGTTGCAATTTCAGTGCCCATGAGAAGATCGTTCAGATACACTGGAAGAATGTAGGTAACCTTCTGGGCCCAAAACAGGGGTTTGTGCTATCTTTACCATAGCCCCTTTTCTCATTCTTCATTGGTTTCCTTTCATTCATCTGGAAAGAAAATGTATCACCTCTGAGGAGAATCTGTTTCAAGACAATATTGTGGATGAAAATACGTTAAGTACTATGGAATTTTCTTAATGGATTTATTTTATCATCTCTGTGTACAGTCTCACCAGTTTTGGAGATGAAAACAGTATGATACCACTATACCTGACGTAATGATGTTGTCTTTAACTTGTGGGTTTTTTCCTTTCTCTTTTAAAGACCTATGAAATATTTCTTCCTTAGGCACATGCACCTGGTGCTAAAAGAATAAAATTAGATAGTCCAGAAGAGATTGCTAGATGGAGAGAAGAAAGAAAAAGGTAAGACTTGTGGCCTATGGATATGTTTTATTGTATTTTCCCTTGTTGGGAGCATTAGATGGCATTAGCTGAAAGTCAGGGAGAGCACATAACTTGTTTTTGCTCTTACATTGACCCTGCAAAACTCCTGCAGCAGTGATCTGTGTCAGAATGCCTGGGCCAGGAGAATGTGAGCTCCAGAGACTATAATAATTTAGAATATTATAATGGCAGGCAAGGTATCAGCTGAGAAAGGAAACAACTTTCCTAGGGGCTTGATGTGGTTCCCCAGGTTAGGTGAATGTCTCATTCTTTTTAGCCTGATCACTGATTGTGTATTAGATCAGAAGTGTTTGTGTAGTGGTTTTTAATAGCTTAAAAATCTGGAACTGTTGTACTGACTATAATTGTAATACCGTGTACAGATTTCCTCAGTTTTAGTTGTCCCAGTAGACCACGCCAGGGAGTTTTCCTCATTTTTTAAGGGCTTTCTGTGTTGCTTGATACTTTTTTAGTGAAAGAGAAGTCTAACTTACATTGTATGCCGGGTGCAAGGTCAAATTCTCCAATAAGAACTATTTCTCACTATTTCTTAACCTGTGATGTAACAGGGAAAAAAAATAAAATATAAAATAAAAACGTAACTTTTTAATGTTGATTCAGATTGAGGTATTTATCTCCTAGTTTTTTTTTCCCTTCAGAGTTCAAAAGATTACAATGTACACTTTACCAGCAGGAGAAAAATGCTGCAGGCTTTCCTCACTTCTATTCATAATTTAGAGTATAGTCTTGCAAGTGATCAGTTCATGAGTTTTGTTTCCATGAGCAAGCAAGAGTCCTATATACAGAATGGGAAGTGATAAAATTTAATTTTGAGATCAGTTATGATAAGTTAGGGCAGTGTACTAGTCATGTGGTGTTTTTCTAGTGAAATAAAAGATTCCATCAGAACACTGGGTTTATGTATCCACCTTGCATCCATGTCAGAAGGTAATGTTAATATGTTCTTGCTTTGAACTTCACTTCTCTTAATACGTTTTTACACTGTTTTTGTTGAAGAAGAAAAATAAATGGAATTTACTGTAGAATTTTTTAACTGCTTCCCTATCAATTTTTTCCTGTGTGGAGAAGCAAAATTTCTCCCCATGTAATTTCATTCCTGAAGGTTTTAATTTTTCTTTGGACATGGTTTCAGCTTTTTCTGCAAATTTCAGAAAGGCAGAGGGAGATCTTACCACTATGTCAGCACATCACAGCAGTCAACTGTTGCACCTACAACTGCTGTTCATTCTTTACAAATGAAAATAATCCATAGGTTCTTTTAAAAATAGCTTTTTTTTGATGCAGAAGCAAGAGCTGATTTTCTCCCATTTTTAAAATGCCATCATTAACCACACAAAAATTGGTCATGATCTGTACAAATATAAGTTTGGTATTAGATTAGGCAAGTTTTTGTGCTAGGTTAGTTTTCCTTCCAAGGTTTAGTTTTATTCGAAAGATGCTTGAGGTCTTGGTTTTTATTTGCTTTCAGGGTACATATTGCTGTTGTTTTTTTTTTTGGCGACCTAATTTTCTAACAGTAACTCCAAAGAAGAATTTGTATGCATATTTGTATGCAGTCTCTGAGAGAGTCATTGCTACTCATTTCAACTATTCATACACTTCTTCTCTGTTTTGGGAAGTGTTCAGGAGAGTTCCTGTCTGGCAGCTGATGCTGAGGTTTAAGTGTTGAAATGATGTTAAAGGTGTATATGTCAGTATGTACTGTACTAGAACATTAGGGAAGTGGGAATTGTACATGAAATTATGGATAAGATGCTGTTTGTGTGGGGCGTGGGTGCTGCAAATCACAGAAGCCTTTATCTACGCTTAATTGTAAGGCTGATGCTCTGCCTGAGATGGTTTTGCTGAGCTTCTGAAGGATCTCATGGTTTTACAGATAAATATAATTTGGCTGTGATACAGCATTGCTGAAAGCTTTAGCTCACTGCAGCACGCTAAAATCAGAGGAAATAAAGTCGCATGGTCGCAGCCACCAACCAGAAAAGGCAAAATGGAATTAGGACTGTCTGAGCCAAGGCCACTAGATGGAGTAGTGCCTTATCTTGGTACTTCAGGCTGTCTGTGAGCATCGTATTTAGCGGGATGGATGGGTGTAAAATTACTACCTGGGTGGCTTTTGTTACTCTTTGTACAGCAAGGAAGCTCTATGAGCATCCTTCTTTTTTTTTAATTAAAAAATAAATGTGGGGGAGGGGATGGGAAGCAGGCAGAGAGAGAAAGCCAGCTGGAACTTTTGTGCAGCAATAATTGGGTCACCAGCAAAGCATCGGTTTAGTACTGAAGGTCTGTTGTTGACTCACAGTAAACATTGCATTGTACAGAAAAAAAGGACACCAGAGGGAGTCTGAGCTATTAAGCAGTTTTGGTTTATGGTGACAGGAAAAAACCTTTTTCTTTCTAGAAGCTCCAATCAAAACTGAGAATGAATCTTTTTAGGTCATTATTAGTTTGTTTCTAATTAGGTTGCAGCGATTTAATATGTGTGTTTCTATGCTGCATCCTGTCTCGCTTGTTCTTTCAGCTGTTATAAATAATTACTTGCAGAGTTGAGATTTTTCTTCTTAATTAGCTGCTGTGTTGCTCAATTGTGTATCCTGCTTAAAACCTTCAAGAAAGAGCTGGTGTTTAAAGTATAGCCTTACTCTCAAAGAAGAAAGAGGAGGAGGAGAGCTGGTAAAGAGTATCTCTGGATGAGGCATGCTGGGTCAGAATGCTGTTTTCCTGTTGAACCTGCTGAGCCAAGAAATCTAATTAAGCAAAGAGCAATAGAGATGAAGTTCCATGGGATCTCAGGGTTTCCCTGTGTTTTGCAGACAGATGGTTGTGAAGTCTGACATCAACTTTTCTTGTTTTGATTTGTCCTGCCCCTTCCAAGTGCTGAGAAATGTGCTGTCTTCAGCATATTTTTTTCTTTAGCATGATCTTAAAGAGAATTATCTGCAATGCATTTCCTTAATGTGTCAGAATGAGGTATTGCTGTCTTCCTTACTCCACAAGTGAGATCTGGGTCCCGCCAGCCCATCTGTTTCTCACCAACATTTCTTGAGCAATGGTTATTAGTAAGAATGTGGCAAGGCTGCTTTAGTGTTAAAAGCAAATCGTTAAACTTACTTTTGCTTAGCTCCTAATATAACATTGGGGGATTTTCTTGAACTTGTGTGTTGCTTTTAAATTATCCCCTTTCTGCCCAGCTTTCTTTAATCTCTTGGCATTGGTTTGTTCAGATAGGAATTGTCTGTTGTATTTCCTTGCAATACATCTCACTGAGCTGAGCATGTGCTTAGTGCTTGAAGTCCAGTACTGTTAACCACATCACTTTTAATTAATTTGTGTTTTTTTTAGTTGCATAATGATAATCCTAGAGTAGTTTGGAATCCTCCCCGGTGTTGTGTTCATAGTAGTGAACTATATAATGTGGAAAATAATTTCTTATAATTTGGTAAAAGTAGAGAAGACAAAGCAAAGTAGAAGGGATGTGTTAGTAGGTTAAGGTAACATAGATACATTAAAGTTTGATCTGCTGGAATAGATTAGCAATAAAACTGCCTCAGCTAACACATGGTTAAATCAGATGTGAGAAAGTTAAGCCAAGATTTTATCAGCTCTATTGGGTCATTTTTGTTCCCTTTGGGCTATTCACATCTCCTTTACCGTTGGCTGTGCATATGCCATTAAGACCAGCTCAAGAAATTATTGAGACATTTTGCTCACAGTGCTGTTCCTATTAAAATGATGAACATGTATAGCTCTTGACTCAGGAATTCAAACTGCTAAAGAAAAAGGTCTCTTTTCTGGTAGATGTTGGCAAAGCTCTGTTTCTTCACTGCTCAGTGAGCTGCTTTACTCCAGTGTTTATGAGAGCAAGATAAAGTATGCTGGCCTATAAAAAATGCATGGCTCTGGCTACTGTGCTCATTTATTGGAAAAAAAAAAATTATTCACTGAGGCACACATGTTATTGATTACGCTCAGTGTCACTGTTCCCTATTTCTAGAAGCTTTAGGGTGTCCTTTACCTGTATGTTTCACTTTGTTGGGATATATTTAATATACTCAGTCTGAAAAGCAGTTTTCTGATATTATCAATTTATTTTGAAAAACTTTGGATTGTAGAAATGTGTACAGTTGGGAACTGCAGCTGCTATGAAAGAGGGCTGCCTTCTCAGGCTGTGCTGGCTTTATGAAGTCTGCTGTGCCAGACTATCACATCCTGGTTTAACTCCCTTTTACAATAAGTTGCTTAGGTTTGTAAAGCCCTGTGGGGACTGATGAAGCTGTTTGTGTTCAAGCTCTGACAAGTTGTTTGCAAAGCACAAATGCTGGGGTACTTCTACTTCAGTGGTGTTTGTAGGTAACATTTAGGAACATCATTTTCTTAGGAGAGGAGAAGGGCTTGGCGGGGTGCAAACCCAAGTCAGCTCTTCGGATTTAAGTGTATGGCCTTTTATGTGGAGAGACTCGGTAAAGGCAGTGAGTAAAATGCCATTTAACATTTGGGAAGAGGTGGAGAAAGTAAACACAGTGACTACAGATGCCTTCAGATGTGCTTCTGCAGGCATACTGGGACTTGTGACTTGAGCTCTTGCCAGCTGTCAGTTACTGCCTGTGTCAGCTGGAAGGCTGGTTTAGGAGAAATCTGTCAGTCTTGGCAGCAAATGGAACTGGTGCAGTCCATTACGGTGGCTCGTGGAGGGAGTGGTAACTCCCTCTTTCAGGAATGAAAGTGGGAGGCAATCATGTCTCAAATTGTATTGTGAGAGCATGTCTGAATATGTCCTTAATCAGCATAAGTGCTGGAGCACTTGAAGACTCCTTTGCTCTAGTATTTAGGGTCTTCCCTTACATTTAAAACACACCCCACATCCCCTGCAATCTCTACAATAAGCTTGGGGATTTTTTCAACATAACTACTTGTTTGATAGCTTGCTGTCCTTGTGGGAGCCTTTGTGTTTGAAAGAAAGCACCTTCTCCTAAAACTATGGAGAACAGGGGTCTTTGTCAATGAGAAGCTTTTGAGATTAAAGAGTTCATTGCACATTTGCTGTGTGCTGGGAGTGTTGCAACATGGATGAACAAATCTAACAGGGAGGAGTGGAGGTAAAGCATCACATCCCTGTGCTCTCTTGAGCTGTTTGGCAGATTTCTGGGAGAAATCCAAAGAAAATAGATGTTGACAGCTCATGTTCAAATCCTCTTAAAGGAGACAAGTTCTGCAGTGTGTTTAGGTTTGTCTTGTAGAAAATGCTTCTCTTTTTCCCTTGGTATGTGGTTGAAGCTGTCTTGAATCAATGTGACACTTAGCATTCATGCTGTAATATGGGGGAAAGGCATGTGATAAGATTAAATATTTAAAGAAAGATATGTGTCTTTTTTGATAGCTGTTTTTAGTGAGAAGCTGTTCTACATTTCTCTTCACTCCAGTTTAATAGACATCAAATATTTATACTTTGTGTTTCTATCCAGAAGCTGGGGAAGCATGTGCATGTGTTTCTCATTTAACACCTTTATCTCAAAGCACTGGTATTTAGCTAACTAATGTTTGCAGAGCAAGTAGTATAGCCATTTTTGGGCTTTGACAGTAAAAAGCCTGCTGCCCAGGCTGTACATGTTAGAACCAGCAAGGCATTTGTCTGGAGGGAAGGATGGCTCTTAAGGGAGGTGGGGAATGGAAGAGACCAGATGGTTTGGGAGATGGTCTTTTCATCTGCATGATTTGGCAATTTTTCTTGAACCTGGAAATAAAAAGGGGCAGTAATTCTGATGAACTTGAGGTCAGTGTGCAAGCACAATGCTGGATGTTGCTTGAGAAGGAACTTGTATGCTTATCCCTGTCATATTAAAGGAATCTTGTGCACTCAGAAGCTGTTCACATAACCTTTTTGTTATTTTAAAGTTTACAAGAACTCAGCAGTTAGTTTGCTAAAAGCGTGTCATTCAAATAATCCACTTGAAGCTCCACAGAAGTAAAATAGGAGGACTAAATCATGCTGTTATGTGTTGGGGCAAACAGAGGGTCCATGACTGTAACCAAACTGTTTATCTGTACCTTGCTCAATGGTTTGGTAAATCTAAGAATGCTGATGTGATAATTTTTGGGGTTTTATATTTTGTGTTTTGTGTCTGGATATGTAAGCATAAATGCACTCAGGTTTCTTTTCCTCACTAATGCCTTTTTAAGAAAGAAACAGTCTGTTAAAGTTCCTGGAAAATTTTTAAAAATCTGTAATGTTTGTAGTGGAAGCTGATTTAGTGAAGGGGGAATTGAGAAACTACAGTGAATCCTTTAAGAGCCAGTGAAACTATTTTTTTTTCCTTCTAGAAATTTTCCTACGTTGGCAAACATTGAAAAGAAGAAGGAAATGCAGGTGCAGAAGGAGGAAAGGGGAGAAGTGCTGACTACCCAGCAGTTTGGGTAAGTGTTTTGAACCAAGCTTGTTGCTTTCCTCCCACTTAGTTCAAAAGCATGCTCTGTTACTGTGGTCTCCCAACAGTTACTGCCTCTGCTGTATAAAGAATCTGGCTGCCCTTTAAGAGAGGATGGGCCATTTTACAAACTGCTGATGTAATATTCTTTTGTTAACTTCATATTGCCCCAAAGTCCATTTCAGTTAAATGAAACAATAACTACAGTAATTTCACGATTATAAGCCACACCTGATCATAAGCCACACATCCCAGTAGCCAGGCAGACCACGGGATTTGTCCATATATAAGCTGCACCTGAATATAAGCTGCACGTTTTTTTGGTTTTTTTTGAGGGAGGATCCATGTGTAACAAAGTAACAAATTAGTAACAGAATCACTGCCAGCTGGGTTTGGTGTCAGATGCTCAAGTTGCAACAGTTTTCATAGACCAGCAAAGCCTTTGAAGGCAGCCCCAGGCACCCTCCCCAGCTGGCTCTCACTTCTGGGTTGCCATGTCACTGGGATTTGTCCATATATAAGCCGCACTACTGGGGTAGGCTGGATTCTTCAATGAAAAAGGTGCGGCTTATAATCGTGAAATTACTGTACATTAAAAAGGTGGTATTCTGGATTGTTTGAGAAAACCACTTTCTAGTGGCCGTTCATTAAATTAGCATAACCTTGGTCTCTGAAAAAGTAGTAACGGGGACAAAAAGTCATGCAGCATAATGATTCCACATGGATTAATCCTTTATTGCCTGAAAATCACCAACAAGGATTTTATTCTTACTCTCTCCCCTTTCTGATGATAAATCAATAGTCAAGTGAAGAGGGGAAAAAATAAAGGTGATGGAGGGTAGGAGAAAGAAGCAGCACTACTTAAGTTATAATGAAAACTATATGAAAATGAAGTTAAATCTGTCTGCTACCGTTGTTCTGAGCTAGTACTTATTCGTCTTGGATTTTCATCTGTTCTCTGCCTTATATTTTCCAGCACAGTTTTATTCTTCTCTCCCTGTTTCATTGTTAGGTGGAACCAGCTAACTTCATTGGCTCTGCTTTAGGACTTGTGGGAGGACTGTTTTTAAAAAAAATGCTATAATGAGCCACACTCCTAAAATATCACTTGTTTAAACTAGAATGACTGGGCTGGAAGGCAGGAGCAGACTCAGTCCTTAGGGGCTCTTGTTAAATGCCATTTTCTGCTACATGAAAGTGAAGCTGGGGTTTGCCTAGTTTTTTATGTAGGGGGTGACAGCAAACAGAACAAAACTTGCACCATGGTAAAATGGTTGAGCTAGTGCAGAATAAGAAGTTAGTGTAATTTATTAAATGTGGACAGTGCAAATTACCTTGTTGCAGCATATGCTTCAGAGGATCCAGCACTTAACCGCCTCCACCCAAACCTGTTGCCTTTCATGACTGAGAGAAAAGGTTTATAGAAGACTGAAGTAAAAGTTCCTTCAAAGGAAATAAAGTTGCAGGAGTGCTTTGCACCCAAGGAAACAAACCTGGGCATTGAAACTAAAGCTGCAAACATGTATTATATTATCTTTGGAGATTCTTAAGAGCAAAGGTGGACTTTCATTGTCACAGTAACAAAATGTTTGATGTCTACCTGGCTTTATTTGCTAACTTTTGGCTCTGAGTCAGAATCTTCGAGTTTAAATGTCCATCAGTAATTCCATGCTGTTACATTTGTTAGCTTTATATCTGGAAAACTGTTTGGAAAAAGAAAGCCCTCAAAACTGCAAGTTGTTTATTTCTGTGTAGCAACTTTTATTTTAGCTGCTTCTACAAATCTCTTCTTTTTCTCCCCTCCCTCCCTTGCACTAGTATCACTCTAGACTTGGTGAAGTGTCCATAAGCTGCCATTTCTGCTTTGTATATCAGCAGTAAAGATTCTGGAATTGGTGCTTATCTGGCAAATTTACTGAAGCATGAGGAAAAAATAAAGCACAGCTTGTTCCCTGCAAGCTGTACTATTAAAGCAAATAGCTAAGTAAGATTTAGAAAGGATTAGATGCTTAACGCTTCCATGGTGCTTTCCATTTGTGGTTCTCTGAAGTGCTTTGCAAATCCTAAGTCTCAGCATCCCTGCATGTGAAATCGCTTTGGAAGCCTGTCTTGATGTCTCACAGCACCTGAGTAATAGTGCACAGTTCTCCATGCCCTCTGAGTAGAGAGTGAAGAGCAGGATATCTTCCATAAGGGAATGGCAGAAGGCAGATGCCAGTTTAATGTTTGCTGGAACATTTTTTTGACCTTGAGGTTTCTTTTAGGGTGTTTTAGACCCCAGAGAATTTAGAAGGTTGTTTTTAACCCTTGGTCAAGGACAACAGCTTTTTTTTGAGGCTGTATGTACTCTGTATCTTCTAGGTTGTAAAACATGCTGAATTTAGAGCATGTTGTACAAATTCAGAAATGCAATTTTCTCTCTTGTTGGAGTTGAATCATAGGAGATAATATTAACCTTCTTTTGTGGGTTAGGGGCTGATACGCAGGAAGGCAATGGCTTGCCACTTGTGCCTCAGGAGCACTGTGGTGGGTGATGCCATCAGGGATGAGCAATCAGTGTTAGACACTGTACTGAAATGACTGAAGAATTACATTAAATGTGTTTTGTTGTGATATAAAGTCATTTTGAGTGCTGTGACAGGCCTTGTTCTCTTCTCAAGAAGGACTTAGTAAGCCTAGAAAAGCATGGAAGAGAGGAATGCTGGTAATGGGAACATTTCTGAGCAAGCAAAGTAGTGGGTGGCTTGAAAGGGCTGTGTGATGGAGGCCTAGAAAAACTGCATGGGTGGAAGAGGTGAATAAAGCGAATATACACTGTTTCTTGCAACTCAAGAAGGATGGGGTACTAAATGACTTGTTTAGACCTCAGAATGATGACATACAAAAGGAAGTCTTTTGTCACAAAATATTAACACCTTGCTGCAATATTTCAGGGATGCCAGACATGAGCACAGCATCCCACATCATGAGGCATGTGGTTGACTAGGGGTAATAGGACTTCAGCCATGCTATAGATGAGGCTGAGGCAGGGACGATCAGAGCCAACCATGGGGCTCATTTAGGACAGGAGATCTTGTGTAATTTTTGCTGTTGTAATGTACTGATGGTTAGTTAGTCTTGTTTTGCTGAATTGAGTTTATGTTGCTCAGAAATATATATTTTCAGGAAGCTTCAGTTGTCCCTTCTATATTTACTTTTCTCTCTTGGTCACATTTATTCTTGTATCTATATAATTCAACCAGAATTTATTAAGTTTTCCAGGTGTCTTCCTATCAACATGTGTTTATAGGATAACCTGGGAGATGATGGAACCATGAAAGATAAGTGGAACCAGCATGCTGTGCTCTTCCTGTATTTCAGGACTTGCTATTTTGTTTCAGGTTTTTAAAAAATGCATTATCCTGGTGGACATTTCTTTTTATTCCTTTTCCTTGGAATGGAAAACATGAATGGCATGTTAGTTGGAGGCAGGAGTAGGTAGTCATTGCAGCTGGTGGTGTCAGATGGCTGAATGGATTTGGTGCAGCAAGGTGCTTCTCGGAGCTGTAACTAGAAAAAGGAGACTTTAGCAGTGAAAGAATGTTTACAGTAGATGCTTTCCTTTTAACTTCATGTCACTAGAGTTTTGAATTACTTTAATGCTCAAGTGAGAAGAGTATTTGCTGACTTTGTTATCTGAAATGAAAATGCCATGTCCTCACGCTGCAGGTTCTCACAGAACTTTCTTAGCCCATGTACCCTTGGCCTTGTTGAAAAAATAAAAAGTAAAGGTAATGAACTCCAAACTGTTCATTCAGTTTCCAGCTTTGTCCCATTGCCCTGCCTGAGATGAGGTGTGAGTGATTTTATGGCCTGTCACCTTGTGTTAGCTGAGCTGGTGTAAGTCCTGGCATCGTTCTGTGTTGCTGAACCTTAAGCAAGAGCCTGAGCCATTTGGTTCCATCAGTTGTTTTTATTCTCATAGATTATCATCTGTATGAGCTTTCTGTTTCTATTCTCCAGCAAAATGAAGGGGATGTGGAAACCTCCAGAAAATGGAGAGGCTCTTGGCCATCAACGAAGACACAGAAGAAGACAATGGCGCCCGTTCTGGAAGAAATTTAGGAAAAATGGCAGCAATTATCATGAACACGGAGATCAAAATGAAGCCAATGGACCAGAAAACAGCACACATGAAAAGGAACATGAAAAGCAAAACGCTTTGGCAGGCCAAGCATATGAGAAGGATGTGGACCCTCTTGGTCTTCTGGCAAATGGTGATGTTGGTAAGATGAAAGAACTTGCAGAAGTTTTATTTTAAATAGTTGTTTTAAGTTTAGAGGATGAGACTTTGTGCTTGCTAGTCACCATTTTGGAAGTCTGACATGAGGTTTGTATACAGTGTTACACGTTCTGATGTAAATATTGTACAGTAGGCCATTCAGCACCAACTTCGGTTGCTAAAATCAACAATTGAGATAAGAAAATATTTATAAAACCAGAAGAAGAATGAAGTACTTCAACAGCCAAATTATTTTTGAAAACTGTTAAATATCCCTTTGTGGTTTTGAAAATACCAGTATCTGTAAAGTGAAAACAAATGGATTTCCTTGTATGAGTTAAGTGAATTAGTTAAAATGTCAGTATTTTGCTTTTAATTTGTATCTTTGCTGTATTATTACTCTTGATATTCTCCATATGTGTGTGTTCTCTGAAGTATTGCTGCTTAGTTTTGCTGGGTTTGGATTTTTGTTGGGTTTTTTTGTGAGCATGTCTTGTTTCCTCATGCTGGCAGCAATATAAATTCTTCAGTTCTAACTATTTATAATACAGTCAGCAGTGATGCAGTATTCCTAGAATATGGCATGTAAGCTGACTTATACTCTGGCTATTTTTAGGAACGAGGGTAGAATACATTCCCTGGAAAGATGTCTGATGCTGAGTTTTTCCTCTTGAAAACATAATCTTCAATTAGTGAGAACAAGAACTCAACATCCCTATGCAATTTGTTTATTCCATTAATCTTTGTGTGTTGGGAAACTTAAGTATGCTTAAATGTATCTGTATTTCCCTGCAGCATCTGTGTTTTACTTAATGATAAAAGGTCTAATTATGTCAAAATGCAGCTAGTGGCTTCAGTTATAGTAGGTAAAAAAGGAATGTGGTACTTGCTTATTACACATTACTAAAGCTCATTGCAACTTTTTATACAGTTGAGAGACATAGCCAGAACAAATAATAACAACCACAGTATGACTAGGTAGAATTTAAAAAAAACAGCCCAAATCCATGATTTTACTGTATAGGCACATCTTTTTGAGTTGTTTTTTTTTTTTAATTCCCCCTGATTGGCTTTTAAATCCTTCTCCTCCATCTCAGAACTAAATCTAGCAAGACTTCAAAACATTATGAAATCCTCTCTCTCTCTTTACCTACCCTTGATAACAAAACCTGTAATTACATTTGGTATGCAAAGAAGGAAGCAGAAGGCTGAGGCTTGTGTTCAGGAAACTTTTTGTTTCAGTAGCTTTGCTGGCAGGGCTATAAGCCAATGGAGGCACCAGTTTGCCACCACCTATCTGTAGATGGTGGTGGACCAGTGTGAGGAGGTTTCTGTCAGTCCACAGCACTGAGCAACAGTGCCCAACATCAGCTGTGTGTGCTGCAGAGACGGGGACTTAGCAGCAAGGCTGGCTGTTGCCAGGATTGTTGGGAAAAATCCTTCTTGCCTTTTCTTTCCTTGCAGAATCTGACAAGGATGAGGCAGCTGAGGAAGATGGGAGACTGGCAATGACAGTTGTCCCCAGGCAGGTGACCTCTGCCTTGAGCGCGCTGTCGGTCAACTATGGCAGTGCATCCGACAGCGAGCCCGAAGGTGTGTAGAAACAACCTCTGCTCTTCTCCTTTTCCCTTCCACCCTGTGTCACACTGCAGTGATGGGGACTGCAAACAAGACTGTGGCTTTTTTTGCTGTCCTCTTCTCAGCAGCATGTCCTGGGTTGAGAGAGGAGGTGTAAAATGTCTTTGATTGGGTTGTGTGTCATCAAATTTCCAAGCCTTTTCTCCCGTACTTGGGGGAAAATAAAGAACCTGGTTATGGTCTTGCTTCAAATCATGTTTGTATAATGCCAGGAAAAAGCTGTTATTGCCTCTCTGTGAACTGATTTCCACATCGTTAAGGGCTTTTTCCATAGAAGGCTGCTGGGTGTTGCAGTAGTACTTGAACTGTCTGTTACTTCGATTTTGTGCTTCTCTGAGTGTATGCATCAATGTGTGGCGAGGAGTTGCTGCTGCTTGTTTTTGCAAATATTTACTATACTTTAGTTGTCCTACCCAAATTTAGAGAGCATCTACCAGATAGTGAATTGAACCTGGGCATCCTCTACCCTAGCTGTGTCATGATTTTCTCAGCAGCCAAATATGCAGTAAGCTATAATGTGAAGCAGTGTACTTCTTAAATGACAAGAAGGCAGAGATTTGAAAATCTCAATCAGGTCTTATTCCTTTTATTTTTTTTTTTGTGCTGTAAAATTGAAATACCTTGTTTTCCTTTCTGTGAATGTTTAGAGATTATTCTTTGTATTTAAAAAGAAAACCCTCCCTTCCTCCAAGTAAACCTTGAGCATCTTCACATCAGGTTGTGTGAGCAAGAGTAGTACTAACGAACTGCCAGTGCATGGGGATATGAGCATGTTGAAGAGGCTTTTAAGTTTGAGATAAAAGTGTGTTCTTTTTCTTTAAGAATTCCCTGTCAAGACTGCAACAAAAGCTGAGAGAAACCAGGCTGTGCTCAGAAATACGCCTCAAACTACTGCTGCTCCTCAGAGTCAGAAACCAAATCAAAACCGCCCAGAATGTGCAGGCACAACGTTAAGGAGCTCGAATTCAAATGCACGTCCCCCCAGAGGGCCTGATAAGCGGGGCAGGAAAACATTACCTCGCCTTCCCAAGCGCCGTCCAACTCTGCTGGAAATGGTAAGAGGCTAAAATAATGCCTCCTGTGCAGGAGTAGAACTATTTGTGAATGTTTCTCCTCTTCCCTGTGGGAAGTTAGAGCAGTTTGTTGTTAGCACAGGGCCTGGCTTAAGAATAATAAAATGAGCATTTCACTTGGAGAAGGTGAAGATGCTTTAATAGACAAATGGAAATACCCTGGCATGCATTCAGGTAATGACTGACTTTGGTAAGCAAGAGATGACAACTGAATCATGTGTCTGAAATGAGCTGCACAAGGAACAAACCCTTTGTTCTCTCTTCCCTTCCCTGTGGCAGTATCCAGTAGGTTTTGTTTGTGTGGAATCCCAGCAGCCATGATCTGATCTTTTTGCTCCCAGCTTTGCTGTTCAGTCACCTTCCTCTGCTGGAGGAGCACACAGCTCTTTTTGCACATGCAAAGAGGTCTTGTTGAGAAGTGTGCTGGTGACTTAAACTACAGAGTGGTGATGAGCTGCAACCTACTTGCAGAAGGGTTTCTTCACTAGGCACGTTTAGATCAATCTGAGGAAGGGACAGCACCTTGAAGCGCAGCAGATTGGTGTCTCAGAAGGGTAGAAAGATGTTTGTAAGGGTGAGTCCAAGGTATTCCCAGTAACAGTGCAAAGCAACCCATTTGGCTTTCTTTAGAAAGCTCCAACAACCTTGGAGCTTTTACTGGATTTGTTACTCAAAAGCAATACTACCCTTGTGATTCTATAAATAGCATAAAGCTCCTCCATCAAGGGAAAACTTGCAGTGTGCAAAATACAGGAGAAAGCAGGGTGCCACTGACATCAGAACTCTGAAATAGCACAGGATGTTTCAGCAAGAGATACCTGATAAGGTACATCCCAAACTGCAGATGTGGGAGAGATCCCTCAGCAGTCTTTTTAGCACATAGTACAATTTCTGCCAAGACTTCAAGTTCCTAGTGACTGAAATGAAAGTGTTTGTCGTTTGTGTAGCTCCCAAAGCATGCACTTGCCTTTATCACTTGCTCTTCAAAGTTGTTGGTGATCAAAGCAGTGACGACTCTGGAAGAAAGTCAGATGAAGTCCCACATGCTGAGAGAAGCTGGCAGTACACAGGAAATCTGAGTTGAAGCTTGCCAGTATAGTCCATTTTTAAATTGCATTTTAGTGAGTTGTTTTTGCCTTTTCAAATTGCTCAGAGTTGTTTTTAAAGAATGTGTGCTGTGACTGTGAATCACAGAGAAGGGCCTGAGGTTTGCAGGTAGGCTTCCACTGTTACTAGAAATGGTCAGTGTTTGAAAACCTTGAGAAGGGAGCAAGGTTGAAATTTTACAAAATGGATCCAGAAAGTGGATTAGAATGCTAAAAAAGGCTGTATCAATGAAATGATGCTCTTAAAGAAAAAGAAGGGGTGGTAGGAGATTAGCTGCAGGTGTCTCAGCAGTCATTCAGGAGTGAGCTTGGGCACTACTAAAACATATTTATTGTAGACATGTAAACACTAATGTGAATTTAGTCATTCTCTATGCTGACAAAATCAAATGCTTGTCTACTGTCACTGCACTGATACCCATCTCTGCATTGAAAAGTTAAACAGAAGGATGTAGTTTTTGATAGGGTGATTGCTGCAGCCCAACTGGGCCCTGATTTGGCCATTTGGGAATTCACCAGTTTCTCCCAGTCAAACAAAGAGAACATCACTATGCTATCCCTTGTCTGCCCTGAAGTACATCTCCTGTTCAGATAGAAGGTTCCTGAAGCCTCATTTTAGGTGTCAGCTACTTGTAACACCTCGTAGCAACTGATCCAAGTAGAAATATTCAGACTTAAAAATGGCTGGTTAAACCACTGTTGAAACTTTCAGCAACAAAAAAAGCTTATTGGTGACATTGCAAGCAAGATTTAGCCAAATCTCCTGCAATGCGTAATACAGCTCTCCTGCAAATGGTCAAGTAGTTACAGATTTAGCCACTTGGCCCAGATTTTGTGTTTGTTCATACTGCTAGTTCTGCTGACACTTGCAATGAAAAAGGTTCATTCAGCTCTCTGGCTGATAGGTTTCTTTTTCCTACTACCAAAGTGAACTTCAATGAGATTAAAGTTGATGAGGAAGGCCTCTAGCACTTTGATTAAGCTATTAGAATTAGGTTGGTGTATGTATTATTGCTCAAAGAGTTAGTGCTGTTTAAACCCATGGTCTGGTACCTGATTAAAGATGCCCTTTCCTGGTATTTATCTTTTACTCGTAAGGGGTTTAAATTAAAAATGCATGGGATATTAAATTGCAGATTTAGTATAACTCAGAAAGTGTAAAAAATTATAATGGACTTGCTACTCTGACATACTGGAATGCATGGCCTGGTATTAGAGTCTATGATATGAGATCATCATTGTCTCTGGTACAGCAGTCTCCAGCCCTGTGTGTGCAGGACCTGTGTGAGAGAGCCAGCTGTTTAACTCAAAGGATGCTGGAAATTACTGAGTAGATCAATATATCTTGCTATGTTATTTTCAGCTGCAGAGCAATAAAGGAAATGTACATCATCTTCCCTTTTTTTTAATTTCCAGTTACTGGCCCAGGACATCCGACACGAAAGGAATGTGATTTTGCAGTGCGTTCGATACCTCATCAGAAATAACATGTTTGGACTTCACCTTAAAACAGAACCACAGGCGGAAGCAGGAACTGAACAGTCTTCTACCCCTACAGCAGAACCTTCTGTGGACAAACCCGATGAATCTAATTGTTCTTGTAGCTCTGCCCTTCAGTTAGAAGGAGGACAAGAAGATGCATTATTAATAGCCCAGGGTGAGAAAGAGCCTGTGGATCAGACTTCACAGATGGCTCAGTTGGCAGATGAGGACACATGGGAAACCCCATCAATTCAGTGTGAAGGAGCACCATAGAGGATGTCTGTTATGGACAGTAAAGCAAAGGCTCACATTTTCTACTCAACTGATGCTTTTTGAAATACATCAGTGTAACAAAAAATCATTAAAGCACATACTAAGAGCTGTTAAAACCACTTTCCTGATCTGTTGTGCCCTAGGTGGCCATTTCCTTGGAAAACATACTGAGTAATTCCATTTCCACGTGGCACACAGGGCAGCAGTGGCACAGAGTATCACCTTTCCTAGAGTAGGTGCAGATCCCTGCTCTAGAGCTTCAGAGTTCTGAGTATCTTACCTTCTTATGAAACATGTGGGAGTCCATCCCCAGAGTCAAATAGGATAGATCTTCCTCATGTGAAGTCATGGTCCAGTGAGTGTGGAGTATCTTGAGCATCCAAAAGTATTTCAGAGGAGTTTCAAAATGGCAGTTAAGTGAACACATGGTTTTACTTCAGCTGTTACAAAATATATCCAATATAAATATAATATACCCAGTGTAAAATATGGAAGAAATAACTGACCTGGTTGAAAAAGTACTGCTTGTACCAGGAGCCTCTTCCTCCCCAAATTAAGTTGTTAATTGAGCAGAGAAATGGAAATGAGGGTGCAGGTTGCATTTATTTAACAAATAAATTAATAAATAAACTATAACTGCTTGCATCAGTGCTGGTTTGCTTGTTGACATCAGGTACCGAGTATTGAGCTTTAACTGCTGTTACAGTTATTGCCTGGCAAATTAACTCCGGAAGCAAACCCTCAATGTCATTATCAAAGTTCAGAAAGCTTACCAAAAGTTACTAGTTACCTTTGCACATTCTTCAGGAATTTATTACTTGGCCTTCTGGAAGAATGGCCTTGGTACATTGTTACAATGCTCCTACAGCACCCAGCGATTGTTTTTTTATGGGTTTGTGCGTACATCGATAGTGTTGTGAACACTAAAAAGGAGCATCGGCCAAGGTTTAGAAAAAAAAAAATTAGTTTTTTGATTATATTGTGCATTTGTTTGCCAGAATTATTCTTGTCAAGGGCAGGTGTTAGTTTGTCACATTGACACTGAAAACGCCACAAAAATAATCTATTGTCAAAACCTCCACTGCAGGATCTGCTCTTTGTCTTCTAGTCATGGTTAAATGTTGCAGTTAACTCTCAGGGACTGGCTTTGTTTTCTTTTTGTTTGGTAGAAAGTCTGGCCTTCCATTCCACCATCTGAAATAGGGAGACTCACGTGGGGGTTTTTTATTGCCTAATAGCTGTATTTTCTTTCCTTTAGTTCCTTAACTCGTGCCACACATCTCATTTGTGGAGTATAAGAAGCAAGAAGTAGTTGAAAATTCTGTCCTGCTGCTCTGCTATTTATAACTACAACTTCATATTGTGTTTGTAATGCACCGTCTAAATTAATGGAATTATATAAATATGAACAACCTTGTAAAAGTTGTGTGTCTCAAGGATATATGTGCAGAATAGAAGCAATGATCATAAACATATATATTTCCAAGGCAGATGATTCATTCTTCCCATGATGATCTCACGAGCCATCTCAATCTCACTGACTTGCCTCTGGCTCTTACAATTTTACTGCAATGAAAATACCAATGAAGAATACTCAGCCAAGGAGATTTGGCACTCCAGCAGAACCTGGTTCCAGAGTGCAGTGGTACCTGTGCTGTTGAAAGCATAATTAATAGCTGCAGGAAAAGAAATGGATGTCTTAGATTTACTGCTAAATTGCACTTTAAACAACCCTGTGTCCTGTCAAGGTGATGGCAGAGCTTTCTTTGACTACTCTTTGACCTTGTGCTTAAAAAGACAGAACTTCACCTTGAATTCTTTACACTGTTGTCGTTATGACTTAGGAGTATTAAACTTTCACACAAAACCAAGAACTTTGTCAGAAGAAAAGATTATTTTTAAAGTCTGTTTCATATAGATAGAAAGAAGTAGGTTTCTTTATAGGGAGATGGCATAAACCAGAAGTTTTAACCTCGGACTTGTTGCATATATGAAGAACTGCTATTTTTCTCATAACAAGCCATTTCTGCCAACTCATATAGCAGCCATGTAGAGACAGACACTGCAGTGATGTCAAACCCTGAATAGCAGTCTTGGTCAATGGTAGGAGCTCTCTGTCCCTTCCTCTCCCCCACTTTTCTCTTCCTGCTCTTCCCAAGTTTGCATAACCCTTCCTGCTCATCAAGGATGTGCTGTCTTAGTACTTTAGATTCAGTCTTTGTATTGGAAAGGTACCATAATGACCTTCTCTGGTACTGTCAAATGCCTGCAGGCTTTTCTGGTCCCTGCAGTTTATCTGCTCTGGGTTAGCAGAGGTGGGTTTTGTTCACTGGAATAAAATACCTCTCTGTGTCTGTAAGAAGAGCCTGTTGTTTCTGGCATGCTGCTGGAGCCAGTGCCTTTAGTAAGCTTTGTGTAGCTTTTAGCTTTCTCATTGTCTTGATTTGGGGTGGTGAGTTTTTTTTTCAGTGTTATTAAGAAAAAAAGAATCCTACTGCTTAGTCTTTGTGACTCACTTCAGATAAAAATATTCCAGTGACAACCTTCACACTTCTGAAATTTTATTTTTTATCTTTCTTCTTTTATAACTTAACTACTGAAAATGTAGCTGTAGGCGTCTAGTTTAAATTCAGTTCCCTTGGGCTTTGCTGGTTTTTTTGTTTGTTTTAAACTTACCTACTGAGCTAAAGGAGTTGAGAGAGAGAAGAAAAAAAAAAAAAAGGACTATTCATTTGTGGAGGTACAACTTAGGCAATTCAGGCTTGTCTGTGAACAAAATCATTTGTGCTACAGCACAGCTGCTCCTGGGAGGTAAGGGAAACAAGTGGTTCTAAGTGCATTTCTAATCTCTGTGACTCCTTGGTCAGTGAGGGCTTTTGCAACCGATTTTACATGTTGATGTTTCAGTCCTTGCACTGAAAGCACAGGAGAGGGGGTGGTTTGATTAGCCCTGCACCAAAGGGAGGTGCTGTGCCTGCTGCCAACACCTTGGTCCTCTGTGTCACAACTGGGTGTCCCTTGTGTTTCCTCTTGTTCCTGTGACTGCTAATTCAAGTCATGTGGTAAAGTCATTACTCAGAATGACAGTCATGCAGTCCTAGCAGATCCTAGATGTTTGAAAAATATTGAGGAATAAATACAGGCTCTTTGGGCTGTTTGTTCTGTCAAAGGCAGAGGTCTGCACTGGAATGCTGCATTCCCCAAACTATCTGTCCAGCATACTGCATCATTCTGACTGTCTGTGAAAGCCCAAGACAATTGGAGAAAGTCCATGAGGACTGGACAGAAAACAGTATCAGTTCAGGAGGATCTCAGGCCCTACAGGCTCATCAACTTCAGCTTGATCCCACAGAAGTGGAACAGATGAGCCTAGAAACTATGGCCAGGCATAGTAAAGACAGTAATAGAACCATAGGATGGTTTGGGTTGGAGGTGGCCTTAAAGATCATCTGGTTCCAACCCTTTGCCATGGCAGGGACACCTTCCACTAGTCCAGGTTGCTCAAAGCACCATCCAATATGGCCTTGAGCATTTCCAGGGATGAAGCATCCACAGCTCTTCTGGGCAAATTACTCTATTTCACACCACCCTCACAGTAAAGAATTTTTTCCTAATATCCAATCCACAGAAGGCATTTAGGTTTAGTCAGCAGAGTTTTATGAAAGAGGAATGCTTTCTCAGCTGGCTAGTCTTTTACAGAGAGATTGCTTGCTTGCTTGGCTGAGGAAAGGGCAGTGGATATTGCTCATTGTAGATTTGGCAAGGCTTTAGATGCTGTGTTCTGTAAAATCTTTATTGGTGAGGTAAGGGCTGGATAGGTGGGTGATGAGTTAGAATGAGCACCTGCTGAAGTGCCGGGCTCAAAGGGTTGTAATCAATCACCAGCAGGTTGAAAGAAGTGATCCTTTCTCTCTGTTCAGCACTGGTGATGTCCAGCTGGAGTGCTGGGTCCAGTGCTGGGCTGCCCAGTATAGAAGAGACATGGGCATACTGCAAGTCCAGTATGCCCATACTGCAGGGCCACAAAGGTGATGAAGCACCTTTGTTATGGGAAGAAGCTGAGAGTACCTGGAGAAGAGAAGGTTGAGGGGGATTTTATCCATGTGGATAGACACCTGATGGGGGAAGTAAAGGTGTAGCCAGGATTTCCTCAGTAGTGCCCATGGACAAGACTTGAGAAAAGCACCCCAAATGGAAATACAGGTAATTTCTTTTAAATATCAGAAGAAATTTTTTTACTGTGAGGGGTCAAATACTGACACACAATGCCCAGAGATGATGTGGCATGTCATCCTTGGGGCTATTCAAAACCTGACAGGATGCAGCCCTGAGCAAGCTGCTAGGAGTGAGAGTTGGAAGGGATGATCTCCAGAGGTGCTCACCAGTCGCAGCTGCACCAGGACTCTGCTGGCTGAAGTGGATGTGCTGCTCAGATTTGCTTGTTGGTGCAAAACACTTGCTGTGAAGGCACTGTTTCTAATGAAATGTCGAGGAGACAGACCCCACAGGCTGCCCTGCCTGCACAAAGCTGATGGACTGCATCAAGTATCGAAGAGAAGGTCTAAACTCAGCACCCATGGCAGCTGACACGGCTCCACGGCCTACATTTGCCCCTAGTGTTTGCCCTTGTGCAACCTTCAACTTCAGCTCTGTGCATCAACTTCCAGAGAGGAAAGCTAAATCCAACACTTTAACTCTCCTTGCAGTGCAATTTGAGATGGATGAATGAAAAATGCTGTGTAAATGTTGGGTTTTGCTGTTACTTGGTGAGGTGAAAGAGAGTCGTGCTGGTCTGGGTATTCACTGGCACAGGCTGTGAGCTCAATACCTGAAAGAAACTCCCACTCTCCCTACTTTTCATTACTCTTCTGTCTTATGTTGTGTGACTCTTTTCCTAAATTGTCCTCTGGTTTCTAAATATACCCTTCAGGGGGTGGCTCTTGTTTGGCAAGACAGCTTTCTTGGCACGGCATAATTTTTCCATCTTTTTTGTATACATAAATGAAGCTGTATAGACTGTGCATGAGCATAGGCTCTTGTGTGAAAGCAATACCAGCTCAGTAAAATAAAACTTGTGCTGGGGAGTATCTGACACATCGAAACTCTTAAGTGGTCATAGGAGCAGTTGTTTTGGGTGAGGGGAAATCCAGAGGATTCCATTTCTTTCAGGTTGGCTAAAGTCTTAATGAAAACACTGATATGTTGGGGAAACACTTGTTGGGGAAAAAGAAAGTAGAAATTGGAACAAGTGCAATGTGTAGTTGGAGGGAAAGAATGAGTTTGTTTTCTATTTGTCACAGTAAACCACGTACTGAGTTGTTAAACCTGCTTCCCCCACTCCAGTCTCATCTTGCTTTCTGAACATGGGCTGATGTGCTTGAATGGTGGAAATGTATCATTGGCTTTGGGGAAGCTGAAAGAAAATTGCACCAATAGTTGTTTATACTGATCCACGCTCTCTTAACTAGTGGATATCTGTTCAGAGCTGGATGCCTTTTGAACTCTGTTTTGTTGGCAAACAGTTGAGGTGAAATAACTAGATTTTCCACTGGATTGACTTATGGATGGATCTGGGCAAAAAGGATATTTTTTCAGTTCCAGAAATGGCCTGAAACATGCCAAAGTACACCTGTTTGTTATGATTTCAGAAGAGATTTCTTTCTTATGTTTGTCAAGAGTATAACATTTGGTGGAACATTGGTTTTAGATTGGTGAAACCTTTCAATTCACTTAGGACAAAAGCATTTTGTTTGTGTCAAAACAGAAATGAGGAAACCAGAGCAGATCCTCCACGGTGTGGGAGAAGGTGACTCTCCACTCCCAGGCTCCCAAGAGAGGGCTGCTTGGAGTGGCCCCCTTGGAGCACGCTGATCATGATCATCAGCATGGCTGATCCCATCTCCAGCCTCCCAGTGGCTCCACTTGGTCCAGAATGTTTGTCCCCTGATGGAGAGAGAACCAGGCTGCTTTGCTGAGGGGCTGCAGCTCTCACCTGGGAGGCTAGACCTCTACAAAATGGAATTAAAAAAAAAAAACAACAACAAAGCCAGAGGGTGCTGGAGAGAGGCAAGGTGATGCTTGGAGCATTTCTGGTCAGGGACACATGGAGGCTTCCTGTCAATGCAGTGGCCATATCCCGAGCACATACTTTTGACAATTTTCTTGTTAATCAAAGGTGTCTGCCTGCTTATATCACCTCCTCCTCCTGCTCCTGCTCCTGCTCCTCCCCTGCCAGGGATAGAGAGTGTAGTCCAGAGTCTCTCTCATTTGCTGGAGCTATTAAGTAAACTCAAGCTGAATTGGAAAATAGCAGTGGGATTACTTAAAACTACATTCCTCAGCAAGTTTGCAGTTTGTAAAACTCTTAATTCTGCTGTGCTTAAATCTAAACCCTCTTTATTTTCTTTTGGTCCCTTAGCAAAGAGATTTTGACTTTCAAGGGCAAGATGTCAGTATTGTACCAGGCAACATTGGAGGGAAGCTGATTGCATCATATAGCAGCAAAATGTTATTGCAGATTTCTAAAAGAAGAGCTGTTCTTGCCCTTCTAAAATTCATTCTGAATTTTGGTGCCTGTCTGGTATTTTGTGTTATTAGGTGATACTGTTGATAGATATTTTCTCACAAGAGAGAATGAAATTTGTCTGCCCTTGCACCTAGGAGAGAAAATAACAATACGGGAAAAAGAGTCTTATTGCCCTTTGGTTTCATGGCCAGCAGCACAATTTCCATCTCAGTTTCAGATGACCCTTTAGAGAACTTGGTGTCTCTGAGCCCATGATTTTCATCCACACATGGGAGCTCAGAGCTGGTGTCTGAGCTTCTGTGATACCCCCTGAGGAAACACCAAGATGACCAGAACCAACGTCTGGTGCTCTCCAACAAGGGTGAATGGAGGGAGCATCATGTCGCTTCCTGTATGTATTTATTTTTAAAAGGAGATATAAATAGTGTTTGGGTATTATATTTAAACATAGATATTGGGAAAATGATGTAAATTTGCAATATTTATGGGATTAATATCCTCATATTGGTGGTTCCAGGGCCATGCCAAACAGCAACTCCATTTCCTTTGCCTGTGGGAGTGTTCCTCACTTTCCTTCATGGAAAATACGGGGGAACCCTGGCATAAACATCTTGCTGGAGCCTCTGCTACGCAGTCAGACGTGGCATAAAAAAATCAGTAATGTGAAAAGTGAGTCTCGTCTTTGGGAAACAACTGATTCATTGTCATCATTAAAGTTAGAGGCAAAGTGAAGCACAGGCTGTACTCGGTGGAGGATTACAAGATTCTGTTAGGATTTAGGGATGGAAATACATGCAGGATTTCCTTTAAAAACCCCTGTACATGAGTAGCTGTTTTGTTGCTACACTACAAACTAAAAGCCTTGGGCTAGTGGGCCACTTTCTGAATTTTTGGCTCACCCTGTGTCACGTCAATGGCAGTGTGGTGTACTGACATGTCTAAAAATGCCCATGTCTGAAAGTGCTAAAACTGCAGCTCTGTATTGGAGTTTCTTGATGTGGGTGCTGCAATGGTATTCTTAATTGAAGCACCACAGCATACACAGACAAAAAAAGTGGGGGCAAATCACCTGTGGAGGAAAATGCAGGCTACTGGTACCTGCCTCCTGCCCCTCTGGTTCAAGGGGACGGGAGCATCGGCTGCATGCAGGCAGCTCAAGGTCTTGGTGGGAGTGCAGATGACAGTGCTCCATCCCATTAAGCAAAGCAGGCCAAGACATCAGCCCACTGACCCATCTGTGTCTCAAGGCCTAGTCAACATCCCTCTGACCCACTTTGAATTTACCACTTAATTCATCTTCTCCTGTGCTATAAATAATTTAGCCCAAGGCAGTTCAATGGTGATAAATAGGACAATAAACCTGGTGCTGCAGTGAAGGCTACAAAGAGAGCAGCGCTTTTAATTGACTGTTGCAGGGTGACTGGGGAAAGCAGAGAAAACTCCCTCAAAGCCCTGCACACAAACGTCACTGAGCACAAGTTCTTTGATAGCTTTGAAGTTTGCTGGAGTAATTCAGCCCTTGTCAAAGCACCGCGTCTCACGTAATGTTGGGGATTTGAACCAGGAGATTATTTGTGATTCCCAAGTCTACACACTAACTAATTTAAACTCGTGGGACTATTGTGGAGGTCCTGTTTTATTTCTGGTAGAGTCTCTCCTCTGTCTCCTTCCTCCATTCTGCCCCCATGAGGGCCTGATAAAAGCTGAAGGCTGTAGGTGGGGACAGCTCTCGCTGCCAAACTCTGTGCTTAGACCACAGCACAGCACTCTCTCAGTAAAAGATGCCTTCTTTGCACTGTAAGTCAGGTGTCCTTCCTGCCTCAGTGAGAGCCACAAGCAGGAGTGACAGCAGGGTTAGACTAGGAGGTTGTCCTCATGACATCTGCTGTTCAAAAGCTGCCCACGGCTGCCGGTCTTGCTCATCACTGACTGTCACCAACACTGCTGCTTCCAAGGGAAATGAACTGCTCTGGCCTTTGGGCTACCAAGCCAGCCATGAAAGCAGGAGTGAGCCTCCATAGGCTGGAAAGGGTAGCACATCCCTAGGATGCTGTGTGAACTTGCACATCTGAGTGTGGAAAATAACCAGGCATGCAGGAAGCTGTGTCTTCTTGGCAGCAAGGCACAGGCACAGCATCCTCCCTGTGGTTCTGAGGAGGTCTGGTTAAAGCTTCCTGTCTCACTAGAGCTGCAGTTGCATTGTCTGAAGAACATCCCATGTGTTGGGATTTTCTGCTCCCTGATGAATTAGGCACAGAGCTTTAGAGTCACCATTTTTTTGATGTTTAATTTTAACGGTCTGCTAGACTACTCTGTAGTTAGCTGACAAGATCTGGTTCAATAGGTTACTGTGCTATATCTGTGTCCGGTTTGACTCGCAGCGATGAGAAAAACTGGGACTAGTATCTGTGCACTGCTTTTTCTGCACTGCTCCCAGAGCAGATGTGTCTCTGCTCTTTTCCCTGATCCCATCCAAGCATGGAGTCCCAGGGTGACTCATGGGAAAGACCTGTTTAATTTTATAAGCCTAGGATTTCTGATTAGGGTCCCGGGTGGTGGGGATGTAACTGGAGAGGAGCTGAGATCCAGCAAAAACACTCCTTGGCTGTTAACAGCTCCAGGGAATAATGACAGAAAAGGCTTCCCCAGCCTGCGCCTCATGCTCGCCTGGGAGCTGAGATTGCTGAATAGTCTGAAATTCGGTCACCTTCAGCAGCATCTTGGCCACCACTAAGAGAACCATGATGTGCATGAGGAGGGGAGGGAAGATAAGGAGAGGGCACAGTCTCCAGAGCCAGCCCAGCTCTGATAGATGGCTTTGGGAATGCATTGCCCTACTAAGGTCAAGTGAATGAGAGAGCAATGACTTATAATTACCCACTCTTTCTTCGGAGAAAAGACCCAAGAGACAGTTGGGCGACCAGTCACCAGTTTCAGGAAGATGCTGTTTACACCAGCAGCATCTAAATATGCATCTGAATCCATAACTCCAGCAGTAAGCATCAAAAGGGTTAATAAAACCCTAGCTTGGGACTGTACCTTTCCACTGAGAGTCTCTGAAGGAGATTTTCACTCTGGCCCATGTGGTTGTGTTCATTTCACTTGGAGATCTCTTTAAATTCAGGCCAACATCCTCCTTATACAGTGTGGATGTTTTCTTGTAGCTTTTTCAAATTTATGTTAAAAATGCTGTACCTGAAGCTGTTTTGATCAATGATATTTACTGCTTTCCAAAAAAGAGAGTAAGGTTGCATCCCACCTGATCTTGCTAAAGTGAGAGTTTTGCTTTTTTCTCCATGGTTTTAGCTGCACCCCCTTCATCATTGCTTCAGCTACGTGTAGCAGTACATCAGAGGAGGAGCATAAATTCAGCAGGCGAGCAGGGACAAAGGGTCATGGAAACAGACCTTGGCAGACAAGCTGATGCGTGGAGCCTGGTCAGTACCTGGGTGGGTAATACATCACCACTGCTGCAGAGAGAGGCCACCCTCTATTGCAGATGATGTAGAAACCCCTGCAGTAACAGGGCTTCTCCCAGGGATGGTGGTGGGGGGAGGTAGATATGGGAGGGTCAGTTGTAGGTATTTGCAAGCGCATGGGTGCAGGAGGTGGTGCCTCTGCGATTTTTTTTTTCACTCAGGTGAAGCTAATCCTTAAAATTGCCCCCTGATCTCAACTAGAGATACTGTATTCAGTATTGAGCTTCAAATAATTTGCTGCCCTGGATGAGGTTTGGCCTCCAGAAGTAGGACTTGTTTCTCTTTGGGGCAGGAAACCCCAGTGAAGAAGCCAACTCCCTGAAAGAAACCATTAGCCTGGTCCTTTCTCCCTGACAAAGTGTTTTCTGTGGAAGGTATGCTCAACTCAGAAACACCTGCAAGGGACAGTGTGTGCCCCCTCAAGTACCTTGATCTTGAATTCCTAATAGAGCTACTTTGGCTGTCAAAACAAGAGTTCCTTCTTTTGTCTGTGAGTGTTATGACCTTAGAGCTCTTGCATTTATGGGTTCTCAGAAATTAAGCTAGTGAGTGCTCTGTCAGCACCACTGTAGGCAAGAACATCTGATGGGATGGTGTTGATGTAATTTGTAATCAATCCCATCATTTGCAAGTGGCTATGTAGTGTTTACATGGGTTATGGCACTGAGACATTGCTTGAAAAATCTGTCCTTGGATCTCTTTCTGGGTGTCTCCCCAGACAGCAGCTTGCTGTCAGGCAAGCTCATCTTGCCCCTCACAGATGTTTAACTGAGTGCTGGGTCTGGTTTGCAGGTAGTCGGACCCAAAAGCTCAGGAAATTGTCTCGAAGGCCTTGATCAGTGCTGGTGGGAGTTTTTCATCTCAAGGTAGTGGAAACTGGAGAACAGAGCAAATGCTATCAGGCAGCCAGGTTTGGAGGGGAAGGGATTCAGGGCAGTGAAGACAATCCTGGCTTAGAATGCACTGGGTCTGCAAAGCAGTCCTGTAACTCCTGCAGGGCCACAGCAAGGTTCACTCTGCACCAACACCTGTCTCTAGGAGGCACTGAGAGCAGAAGTGGCTCAAGATATTGCCCCTGAGTGTTAAACTAGAAAATTACTCCATGCAACCCAAATCAAAGATAGCTTTATAAGTGGGGAGGATTCATGGGAAGACCCTAGAAGGGCTGTGGCTTCCTTCTCCTTTTCTTCTGCACTTTCCAGTGCAGCAAACACTCATGCAACAGCTGCCACATGCCACTTTCTTCCTTCCTTCCCCCATCAGCACTGCAGTTGTGTCCAGTGTTGTATTTTCCCATAATAGCAGCTATACCCAACCCTGAAAATCAGCTCTGTAATTATGGGGCCCAGTGTGGAGTAACAGGATGAATGTATTGGTCAGCAGCCGCTCTGAGGGAAACATGCAGATACATCAAGGGGCCCCCATAGGTGCTGTAAACATTTTGTACCAAAATCCAGACTGTCCTAACAATTTGTCTTAGTGGTGATTTCTGCTTTTGCTGTCTCCAAATGTAGGAGAGCATCATCTCCCTCTGTCCCATTCTCCTCTATAAAACTTCTCGAAAGGCAATTGCAACAACAACGGCACAGTGAGCCCGTCTCTCTTTGCAAAAAAAGATTGGAAAATAAAACAGCAGGCAAGGCTTAAGTTTCCTTCTCTATGCTTTATGACAGATATTTGCAAAAGTGTCCTGATAAGGGCCCAGGTCTGCTGCAGAGTACTGGTGGTGTGCCTGAGATCCCAAACTTTGTGCTTTTAAGCTTTTAGTCATCGATAAACAGAGTGATTGCACACTCCCTCTGGACGTGCTCCCTCCTCTGCAATGAAATTGTTTGTTGCCATGGATATTGCTTTGTCTTGAGAGACACATAACCAAAATGAATTTAAACAGATGTTTGTGGGTCAATATTTCCATAGGAGCAAATGCACAGCTTGAGGATTCCTGGTATCATTTTACTTGTCCCTAATGCAAGGAGAATGAAGCACCCAGAGGTTCATCTGGAGAGGTAGTGGGTACCCCTTAATTGTAAGGAAAAACAAATAAATTTTGTAAATTATTTTACCCAAACGCAGAAAGGTAAAGGAACTTCTCTGATCTCAGCAGCCAGAAAGATCAGGTAGAAATTTCTCTATTGTTTCAGCTTGACAATTTGAAACTACTTTTTTCTTGCCAGTCCTAATCTTTTTTTTTTTCAGACATGCCTTTCAGTCTGGGGTTTCCAAGATGTGTCATATTGCAGCTCATAAATGGACTTGTGTTCTGAGTGAACAATAGTTGTTACTGTTTAATGCAGAGATTTGATAAAATTTGCTAATGACTGCTGCAGAAAATGGGCAGATCAAGTGAAGAGAAGTTTTCGGTTTCTACCCAGGAGCAAAACTCCCACTCCCTGACTTATGAATTTCATTAGGTGGAACTAATTAAAGGGATGTGAAGATGAGAAGCAGTCCAAGAGGAGTCCAGGGAGATTTGTACTCCACAGCACAACTGCTCCGCTTTTAAATCCTGCGAAAGCATTGCGTCCTATTTAATTTGACATTCCTTGTGTTTGTTTCTCTTCGTGACTCATAGCACAACACTGGCAGCAGGCCTAGGAAGTAGGTTTTGGGATCTGGCGTGGAGACACTGGTGGATTGTATTCCAAGTGTTGTGCTTACATTGCACCACCAGCCATGAAAGCATCGAGCAAACTGTGTTCATACTGCCCAGCAAGCTGGTGGCTGCAAAAATCAGATTCACAGCTGCAGTGGCGGGTCAAGGCAGGCTTGACTTAGAATTTAATTTGAAACATCTATTAGCCTAGCTTGTTTAATGTGAAAAAATTTTAGTCTGTAAATAAAAAAGCTCTGCAAAAATGCAGTTCTTCTAGCTGTTGCACTCTGTCTTTAAGCAGTAGGTTGATCCCTTCCAGCCTCTCACCTGCCCCTGACAGCACTACAATCATCAGACCTGCACAAATATAGGATCAAGTAGTTGTTGATAGAAATTGCACGAGGATTCTGATTTCACACACCGATGGGAAGTAAACACATTGATTTTCACACTGATGGGCATTTGATGGTGGGGGCTGGGGGGAGGTGGATTATGGCAGGTGGCAGCAGCTCTGCCTCAGCTCTTCAGCTCTCATTCTCTCTGCTATAGCCCCAGACCTCAGATCTTTGCTCCCTCTGGCTTAAACTAATTAAAAGGCAAGGGCATCATGCTGCTCTTGTGGACTCTGAAAGTGCTAGGAATATGTCTTGAGAAAGACTGAGTAGCTTATCTAGCGTTGCTCTACATTTGGTCTTCTGCAGAATAAAAACTCACAGCAAGGCAAATAAAGTGCTTGGGAGAGTGTTTTAGGTTTGCACGGACATTTCTCTACCAATGAAGCCAGCAAAGCACAAAATACAGCTGGATGGTAGGCTATGTCAAACCACGCTTCTTTAACACAGTCACTCTCTGTGGGAGGACCAGAGTCAGGATTTAGGTTGTCTGTCTTTCTTTGCAGATTTCTTCTGAAAGAAGACAGATGACTTCTTGCATCTTGGTGACAGGATATGAGTAAGATTTGGGGAATGCACCATGAGAAACGATCTTTTGCAAGCAGAAGAAATAAAAGCACCATTGAAAGATATTTGCCTGTGGTGCCTATCACAGTTGTGGTAGTGGCTTTTTGTGTCACTTAAAGAGCCATGTGCATGCTTGTACACGTTCTGCTGGCCACAGAGCTAAGACCTTAATTGAATTAAATTTAGTTTAGTTTGGTAAATTTATGAGGAATTTACAAAGTAGCAGGTCAAGGACAAGATGCAACATTCATGCTGCCTTATGAGAAGCAGAAGAGTGACTTTAATTTTGAGTGATTCTGGATTGATCTTTTTAAATATTAACCAGAATTCAACTAAGCAATGGAGCAAAACTAAAACCACTCCCTACTGCCTTCCTTGGGACTTGCTTTCTCAAGAAAACAGTTTCTCAAAAGCTGTCTGGCCTTCAGAATGACAATCCTAAGATCTATAGGAACAGTACAAATCTATCTCTTCTTCTACCATGCAGCATCCAGGGCCATGAAGAAACAGGAGTATACTTGGGAATCCAAGGCAGCGTATACACATTCCAGGTATTCCTGGAAATGCCTGTTTGCATTTTAAATTCTCCCTGAAATGATTTTTTTTCCCCAAGCTGCAGATGTAGAAGAGCAGAGTGTTATTTGCTGTTGTGAACTCACACCAGGGCTTCTGTCCTCTTCCACAGTTACAGAACTCCTTTATTAGCAGTTTCACAGTGAAACATCTCTGGGGCTGCACACGTACTGGGATACATGAACAGAAGTTAAATTAATCAAGCCATTAATGCATTATTTAGGTTTTGGGGATTTTATGGTTATTGCTGAATATTGGAAACAAAGAAGAAAGCCAGAGCCATACCATCAGCCAGCTGGAGGTGGGCCAATGCCTGAATACACACACGCACACACACACTCACACCATCTCCTTTTTTAAATTCTTGCACAAGGTTTTTTTCAAGGCTCCCTAAACAGCTGCCTGTCCTCCCCTTTGGAGGGGGAAATGGGAAACAGGAGCCATGACCAAAGCTGTCGGAAGCAGTTGCAACCCAGCCGCAGTGGGCTTTCTGCCCAGGTGATGCAAGAAAACAAGCGCCAGGAGTGACAGATCCTTCTTATCCAGGGGAGAGAGGGTGGAAAACAAAGGATTATTGGAAACTCCTCTAAGGTTGTGTTTTCATATATATATTACATGTTTCAATGGTAAGTGTGGTGAAACTTGTAACTCTTTGGGTTGTAGGGCAGATTGAGCTCTGTAGATGTTGTTACTTTGATTTTCATGCAGTCCAAATCAGTTTAGTGCTGGTTAAACATTGTTTTGTCTATGAAAAGTGATCTCTGTCTCCAGCCTGGGCTGGGCTGTCAGCTTCTCAGTGCACACACTTTCTCTGCAATAAATGTCCTTCTCCAAGGCTGTAATTTTCTGTGAGGGGAAGCATTAGATAGAGGTCTGATTTATCAATTATCCTGATAAAAATGATGTGGCTTCTCATGGTAAATTGATATTATTTTTAGAATGACATTTTGCTACTCACTGAAATAATAAACACATTACAACAATGACTTCAATTTTTTTTAAGCTTGTGCACATTAAATCAAGGGGTTATCCAACTGAGAGGAATTACTTATCTTCTTTCTTAGTCTTCCCTCCTCAAGCACTGCTTCTCCCACAGGGAAAGGTGGTGTGTCAGCAGGATGCACATTAAAAATGTAAGTGCACTTTCTTCTTGAAATCCTGCAACATGCCAGAAATATCCAAATGGAATAACCTGACTATGGGGTTAACAAGTGCAACCTATCAAAACATCAACCTAAATCCAGCACTGGTCACTTAACTACGAGAAACATATCCTGATAGTAACTTCTGCTTCCCTGCTGAACAGTGTGTTTTAGAAGTGTGTCTGTGGGACCACCTAATGCCCCATGCATCATTTCCCTCACCTCAGCACTGGATGGCTACATGGGAGGAGCAATAATTAGAATTTCCTGAGCTAGAGGACCCATCCATCTGCAATCTTGCTGCTCCATCTTAAATAATGCACACGTCCTTATGTGCGTGTAATTTCTGCATGAGAACAGGATCTATAATAGCTAAGCTCATAAGAAGCTCTGCCTCACCTGAAGGTATAATCCTTTATTTGTAACATCCCAACTAGTTGCCACTGGAAAGGATTATGGCTCCAAGTGAGAAATGGACAGAACCTGCGCAACCTAAGAGGTTAAGAGGTGGAATTTTTCCCACACATTAAAATGTCTCTAAGATACATTTACTTAAGAACAAAGGAGGCATTTGGGTGTGCTTTGCCTGCAGAAATGCTCCTGAGTAAGTTTGCTCCTGGTATGTCTTGCTAATGTCTGCCTATGTTTTACCTTATTGCTGAATAGAAAAGGATAAACTATACAAATTGTAATCCAGCGAAAAATCTTAAATAACAAAAAGTACCCATACTTTAATTCTGTGGAAGCAACAATGATGAATGTTATCCAACATGATTTTACCAGTATAACAAAATGGCGGTATTTCCTCTAAAATCAAAACAGAGAAAACAGCAAAGAACTTGAGATCCGACCTGAATTCAGAGCTAGGGCAATATTGCCTGTCCCCTGCTGAGAGGCCCCAGGCATGCCCAAGGAGGGGGAGTGGGATGTCCAGTGGCAGTGGGGCCACGTGTCTCCTCACTCAGCCCTTCTGTGAGGTGCAAACCTGCAGACCCAGCCCCACAGAACTGTACTGGCAATTCCTGATTGTCCCAGGGACTACTGAAATGCCATTCAGTTTTTCAGGGAAGTGTAGCCTGCTCCAGTGACCTGGCCTCACTCACATCTCAGATTATAAGTACAGGATTGTTTGTACTCATGGCCTCACAGTTTGTGCCTGCAGCATTTGGGTAGAAATAGGATAGGGAGAGATTGCTTGCTGGGACAGGCACCAAAAATAAAAGGTGTCCAAGCAACAAGTGGAATCACATGGATGCAGCCTGTGGTTGGCACTTTTATGTGATCTTTTCCTCTTCAGAGCATTTGTGGGAGGCTGTTAATATATGGCCTGTGGAAATGAGAGGTCCCTGTGCTTGGGACCTGTGATATGTACTGGGTGCTGGTGCTCTCATGGAACATGGTTTTGCTGCTAAGCTCTGCCTTCCAGCAGCTTAGAGGAGGGAAAAGAGAAGCTTGATGCTTTGAGGTTGGTGCTGCCCGTGTGACACAAGGGAAGGCACTATAATAAGAGCAGGAGACATTTGTCCTAATTTGCAACTGCAATACAGGGCTATTCAAGCTCTCTTCATCCTTGCTCCATCATGGCTTGCACAGAAGTCCCGGTGTGCTCATGAATGAGTGGCTAGGACATGGCCTGTTCTAAAAAGTGCAGTGAAACATCATCACAAGGCCCAAATTGTCCCAAAATTCTCAAGACTGGACAAAATTCTGCCCAGAGCTTCTCCCATGTGGCTGCACAAAGGGCACACAAAAATTTGCCTGTGCCTCTCTTGCTGGGAGCACTACTCATTGCTGTGAGCAAAGCTGCCAGGTTAGGGGTGAAATGCTGCTTTTCATGGCGTGGTGGTTTCACTTACAGCGCTGGGACCTGGATGGCCTGGGCACACTGGGAATGTGCTGCACCATGAATGGGGCAGGTCACAAAGCAAATCAGGTCCTTTCCCTTCAAATGTCAAAGCCCAAATTCTGCCTGGAGCTGGTTCATGCTTGTGAAATTATTTTACCAATCCAAGCTAACTCCAGAATATTCTCACTGTTTAGTTTCTGGTTACAGAGTCCAGGGAGAAGCAAATCAAGCCAGAAGGGTGACCCAGCCCTCTGCCTGCTCACCCTGAGCCTGGAAGAGGATACTACCAAGTGGTGGCTATTTACAGGAGGTTGTGACATTGTGCAAAACCTGTAAAGTCCCCTAAAGCTTCGAGTGAGGGCAGGGACGCTTTACTCCATGAGTATCGCCTTGGCTCAGTAGGCCAGGCAGTAAAATAATGCTAAATGAAAAATTACAGGGTGAATTTGGCCTCATAATCATACACAGATAATTTGGTGCTTGAACAGAGTGAGCTGAATATAAACAAGTCTAGAATGTGCCTCATTAATTTGAGCTATTTTTTAGCAAGCCCCATGGAAATATGAAGTGGCTTCACTCTGCAATTTGCCATAGAGTTTGCTATTAAACGCGTTCAGTTTAATTGTGGCAATGCGTCTCATTTTGGAAGCTTTCACAGCCACCATGTAAAAATAGCAGAAGATGGCAGAAGCCAATTCCCTGGCACAGATGTCCTGCTCCATTTGCTGCGTGCTCTTGGAGCAGACAGGTGTGCTGGGTGAACCTGCGCTGTGAAGCACAATAACGCTGATGGCAGTGAGAGGCATTTTGGGACAAGCGGCTCTCCTCTTCCAGTGACACCACACAGGATGTCACAGGTTTTGGCTGAGCACCCTGACCTTCATCCAGCTTTGTCTTTCTATCCGTAATCACAGTGACAGAGCCATACATCTTCACACAGATATAGTACCTAATGTTGGTCATATCTCACTGTTTTATGCTCTGATCCCATGACCTGCCAAGGATGAGATTATGCTGCGCTGCCATATATCAAATGCTCACATCAGCCTCTTGTTGACTTTGGCCATATGTTGTCAGAGCAATGAAACAAGAACATTTCTGACCTTGACATGCCAGGGCTTAAGATACCAATGTAAAACATTTTTCCCTAATTGGGGCTATAAAGCCTTCTCTTTAAATGCGTGGTTTATTTTAATCTGTGTGCTTTAGGTTGAACAGAAACCTGTTAGTAAGCGAAGGCCAAAGCTGATTAGGAGCCAGGTGAGCCTGCCAAGCCCAGAGCTCTTTGTTTCAATGGCAGAATGCAGCCACTGCACCCACAGCCATAAAAGTCTATTTCCTGACACAACTATTTGACACACTATTCAACTGGTTCGGTTTGTCAATCCCACTGCACAGATCTGGGCTTTCAGCAGTCTGAATATGACCAAAAAGTGATCATCCAATCTGTTCAAAGAGCTCTGGACTTGCTGCTGGTAGGTGACATGTGGCCAAAAAGAATTAATGGTAATATGGTTTTGGGAGAAGGAAAATAGCTGTCAAATATTTATCCAGCATTTTTTTCATCCTTGCAGCCACTGCTAGTGGTGCACAATCACTGCTGTGCCTGGTGCATCTTGTGGTTATTATGGAGCCTGTGACAGATGATGGATTGTGGCTTTACTCACTGCCATGAGGAGGACAGGTCTCACTCACAGGGAAAGCAGCAGTGCAGAGCTATCTGAAACAGAAGGTGCCCAGAAGACTTATCTGTACAAGTAGAGCTCAGGAATGACCCATGAACTCAGTGCCATGTGCAGCAGAGATCTTCCCCAGCTCATTGTCCAGTTTTGCGACAGACTCATCAAGACCTTCTGGCTCCTGTCTCTGCACACATGAGCAGCCTGTCTCTGAGAATGTCAGAGTGATTTCACAGTGCCTATTTTTCAGGGGCATGTACTGTGATGACACATGTCACCCAGTGTCATCTGCGGCTGAAAAAAATATAGCATTCAGGAGTAAACACTTGGCAGAAACAACAGCACAGGCTCAAATTTAGACAGCAATAATTTATGCTGCGCAGACCCTGGCTTGCTGGAAGGGGGCACGCTCTCTGGAAGGCAGGCAGGAAAATGTGTTGCTAATTTTACTAGACAACTTCTGCCCTCCCCTCCTTTTCCTTTTGTAGTTGCCAGCCTTCCTGGTTATTCTTAAAATAGAAACATCTGACGCCTTGTTTAACTTTCTCTGGGGCCCGCAGGGAGGAGGAGGAGGGGATAAATCCCCTCTCTGCACTTTGTCCGTCAGACTCTTCTCTGCTGGGAATTGCATCCTGGTTTGCCACCTGCTGCCAGTTTCACACTTCCTCCCCGCTCTCCTTTTCCTGCCCCAAATCTGTGACGGCTTGGGAACTCCCCTGCCACTGTCCCAGTGTCTCACATCACCGTGTGACTCCTCTTGTGTGGCAGTGTGCTGTGCAGGATGGTGCAGGTGACACCTGGCACGTATGGGGGGCATTGCTCTGCGCCACAACCCACTCGTGCAGCAGGAGAGAAGCTGGCAATGGAGAAGGGCTATTTCAGTGTGGTTCAAAGGAGCTCTCCTTGAATTTCAATGAGCCCGTTATTGTTGCCTGCTTGCTCACAGTTAATCCCCCCATGTGGTATCAGCTTCAAGAGGGGTGACTTAGTCGTGTTGTCATGAACACACTGAGCTAGCTGTGAGAAGGGCAGATTGTGCCTCCAAACAGTTTGAGTGCTTCCCAATCCTTCTGTGATGATCCCCGGGTAAGATTGCAGTTCTCCTTATTCCTCCTTCCTGTGGGGGATTGCCTTTCCCCCCACCAAAGACGAGAAATCCAGTTTGAACTGTGGGTTTTTTTTCTGAAGGAAATACATGGAGAAAACCTGCAGGAGGCTTCATGAAACATTCTCTTGGAGGAGAATTTTTTGGCCCCTTTCTCTGGGGAGGATGCAGACAGTTCTCAGAGGCAATGGAGCCTTCAGTGGTGAAGAGCTGGTGTGCTCTTTATGGCTAAAAGCAGCAGAGCACAAGCTCCAGCTGGAGGACTGTGAGTCCCTGCCCACCTCCCCTGTAATCACACTGCAGCTACATCTGCCTCATCCCATTTATCCCAGGGACAACCACAGGACAGTTCTCCAGAGGGGATGCCCTGCTCCATGTGAACTGGATGCTTTTTTTTTTTTTGTTGTTTTTTTTTTTTTTAAGGGGTTGTAATGCATGTCATTGGGCTAAATTCTGTCCAAGCGATGTCTTATACAATCACCTAGTTCTTGCTGTCCCAGCTCAAAAGTTGTCCCACCTTCTATAAACCTCAATTATAAAGCAATGAGAAATGTAATGGAGCATGGAAAATGCCAATGAGAAATACATTCAGATGAAAAAAAATGAGAAAACTTTCCTGGGAGAAAACTTTTGAACCCTGGAAGTATAAGAAATCTCTCTCCTTGAGTTCTCCCTCTTTTTATTGTTTAATAAGCAGTCCCCACCCTCATGTTTGGTCTTAAGCTGCTCAGACCTTGGAACTGTGATCTCTTTCTGTATGTTGAATCTGTTTTCTCATGGCTTTGCAGTGGAACAAGATATCAATATTAAGGTCCAGTGCAATATACAAGTTAATATTAATATAGAAATATTAATGGTGCCTCCATTCAGCTAAGGACAACCTCAGTTTTATAAGAAGTAAGCAGGATCTGTACAATCTCAGGAATGTTTGTGCATTGTGATGGAGACCCATAAAGCATTTATATGTGCTAAAGCTGAACTGACTGACAGGCTTCAAACTATTTAAAAACCAAAGCAACATTAGAAATATCTATTTAGATAGATGTGACAACAGCAGAGGCATGTGAGAGGCCCATCCTAGCTTTCCTCCAGGACTGCAAACATAGTTTGGCCATCTGGCATCTGAGACTAGGAAGTTTAAATTGGATTTTAATAATACATTGCACTGTCTGATACCAAAGGAAACTCACTCTACTTAAATCTTGAAAACTGCAGTCTATGCTGAATCCCAAAGTATGGAGGAGATTTACTGTTTCTTTTCAAAAGGGTGTGGAGCATTTTGCTACAAGGAAAAAAAACCCCACCAAACCCACAATAAAAGTAAATGCCTTGAGCTTGTCATTTCTGTTTTACAAAAGAAGTGGCAATTGGGTGACAGGTGTGCAAATTCCCCAGCAATACTGCTCAACACAAAGCACACATCGATTTGAGTCTGTTCTTGGAAATCCTTTATCAACCTACCCCCTAGAAGGAAATGATCACACTAAACCCATAATTTCCTGATGAGCTCAGAAAACTTGGGATTTCTTACCTTGTTTGTGTCTCCACAGAGAAACGGAAAGGTTTGGAGATTGAAAACCTAATGATGGCTCTCAAAACCAACTGACTTTTAAAAATAAGGACTAATGCAAGAGACTGGAGAGATGAATGTTAGTAGTTAGAAAGGTTTGACACTCCTTCCAAACTTGGTATTCCAGCTTTAAACAGCTGTAAATCATTTCCCCTCTGACCTAGGCAAAGCATTATCAGTGAGTCCCAGTGCAGCTTACATGGCTCCTTTTCACACCTTCCTGCTATCATCTCTGTAAAGGCTTCAGTTCCTAAATAGCTGGGGTAAATTATTAATCACATGTGCTCTCCAACTAGCTACCACATGGTTTTCAGCTTCCACACTGGAACCAGCTCATTTTTTTTTCCCTTCAGGATGAAAAATACGTCTGGAAGCAGCTATGTGGGTTTCTCTGCATCTTTCCTAATGTGTTAGCTAAAGGCTGAAAAACTATTTCTGTCCATCTTTGCCCACCTGTGTCCTCTGCACTTGTTGCAGCTTGAATTGCAGAGATCACAATGATGCACATTATTTTTAGGAAATCTTGCCAGAGCTTTCTACATGGGCAGGAACTCTACTTGGCCACCACCACCTTGTGTGATCCTCAAAGAATATTTTGGGGCAAAGGGTACCTGGTCTGAAATCTGAGTCAAAAAAATGTATCTTCCTAACAGGAGGGGTAGAGGTGGATGGGGTCTCAGACAAGGGCCATTTTGTCTGAGCACAGAGGTGGCTGCAGGTGACCGTCCCCAATCTGTAGAGCCAATCCCATCTTCACCAGCCTGCAGACATTGCCCTTGTGAAATGCTGGTGAAATGCAGTGATTAGCTGCACAATAAAAACCTTGTCATGGCAAAAATCATTTCCCACAAGGTCTGTAGCTGAGTTGGAGAGACATCAACCCTTGTTTTATTCCTGCCTGGGGAGCCTCAGCCTACTCTTGGCTCTGCCACATTTGGCATCACCAAACTCTTGGTGCATTTGGTCTGTAGTTGAATTAGCCAGCCTTTGTGCTGCCAGGCAAGAACTTCAGACTCACTATTGACACAGCTCTATGGGACATTAGAATCCTCCCCAACTTTACATTCTGGGAGAGGTGACCCACTTTTCTGCTTTCCTGGAGATTACCCACGGCTTTTCTTTGTCCTGCTAACATCCCTCTTCTCCATCAGCAATCTTCTGGAGGTGTCCATCTGCTGTCTGTCGAGCACATAGCTGCAGCAAGCTGCATCTGCAGCACAGCTGAAGGTAGGGATGGAGTGCTTCTACCACATTTTTGGGACTGGCACTCTGGTTCTCTTGAACCCAGACTGTGGCTTCATGCAGTGACCTCTCAGAAATGCTGCCTTTCCCAGGACATGCAGCTTCTCTGCAGGGGAAGGGTCTCTGGTCAATCTTCTGCACAAGGGCAAAACCATTCCTGGCAGGTGTCTGCCCCCCTGTCATCAGTGGGGACATTCAGTGATGGAGAAACCACAGATTTCTTGGTCTTCTCCAGTATTTCCTTAGATTCACTTTTAAAAGCCTTCCATGCCCAATGATTTCTCACTTTTACCATTAAATAATTTCCTACTAGACCTGACTACCCTTCTCTGACTGCCCTTTTGGTTCCTCCATCTTACTGCTTGTCTTTGCAGTACTCCTGCTTACATTGCGCAGTCCAGTCCCACTGATGGCTTTGAGAGAAGACCATCAAGTGGAGCAGAGAAGAATTACCTTGTGTTTCCACACTGGGACACAGGTTCATACATCGAGTACAGGACTTACTTTTCTTACAGCCACAAGATACTTTTGAGTTGTGTTCAGCCAGTAGACCACTTCCCCAAAACTGCTCCTGATCTGATAATTCCCTGGTGTGATTGTGCATAAGTGTTTTGGTTATACAATGCAGAATTTCTTAAATTGATATTTCTTAAATTGTTATTTTTAAAATTATTAGTCTATGCATTAACCTACATACATACTCTTCTGGCTTGACATGTCACTAGCAAAAATCCCTTATTTTCTATTCCCAGGTTGCTACTGGAAATGTGAAGTGCCATCAGACTTGGCAAAGACCACAGACCACTGCTTGAGCATCCTTTCAGCCTATGAGATGAGGCTGTGGCACTGAGAGCTGCTGTCCAGCTATGGTTTCCCGACACTTTTGCAACCACCCCAAATAATTTCATCTACACAATACTTTCCCAAATGTGAAAAGTTAAGACATGTGACTCCCCCTACTTTGTCATGAAAAAAGCATTTAGATAGTCTGACAGAAATCAATACTATTGTATCTGTTTGATGGGTGCTGGCTGTTAATCATCTCCTTTTTTTTCCCCCAAACACAAAACTGTGTGTGGCTTGTTCCAGGAGGGTTTATGGAAGTGACATTGAGCAGTTGTTAGCTACCAGAGTTAATGCTGGAGTTCATGTCAGGAGCACTATTGGCAAAGACATATTTTATGTCATGGATATTTTGAATTTTCTGTGTGTTGCAAAATAATAGGATATTTAATTAAAGCGAGTACCTTTCCTATCCATGCCATAATGTGCCATAAGTATTTTGCAGGCAGAATAGGAGTGTTCAATAGAAAATGCTAGAGCAGCCCTGGAAGCTGTGGCAGAGCCAAACTCACCTCTTGCTTAGGTGGAACTAAGCCCTGGCTTGCTCACGGTGGGGTTCCTTGGGATCGCATGGAAAAGCAATAGCATGCCAGGCTTCTTGGGAAGCTAACAGGGCCATGCTGGGTGCTCTGAGGTGTGCACAGCAACTGAAGGTTTCTGTTCAGTCTGATGGATTCTGGGTGTCCAGGGCCACGGACCTGGGGTCAGGCTCAGAACATTTTTTGCCTACCTTGCACACAGCAGTCATGTACTCCTAAGGGACTGCGGCTATTCACAAAAAAGGAGGGCAGATATGGGCCTTGAGAGAGAAAAAAACCCTTTATGTCTGAATAATTATTGCAAATGGAGGATCCATGAGTTGTTTCAAGTGTGTAGACAAGGAGGTATCTCCTGGCTGCCTCCACCACAGCTGGATGCCCTGAAGGGCAGCCTAACTTTGCCCCAACAGCTTGGCCTGGAAAAAAAATAGTCCTCCCATAAGTACTACCTCCACTATTTCCCTTATTGCTGACCTAAGAATGTGTTTCAGGTCCTTAAACGTGGCAGGAAATATCCTGGATGAGTAAATTGCTCCCCAGCTCCAATAAGCATGTTGCTCCTTCTACAGCGCTCACAAATGCCCTGTGTGGTTCAGGTTTTCATTTCTGATGTGTTCCCGCACCAAGTGTAGACACCCTTACTTAAAAAAAAATAAAATTCTATGGAATGGTGTGTTTGCTCCTTTATATTTTTCTTGGAGGATCACTGCATCAACCCCATGAAAGGATCTGTGCAATCCAGCCATAACAGGTGCCTTCAGCTGCTGCTGAAACTACATAGAGCATCCAAAAATAAGTGAAACTTCCAAGTTCCAGGGCAAATCTAGTTTATTGGGATTTATTAAAGCCACGAAAGAAGAGCGGGCTGACTGGAGCTGAGCCCCTCTGTTTCCTATCTTGTGGCAGGGTGCACTAAGCTCTGCCCTTCCCACAGGGGCACAAGGGGAGCTGCCACAGTGGGAACCCTGTAGCTGGTGATTGCAGAGGAAGATCTGGTTTCTGCTGTGCCAGATGCCAGGTTCTGATAAGCCAGACAACATCCTCAGCATTTGCTTTCTGGTTAGGGTCTGGGGGTGTGGAGAGGTCATGCCTGAACTATGGAAACATTTCTGTTCTCATGTCAGAGGTTCCAGTACACCAGCACATAGCACTCATTCCCTTTAAACAGAGAGCATTCTTATCACAATAAAAAAAATCACAAAAAAAGAAAAGGAAGAAGGCAGAAAAAAAGAAAGGCAAGTGAGCCACTATATTGCTTCTGATTGCTTAAACCACTCAATCTGAAGCCAAGCTGCTGAATTTCCAAACACTCTTTATAGGTAATTTCCCTTCTCCTTCTCACATCCTGAAGAAAAGTCTGATTTTCATAACCACTGTATTTGGGGGTTTTCTTGCTTTCTCTCCATTTTTTTTTTACCATGTAAGATATTTTAGATCAGTCTAATAAAAAACACTAAGGAATATGACTGTGTACATCCAAAAGTAATTATTCTTATGGGATAATTTGACTACTGAAAGTTTATTGTATTTCAGAGAACTGCATGCCATTGTGATGCATTATTTATGTACTTCATAGCTTGTGCTATTAAAAAATTGCAGCTGATACAGAGTGATATGGGAGGATGCCAGCTGGATTCAGATCATTTAATCAGATTACTTTGGCTTTGAAATCCCTTCATTGGTTAGTTATAAAATTTCCTATTAATTTTAGGGCACTCCTGCTTACTTTTGAGGACTCTAACAGCATTATCTTGAAACCTCAGAAATCATTTGAGAAAGAGGAGATATTTCATGTTCTCATTCTCACTCTGTTTTCCTCTAGTAATTTTTTTCTAACATTTTAGCTTGTGTAACTTTGGGATGGGTGTTGAATAGTTTCTGAAAGTATGTGAGTGCAATTTATTTTGAAGGCTGTTGTGCACATATCCAAAACCTCCTGCCTTTACAGATTTGAAAGTCTTAACTCCATTTTCATGTGCAGTCCTTTCTACAGGTTTGAGATTTGGAAGTTTCTTGTTTGAATAAAACACATGCAGCTGCAAAAGCCTGTAAAACATCAGTTACAAATTCAGTTTTCCCCACACACTTATACACTCGGGTGGATCATAACAGCTACTGGGTGGGCAATACCTGAGTAGGAAAAAAAGTGACTTCTAATGCTGGATACCACAAGCAGAAGGATGAATAAATAACTGAAGCCCAACTGACTTCACATCCTGGAAAAAAATGCCCACCAGAAGGACATCAGATAACAGAGCACTCTGCCTTAGGGAGGTAATTGTGATTCAAACAGGAGATGAGTTCTAGTTCTAGGCAAGGTGAGATAAACTCTCCTGAAGTCCGGTGTTGGCAACGTGGTGGCACAGGAGGAAGGTGAGGGTCTGAGGCCCCAGGCTGGTGTTCTGTGATCTGCTTCCCTTCCCAGCACTTCTTCATTGCCTTCAGCCTCCCCTGTTCCCAGGGGACACACGAGCAGGAGGCTGGCAGGGTGCCCATTGCATTTCACAGGAAGGAGCTGGGGCCAAGGTAACCAGCTAATAATCCTAAAACCAACCCTGGTTTGGACACGAGACAGACGGATGCGCCAAATAAGGACAGCCAGGGTCTGTTTTCCAAGGGTTTGAGCTTATCTGAACCTGCTTGCTTGCTTCTTATCGAGTGGGAATATGTCTGGTGCCTGTGCTGGTGCCAGTCCTGGCTGGTGTTTTTGCAGTTTCTCATTACGGAAAAAAGGGAACTTCTGCTGTGTTTAAAGAGCAGGGGTGGGAAGAAAACCCCACTGACAGCATATGCCTTATGACAGCACTAGCACATTCATTGTGAAAGCGATGGACAGCTAATGATGTCAGCGTAGGAAAAAACCCAAGGCATGTTTGTTTTCTTTTTTCTCTCAAAAGCTCTGGCCTGAGAAGGGGCAGCAGAAACAATCACTGCCTGGGAAATCAGGGCAGTATTTAAAAAAAAAAAAAAAGGAGGTGGGGGAGAAAGGAGGATATATAAGTAGTGCCAGCTGGATGTGAAATCAATCTGGCATTTCAAAATAATGAAAATATTTCGTTCCCATTCATCTGGTCTGGCATGCAACATCAGTGCTGTTTCCACATCGTTATTCAGAGTTAGCATGCCGGAAAGGAGACACCAACGGAGACCCAATTGCTGCTCAGCCCCCCCCAGAACAGGACACTTGTGGGACAGTGCTGCAGTTACAGCACCACAGGGAAGGATGTTCCCAGCAGAAACACTCCCTGGATCCAGAGCAGCAGGGAAAGGGGCCCTCAGAAAGAAACACTAACAATCTTTGTAATATGCAGGAGCAGCCACTGAAAATAGGGAGAGGAGCTGCAGCTGAGATAGAAGAGGGCTGATAGCAATGGCACAAGCTTTTCTATGTAAAATCTTGCATTAATTGAGTCAGGCCTTATTCATTTGATAGGCATTTTAGGTCTGACCTTCCTGTACACAGAAGATGAGAAAAATCTCCCCAAAATGTATGGCACAGCCTTGTGTCAGGCTCTGTTGGCTGTTCTGAGCATCCCAATTTGCAACAAGAGGATTCAACTTCCTCAATCTTCTCTAGCTGACCCTTGCTCCGAGCCACCTCTCTTGGAGCTGTGCTGCCACTGATAAGTGATGCCAAAACAATAAGGAAGAGCAACTTCCATTTCCCTATGCTATGGGCACACAACCTGCTCCCCTTTTCCTCAGCCAAGTCTGGGAGCTGTGGGAACAGAGAGCCATTCATTCCAGTGAAGGATGCACCTGCTTGAGCAAATAAACCTGGAAGTCTCCAAGCAGGGAGATACATTCCACACTTTGCTTTAATGCCTGCTCATGGGCTGCTCTGTGGTTAAGATGAGTCAGAGATGCTGAAGAGCCAGAAAAGACAGAAATTTGGGGGAGCACAGGGGTGCAGGCTGTTCCTGTGCTAGGACAGGTGTCCCAGAGGTGGCACCTCCCTATCTGGGAGAGGCCATGTGCTCAGCCTCTTGGACCCTCCCTCCACCCCGGTCTGGGGTTGACATGGTCACTGCTTTTTGTAAAACAAAACAATGACAAAAGTTGGGTGTCACACATTACAGTTTTCAACTTGAATGGACCTTGCAAGGGAAGACTTCAAACCTGTCTGGACAAGCAATAGAGGGATACTGGTGAAGAAGAAGGATTTAGAAAAGATTTAGAAAATGGGAAATTATTCCTAGCCAGTTGGCCATTATCACCTGGATGCTAGGAAAGGCTCAGAACAAACTCTGAAGGGCAAATAAAAGTTATGAGGGTGGTCAGGGTGAAAAGCCCTCCACCCATGAAATTCAGACTAGGTTTAGCAGGGGTAGCTGAAGCCAGACTAGTCTGAATAATAAACAATAGATGGGTAGATAGCTGATAGATAATTCATTTTCTACACAGAAGAGAGTAAATAGATACAATATAGCTGAATTTCAAGAGATGATTTTGATTTCTAGATACCTGGAAAATTATCAGGGAAGCTAAAGAACATGGGCATTAGTGCAAGAATGATGAGATAGGTAAAGGTATGGCTTGTAGCGAGAAACAGTTTTGTGTTTTAGGGGAGCATCAAGCTGGAGGGAACCTGCCAGTGGCATTCCTTACACACTGGTCCCGCATTTACTTTCCTGAAATACTTACAGGACTGCTTTTGGCATAGACAAGTAGGAGAACCCTGGTGAACCCTTCTTTATTGCACTGCCACAACAGAGCAGGATCAGGGGAGTTGTTCAGCGAAGAACTGTCTGAGTTTGCAGAGCAGGTTGGTATACGCAGGATGAGACAGGGTAACACAGAACTACAAAGTGATGCACAAAGGAAATTTTGTGCTATGCTCTGGGAAATTTGTCCATTGAAAGGCATCTGGCCTGAAGAGATCTGAGCATTGGACTTGACTATGGAGAACAAACACAAGGAGGCTGTGGAAGTGCAAAGCAGACCTAATATGTGCAAAGCTAGCATGGAGGAAGGACATAATGAGCCCTAACAAAGGTGCTGGCAAGCCTTGACTTAGATAATTCACTTTCAGGAGAGACCTATTTTACTGAAATCAAGTGCAGATAAGGATGTAAAACTCAGCTAATGGGAGAAAAATTGCCTAGTTGATGAAAGGTAAATAAAATATTTGGCTTGTTTTCCTTAGCAAAACTGGGGCCGTGAAAAGTTATGGTTGCTGTCTATTGAAATAATGCAGGTAACCCCAAAGGAGGGATACAAATTACTTAAGCTGGGTAGATGGTCAACACAAAAGCAAACGAGTCTGAAGTGTCTGCTGTTAGCTAAGGCTGAAAATGAGAGGATGTGTCCAGCTTGAGAGCAGCGAGGCTCTGGGATGGGCTTAGCCTTCAGACAGAAGCAAATGCCCAGCTGCCATGAAGATGGATTTTGAGGAGGGTGAGAAAGAACTGTAAGCAAGGGGGCAAGACTTGAAGTCATATGTTTAATTCCCACCCTATCTTCTTCTGTTTGAGTAGTCAGCAGTCCCTTGATGAGCCTCGCAGCAGACTCTGTTTGCTCTGTGCTATATCAATGTTTATCTCATTCGCAGCAGAAAATGCAAAACTGGGAAATGGGAATTTCAGTTGGAGTAGAGCACTGCAGTGCCCTCACTCCCAGGCTTTGAAGGGCAGAGCTGCCTCCGGGTTTCAGCAGACTATTCTTCAGTCATCTTCCATTCATCTTTTGGAATGAGAGCTAAGTAACTCCTGGCCTGTTCTAAAATGGAGAGACTAGCCTCTCTATGAGGTAAAGACATTTCCTTTCTTCGCTTGAAACATCATGAACTTTCAAACTTGGCAAGGCTCTTTAGCGTTCGATCTAATAATAAACCCAAACCATCCATTGCACGAAAGTAATGAGTCTGAACTTGCCTGAACTTGCCTCGGGGAGCTGAGATCCAAAGCTCTGTCATTCCCTCAAAAGCCTTTCTCGTTTTTGCAAGGACAGGATGTTGTTGTGACAAGGCATCCTTGCTGTTTGCTCAGCCTCTCTCCCTCGTGATGAAATCCCTCTATAGCGACTCTGGAGGTCCTACTTCAGCTCTGGTTTTTGGGCATACAAAGTGCTGCCCAACTAATCTCCGCTCTTTTCTATGAGTGATTTATGGAGGCTTGAAGGACATTGAGACTCAGCACATTCTCTGTTTTCCAAATGTTGGTGCAATGAGAGGGGCACTTTTCCTGCCAGTGGGAACCTGAAAGACCTGATGGGCTTTTCTGGCAGGACTCAGTGTCAGTAAAAGGGGCGCCAAGGCGCCTGCGGAGCAAGCGGAAGTACAAATGTGTGCTAGCTTTGACTTCCACTGGGAACGACAGAAAAAATATTTTTACTTGATTTTACAGTTCAGTTTCTTGTTAGCACAAAGTGAATGCTCAGCCAGTGATCAGAAATGCCCTTGCCTAATTTGCATCGGTTCCCGTCCAGTTATTAGGCACAATTGACAGGAGAAGAACAAACAAACAATCTCCACATTGAAGAGTGAGTGAAATACTTCTTCTTTTCTCATCAACTTTTTTGTTGTGGTACCAGTTCTTTTTTAAAAAAAGAATGATTCTTGTGTCGTCATGAAGTGTTTGCTCTGGGAGGGGAGGAGGGGAGTCTGCAATGTTTGTTCTGGGTATCTAAATTTGAATGACTAACCTAAGCACATAATCTCCCTGGGCTGCCTCTAAAAACCAGTGGAGAGGGAAGGGCTTCTCTAATGAGCAGTTCAAAGGCTTTAGCGAACAATATTTTATTACCATGCTGTACAGTGTTATAGGTGTTTAGGGTTTTATTTTGGCTTCTTGCATGCCTCTGTTCTCCAGTAGGATGTGAAAAGCAAAACCAAGAAGTTCTTTGCATATCTGGATTTGTTACCATATCTTCCTATATTTCATTATGCAAATCACAAAATTACTAGAGCACAAGGGAATGAAGTAGGTGACTTCCTTCCCCCTTGCATAAAACAAACATTCCACTCTGATGTGGAGTTTGAAGCTTAGCAAATTTTACCTATGTGGGAATGGAGATCACTGGTGGAATACCTATACTCAATTCTGGAAAGTGAGTTTGGACTCATACAGGCCTGATCCAAATCTCATGGAAACCAGGAAGCCCACGGCTTAGCAACTGTTACTCTAAATTATTCCCAAATCCATTTAGTCCATCATCCTGTTTAGTGCAGAAGAGATCACCAGCAGATGCTTTCGGAGAATGTTGGAATGGGTTTGCAACTGGCAGGCTGGGACGTTTGGTCACATCCTAATCCTCCACAGACAGCAGCTAGCTGAATCAGCTCTGACAGGTGGAGGTTAGTTTCCCTTCTATGTGTTTTCTTAGCATTAACCATTAAAAATAAAAAAAATTTACTGCCCATATAATGCGCCATTCTTATATGAAAATCAAAGAGAAAATGTTTAGGTTAAATGACTGAGAGTACTCAGAGAGCAGTTACCAGGTGAACATTGTCAAATGAGAAAGATTTATTGAGCTATATCCCATGGGATATCCATAGAGGTTCAAGCCTATTCAGTATTTTCATTAATAATTTGGATGAAGAGGTAGAGAGCCCTTTTGTTAGAGTTTCAGCTAAGAGAGAGACACCTGGGAGGAGGGGATTAGTGCTCGGGAGAGCTCAGTAATTAGAGGAATGGTCTGGAAAGAAACAGGACGCAATTTAGTGAAGATAAGAACAAATCTGCACCTATGTTGAAGCAATCAGCTCCACAGGCACACGGCGGGAGAGAGCAGCAGATAAAGCTCTGCTGCAAAGGAGGTTCTGATGGAGCAATGACTCAGCTGTGGAAGGAAGGAAGGAAGGCGCATTGGGCTGGGTTGGACAGATGGGGATGTTGCGCGTTAGACGCGGGGGATAAGCCCTTCAGCTGGATCACTGGGGCTGGTTTCTGGCACTACACCTTGGGGAAGGCGTGCCTGCAAGCCCCAAGGAGGGCAAGGCTCCAGAGAGGAGATTGAAAGGCTTCATGTTTAGCCTAGGGTAAGCAAAGCTGCAAGGAAGCACAATAGCAGTCTTCAAGAGCAGTCAGGCTGCCAAAAAGAGGAAGGTGGTGAGCTGTTCTGTGTCCAGAAATTATCCTCTGTGGTTTAACCACGGTTTTCTGTGGTCAGAAAAAAAGAGAGAGGGAGGGAGAAATCGAGATGGTAGATAAGTTGACTTTACTGCTTTACTTATGAAGTGCCTTGGGGCATAAAGCACATGATCAAACATAGTTGAGTTACTGTAGCTTAATGAGTTATTGCCTGCTGGCTGAACCATACTAATTAACCATGTGTGTGCTCAGCCTGCCTCAATTGCCAGATGAAATGGCCTCACTTAAACACTTCGGTTTTATTTTGCAGGAGGCAGCCCAAATGCTTATGAATGCTTATGTAGGGTCAATGATTACAGCTCAGCTGATGGAGGGATGACTTCTGGGGGATGGAAACTTGTTCTTTAGCACTCAACAATAACGCTGGCACTGTTATATCAGGGAATAATAAAATGGAGCTGACAAGGGAGGAGGAGCAGAAAACAGACCTAAATACATGACTATGTTACTTCACAGGCTTATGTCAATAGAAAAAGGCTCTATACAAGCATATTGGAAATGTAATAACACTGAATTTTATAAAAGATCTCAGTGAGTTTTTGTTTGGGAAGGCTTGTGGTATGGTGATTTCAAAAATATAGCATTAAGAGCTCTTGGAGCACCGCACACATTTCTCTTACAACTGCACACACACTTGCTTTGAGCATCTCTTTTTTTTTTTTAGTGTTTTCTGGTAAAATATTCTTTTTGGCTTACATCCACACAGTCCTCTCTAATTGTTGCTCTTTGCCATCAGCAGTGGCTGTTGTAGTTTCTGCATTCAGTGAGCTGCCTTCTTCCTCTTACTCTGATAAGCAGCAGCTGTTGGAGTGGAGCCTTCCTGATTCTGCTAAGTGTGGGGTGTGCTCCAGGTTCCTGCTTTCCCTGCTTTCTTTGCACCTTCCTCCCTCCCTCCCTTCCTCTTTTCCCTCCTTTGTGGTTGTTTTTCCAGCGCTGCCACAGTTTGAATTATGTGGCTGAGGATGAACATTTGGATGTTGCAATCTCTGGGAAGTTTTTTATTCACAGCAGTGCTTTTGTCTGCGCTGTCCCGTTGAAGAAACTTATCCTTTTGGTTCCAGCATGCCATCTAGGCAGGCAGCAGGCTCGGCAAGTTTGCTCTGCAGACAAGACACTCTTGACAAGCGCTATGTGAAATGGAAGCAGAGACCTCTATTCTGTTAGTTTGTTGCTATTTTTTGTCATCACACAAATTAGCCAGAAGGGGACCTGAGGAAGTTATCTGGTTCCTTTCTGTGCTCAGGGCAGGATCAAATACACCCGTGCCCTTTTTGGCTGATGTTTGCTTGTTTTTGAAGACCTGCATTGCTTCAAACTCCGAGCAACCTTTTGCTTAGCTTTCCTGCATTTGACCACTCCATCTGATCTGAAATAGATTGCTGGGGATAAGTTAACACACAACTAAGCCTAAACCAGCCAAACTACATTCATTTGCTGCTGTGATCCTTTCAATTTTCTGTAGGAAAAATTCTGTATGATTTCTAAATCTTCATAGAGTTTATTTGTAATTTAATTTAATCCAAAAATGATTGCTTTTCCTCCAGGAAATGGATTTTTGCATTGAGAGAAAAACTACACCCACGAGCCATTACAGCAGTAATGCATACAGTGCATTTCTTTAATGCCTGCAACAAGGAAACAACTGTTCATAGCTGTGTTTTGTATGTGTATAAGGAGAGATATTGTGTAGCTGTTGGTGTAAGGCTTTCTTCCTTTCCCAGAGATGTGCTCTAGGCTGAGGATGTGTAATTTGGTTGGAGCTGAAATTGAGCCCAGGCCTGGGGACAGATCTGTGTTTCTGTAGCACAGAAATACAGTAATTTCACGATTATAAGCTGCACCTTTTTCATTGAAGAATCCAGCCTACCCCAGTAGTGCGGCTTATATTCAGGTGCGGCTTATCTATGGACAAACCCCAGTGAAATGCCAACCCAGAAGTGAGAGCCGACAAGGGAGGGTGCCTGGGGCTGCCTTTAAAGGCTTCCCTGGTCCATGAAAACTGTTGCAACTTGAGCACCTGACACCAAACCCAGCTGGCAGTGATTCTGTTACTAATTTGTTACTTTGTTTCACATGGATCCTTAAAAATAAAAAAAAAAAAAGTGCGGCTTATAATCAAGTGCGGCTTATAATTGTGAAATTACTGTCATTAACATCTGCATGAAGTTCTTACCCAGATGTGGAAAGCCTTTGACCGATTCGAGACGGAGTTTGCCTTATCTCCAGTTTTACTGCAAAGAAATTTTATCTTTAAGCATTACATTTGCTGAGTCCCTTCAGTATTGCTAATCCCCCTTGGTATTATCAAGGAAATATCAGACCATAAACTATTCCGTGGAATCGTCATGCAAGAAGACCATGAGAACTGCTGAGCAGAGTGTATTTCCTGCTATCTGAGAACAACTGTGCATCCACAAGTAGCTGAAAATTGTGATGCTTCCATGATCCTGCCACGTCCTTCAGCAGATACACTTTGTATAGACCCTTGCACAATGGGAGAGACCAAAGACTAGTGAAACTTTTTCTCCCCTATATGTAGAAGAAAAAAAATATATGCTGCTTAAAATGAGGGGTGATGCTGAAACAAAACAAGGCTTGAACTGGAGGTCATCTTAAAACAGGTGAAAGAAAGTCTGTTTCTTATACAATGAGCTATGGACTTCTGGGATTCGTTGATGCAGAGGGTGGTAGGTACTGGTACTACCAGCTAGTTCAAGAAGCTATTGGATAAATTCGTGGACAACAGGTCCATAAAGGGAAAAAGCACGGTTGTACTCAAGTCCCTATGCAGCATGTCCTGCCACCATCAGCAGAGGCAGGATGTGGGGCAAGGTGGGCCATGAAATACTCAATGCCTCTCCTCCCCATCCTATCTGCCCCACCTGTGACTGCAGAGCCAAAACCACGACCACAAGGGTAAAAAGGCTCTCTGCTGGGCTTGCAGTAGTCTATAAAACTGGAACTAGCTTATGGGGAGAAGAATAACTGGAACCCTCGGCATAAGGGAAACTAGATCTGTATCCAGGTTAGACCTCTACTACCCTTATCCAACAGCAGTTCTAGAGGAAGGTTGGTGATAACAAGACAGCCTAGGAACACCTAGGTATTCCTCAAAACCTGCTGAGGTTTGCATCTGGATTCCTCATATCCTCTGCTCCAGGAGAGGAGAGGAGAGACAGACTACTGGACACACATCTTGCCTTTTTTTGCTTTTACTACATTTGGTGAGGGTTGGAAATGTGATGGATTTTCCACAGCATGAAATAATTCTCAGTAGAGTCACAAATAGCAATGTTTCAGCTCTCTGAAGGGTTTTGGACAAGAGTGAAAGACCCTTGAAATTGATATCAATAATTCTGCTGCTCAAGCTGAAGGCAAAACTCCAACAGCTGTCAGGGGAGGTGTGTGTGGCTTTTTTATACCCCATCTAGCCTCAAGGAGGCAAGACCATCATAATTAGCTGCTAATTGAGAAGCATGCATCTGAAAAGCACAATTTCAGAGAACAAAGAGCCAGAGAGACCCATTTCCAGGGCTAATTAGAATTAATTCATTGCTATAAGTAGAAGGTCTCCCACAATCCTGGGACTCTCTCTTGCCCTCTCCTGAAACTCGAGTCTAAACATACGCATACCAATCACAGAAGGCTCAGCATGGCTTGTGCAGGTCTTGTGCAACACAGAAATAGCACTGCTTGTTAAAAATTAGTCTAATTTTCTTTGTTTTTTCTTTTTTTGTGTAGCCCTGGGCTATGTCTCCCCTCTGCTTTGCTACCTGCCTTTCCTTCCTTTTTTTGAATCTGCCTACCAACGAACAAAACGACAATGCCACCACTTTTTCCATTACTGCATGAACACGGCTTTTAGAGAAAAAATGATCAGCAAAACCAGGCTTCACTGTCTGTGGCACCCTCCTGAAGACACCTCCAACGGGAATATCTTCATTCAGCTCCCTGAGCTGCTGGAATCCATTTGTTTTTCCCCCCAACAGGTCCACAGCAGCTGTTTTTGCACTTGATCTGGAGCTCCAACAATAGCCCTCCAGCTGGTGGGGACATGGGCTGCAGTTTCCAGTCTTCACGTGGTCCTTTAAAAGCCTTCAAGAGCTGATTTCTTTCATCCTGAAGTTTTTTTTTAAAAAACACCTGCGCAGTAAATATCTCAGCCACAGGTCAACTTACAATATTTCTATCTCACTTGAGATCATCATACCTCTCTTGTGTTTAGATCTCACATATAATTATGTGAGAATACATATCTCACATGTGTTTAGTGCCAGCATCTCATTGCTGAGGACTGAGCCACTGCAAGGGCACTCCAGGGAGAAAATGAATGAGACCATTCCCTTATGATAGCAGTTTTGGTCGTCCAATAAAAACTCCTTTTAAAGGAAGTTTGATTTTTATTTTGAAGATATTGAGCACCTATCTTTGGAAGACAGAAATTACTTTGAACTGCTTCAAGTTGTGGACCCAAAAAAGATAAAGACAGCAATTGGAGAAATGCAAGGTAACACACTGTCATTAGTGATGATCTTGCTATAGAGGAGGTGTGATTTTGCTGTGCTGGCCTCCCTGTGTAAGGATGCCTAACAAACCTTGGAAGCCTCACAGTTTAATCATGGGTGTTGGAAGCTGATGCTCCTAAAGCAGACAAATGGCTTAATTTGCAGGAAAGAGGAGTCTGTACTGCTTAGTAGGTGTGAGGTGCCTCATTTATGATCCAAATATAGATGCATTTCTACGTCTTTACTTAGCCACAACTGAAAATCTGGTGTGTGATACCTCAGCAAGCCTGTGCTGGGGCAAATATGAACAAGCACACTGCTAAGATTGAGAGACTGAGTTCTTTGAATCCCTTTAAATTTCTTTTGAAGGAAACTGATCTACTAAATAAAAATTTCCAAAGGATTTTCTTCCTGCCCGTGCTCATCTGAACCACTACAGTGCAAGAACAACCTTTCAATTCTTTTCTTCTGTGTAGTTTTGGGATGTTCTTCTTTTTGTGTGGTGTATCCTGCATGTTATTACATGTTTCCCTCATGCTCATTTTGTCGAGGGACAATATCTTGTGCTGTCATAAATGAGGCCAAAAGCCTTACCTTGGCTTTGTATCCCAGTGCTGAGAGGAGATGCAGCTCCACAGTCCATGCCTTCATTAAGACATTAAGAGAGTTGGATTGTAGAGGGTTGCCAAACACAGCAATGTTCCTCAAAAGACATGATAGACCCTCCCCCTGCCCTTCACACAGCCAGCACTCCTGCCCTGCCACCCCATACTGCTCTGGGCTGTCTGCCTCACTCCTCTTTTGCTCCACAAACCCAGAAGCTTCTCACCAGTGGAGCCTCCTTGCACTTTCTGGGAGGCTTGGAGGCTTTCATCAATTTCCTTTGCCAAACATCTGGATTCCCTGTGGGGTCTTCAGTAACTTTACACTGCTCCAGTCCTGCAGGCAGACAAGATGCCTTAACAAGTTCCCAAGGAGTTTTGGCTTTTGCCGAAGACAAGTTTCCCTCCCTTGCACATCAGATTCTGGCTGCATTGCCTGCAATCGTACATTCAGCTGCTGCTTGCAACACCAAGAAGCAGCCACAGCAGGACTAGTGGTTTTCCATTAGATCCCAGTAGCTCATGTTTGCTGAATTTGTTTGTATCTGCAGTGGCTCACATTTCTTATGTTAGGTCAGCAGAGCTGGGTAAGGTTGTACAGAAGTCTAATTGTAAAGGCTTCAAAGCTGTTTTTATTTGACATCTCACTGATCTAGCCTGTAGCAGAGCAATCAGATGACTACAGAGCCAATTGCTTTTTGGGCACTCTTCTACTCCTGACCTTAGGTCTCTTCCTCTCGAAGGCATGAAGTGTAGTATCAGATGAAAACTCCTTTCTTGGGTCATAAAAATTTCTTTAACACATTGCCCCCCTGCTCCCTCTAATTTTGAGTTTAAACAGGCTGATTTGGCTTAGAAATGGAAATAGAGATACACCTTTACAACAATGCTGGGACTGCTCTGTACCTAAATGATACCATATGTTGGCTTGCTTCTAGTGGTGTTTACTGTGTAACCACATCAGCCCAGTAGGAATCCGTCTGGAAAAACAGTCAGGGTGTAAATGAATATCTGAAAAGAGCCTGTCAGACTAAACTCTTAAAATGCTGCTGAGCGGCAATGCTAAGACCATCTTTGATGACTTTGTTTCCAAACCATCCAACCTGCAGAATTGACTATGACCAGTAAAGGAAGAAGACTGTCCCAAATTGCGCTCAGGAGACATCTTTGCCCATCATTCTTTGGTCTCTGTGCAAGGATGATCATCAGTCCTGAGGATAGTTCCCACACGGAATTCCAGACAGTGCTTTAGAAGGGGAGAGAAACTGAAGTTTGGCAAATGGCTCTAAGCCTTGTGTCCAAACCCCACCTGTGACATTTAGAAATGCCCATAGATTTCAGTGCTTGCATGATTGTTCTTTCCTGTCAGACAAAGTCCTTACATCCAGCCGATGGTGTGCAATGACAAAACTCCTATTGCCCATTTTGGACAGAGGCATAAATCCCATGAGGTCCTTATAGTGAGACACATGGGGAGCATGGCTGGTACCTCACTTATGTTTTATCTCATAGCTACTACAATTTTAAAATGTCTAAGTTAAAACAGAAATTTTTTTTGTACTGTTCCCTAAATGTTTCTTCTTGAAGTCTGTTATTTGTTCTCATTATGAGACACAAAATGTCCTAGAATCTGAAAGTTATTTGATTCAATCCCACAGCTGCCATCTCAACAAACATGTAAATAAAACAAAGATCCTGTGAATGGGGATCTCAAGCAGTTGTGAAGAGGATTAGGGATTAGTGAAAGATGATTCTGCCATTGTTCTCCTAATTGATAAAAGACAGACCACTGCTATTTTGAATAATGTCATTACCACACAGGCCTCAAGCAACTTAACAGATCCTGTGTAACCCAGAGGAGCCACTTCTGGATGCTGAAAACATTCCTGTGAAGTTACTCCATTTCAAATTCTTAAAAATAAGGACCAAAGTGAGTTAAGCAGTATCTCTCCTTCCTCTTTTTAATTAAAAAAAAATTGCTTTCAGATGAATCCACTTTATTTTTCTTTTGAAAATTTCTTTTCCTCAGCTGCATCTCTTATGTGCCTGAGTTTCTTCCCAGCTCTGTCACAGATTCATGGTGTGTTTTGATGCCACATCACTCCCGCCTGGTCAATCACCCCTACCCTCCCAAGCCCAAAAGAGGAGGAGAAAATACAAAAGCAACCCAGCTCTCCCTCCCACAGCAGCTTTCCATCCAATGCTGTTGATGACCTGAACCTGGCATCCAGGCTGATTCATGTTTGTAACAACAAAAGCAGCCAAGCAAATCGGTTGAGGTCATGAAAGACTCAAGATGTCTTTACAAGTTGTATTTAGAAATGTCCACATATTTCATTCTGAACATCAGCTCCTCTGTTGAGTATCACTGCATATTGAGAAGGAATTCTAAAGAAAACATGTGAAAAAGAGTGGCACACTTGTGCAATGTGTGAGTGTCTTCCTAATGCAGAGGTTGTATCTTAGAAGGTGCCTGGTGACTCAAAGCACTCCTCTGTAAGTCCAAAGGGGATTTAAACCTGGGATTTAAAAGCAGCTCATCTCTGCGGGATATCTGAAGAAACCTTAACACAAACCTTACTAACTAGAATTTTCAGGAGTTCCTAAGCTCCCAACTGCAGAGGCCCAAAGCCTCTTGCAGGATCGTGTCAGGGTCATGTGTGCAACACACTCTGAGTAGGGCTGGTCCCACAAGAGCTCTGACCAAATGCTGCTGTGGAAGCCTGGGTGCAGGGTGAGCACCAGTCCATCCCTCTGAGGCTGAGGTGATGGCTCCTGGTTTAGAGCTCAAGCAGTCCTTGTCTGGGTGGTGGACATTGATCTCAGGTGGCACAGAAGGAGGGTGAGAGGCAGCAAAGGGCTTATGAGTCTACGCTGCCCTGTATACAACACCCTGGCAAGTTAGACATTGCTCCCATGAAGATACCCCATCTCCTTCCCAGTTTCATCATGTGACTATGCCTTTCCAGTGGTGCTTTAGACATCAAACAGGCCTTTAAAACCATTGTGTGGGTCCCATATCATGTCACACACAGTGTGAGCTGCCCTCTGGGGGAAAGACTCCAGGGAATTTTTAGGTCCATTCATGTCAGATGAAAAATGGTCATCTTCAGACATAATTTATTTTCCTTTTCTCCTTCCCAAAAAGCAAGGAGGCCAGCCAGAGGCAAAGGCTGTGATTTTCCTTGTGTTCTTCTATCTAGGACCTCCTGTCCTTTCCCTCATGTCATTCAGGGGAAAAAAAAGTAGTGCTTCTCATTGTTTGGCAGCTGCTCACAAGCTTACATGAGAAGTAAAGAATGATGTGCTGGGGAAATCTGATTCCCAGCATGACAAGGACCTGCAAGCAAAAAAAGAACTGCTGGATATGTACAGAAGAGCTGAACAGTCACCAATGGTCCCCTAAAATGCCAAGGAAAACATTTGTTATCCTTTAAGTAGACAGCATGGGTAGTTGGGTGAAATTAAGAAAGGGAAACTATAGACCTAGAAATCAGGGAGCTTTTATTAGAATAAACCAATAGCATTCTGGGAGAAGGGCAAAAGCTGTGTGACTTCAAAAATTTAAAACTGGGTAAGATAAAAACCATGAAGATGAAGAAGAGTTAATAAATACAGCAGAGTCAAATAATCCTGCTTGGGGATGGGGTGAACTGTTGGCCTCATGTCATGTGTGTTTTCCATTCCCCACTACTGGGATTCTAAAAAAAAGTCTGACCAAATCCAGGGATTACACAAAGAATGCACTCCAACAAAGGGAAATGCATGGCCTTTCTACTCACCCCCCAGTGGCATTTGGGACCAGAAGAGGGGTTGGTCTGAATAGTCAGGATTACATTCCTGGCTGTGTCTAGCGAATGCTATATGGATTGAGAAAGAGAAAAAAAAATGTATATATTCTCTCTCTCTGGAATATTTTCTCTGTGTTCTCTCATAAGGCAGATGTCACAAGGAGACAGTGATAGCCACCGAAACCATTCCAGTTTAACAGTGTCTGAGATGTTTCTTCCTTTGTCTGTCCAAGAATGGGCTAGTCCCAAACACAGCTCAGCAATTAGGATATTAATAGTCCTATTACTCTGAGCCATCCAGTTTGCTTTAAAATTCATGGTGCAGTTAGCTGAGGTTTGTTCATAACAGGAAAAGTACAGAGATGCAGGAAGACTGAGTCAGAGCAGAGCTTTGAAATGCATCAAGCAACCATTTAATTAAAGAAGGGAGCTCTAATATTGTGTTCCAAATGATTACTTATTTATATACTTCTCAAATAGTGCTATTTTTAAACGAGATTTTGAAGGGAAGACAATTCATATTTTTATATGCAGACAGTCTTAAAATTAAACGAGCTGCCAGTACAGCACTGCCCTGGAGGAGTAGGAGAAGAAAAATCTCTGGGTCAGTCTTTTTGGCTCTTCTGCTGCCTCTCAGCACCATGTCTGCTAGAGATCAAAACAGGCATCTCAAGATATGCAGGATTGTCAGCTCCTCCCAACAGTCCTCCTGGGGCAGGTGACTGCTGTGACATGGGTTTGGAGGTGCCTGGAGGCAGGCACCAGCAAGCCCAGGGAGATGGACAGGTAGAAGTGTAGGGAAGATGGGGGATTGTGCCTCCTGGTGCGAAAGAAGGATTCTAAACTTTTAAATTGTGGGCTTCCTGGGGTGACACAGGGTTTTCATCTTACAAAACTGAAATCAAATTGGCAAACCCTGGGTTCAGGCAATGACCTTCATCCTTCACTCATCTGATATCTGCTGATTGCACCAGTGTGGAGTGTGAAGTTCAGCAGGGCACCATTTTATGACCATTTTTCACTGGTCTGAACAGCCTTGCAAGTTGCGAGGAAAGAAAATGTTGTGTCCAACAGATGTTTGAAAACTTAAGATTTTCTTAGCACTGTAACTGAGAAAGGCCTGTGTGGGAAGGAATGAATGTTTGCTGAGCTCCTAAATAAATCTGAGCCTAGCTTGAGAGACTGAAAGCCCAGTGGCTGCTTTGAGTTCTCTAACAAAGGGCTGCACCCAAGTGCACTGAAGTCAGAGAAGGATTCTCATTGACATCAAAGGACATTGTATTGGACCCCATGAAGGACTGTCTCTGCCAGAGACCAGCAGAAATAATAGCATGTGATGTACGTGACCAACTGCCCCTGACCAACCGCTTGGATTCTAGGCATTAAACACTGCAAACAGTGAACTCACAAACAATTCATGAAAACGAGCCAAAAAAATTCAAAGAAAAATATGTACGGAAACTGCAATGTGTTTGTGGGTATTTTGTGAGCAGAAAAATAATATATTTGTGGAATAAATTAGTCCCTGAGAAGTGTTCTCTCAGCCCAGAGTGGTATGCAGTCAAGTCAGCTAATCGAACTCAAACTTCTTTTCTCTTGCCAAGGGAAGTGGGCAAGTATAGAGACACGGATGAAATGAGTTTGGGTTTGGTTTTCCAGTATGAGGTGCCAACATCATCTCATTTTAATAGTTCTTGTCATTTGATAAACCATTTTTTGCTACTATCCAAATGTTTTAGTTTATTCTCTTGTGAATGCTGACAATCTTTGGTCTGGTGTTTATCCATATCAGACACTGCAAAGCTCATCCAGTCCCTTATCTCCTTCTGATTAGATTACTGAATGTCCTGCTGGGAGGTTCCTCTGGCAGGGGATGCCACCACCCCTGTAAGAGCATTACACAGAGGAGGAAATCCAATGATTTTTATTCTAGCCACATTGTGCCTTTTGCCGGCTATAAACAAAAAGGATTAACTAAGAATGGGAATATCTGCAGCTGAGATCCAGATCAATTAGGAAATGGGGTGACACCAAGAGCACACATCTCTGATGTGGTGAGCAATAGCTGTGCAGAGGCAGCACGATAAAGGAAGGAGGGTCAAGCTCAAACCTTTTTCTCACCTTTGGTTCTTTCTAGAAAAATGTGTTTAGGCTGCTAGGGGACTGGTGTGTGCCTCACTTTTGGGCTGTCTCAGTAAATCTAAAGGACCAATTTATGTCCTCCCTGAGAAGATTTGCTCTTGGTGACAAGGGGTGGAGGTGGGATTGTCCATGCCCGACAGCGCAGGATGGTGGTTTCTGATGGTGGTGGTTGAAGAGTCTTTAAGGAGCTTTGTAGGTACCTAAAATTACCTGCACACAGGCAGTCTCCATCTCCACTAAGCCATGCAGGATCAGAGACAAAGGAGCAAAGGGGTTTTGGCTGCACAGCTCTGGAGGGAGCCCCCGAGATTTTCAGAAAAGGGACCAGACATTTAGACACAAGGAACATTGAGAAAGACAGGACTCAAGGATAAACTTCTCAGTCATCCGTGTATGTTGGTAGCTGTTGCAGGTGCTTGGTTGCAGGCTTGGGCATGAGGGTTACTGCTGTGTTCATTTAAAACTGAATTTTAGTTTGGCTTCTAAGGTGGGAGAGCAACAAGAGCCACACTTTCCCCAGAACTGTTCCACTGCACACTGAGCTCTGAAAGCTGCAGCTCTCCTTTCTGGAGGGTGATTGTAAATACAGATGGTCATAAATGCCCTCAGATTCCAACCAGCACTCAGTCCCAACAAGCAAGTGCCTCTTTCTAAGTGGATGCCACAAAGTGTTCCACAAACCTTCCATACACTCTCAGAAAGACTATTTTTTGTCCGGGCACTGGCACATGCTGGGTGACTTCTTCAAGGTCACCCAGGAAGCCAGTGAGGCACAGACAGCAGGTTGTTTAAATTCCCAAAGATAACTCGTCTCCTTGACTCCCCAGAGACTCCTTGTCACTGAGCATCAGTCTTTGGACATCTTTGTCTTTCAGCTGTTCAACTGACTGCTATTGCTCTCTGCACGATCAAAATCCTGTTTGATATGGCTCTCTTGCTGGTGCTGTTATTTATAGCTGCTCTTACCTTCCACCAGGCTGGGCATCTCTTTTTGTTTGGGCATGTTCAGCTCCCCATGTTGCTTCAAGGGCTGTGAATGTCTTTTGTGCAGCAGGTGCTGCTCAAAATTAATTGTTTGTCTTGATATTATATTATCACTCATCTATGGGTTTTCAAGTGTCTCAGTTGTTCCATTAGGGCTGTCACTTCCTACATCCTTTTGGTGAACACTGTATTTTACTTTTACTTCTCTCATAGCCAATGTTTCTCTGCTCTTTGTTCCCCACAACACAAAATGTTTTCTGAGGATCTTACAAAGCAATACCTCACCCTTTTTTTCTGTCACAGACAACAGGCTACTGAGTGGGGCTCTGAGGCTCATTAGAGTTCATAACATCACTTGTTTAAGTGTTTGGATTTTCTAAAGTTACCATGTCAAATGTGCTTAGTGTGTGGAGTTGGCTTGCTACAGTGGTGGGTGTCTGCAAGCTTTGCCATGCTTCTGCTGATGGCAGGCAAAAAACTGCCTGGAGGGGCCTCTGCAAGGAAAGAGCAGGCCTGCCTGCAGTGCTGGTGGTTTTCACACCTCCATCGAGCCTGGGGATGGCCTCTGCACAGCAAGGCCAGCATCTCTTTCTCACTGAAGAGAAATGGGGAGGCAGCCCAAGCTGGCTGTGACCCCACTGAGGGGTTTTCTGCACAAAGCAGAGCTGCTGCAGTGAACATTTGGCCTCAGACCTTGGCTTGGCAGCATTACAGGAGCAGATTTACTGGTGGGGATTAAGTGAGCCTTTGTCATTCCTCTCCATTAACACCATCCAGCACATGGGTGGTGTCATAGGATGACATGGGAAGCTCTGCAGCTGCCCCTCTGCAGCTGTATGCAGCTTTGGGATCCTATTCATGTAGTTCTCCAGAAGCCACCCTGGCCACTCAGTCATGAATTCAAGTTCTTTGATCCAGTCTGACTGAGAATGGTGTAGATACAGATAGAAAAACTGCATATTGTCACAAAAGAGCTGTAGACATGGCAAAGGTTTGATTAGTCTGCCCTGCAACGACTGTCCTGTGAGGTGTGGTGTCCCACTTTTCAGCGAACACTTTGTATGATATTGTCTCAACTTTCCTGCCCCAGGTCCCTGAACTTCCAGGGCAGTGGGAAGTGCTTTTAGTCCTGCACTGGTGCCAAGGCCTGCCTTGTACACTTGCTTCCTGCTTCTGGGAACTATCCAAGTTATTTTTCAAAGGTTACATCATGGTAGGTTTGGTGGTCTCCAAAGCACATTTGGAGTAGTCTTGGCTTTGCTCTGCTCTGGGGTGTGCACCTGGACCGGATAGGGGAGTTAGCTGTGAGAGTGAGCAGGATTTGTTTGGAGTTTTGTTTAATTTCTTTTTTCCAGGGATTTAGTTGGTTTTTGTTTATTGCTTGCTGGTTACTCTGCTCTACTCCTCACTTTGAGAGGCTTTGCTATACTCCCCATCATTGTCATTACTCTGGGATTCGCTGCTACGTTGTCAGCTCCTGCCTGAGGCTGAGGTGGCTTCCAGGGGTTTCCCTGAAGTTTTCTTTTGCCTTCAACAAGCATAAAGCTGGGCAGAAAGCTCTGTGTTCAACACCTACAAGAAGCAGACATGCAATTCCCTCATTGCAAATGAAGCTTTCATGTTTTTCCTTTGCTGAGACAGAGTATTCTCTATCCTCTGCCAGAGGACACTGCCCACAGCCAAGGGTAGGTTATCCAGTTCAGCAGTGTGTTTACCATTTTCTTCCAGCCTTTCTTTTGCTATACCTGAGGGAAAAGAGCTCATTAGCTTTCTAAGAGCTCAAAGAAGACATGTCTCACAGACAGGCAGTGGGTTAGAACTGTTTGGTGAGCAGTCTTTGCTTAAAGACTGCAGCACCTCATGTAGGTGGGCTCCCTCAACTGTGCTGTCACCTCTGGCTCATGATGGACTTGTGAGAGAAAAGAAATAATTCGCTCCCAGTGACAAAGAACAACAAATATTTATTGACAAAAGTACTTAATGCTGTTGTTCTGGAGGGCAGTCAGCTTTTGCCTGAAACCAACCCTTCTTCTCAAGCTGTCACCTGCACGGGTGAGCTGGTAACCGAGAGGGCTGTGACCCTGCTTAGCAGCAGCACTTTTACACAGCTGTGACTGGGGTGACCAGGTAGGAATTCTGGTTTCCAATTCTGTGAGCAGAGAATCTGCTAATCTGCTCTACAGAAGGTGTGGGAGCTGGCTAGGGGTTTTTTGGGAATTTTTATGTTTTGGGGGTCTTTTTTCTTTTTTCTTTTTCTTTTCTTGAAAGAAATCTCCAGCAGAATAAATGCTTTGAGTTCTGGGAAGGACTTTTGTGGGGTTATTTATTAAATCCAGAGGCTTCTGGAATTTTTGTTCCTTTTTTTTATCATTACAGGCCATGAAGTTGCATTTTCTCCACATTACAGAAGCAAGTAGTAAATCCAAAGGCAGCTACTGATGTGCAAACACTACAGCTAATGGCAGACAGGCAAACAAGCTATTGTGGTGGAAGGTAAACACTGGGAAAAGAAAGGAAGAGAAAAACCTAAATGAATGAGATGATGGTGACACACAGACAAGAAACCCCAAAATTACAGAAAGCTGAGAAGGAGAGCTTCACCCTTTTTGTTGGGTTTTGGTGCTAAGGATCTCCTCATCTGCTAAGGCAACCACACCATATAAAGTATATAATTGTAAATACATTATGTATATATATGAAGTATAAACCATTTGATTTCTTCTAATAACATTCATGTTTCTTGGGTTTATAGTGGTTTAGTGGTAGGAAGCTGGAGTTAACAAGGCTAAGGCTTAAAATTCAGGTCACATCAGAAGACAGAGAAGAGAGCTTTCCCACATCCCAGACTAGTTTAATTATCTCTTCTCTAAATTGCAGAACTCCAAGTTTCAGAAATATGGATGGAGAATTTTCACTTGTGTTTTTATACAGGAAAACACTTGTGCAAATTGCAAATGTTTAGAGAGACCTTGAACCCTAGCTCCTATGTTAGTTTGAGGAGAGAGAGAGAGGTGGCCAAATAGTAGGTGGGATATTAAGAAGTCGAAGGTGTAGTTTTGGGCTCTACCACAATCTTGCCTTGAGCCTCTGGACAAAGCTTATCACCTTTTGGTTTAGTGTTTTTTGTCTGCACGCGAGGCAACTTACCTTGTTCTTCTGGAGTGTTGAGAAAATTGATCAGTACCTATTTTAAGTGTGTTTGGAACAGTTGATGCTGAGTTTTGTTAAAAGGCTACCAGAGATGAAAAATTGAGATAGGAATCACAAAAACTGCAGCCACCCATTTGTAATTTTATCGATTTCATTTTTCATTCCTAGGGCAATTTATTCTAAAAGGTCTTGGAACAGAAACAAACATTTACATGGTTCTGTCCCAGGAGATCATGGAACAGAAACCCTGTCTCTGGCTTCACAGTGGAGTTATATATATGTGGATTGCACAATATTACCTCTCCCTGTGCGCTTGCCTGGCTCATATCTTTAGACATCCAGTGCTACAACCAAATCACTGCTGCTGCCTTTGCATAGAGCCAATTGTCTGCCATCATCCTGTCAGGCACTTACGCTTATTTCTCCTAATATAATTTATATTAAGCCAATTTATATTACACAGCGAGTGCTTGATGGAGAACGTACCCACAGGAGGCTTGTGTGCTGCCTTCCCTCAGTGATATTTAGCTGATCTGTTGACAGGTATTATCTCTCCCCATAGGCTCTTCCTCATTTACATCCTTAGAGCATCCAAGCTGCAAGAACAGAGTTCCTCCAAGGAAAAGCCCTGTTTTTCAGGAATTATCTTGCTGTCCTCTCTGTGGGATGCAGGATAAGTGCCTCTCACCAGGCCTTCCGGGAGCCCCAGGTGGTGCACTTTGATTTTCTCATTTGGTCTCAGATCAGTCCCTGCCCAGATACCTTT
>VRYO01002772.1:30679222-30737749 GCA_009812075.1 Sialia sialis
ATAGTAAGTGAAAATGAGAATTTCAATAGTCAGGCACAGGCAAGGAATGGCACATGAAATGCTACTTGCCTGCTGTCAGGTAGCATTAAAGGGAGCCAGAAAACAGAGAGAAAAAGCTTTCTGAGTCCCAGAGGAAGAACTAGATATGTCCTATTCCTACAGAATATTGTAAGATTGCAACAGGCAGCTTTGAGGTGAGAATGAATGCTGTTCTGCAAAAGCACTGCTGGAAGACAAATTACTGAAGGGTTAGGTGAATATTCAGTACAGAAATCAGGATTTATTGTCAGGACACAGCCTCTGCATATTTTATCTTCCAACAGTCTATTGACACAGGAAAGGCTTAGCTGAGCTAAATTGGTGTTGGAAGCCTATGAGATGAAGAGCTGTCCATCCAGGAGCATGCCAGACAGAGGTAATCCTATAGAAAGGGATTTAATAGGAATGACAGGTTTTCTCATACGAGAGCAAGCGGCAGGGGGCGCTTCCACAGGCACACCATAAAATGGAGGAAGTTGCAGCAACACGAGGAAGCCTGGATGAGTTGGCAGCACCATGTTCTGCTGCTCACCCAACCCATCTGCAAAGGTATGGGACTGGGGAGAGAGCCTGAGGGAATTGCGTGCTGGAGATTGTGGGGTCACCTCAGGTAAGGGGGAGGAATGTTTTCAGTGGTTATCACCTTGCTTTGGGGAAGGAGGAACAGGTCATTGTGATGATCATCACAAAAGCAGCTTTACATCTCTTGCCTGATTGCTACCTCTAGTGAGAAAACAATGCTGGCTGCTAGTAAACATTTCATGTCTGTGAATTGGTTTTTTGGCTTCTTCAAATCTTCCTTCCAAGTCCAGTGGCAGCTGGTCATCCATCATCCACCTTTCCAGCTGTCTCAGCTGGGGGCTAGGACACCCCTTGAATTTCACTCCTACCTGTGCAACTCCCTCATTCTCCCTCTTTTACATCTATGGCTCAGAGCAGCAGCAGCACACCTGTCTCCTGAGCTCTGTCACACAGGGGATGGGCTGCTCCTGCCAGGGAGATGGGAAGGTGCCCTGGGAGCTCCAGGTCACACCCCTGGCGATCCTGGCTTAGCCAGAACCAACCCTGGGACTGGCATGCTCAGAGGACACTTTTCTGAAGGATCTGCAGCCTCTCATCAACGTGGGGGCTCCACTTTGCATTGGAGCAAGTGCACACAGTGCTTGAAGCATCGAAATGTATACATTTGTCTCAGTATGTATATATGCACAAACAGATTAGAAGTCAAACAAAGCATTATAAATGTGCAGTGAAGAAATAACAATCTGGCTTCTTTGGTTAAATAGTTTGATTTACTGGGCTAAACAATAGGTTTTTCCTTCTGTGCTATGTGATTGTTATTGGGAGGACACATCTGGTCGCTGAGTAGAAATGCACTTTTGTGATGTCAAATCATTAAAAAATGTGAGGGAGCAGCAACTGTCAATCAGGATCTACATATAAAAGAGTCAGCCAGAAAGCTCAAATAAATTTTGAATGATATATACTTTAAAAGGTTGTAGGAGTGCATGGCTCTTTAATAGTATTGTGGCAAACTTCTGACATTTATTGCTCTTCTCCTGTTTGGCCATTAGGAACTTGTCTGTTCCTGTTGAGAAATGATGCCTCAGAGGCAGCAGCCACTTGAGATGGAGATTCAGGCCGTGTTGGAGATCACATGGAAAAATAACAAATTCATCTAAATACATGGATAACTGCACAGAGCAGGAAGTCAGTCTCCAACCAGACAAACGTGGAGGGAGGAGCACCTCCTGCTCTTCAGCTCTTATTGCAAAGCCAGGGACTCAGAAATGTTGCTCGTGTGTTGGGACTTATCACAGTCACAAACTGGGGGGAAAACCCCAAACAAACTCACGACAGAGTTAAGGAGATTAGAAGGACTGAGCAGTGAGACCTCATTGGGTCTCTTCCAGTTTTTAATGAGGTATAAAAAGGGTCTTCAAAAGTAGACTTATTTTTGATCCCCTGCTTGCTTTGCTGCACTAGAAATTTAAATTTCCTTTGCTTTCCCAGGAAGACTCAACTGAGGAAGGACTTCCAGACACATAAGAGCATTGCACCTATCATGAACCTCCTTTCTTCAGCCGCCCCCCAGCACCAGACCTCCCCTTGCTTCCTTCCTGGTCCTCCTCACACGCAGACAATGCTGAAGAGCCTTGTTTTCAAAGGTGACAATTTCCATCACTTGGCCAGTGACATCCTAAAAGGAGGTGGGGTTTCTGAAGGCAACAAGCAAGCTGTGGAAGAGGCCAAGTAATCTGAAGGTTCTTCAATGTGGCAGCCAGAAACTAAGGCTTTCCACCAAAAAAACCCTAAATAAAGTTCAGACTGAGTACAGAATTCAACTTTTTCTTTGGAAGAAATTACTCATAACACACTTTTCATGGGAGAAATATGGGATCTACTTGAGCTGTAGGGCCATTGTACGTGCAGAGATTGATCAGTGGTCATGGGGAGAAAAAATTTGTGCCATCTTTGAAAATACACACTCACATACCTCACACATGTCCAGATACCTCACACAGCAGCTGGCCACATCGCAGAGATAAAAAACATCTGTTAAAACTGATACTCTCTTACATGAACTGGGGTTTTCAAGCTGCCACACTTGTCTCTGTGTGCTACTATGCAGTATTTTCACACCCAAGCAAGCAAGAAAGCGTGAGTCATATCCCTTTGAAATTAGGAAATGAACTTTTAAAAGTATCCATTTTCTCGAGAAACAAAACCCCAAACCTGATGAGAGCTAAGTTTTTACACTGTACATATGGGAATCCCAGTATCAGTAGAAAAATTTAAAATTTTAAGTAATTTTTTTAAATTTAATTTTTTCTTTAAAAAAACCAAGTAATATCTTCGTGCAATCCTGTGATTCCAGACAATGATCCCTCATGGGATCCATCAAGCAATACTTGCTGTAAATTTGTGATTCTTAGAGACTGGAAACTGGAGACATTATTATCTTACAGAAATGCAAACAAATCACAAAGACCTTCAATTTTTCTTCACAGCAACAAAGAGCTTCATAAAGAAAATATGTTAACACTAAAAATGCTGTATTTTTGTCTTGCTTTGTTTCTTATACCTGACTGTATGCCCTTCTAGTTTCCCCTCATGAAATTAAAAAGCATAAGTGGCACCTTTTATCCTCCTTTCTGCAGTCCACTTTTTTAATGTAAAAGACATTAAAACAGCAAGATCAGTTCCTTGTGACAAAAGCTCTGTCCTTGTTTTGAGCTCTTCCTGCCATATCAGCAGCTTTTGATGGGGCAGTAGAAGTGGCATCTTGTGGGGAAGGTGCTGCCACCTTGACATTTCCAGAGCTGGGGTGTCACCACTGCCCGTGAAAGGGTGTCCAGCAAGGCTGGAGGGGGCAGGGCCCCAGGGCAGAGAGGCTGAGATTTACAGCATTACAAAGGTGCCAAACACAGGAGATGAAGCTTATATCTCCAGATTAGCAGATGGGCATTTTCTTGTGAAGGTGCCTCAGTTCACGGAAACTGATACTTGCCTTCTTGTCATCTGGCTCTAGCAGATGGTTGGCATTAAGGGAAAAGCGTGATTGTTTTAGTTTCCACTCTGTTAGTGCTTATCACTCATTACCTTTGGAATTATAAATGTATATGTTCAGCTATGCCAAAAATTTGGATGGAGAAATACGTTGAGATACTCTAAAATATGTAAAATAAAGAAAATGTAAACACTGAATCCTTTCTGAAGCTAACAGAAGTGCTGCATTCAGCATGGCCAAACTGCTCCACAAAAACCTGAAAAAATGGGGTGGAAATGTAGAGACTGATTCCACAAATGTCACATTCAAGATTGCTTAACTTGGAGCATGAGAGAAGCCTACAAGAGCCAAGGGCATCACACAGGGGCTCTGTGCATAGCCCAGGATGTGGCTCCATGGCTCTCTGGTCCTTCTCCATCAACGCTGCAGGAGTGGGACGAGCCACTGAGCCACCGAACCAGAGCAGCAGAAGGCCACTACTCATCACTAGCAGGGATGTTCCTTGGTGGTGGAAGGGCTGAAGGTGCACACCATGGGCCCAGGCACACACTTGTGATGGTCTCTGGAGGAGATGGGAGCCAGGGGATGGAGGGGGAAGCAGGAAAGAGGCAGCCCTGGCTCCTGATGGAAATGTCACGCAATGGAAGCAAAATGCATGAGGCTGGAGCTGTATCCCCACCTACATAATGGATTGCCCTGGGCATTGCACTAAATTAAGCAATGATGAATATACATATCTTGAGATATAATCTACTTCCAAATGACAGTTTTCACTGGCAACATTTTTTTATTGTGCCTTTGAACTCCATGTATCTGAACAGCTGCTGGGTGAAAACAGCTTCCCAAGTCAAAATAACAACATCAAAAGACTGAAGAAAATTCACAATATCCAGAAAAAGTTTCGGGGTTCTTTTTTGTACAGCTAAAACAAATGAAACCAAATGAAGCTCCCTCAGATTTAACTCTTGATCTGAGAAATCGGTTTTAAATGGATGAATTTTCACAGAACTACTGAATGGGTGTGATTGGGAGGGATCACTGGAGGTCATCTGATCCCAGCTCCCTGATCAGCAGGGTCCCCTAGAGCACATAATTCAGGATTGGGTCCAGGAGGCCTTTGAGTATTTCCAGAAAAGAAGATTCCACTACCTCTCTGGGCAATTTGTTTCAGCTCTCACATACCCTCACAAATAAAGAAGTTCTTGCTCAGGTGGAAAATCCTGTGCTCCAGTTATTACCCACTGCCTTTCTCAGCATCACTGAGAACAGTCTGGCTGCATCTTCTTGGCAACCTCCCTTCAGACTCTCAGAGACACTGATGGGGTCCCTCTCAGTCATCTCTTTTCAAGGATGAACAGGCCCAGCTCTTCAGTCTATCCTCAAAGGAGAGATGCTCCTGTCCTCTAATCATCTTTGTAGCTCTCCACTGGACCATTCTCCAGGAGTTCCATGTCTGTTTCATGCTGAGGAGCCCAGAATTGGACACAGCACTCCAGATGTGGCCTCAGCAGGGCTGAGGAGAGGGGCAGGATCACCTCCTTCAACCTGCTGGCAATGATCTTCCCAGTGTACTGCAGGGTACCATTTACCTTTCTGGGCTCAATGGTCAAATGCTGGCTCATGGTCAGCTTCATGGAACATTCTTAGTTGGCCCATCCATGCATACATCCATCCATAGTCCAGGATGAGCTGTTACATCACCTTTCCAGGAGCTGACATGAGTCTGACTGGCTGGTAGCTCCCTACGTTCTCCTTCTTGTCCTTTTTAAATACCAGAGTGATGTTTGCTTTCTTCCAGTGCCCAGGCACCTCCCTTGATTGCCATAAAGCTGGTTGGTCCATCCCTGTATGCAGGGGAAGTTGTATTGCCACAGCCACATCTAAGGATTTCATAATGAAGATCAGGAAAACCACCAAATGGAACAATTCCTTTGTCAGCTCTCTCATCTACCTAGACTTTGTCTATTCCCCTGAAACAGGGCTAGCTGAAGGGGGTGGTCCTAAAGCTTTTCCCAGGCCATTTCAGAGAGGATCAGCTGCATCCCACTGGACGTGTTGACCAAGAATGAATTCTATGGGTCCTTTGCAGTGCCTGCTTGGACATAAATTCCACTGGAGACAGCAGCAGCTTTGCTGCAGAAAGCTGGAAGCAAGGACAACAGAACAAGATATTTTTCCAGAGGCAGTAAAACTTTTTCTTAAATTATGTCAATAAATGAGTGAACTGTGGGCTTTTAAAAGCAGGAAGATGAGAGGCTGAGTCAGACAGGGTTGCTGACCACAGCTCTGTCTGCGAAGTGGGAAATGAAAAGAAAATAATTCCTGTGCTATAGAAATATCTAATTATCATCTGCCATCTCAAATGCCTCCAAAGAGAAACTCCTGCAGAGACCTTTAAAGCTCTTTTAGCACAAAAAGTAGGAAAATATTCTGTCAGATTGAACCAAGATGCAGAGTGTGATCATATAAATCCCATGTCTTGGAGCACAGCCCAGATACTTCTGACTTTGTTGTTTTTTGCAGCAGTTTAGCAATTCAGCAGAATCACATTTGCAGTCCTAGATCTACTGGTTTTGGTACTGGTGGTCCTTGAGCTAATTGCTTCTGTAAATAAACATTTAAAAACATCGAGGAGGAGTTCTAAGACAGTTGCAGAAAAAAAAAAAAAGAAGGGAATTATTATAAACTTCCATCAATATATCAGGGGGTTAGAAATTATCATTCTTTACTGAATTCACAGAGGCTTTATTTTCAGAGAGGATAAAACATGCTAAGCCTTCAGTTCCTGACTCATCTCTTTGGAGCAAGGAGAGATAGCAATTAGCAGGGAGGTGTCTGGCAGCGCTGATGGACACGGGCTTTTCTGCGCATGATAATCTTTGAGACCCCCAAGAGAGAGGAGTTGGTGAGGTGGGCAGTGCACAGCCCAGCAAAGGTACAGTAATTTCACGAATATAAGCCACACCTTTTTCATTGAAGAATCCATCCTACCCCAGTAGTGCGGCTTATATTCGGGTGCGGCTTATCTATGGACAAATCCCATGGTCATCCTGGCTACCCGGAAGTGCGGCTTATATTCAGGTGCGGCTTATAATCGTGAAATTACTGTAATTGTTGGGAATGAAATAGAGCAGCAGAGCCACAGAAACAATCCCAGGCAGGATGGGAGGCTCCGGGCTCCTCATGGACCTTCCAGAAAGCCTTGGTGGCGCTCGGCAGGAGCGGGTCGGTGCCATCCCCACGGGACTCACCTGTGCCGCTGGCAGCAGCGCCAGAGAGCCTTGCCCAAGGGCCAGAGGGACAGATCCACTGCCTGGAAAACACCTTTGGTGGGCCAGACCCTCATTTCCCCCCCTGGAACATCCTGTAAATGGAGCAGCTCTGGTGAGAGGAGGAGGGCGAGCAAACGTTTAGAGCTGTTTATTGAGTAAAACAAGGTTTTAAAAGCCGTATTATTGTCCCGGGACACAATGGCCCTTACTGTTTTTGTTGGTAAGTACCCGTGTGATTTAAAGCTGCTGACAGCACCAGACGCTCACAATGAAATCATCTCTCCCTCCCCTCCGCGCAGCTCGGGCAGACACTCATTTGTATGTATGGGTTCAGCCCGTCTGCTGCGGCCGGCCAAAGAGACAGATACTGATGGCATATGTTAATCACAACCCAACAACTTCCTTTCATTGGGGTGTTTATTAACATTCTCACTTCTGCCCGTGGAGATGCCGAGACTGCCGGGGATCCGCCATGGGCCCTGCACTGCCCCTGGCAGCCCGGCCCAGAGCATCCCAGCTCAGCTTCCTTCCCCTTCTGCTGCTGAGGCTGCAGAAGGGCTGGAAGGGAGATGGGAGCTGAGAAACAAAGTCCCGGCCACATCTGCTGGGACGGCTCCAGGTGTGGCTGTGTTCGGAAAAATGTATTACGGGCATTTCTTGGGTAACACCACTGTAAGACAGCCCCAAATATGGGAAAACAGCCCAATAATTCGGAATTTAGGGGGATCATAAAGTATCTGGTGTAAGCAGCGAATGCAGCCAAACGGGTTTTGCTGGGAATAAGGGAAATTGTCTTCTCACGTGGAGCCAGGATCCATCTACTCCCTTGTCCAATTGCTGCGTGTAATTGGAGACAAATACTTCAAAGACAAATGCAAGAAACATTTAAAGGGTGATGCTCCCTTACCTTCCTCTTCACAACTGGTTTGTGGTATTGGGAAAATGAGATCAACATTTACTTAGTGCAAAAGAAAGAGAAAGAGGGAGAGAGAGAGAGAGAAAGAAAGAAAGAAGAAAGAAAGAAAGAAAGAAAGAAAGAAAGAAAGAAAGAGAGAAAGAAAGAAAGAAAGAAAGAAAGAAAGAAAGAAAGAAAGAAAGAAAGAAAGAAAGAAAGAAAGAAAGAAAGAAAGAAAGAAAGAAAGAAAGAAAAGATCAGATTTTCATTTCTGCACCCCTCATCCTTTTTAAGAACCATCTGTCTCAGTGATTTCTTATGGCATGGTGATGCAAGATGATCAGGTAAATCTGTAATATATTTTTAAATATTCCTCAAATCTCTTTTCAAGTTGTTGTGCTTCAATTTCGTGCAAGTTTATTCATGATCACTGTGTGGCCAGGAGTCACGGCTGGTGGAACAGGACTGGATGCAGCTAGGTTTTGCAGAGTAAACCCACCAGCTCACGGTATAAAACAAGCAGAGTCAGACACAGGAGCACAAAGGAGAGCAGTGTGAGCAGGCTATTCTCTGCCACCTTTGAAAAAAACTGTATTAATCAAAAGATATTTTCAGGAGCAGTTTCTAGGAGGCAGCTGTGTGGCTGATGGGAAACTTTGATGCAGCATGAAAGAAAAATAGGAGATTTCCTTTTTTTTTTTGTTTTCAGACTGGGTTTGATGCACGTCAAACTCTGTGTGAAATAAGTCTGAGTATTCCTGGCATTCCTCTCAGCAGGCATCAGGCTGCCTTTGGCATCTGGGGACTTCATATAGCATTGTGCTGCCCTGGTGACTATGAGTTGTTAAGTCCCTGCATAATTCCCTACAGCCTTCACTCATCTGGAAGTAAAGCACAATTAGCAATTTTTGTTATCTCACTATTTAACCCTTCTCTGGGGTTTGTGTTTTGTGTTGTTCATTTAGCAATGTCCAAGCCAAAATGATACATCTGCTTTTATTTACTGAGATGTGCAAAGAATTACAGTAGATTAGTAAGACAGAACTGTCCTTTACAGTTGGCTGCTTTGTCTTCTTTCTGTATTCTGTTTATCTTTCTGAGGTTAATTACTTAAGTTACTGGTTTGGCCAATTTTGCTGCACAATGTAAATAAAAATGAAATGAAATGAAATGAAATGAAATTAAATACCTGACACCATGTAGGTCATAATGTAAAAGACCAGTTGAGGAAATTTGATTTTTGTGTGCAGTTCATTCTCAAATTCCTGCATTTGTTCCTGGAGGCTGTTCTTGAGCAATTCAGAGTGGTCATGTGGAGGATCTGTAGGGTGAAGCCAGGCAAAGGTTGCTTCTCTGTGGCCTACAGCACTTTTTTCCCTAGAGGAGGCAGAGAATGATTCCTCTCCTTCCCTCCTTCCTGGGACACAAAGGCATAAATACCTCTGCCTTCAAAGAGCAGAGGTGGTTTTTCTTCATGCTGACCTAGGGCAGCACTCTGAGTCCTCTGAGGTCTCAACAGGACTGGAGCTGTCATATCTAGGATGAGTAAGCCAGAACAGTAGAATGAACAACTTTTTTTTTTCTCACTGTTTGCATCCAGCAAAATCTCCACACAATCACTTGTCACAGAATACCAAGCACAGCCCCAAAATTATGTCAGAAGAGCAAGGGTTCTTCGCTTACCAGCCTCTATTGAAAGCCACTTTGTTTCTTGTTTAAATGCAAGACATTTAATTATCTGGTTGTACATTGTTCTCACTCCCCATGCTACTGGACTGATGGGACATTTCAGTTATTTATTGACATGTAGCAAAGCCAAAATCTTTGGATACTACAGTGAGGAGTTTTGCACGCATTGTCCCAATCCTCTGTAGAAACTGTCCACTAGACGGAGGGAATTAAATTTTTTTCTCACAGTGAAAAACAATCCTGTTCTGCAACAACCTCATAACCTGGAGGTGTCTGTGGGGCTAGGTTTTAACAACAGTTCAAAAATGAGGGCTAAATTGTCCATCATTATCCCAGAGCAAGGGCAGTCACGCCACCTGCATACACCCATGGGCAATCTCACCGTGAAGGGATTGTTTCAATGCTCTGTGCCTGACTTTTGTATTAACAGAATTGATAAAATTAGAGTGGGAATGTCCTTGGATGCCTTCTGCTGTGTTCTGTTTTCACAAGATCAACTGCCCTGCATGAGAATCTCTGGTTGGTAAATCCCAGCTATCATGCAGAAGTTCCAGCTCGTGCCTCTTGTTCCCATGTACACAGCCACACACCACACTGAAGAGCCCCCTTCCTCGTGAAGTTCTGCCCTTTGTGTGCATCCACTGAGAAACTGTGATGCAGGGCTTTCCAGCCATGAGTTTTCCACTGTTTCTGGTATATCCCCTACTCAGTTCAATGTGTCTAAATTCATTAGGAGAAACAGATAAAACTGGTAGGCTGATAAAAGTGGTACAAGAGGAATTGATAAGAATTTGACACTGACCATGGTGGATGGGATGCACTGAGTGAAGCAATGGGGCCCATCTTTGCAGCAAAGCCTGGTGACACCTGTCAGTCCTCTTCTCACCTCTGTGTTGGTCCATGTCCTCACTGCTCCCAGGTGGAGCCAAGCACTCTGATCACCAGGATCCCTCTGGGCAGCTGCTTCTCCCTCCAGAAGCACTCTCCATCACAACCCCAAGCTCCCCGGGGGTGACTTTTGAGGCAAGACCTCAGATATAATTTTCTAGCCTGAAAGCCCAAACACTTTGGAGGATCAGGCCTCTTCTTTCCTCCTTCCTGCACCACATATCAGAGAAGGAACTGGAACCAATACAGTGCTGAGTTGCCAGTAAAACATCCTCACTAAGTCCTTTGGGATATTTTTTTTTGACTGCTAAGACCCTCCAAAGCACAGTGATTGCACCATTCTGGAAAAGAAAAACTGCAGACCTGAAGTCTTGAATCAGGAACAGGAAGCACTGGCTGAACTGATAACTGGGATGTTGCTTTAAAACAGCCTGGTGGATACAGCAGCCCAGCAAGGCTTTGGCAAGGGTGGGCTTTGCCTCTCCCATCATCTATTAGCTCCCCTGCAGTAAAAAGAAGAACAGATTCAAAACCAGACTTAAATTTTCAGTAGCGTTTAAAAAATGCTCCTCAGATAACTGGACAGGCATGGGGGTAAAATTCAGTCATGGATAAAAATTGCCAGTGAGAGTGTAAAGCAGGAGTTCACTTGCAAAGTGGCAAAGGCAGCACATGGCTACTGGTGTCCTGGTGGGTAAAGCAGGAGGAGGGGAAGAGAAAAGGAAATATGCTGAAGACATCAATTTGTCCAGGTTAATTGAAACTAGAAAAACCTGTGAGGCACTTCAGAGATGAGGTCAAAGTAGTCTGAAGAAGCCTAGAAAGAGCAATAAAAAGATTTGAGGAGTGGAAGGGACTGAAAGATGAAAAAGCTCAGGTGAGAGTGATGGTAGATATAAAGTAACCTGACAGAATGACTTGAGATCATATAGAATATGTCAGCTGAAGTAACACAGAGAATTTCAGCTGAACATGGTATTTCCTTTTATTTAACACAAGAGAAAAGTGACATGAGATGAAAATGAAAGATGATGGGTATAAACACCTAAAAAAGAAACACTGCTTTTCAGAACAGTGTGCACTTCCACTGCCATAACTAAACGGTGGGCTCTTTTCATTCTGTCTAAATACAGGGCCATGCCCATAGGTGTGTGACTTCATTTTTCTCTCACAACACTAACAGAAAATGTTTCATGCTGAGGAGTGGTTTTCATAAGGTAGTGTTAAAAGAGATAATTCATCTGAATTCCAGGAACAGCTTGCATTTACATGACTAATAGGCCCAGCAGGTATGTCAACAGAAAAAATGGTCTAAAAGCCACCCTACTTTGAGGTGTGATACAACCAGTATTTGCCTAAGAGTACCAGGAAAAAAATTGCATGAACAACGTACTCCAAATGTACCTGATTCTGGGATCCTTTCACTGTCTTTTAGCACCAAACATTTCTGGAAGCAGCTGAGTAAATTAGCAGGCTGGGAACTATGCCCTTAGCAAGCTCTGCAGTCAGGTGGAATGCAGTGCACATGCTACAGGAAGCAAAATAAAATCCCATTTTATAAAGCTTTTCTTAGGACAGTGAAAATACATGCAAAAGCCTTCCTTTCATGTACCTCCCTGGAACCCCAAATATTCCCATAGGCCAACAGACCCAAACCCAGTGGACCTCTGTTTCTCTCAGGAGAAATGAGAATATGGTGACCAGAGTGGCAGAGCTGGGTCCTCCAACACAACCCAACCCAACCCAACCCCACTGCTTTCAGTATCTGAGCGGCAAAGGGAGGACACTGCAGCACCTCTGACAGAGCAGCCACAGCCACAGGGCAGAGCACAGACTCCCAGATGAGTAAATCCTTGCTACCCTGCAAGACTAACTCTGAAACCACCAGGGAAGGTTACACATGGGTGGGAAAGTTGCCAAGCAGTTATATTCCAAAATAGGAGAAAGTGAAAGTGTCGCAGTTTAGACATCTCTTCTTACAATGCTGCTCACCTACCTCATTCAAATTTCCTTTTTTGCTCTCTAGTAAGTGTACTGTTTGTTACCCACCTGACTCCCATCTGGGAGTGTTTTAAGAGTGGCTGCCCCTCAGACAACATAACCTAGCATTTCCCAGGTTGCTGGTTCTGGGCTCAAGCTGGAGAGTTTGCAGGACGCCCTTATGCTTGGACACAGCCCTGGCTACTGCCCATCAAGTCCTGCAGAAGGGTTCACATACATGACTCTTATTCACTCCTTCGGAAAAGCTGAACAAGCTTTGTCTCCGTGAGCAGATACAGTATCTCACTATGATCTGGAAGGATCGTTCTCAGAGATTCATCCGTAAACTCCTTTGGGATCTGTTTCTTTGTAAATACACAGACATGACTCATTACACTAATGTAGTTACGTGTGAAAATTCAAGGGGAAAATATAACCCCAAACCACCTTCATAAGAAAATAAGCTGCAAAGCCAAACATTACTGCATGCTCTTTTTTTGCCTGGCTATCAGCAGTTTACAAGTTCCCTCTTGTTGGCCCTTGGGGAACAGCACATCCCGAGACTGAGCACCAGGCAGTTCAAAGCAATGCCAATACTCTTCAGAGTGATTGAAAAAGCAAGTTCACTGAAATTTCTTGGAATTGTCCACTGGCCTAGATAGTCCATGAATTCCTTCCTGTAGGCCATGCTGTCTGATCCTCACAGGCCTAAGTGTTTATTCCCTGGGATGCCTGTGGCTCTGGTGCTTGCTAAAGGCTCCCAGGTCTCAGCCTGCTCCCCAGCAAGCCTTTGGAGGTTTGATGTTGCAAGTCCTCTGCTAATGGGCTGTGCACTGGTGCTAATGAGGTTCAGAGCCCTGACCACAGAGAGGATGGGCCACTTGTTATTTTTCTAATTAATTCAAGAACTAATCACACAGCAGCATGCCCCAGAAGACAGCCCATCTAACAACCGCATTAAGAAGTCTGCACCAATCTGTCCCCTCTGCATTTGCCCCTCCGTATTTTTCCCTGCTTTTTGTAACTCATTTGAACAAAAGATGGCAAAAAAAATCTTGTTCTACCAGCTGCTTGTGTTCTCCCTCATGGCAGCTCATCCTGTAGGTTAGCTCCTTCAACTATTTTAAATCATTTGGCATTCCTTTTGGGCCCACCCATCCTCCATACCCTGAGCTTAAATTCTTGACCCCTACTGGGAGATGACATTAGCTCTCCGCTTCACTGCCTCTCCCATCTTACTCAAAGCTTATCTAAACCCACAGTTGCTCATATCTCCGATTTCTCTTTTTCTTTTGGTCATAACACTCTAATTAGAGCCTTGAAGCATACAGAGATGTGATTTGCATGAAAGGCACTATTCAAAACGAAACTGGTTCCCAACCCATGCAGCATAGCAGCAACATTTGAAGGCGGTAAGTTATTTAGAGCCCTCACTTCTTGCCATTATTTTTTAAAACACTCAAAGCCCCATTCATCTGCTCTTTTCTAAAGGATTGGAGCTAGTTTCTCTAGTTTTTCTGGATGGGTTGTACTCTTGTAGCTCTGAACTGTGTTAAATAAACCCTAGAAGAGTTTCCACATTCCTCCTCAGTGTGTATATATTTACTTGATTGTGTATCACCTGCTCCTCAGCCCACACAGTGGATGTTTATCCTGTATGTTAAAACAGAGAAAATAAGGCCATTATCATAAACGTCTGCTCTCACCATTTTCTTGCTCCTTCAAAGCTGCTTATTAAAAAAAAAAAAAAAAAAGACATAAAGAGTCATATCAGAGTGGTACGTAACTTTAAAGTGAAGTATTAACAGTAAAGATGAAGTCATCTCATTATAGTTACTGGTTATTATTAAATATTAGCTAAAATTAAATCTGGGAAGTTTGTAAACACCTATTTACATACCCAAGAGGTTGTCTTACATTTGAAGCCTCCCCTCAGAAGAAAAGCAGTTCGCAGTGCCATTTGGCATGAAGGGGACATAAGTTACAGAAGACCTGACACAAGGAATTTGTTCTGTGGCTATTCATGGTGCCAATGCTTTCCACGTAACTCTCCATTCGTGGCCTACTTGGGGAACAGGATGTGTCCCAGGCACTGGAGAAAAGCCAGATAAGGGCCATTTATTGGTAGCATATTCAAAGCAACATTTGCAAAAAAAATTCAGCTCAAATGAAATCTGGCCCAAGCAATGTTGACAAATCCTTGCTTGTGCTGTCCACAGACAGCAAGTCATGTCCTTTCTGGGGCACTCTCACTGGGCTCTGTGAATGTTCTGCTGCGCGTAAGGATGCTTTCCCCATCCTAAAACTGTGAGAACTCCTGGCACGCTGAATGCATGGCTAATCCCATGGGAAGCTTTCTGCACTGTGCTGTTTCAGCAGCCAGCCAGGCAACAGCAAATTGGTTGTGCAGACCCAAGCGTTTCCCCGTCCCCCTGCCTTTGAACAGGCAAGGACGAAGAACAAACTTCCAATGAATGGACTGGAGTGCACTGAATGTGCCCCTGGCTGGAGTGGCACAGCTCCGCTGGCCTCGGGCAGAAATGCTGCAGAGGAACAACACCAGGAGCAAAGCACTCATGGATCAGAGCTGAATTGGACACTGTAATTCCAGTCTGAGGCAGTACCAGGTTAAGCTATGCAGCACTACATGCAGAGTTGAATGTTGTTACTCCAAGGATCAGGGACAGAGGCCAGGCCAAGGCTGAATCCAGTGACAATGATTAAAAATCAATAAGGAGTCCAGATGGAGAGCTGAGGTTGCTACATCTGCCTGTAGGGCATGAGTGCTGGGCAGAGAAGATCCTGCTGCTCTGGGAGGCTGCACCCCTGCTCATGGCTACATCCCAACCCCTCCTCCAGCAGCATCAGTAGCAGTGTCTTTGATTTCCAGGGCTGTGACACAGCCAAAATGAAGAGCAGGGTCCCAGACCTTGAGCTATTCCCTTTCCTCCACCCTGCTTCAAGACAGCTCTCCCCTGTGGATATCCATCCACTTAATCTGTGCCTTCAGCTGGCCTTGCTCTGTGGAGCTGCATTTATTGTTTTATATAAAAGATAATTCTGGGAAAAGCAAGCCAGAGAATGTGTCAGAGAAGGGGAAGAAGTGACTTTGTAACTCCAAATAAGTGCATGCAAGCAGGGATGACTGCCAGTGATTACTCCCAGAGTTGTGCCTCCTGAACCCACCACATTCCCATCCCGTGATGTTTGTTCTTCTCTGCAGGCTGACTGCAATCATTATCCAACAGATATTGTGGAATTTCACTGCCAACTAGTAAAACTAGGCCCTAGAAATGAGCTTCCTCTATAATTATTCAGAATCCTCAGAGGACCAGATGTTGAGGCATGTGGGACACATCACAGCATAACAGGATGGTTGTGGTTGGGCAGGATCTCTGGGGATCATCTAGTTCAAGCCTCCTGCTGAAACAGGGCTGGTTGCCCATGTCCATGTCCAGGCTGCAGTCCCAAACTCTGGCAGCAGGAAAAGTTCCTGAGGCGAGCTGGCTTCTCAGAGGGAAGAAGAGAAACTCTGAGAAGATGCTCGCTCAGATGGCAAAAGATGCCTTCGTGGCTTCTGTAGGATAAAGCAGAAAACAGGGTGGGGAAAGAGGCTGGGGTTTAAGTGGAAATGGGTTTCGGCCTCAAAGACATAGATGGATACGAAAGAAGAGGGGCTACTCCAATCAGAACAGTAATAGTCCAGACTCCCATCAGTGCAGTTTTGTTCTTGCCTATGGAGCTGACTTAAGGGCAGTGCTTTCGAAGAAAGTAAACCACTGTTGGGAAGACAATACAGCTGTTATGGTTAGAGGGAGACCCAGAACCCAGGGACCTGGTGGGTGGGAGAGCCAGATTCAAGTTTCCTCATTGCATCAGGCTTCCTATGGCATCTCGGGCAAATCCTGCCCAACAGTGCCTCAGTTTCCCACAGGATCAAGAGGGAGGTAGGATTTTTCTCAGGTCCACAGCATTGTACATGCTAATATGGGATAAACCTTAAGTAGGGAGGTGCTGGTGCCAAGCAAAAATGGTGGATATTTAGGTAGACAGGCAAAACCCTGAGCAGATGGTCCCAGGTCACCCTTCCTGAAGACACCACTAGTAGCCTCAGAAAAGAGGTGATTTGAAGACCTCCCTGAAGTGTTTCACCAAATAAATCCTGATTATTTGGGCTTTGTGAAGACAAAGTGATTGTTACTCTAACTTCTTAAGGCCCATAAGCATTTAAGCTGCCTTAAATCTTTAAGGTAGCACAATGTAAGCATTAGAGCCAACTTAAATCCTTATTAAGTCTTCAAGGTGCTTAAAGCATTTAAGTCATTTTTAAGTCTTTTTAGAATGACTGCTGATTCCATGGGAAGGATGCAATGTTGAAAGACAATTTGTACACAACATCACCTTAAAGTTCATGCTGTCAGACAAGCTGGTGTCTCATAGGCAGGCTTATCAGGAAAGATTTGAAAAATGTCTAGACTCTCATTTCCCTGCCATTGCAGTTTTGGTCCCAGGTTCACAACATTGCTTATAAATGTGACAGGGTTTTGAGAACATAATGGTTGATCTATCAGCTCATCCTGGTGGTTCATGTTGTCTCATATCAGGGCTCTATCACACTGGTCTGTGATAAATGCTCCAAAGGACAGTGGGGGATGTTGAAAATGAGCGAGCTCCTTGCACATACAGGGACAATCACAGCTCACAACCAAGCAAATCCTTTTGCTCTGACTTTTCAGCAGTGACCTTTGGATTGCAATCAACCTTGGAACGCCCAATCTGAAAAGGCAACATTTTTGGCGTGCTGTGAAAGCGAGGCTTTATAATAGAAACTACTTTTGCAACTTTTACTGTATGGCTTGCACTCGAGAGGATGCCATAACAAACTGCTGAGAACAGAGTTTCTGTGAGAAGAGATGCAATCCAGCTAACCCTGTCCTGTGTGCACATTTAGAGAAAACACTTAACCCCTTGAATGAGGGGCTGCGTATGTGGCAAAAGCTCTAAAGGACTGGGTTATCAGGAGACAGAAGGGTTTTCCGATAATTTCAGTGATAATTCTGAAATGTTCTGGATCTTGTCTTGCTGGATCATATCCCTTATACAATTATGACTCTGAATGGCTGATGAAGCTCTTTTAGCTTGATTTTTGAGTGGCAGTGCCTAGGAAGCAGCTTGCCTCCTTCAGACTCTTAGCTGATGCTGATATTGCAGGCACTCTCTGAAGCAGTCCTCCAAAGTCAATAGAAGATCCACAGCAAGCTTGAGCCAGAGAGACATCTCACCTGAGTGCAGGAAACTGTGCTGGGACATGGGCTCTCCTGCTGGAGCCCTTTAAGGATTGACACTACAGGATGCTCAAGAGACCATGGTATGATTTGTCTCTCCTCATTTTCTAATAAAATCTGTTTCTGGATGGGTCACGCAGTCAGACCTAGTCACAATTCTTATTCAGCAGCCAGGGATGGGCGCTTTTAGGAAGCCATTCTCATGACCTGTTTAACACAACTCTCTTAGTAAAAGGCAGTCATACCTTAAAATAAGCTCATTGCTCTCCTCTGTGAGAGCAGGCAGTGTCAGACATAGGCAGCCACTGCGCACATTTGAGCAGACAAAGCCGTGCATCTTACACCTAGGTACCAGCTAAGTGCTTAAATGGGCCAGACTGGATCTTACCAAGTGTGCTCTGGAGAGTGTACAAAAGTGAATGACTTTCTCACCCACCTCCTGAGGTCAGCTTCGAAGACCCCCTTTACTCCATAAAATGCCAATGCTATTGAATCATGGGGCCAGTCTAGATTCTCCTCCTTTTGCTTAATTGCAAACTGTTAGTGTGTGCCATAAAAGGTTTATGCAAGCATACCCAAGCAGGTTTGAATGCTTTCCACTTCCCTGCTTTTGCACGTGAGAACTCTCTCACTGCCATTTGCAGATTCTCAGCAGATCCGGTGGTTATGACTGAATGCCTCCGAGCTGGGGGATGCAGTGTTTGGAGTCAGTGACCGCACTCATGCCCACGATAATCACGAGCGTGTAAAAGCCACAGGGAATTGTTAACATTGAGACTGATTTGGCCATAACAAAAGTCTCAACTGGGTTTTGTTACAAAGTGCCTCATTAGTCTGATATTCTTTGTGACATCCCAGTGGCAGTAGATATGAATAGAGAGTTTTTTCCTGACTCACACATGAGCAATAGGCACGAATTCTCATGTCAGCCAAAACCCGCCCTGCTCTCCACACCAGAGAAGAGTAATCTGTGGAACAGATTGCCCAGGGAGGTTGTGAAGTCTCCCTCACTGAAGATATTCAAGAACTGTCCAGACATAGCTCTGTGTCACATGTTCTAGCATGACCCTGCTCGAGCAGAGAGCTTGGAGCAGATGACCCACTGTGGTCCCTTCCAACCTGACCCACTCTGTGATTCTGTGATTGTGTATCTGAAGGACTGAGTCTGCAAGATGCTGAACATCCCCCACTGATGAGAGGAGCCAGGTAGTTATTTGCTTCAGTCTCTGGGATAATCTAGCCCAAAAAGGGAATGGAAAGTTCAAGAGCTTATTTAAGAGCTCTGTGCCCAAACTTAGCTCGTGCAAAAGGAATCTGCAGGCTGAGCAAGCGCAGCCTGCTGCTGAGCTCTCTCTCCTCATTACCCCCTGGGATGAGCTGAGGAGTATCGCAACCGAGCAGAGACTGCACCTGATGAAACCAAAAGGAAGTTGCCATGCACAGAGTAGCATCTGCTGGATTGTGTAAACATGCAACATACTTGGGTGTGCAGAGCAGCTGTGGACAGCAGGACTACTAATCCTACATGGAGCACAAGGAGCAAAAGAGGGCTGGCTGTGCTACTGCTTATGCAGTCCAGGGTGATGCTCATCTACTCTGCTGCCGTGAGGGGCAGCTGGCTCACGGTCACCTTGCTGGCCACCAGGACAGCCAGATCCTTCTTTGCAGAGCTGCTTTCCACCTGGCTGCTCCCAGCCTCCACCAGTGCACAGGGTTATTCCCCTAGGGGCAGGGCATTGCGTTTCCCCTGCTTGACCTCATAATATTCCTGTTGGAGCACTTCTCCAGCCTCCTTACGTCCGTGTGCGTGACTTAGTACCAGTGGCAACCTCACTGATGAGGCAAGCTGTTCTGTTAGGTCATGCTCCTGAATCAAAACCTGACAAACTCCTCCAGCTGGACTCTGAACCACAGCCCACCCTCTGGCAATACAGCCAACTTTCCATTCACCTTATATCCAAATCACAACAGTTAGGGCATGCCCTATCAAGCATTAACTTTACAGATGAAGGCCACCATGGTCAGGAATTGAAAATGCATCTGGTTTTCCTTCTGAATGCAGCCATCCCTGTTTGGAAGAGTCATCCCTCTTCTACACTGCTATGTAGACACGCAAAATGATTTAAACTGCTGATCCCACGAGAAACAGCAAATATCATCACAAACATCACAGGAACAATCTATTTGGCTCAGTAACAGTACTTCTCACTAGTAAGGAGGAATAAATTTTATTTAATGAATTACAGATCAAAGGCCCCGAACCAATCCTTGGTATCACCTCACTTATTACTTGGCCAGAGGAAAGACAATATTCCTGATACACTGAAACATCTCTGCTTATCTGAATGATCTGAAAGAGAGATTTGTAGTTGTTCCAATTAGATTCACAAAGAATATACTGCATGCTTGGCTATCTCTGAGACGAAAACCATGTGCAATGCACTGTTGTTAAATTGCTGATCACCTGCAGAGAGAGCGACCTCGATTCCATAGCACCCTCTTAATAGCTAAGGCAAGAGATCCTCTGCAGTTGCAGTCAAGAGTTCATTCTGTTTGCTAAGCTATTACAGTCATTATTCTAATTACCTATCGAGGCCTATTCTTGTGTGTGGTGCTGCACAAAGACAAAGGCAATATTGTTTCTGTCGCTCAAAGTTTGCACTCTAAATCAGAGAAGAAGAGCATTCAGGCACCTAACAAATCGAGTGAGCTAGGGAGGGGAAGGAATTACCCCATGAATTAGCTAGGAAATGTTTGTGAGGAAAATGTCTGGGTGAAAAAATGATGTATTCCTGTCAATTGCCAGCCCCTATATTCTTGAAAGTGGAGTGTGGGAAGGCTGAGTGTCTAATAGCCTGCTTCACAGGCAGTAACTCCTCTGGAATATGGTGACTGATTTGCTTGACATTTCCTCTGGCGTCAGTGATATTAGAACCATCAGGCAATTTCTGGGAAGCTAATTTGTTCCTTTCTACTATATGTTGATAAGGAGCAAAGAGATGTCAAGTGCTGAAATCTCTCAAAAATTCAATATGACTTGGATGCAGATCTCAGGAATCTTTTCTTTAGTCTAATGTAAGAATTTATAGAATTCCCTTTTCTATTTCATTAACAAAATTTCCTGCTGGCAATATCCAAAATAAGTCTGAGGGCTGGCATAAAACATAGACATGACTGTAGAGAAAATTTATTTTGCTAATTTAGTCAATAATATGCCCTTATATGAAAACCTTGTCAGAACAGAATTAGGTATCCAAAGAAATGTATTGCTACATGCTTCTTAGTAAGACTATTTCAGAGCAAAGCTGTGAACTTAAAAGGAGTAGAGAGGATTCAGATTCCCAAAATATTCTACAGTCTCTGTGCAGGTGAAATTCCCAGTGCTAGTGTGATAGGGTTAGGAATGCACTGTAACACTCTTATTTATCTAAACCAGCTATTTGGAATTTTTTTTACTCTTCTTTTGGGTAGTTGCTGAGATTATGATGGTGCCCTCTGATAAATCAGGTTCTCTAGACAGAAGTCCCTTGGTTTGTGTTCAAATGAGTTTGTACTATATTAGATGGCTTGGCCCAAGAGACCAGTCTGTTTATTTCTGTCTGTATTCCTAACCTTTCTGTTCCTTTTTTTGTCACCTACACAGCACTTCAGAGACAGTTGTGCTTCCACGATTACCACGGCCACTTAGTGATGCTCAGCCTGGCTTTTTTGCAGTGCTTCTGCTGCATGGATAGGGACTATTTGGAGCAAGTGCCATTTGAGAGCTCATGGCAGGACAGCCCTTGTCCTAATCTGCTGCAGTCAGCACAAAAGCTGAGATGGAGGATCGCCATGAAGAAATAGCTGCGTTTTTATGTTACATCCCTTCCTTTTTTCTCATTCTCCCACCTATTGCTACTCCCCACACATCCAGGTCTTGGGAATAGAGGTAATATTTTCTGTTGTTTTATCCAAGGTGCAGGTTAGACACACAGAGGCATGAGCTCCTTCCCATGCAGGAGCCAGTTAGGCTAATTAGCTGATGTGAGCATGAGCTGAATGACTTTCAAGGTCACCTCATATCTGAGAATTGCTTTTGTGCTACATAAAGCTCAAACCTCCCAGCAGACTCTCTCGCTCTACCCCTATTTTCTGCAATTATTTTTTTTATTTGGCAAGCCCAACTCCCTTGCTATCCTGGATCATGGACAGTTGAATTGACTCATTCTTCAAGCTCAATGGAACGAAAGATTTGGGCCTGGAGTCCCGAGGTATCACCAAAACGCACGTAACGGAGGCGATGAGCACATTGCCTGCTTTGCTGTGTGCTGCAGGTTCATCAGTGCTCCCTGTGCGTGTGATCAGCTCCTTCTGGAAACTCAGACAAGATTTCAGGTCTGGCTTTTAAAAGCTACTTGTTATTGACCAGTACAAGCATTTAGCAGCATGCAGCTTCCTAAAATATTATTTTTTCCCCCTGCTCTTGATTAGTTTAAGAAGAGGAAATACCCTTATTTATAAGAATAAATTAGTGAGAAAAGGCTGAGCCCCAGGTAGTCTTACCTCAGACTTGGACTTTGCATACACTTAGAGTGGTGTGAGCTACTGCACTCAAAGGAGAGCTCTGTCTTGGAGTGGCACAACCGGAGGATGTTTAAAGGCATGCTCTGAGTGCTAACAAAATCAGCTGTTACTGATGATGGTTCTGCTAATATGTTTATGCAAAACTTGTCCTTTGATTCTCCCAAGGCATGGATAAATGCATGCAAGCAGTGTTAATGATGAGCTACAGAAGGTGTCGATGACTCTGAGCTCTTATTTTACTGACAGCGCTGCATGGGTAGGCAGGAACCAAGCTTAACTATCATTTTAGGGAAGGCCAAAGGGTTGGGATCCCTGCTTGTGATTAGGTTCTTACATCCTTAGGTTCTTACATCCCACATAGGTGCTGGCAACCAGACCCTCCCCACCTAACACCAGGCATGCTGTGAAGGTTCATGTGCTTGCAGCTTAGTCACTGAAGCCAGCGAGAAAAAAAATGGTGTTTTTGTGGGAGATTCAGACTTGAGCCACCTCTCAGACCCACACATCTCCATGCAGGAAACCTACTTCAAATGGGCTAACAGCTGTGCTCCCACAGGTGCTCGAGGGCAGCAAGTGCAGCTTTGGTGCTTCTCAAGACTGCAAAGGAAGATAACAGGTATGATCTGTAAACAATCCTGGAGAGGAACTTTGTGTGAAAGATTGAAAAGCATTTCTGTTAGCAGCAGAAACATGAGTGGGGAATAGAGACATTGGTGTAACTGTTCTATGATTTCCAACCCAAACCTGGGACCTGGATGGTTGTTGAACCTTAATTTCTGCCCTTCAGACTATTCCAGTGTTTGAGTATCTTCCCAAGGATGCTGGGGATTTTCATGCTGTGAATAAGTTTATGTCCATTTCTTAAAAGAGCACTGACTCCCATGCACCGTGTGTTCAATTTTTCTTTCTTCAAATCATCTAGCATGGAGAGGAGGAAAAAACACAAGAAGAGTCACTTGTAGGCAATGCAAAGGAATGCCTGTAAGGCTTAACCCTCAAGAGAGTGTGTTTGTCCTATAACCACAGTTTAATGAATTTATTTCTGCAACTGTGCTATCCTGTTTTAGAGCAGACCAAAGCAAACATTTATTTTCAGCTGCCTGCAATGAGGTTACAAGTAAACTAATGATATAATATTTTCTTTTGGAATTTATTCTATGAATATGACTCATACTGGACAGCTAAATGCCATCAATGTTGTGTCAGCTTTTACTGACTAAAGTGTTTTTCCATATGTGATAGTGGACTGTTCTTATTAATGGCTGAGCTGTAAAATCTTGCTTTCCCTCTTATTTATGATACTGGAAAAAATCCAGTGTAGCACAGTACATATGTAAGTCATTACCCTCCTTCTAAGCTCCCCCCCAAGTATGGAATGTTACTGTATTTTAATATATTACAGAAATAAACAAATGTTTTACATGTGGGGGATGAATATAAATCAGAGATGACTCAAAGGGCAAAGGGGCTTAACAAAGTTGGCTGTGCCTGAAAACCTCTGGAGCCCAAGCAGTATTGTGAGGGGGTGTGGCTGTGCTGCTGCACTCTACTTCCCCTCACTGGTTTGGCCAAATCCAGTTCTACATAGTGCCAGGCTGAGAGTTCAAGCAAGTTTTCAGGGCTGGTCTTTAAAGGGCTCAGGATAGCTGATGGTTTTTTGTATCTTGGTCTGTGTTCCTTACTGCTGCATCGCAAAGCCTGATGTGGGGAGCTTTTCCTTCCAGACAATAGCTGCTACAGCACCTTCTCAGAGAGCTCCCATCCTTGAAGCCTCCTGAGGCTCCTCTCCCCCATGCAGACCCTGAGTACTTCTGTCCCAACCTCAGTGGCTTCAGCCAGCCACTGTCGTGGTATCCACATTTCTTCTCACTGAGACGAGTAAGGGACAGTGGAGGCTACATACAAGGACACTCCTGAGAACACTGACCTCCTGAGTGCCTAAAAATTTTAGCTCTCTTCCTTTCTGGCCCCCATATCTGACATCTCCCTTTCCATTAGTGACCCATTTTGTGGAGGAGAATTATGGAGATTTCCTTTCCTGAGGCTTTGTGGCTTGCATGCCCTCAGCCTGGGGACTGAGCTGTCCTTTGGCTGTTGGCTCCCATCACTGTTGGTGTCACCACCAAAGGGGCTGGGGTCTTTTGGAGAGCTCTTTTGGCCCTCCAGGTGCAGACCATGGCCTGTGCATCAGCAGATGCCATCTGTACTGACAGGAAGAAGGGGCTGCTGAAAACTGATGGCACACATGGTTTCCATCCTTCTGCTGAACCTTTCACCTCACCTCCCTCTACCTGTGGACAACACAAGGCAGTTCCCTGGGCTCATCAGCATAGCCGTAGGCACTGAATCCATGCCTAAACACGCTGTGTGGGTAAGGCTAACTTGGGCAAGCAGAGATGGCTGGTAGGTGCCCACCCAAGCGTTGGGTGTCACATCTACTACCCAGGAGCTGCCCAAGTGCCCCTTTGCAATGAGGCCTTGATTTTGCTATGCCAAACTCCTCAGCTTATGCATTTCTGCTTGGATCAATTCTCTGTCACACAGAGGGAGTGAGGAAAAGAAATCTTCCTCCTACAAGAGCATTTTCTTCCCTCTGGATCAATGCATACAACTTCATTTGACATCACTGGGAGCTCTGTCAGAGATCAAGAGCAGTAAATTGCCTAATGGAAAGAATAATAATGCTATCATGTGTACATAGCACTTCTCCTCCATCTTGTGGGTTTAAAGATCTTCCTCCTGGTGAGCTCACTGGTCATAATGCTCATCCTCAGCTAATTCATACATTTTAATCATCTTTTCAAAGACACTATCAAAAATCAGGAGGAAAATGGAAAAGCACAGAATATGCAGATTGCAAGCCGAAATGAGATGCTCTAAAAGTTGGATCTTCCCCTCTTAGAAATATAAAAAAACCCAGTACAGTAATTTCACAATTATAAGCCGCACCGCACATCCGTGTAGCCGGGTAGGCCACAGGATTTGTCCATATATAAGCCGCACCCGAATATAAGCCGCACTTTTTCCCCCCCTCTTTTTTTATTTTTTTTTTTAATTTTCAGGGAGGATCCAGCTCTGGCCGGCCCCACCCTGCCTCGGGCCAACCTGTCTCACACTTCTGGGTTGGCCTTTCGCCGGAATTTGTCCATATATAAACCGCACTGGATGAAAAGTCGCACTCCTGGGGTCGGGTCGAAAACTCAGTTAAAAATGTGCAGCTTATAAACGTGAAATTACTGTAACTTTTATTAGAAGTTCTGTAATATTAAAGCTATGATCCTGAGATTCAATTTCATCCAGCTGTAAAGTAATACTTCATAGACCTCAAGCTGGTTTATACAGGTTTTTTTCCCTACCTCTTAATTATAACAGGCATATCTTTATAAGCCACTGGATTATTTACTAATGCAACACTTTCATTGTATTTCAAGTGGGAAAAAAAATCTATTTGTTGTGGGATTTTATTTTTCATAATATTTTTCCTCTGGATGTTGCATCTTTGTGGGCACCTTTCATCTAATATTAGCCTTCATGGTGGGTCTGACTGCTTCCTTGATATTCACTTGAAGTTGAATAATAAAGTAGTAAAGAATAAGAGAAGGACAATAGAAACAGAAAAGTCTGCATATATGTGGCAATTAATTTTCTAGCAACAGCATCATTATATTACCCCAAAACCGCTTCTCTGAGATTACACTCTCCTTTTGATGTGCTGTGGCTCAGTGGACACTTAAAATAATTATTGTTTTTTTTTCCTTTTGCTTGAATAGCAAAAATATTCTGGCACTCTCACAGATTCAGTGGCCTCTTTCACTTACAATTCACACAGAAGGGATGAAAGGAAAGCTAAATTATTTTCTATATTTATTTTGCCATCCAGCAAAATAAAATCATCATCTTGTTACTGCAAGTGGTTAGTAAGAAGATATTATGAATTCCTATATGATGTACTTTATATATTCTTAAAAAAGAGGATGTTAAAAGTGTATGATAGTATAAAAAATTGTAATGGACTGATTTTGAAGAAATATTCTGTCTATGACAGGCAACACCATATACTGTCATTGTGGAAGACCCCCTGCACAATGAATAAATCATAGCCTGTATCGAGGAATCACAATAAAAGAATTTGTGTCTCATTTCAAAATATACTAAGGAGCTAAAACTAAACATGTGCTTCCCCTCCCTTAGCTGATTCACCTCAGTCTTCAGTGAGGAAACAGAAGTGTTTCTGTACATGACACAGTAAAACACAGAAACTAAGATTATTGATAGAAAATTATTTTGGGGTAATTGCTTCTTGCATTCAGCCTGCTCTTTGGAGATGAATGAGCTGTTATTAACCATATGCTCAAATCTGTGATGAGTAAATCTGCCTTGTTTTCCTGGATGGAGAGAGGAATCTCCGAGAATATGAAGGGTTACAAGGAGGAAAGAGACATTTTAACATGAAACCTACACCAATGTGCTGTTATCCTTAGATAGAAGAGATAATGTCTACTGTGGTAAGGAGGGTTTCATGAAGAAATTTTGAAATTTCAAGAGTAGGCAACTGGGATTTAATCCATGTTATGAAGCAGCACACCAGAAGATGCTGTTCCACCAGAACAGTTGGGAAGAACTTAGCTTGTCCAGCAAAGTCTCAGGGCAAAGGAAAACATATGAAAATGTTCAATATTTTTCTTGCCAATGTTTGGATGCTGAAATGCCTTGTGAGCAGCTGCCTGCTGTGGCAGTGGCATGTGTGGCTCCATCAGATTCTTCAAAAGGGACCAGAAATGATGCATGTCAGGTAGCAGGCACTACTCCTTGGCAGTTTGGAATGATTCAGAAAATGGGAAGAATTATGGAGAACATAGGCTATTTTAGCTCCTTTGAGCTCCCACTAATGAGTGAAACCAGCTCATTTCCAGTTTTCAGAGCACTCCTTCCTTTGCAGAGGTCAGGGCTGAATCTCACAGAGGTTAAGTGCCTTTCCCAGGGCTGGAGTGTGACAGCAGTGAGGGCTGTGAGGACTGATGACAAAGATAGGTCACGCAGCTAAACAATTGCAAGTCAGGAAAGGAATCTGGGCCATGGGGATGTTCAGACCCCTGCACAGCCAGACAAATGCTAACCATGGTGGGAACAAGAAAGAGGACATTGTTCCTTCAAATATCTTGGGACTGAATGTTTATCGACACAGAATCATCTTCATATTTTTTCAAAACATGGTTCAGCTCAATATCAGCCAATATCCAATATTTCCTGGATATCAGCAAAGGAGTTAATAAAAAGCAGTGAAGACTAATGAGCCTTTAGTAAACTTAAACTCTTTAGTTCAGAGATACAGGATAGATGTCTGCAAATCAAAATACTTTGAAGAAAATAATGGATTCCATCTTTATCTGGAAAATAAAATCATATAACAAAAAATTGAAAAATGTCAGAAAACATCTACCAGAAAGACATCATTATCCAGACTCCTCTAGGAAAGTATGAAAAAAGATAAGATCAAAGGTAGATGCACCAGCTGCCTTGAACCATGTTTATACATAACATCTTCCATGTGTTCTGCTTTTGAAAGTAGATTAGCATTGGAAATGGTTCAAAAACTTCTTCAAAATGAGCAATGCAGCTTTAGGATAACCACCATGAGGATGAGAAAATGCACAGACAGAGGTTCAGATGTAGATTCAGGGCTGTAAGGGAAGCTGTTGTAAAGTCCTTGCAAGTTAAAGATGCTGGGGAAGACATCCAAACATCTGGACACAGGGAGCTGCTTGTGTCACACGAGAATCTCAGCTATGAATAGAGGGAACCAACAAGGGCAGACCAAGGAGGAGAATTATGCTGAGCTTCTTGCAAAGAGAAATGAAAAGAATCTTAATCTAAAATCTCTTATTCTTTTTATGTTATGCTTTAGATGTGTGAGAGGGACAGAATATGCATTTGACTTAGCTTTTAGTCTGCTTTTTCCTTTTTTTGTTCCTCTCAGGTCACAAAAATGCTCTTATTTATCAGGCTAAGACATGCCTGGGAAATGAAGGTACTTACCTTGGGCATGGAGTCCAGATGTAGTGATGGAAGCAAAGGGAACCTGCCAGCATCTCCCTGAGGCCAGGATTCACTGGAGTTTTCTAACTTCTACAGATGTCACAGTGGTTCATCAGTGGCCTGATTTCACTAGAAGATTCCAGTGTGCTAGATTATGAAAAGGGAGTGTGTAAGAGCTTTTCTGCTGACTTCATGCACACCGTTTGGGCTTTGTTGTGTAGGAAAGAGCAGGAGGTGACAGAGGAAGATGTCACCTTGCATGAGGCCAACTCTTCCCCAGCTGAATGTGTCCCTGCGCAGAGCAGATCCTGAGGCATGGTAAATATGCTGGCATTCAAAATACACTTGAAATACAACATGCCAGACCTACTCTTCAAAGAAGTTACAGGTCCTGCCTCAGCCCACCCCAGGAGTACATGCTTTGCTTTGAGTCCCACTGAAATCAATGCCCCTTTGAAGTGTACTTTCCAACACTTTCAAGAAGGGAGATAGCAAAAGGTTAACCTAAAGTAATGACACTGTGAGCTGTGTAAATCTTACTCTTGGATCTATAGCCTTTCCATCTGCAGCTGGGCAAATTTCTTTTGATGCCTGAAACTGTGTTGGAGCACATCAGCATTTAGAAATTGCACCTCCTGATTTATTGCTTGAGTGAATTTCTGTTGTTGCAGCAGAAGGCACAAAGGAGCCTCTGTGGATCTGAGCAGTCTGAGGACTCGTCTGGTTGAACTTCTGCTGCTGTCAGTGCTGGGAGTGCTGCCAGGGACGGGCAGGTGGGACGACACCCGGCTGAGGACAGGATTACTCGGACTGCTGGAGAGTAGGTATACAATGCTGAAAAGCTCCAGGGAAAGCAAACTGCAGCCTGGCTCCAGCCTGGGGATGCTTCACCCTGCTGTGCCTTCAGCTGTATGGTCTGGCACCTTGTGGAGTGACTGGGCAGCCAGCTCCAGCACGTCCCACTGACACTGCCCTGTCTGCCCATGGGGTCATGTAACACTGGGCTGAAATTGTCCCAATCATTTCCTTCCATGTGTTCCTGCAAAGCTCATTCTTCACAATCTGCCACTCCCGTATCTCCTCCAAAGCCCTGACTTGCTAGGTTTCTCACCCCCTTTTTATCTGGCTTTCCCCTGGATATATTATGTTTCATTTTCTCAGTGAATGTCACTTTGTTATTTTTCAGCTGGTATTTTAAGGCTCCGTCTATCCCTACCAGTGTTTGCAACAGTAATGTCTGGAAATCTTAATAACCCAGGGTATCAAACACAACAACTTGGGTTTGTAGGAATCTCTGAGCGAAGGAAAAGGGAAGGGAAATATTCTGCCCACAGACACAAAGGTGGGTTCAGACTCTGGTGGCACAGAGAGCATTTGAGCTTACATCTGATCTACAAAGATAAAGTTTTTCATCTGTTTGAAAAGAAAACAGCAATGACAGCACCGCCCCCAGCCCTCATGGTTTGTATAAATGTGCATCAGTTCAGATGAAAAGCAGTACAGATAGAAGAAGAAAAGGCATCCCTATGAGAAGTGCAACTGGCATTTCAGAGGCTGCTTTTGCTTTTAATCTGTGGGTTTTAGAAATGAAAGCACTTTAGTTGCTGTAAGGAGAGATGACTTGTGCTGAGTGGGCAAGTTTGGTGGTGTGCAGAGGAGCTGAGTGAGGAGCAAGCGCTGCCCAGAGAAGGTGAATGTTCAACCTGACATCACTCTGGCACCCACAGCTGACCTCTAAACCAAACATGAGCCCTGGGTTCCCTCTGAGGCCATCACAACTTTTCTAACATGTGCTGGGGTTTGTGGGGATGCTTGGAAATTGGCTGGGGCATATTTATGGAGGACAGGTTTAAACTGCTCCATAGTTACCTGTGTGTGTCCACACCTCAAGGTGCTGCCCACTGGAGCAGCCTGGCACTACCATTTCCTCTGCGTGGGAATCCTCTTTTCCCCTTGGAGAGGACCATTTTCCCCAACTCCATTTCAGGGTGCATCTTCATATCCTCACTATACCCCTAACCATTATAATCAGTGGGTAAAGGATGGATTTTAAAACAGCACTGGTGTATTTCTTTTAAAAAATGCTTCTTCCCTTCCCTCTTCACCTCCTTCATCTTTCCCATCTCTTTCTTTGCTGGCTTCAGAGGGAATGGTCAAGGGCAAACTCAATTTCACGATATTGGTATTATGTATGGTAGGCTGGAGAGCAACAGCTTTCTGAAGCAAGTCTAAATATGGAAGTTCTCATGAGAAAGGAAGGGAGAATGCATCTGTAGCAAAAAGGAAAGATAGGATGAATGAAAAATTAAACACTGGAGGTGATTTCCTTATGGCAGGTGAGTACTTGCTTAGTTTAGGACAAAAGGAATTATTATAAAAAACATTAGCTAGTGCATTCTAACTACTACCTCTTAACATTAATATTAAAGAAGATATTTAATTTTATTTTATATTTATATTAAATTTTTATAGTCACATATTTGAAGGTACAGCTCAGACTGAAATGAAGGCTAATGAGGAGATAACTTTGATCTAACTGGCTAATCTGTGCTAAAATAGTTTTCCTTGTCTAGATAAAGGTCACAAGTCCATGACTGCAAGCAGTTGTAGTAGCTGACTGAGTTTTCCTCATCAGCTGACCTGCAGTACTCGTAGCGTATCTACTCTGAACTCACCATGACACTGAATTCACACAGTTTCCCAAAAGGGACCCTCGTGCAAATCTGACACACAGTTTATGCTGAGATGTACAAAGCGAGTAGTTGCTGTGGCCTTGGTTGGCATTTTCAGCAGAAGATCTGCCCAAATTTTGTGCCACAAGGACGTCTCTTGATGCCATGACGTCTGGGTTTTGGATCACTCATCAGTCCTTTGATCCTTTAAGAGTCACAGATTCTACGTGAGGCGCTGCTGATAGGCAGCCTGAATAAAGCCCCTTTCTCTATCTAATCTGACTGGGCTGATGTAATGCATGATACGAGCCAGCATCTTCACGAGATAGGAATCTAGGAGCGGCTTATGTGGCTAAGCCTTAGAGCAGACACTGCCCAGTAATGCCGACTGGATGGGGGAATCAGCTAGAGGAATAGTCAAGGCTCTTTGCTTCAGGGATTGCATCAATTGTTGTAAGATATATTTGCAATAAAGATCTGTGGTTCCTGTTGGAAGGCTGGTATCAGTTGTGGCTAAGAACGCTATCTTGCCATCTGCTCTTGGCTAGAATTGTACAATCCTTTCTTTCAAGTTGCAGATATTATTACACTTACTCAGCCTTTGTCAGCTCAGGACTTGACCATTATAATGTTCCCTGCAGGATGCTGCTCTCTGCGACCATCTGGAAAAAGGAGCTAGATCAGTATACAGCTGCTTGCTTATTCAGTAGCATTTCATACCACAAATGTCTTACACATCTGCCCTGTCGTCTGCCCCAGCTATTCATTTGAGGGTGTGGTGGGAGGTGCTGCTTTGAATCTATACAATGCTGTGCATGCAGACAGAACTATGCTAAAGGAACACTAGCCTGCAAAGCAAGGCAAAATTTCTAGTTTGGAAGCTTTGCAAGAATCCTCTGGACTTCATTAAATATAGGGTAAAGGAGTATTTACACCTCCTGTCTTAGACTACACGGACACAACCTGTCTCCACCAACTAAATTTCTAACCTCTTCCTCTAAATTGCCTTCCAGTCCAATTGCTGCGACATCCTCCAGTCACTGTGATAAGTGGAGCAGAAAGGATGGTGTCCACCAGGTGAACAGCTGTTCTGTGTTTTGTTTCTCATTATCCAGTGTATGGCCCACTGCCCCACTGACCACACATTATCCCAGCCTTTCTCAGATGCAGATTTGTTCCTTTCCTCATGGTCCCTTCTGTGTCACTGTGATGTGGTTATTAATCAGTTCATTCTCACAGACTTGTTTGTGATCTTGCCTGACTGTGGTTGTTACATTCTTCTGGGGTCTCAGCTGCTTTGGGTATGTTTCATACCAAACCTTCTTGCTCCTGGTGGCCAATGTGGCTCACAGTGCACGAATTGAGGGCACGGTGCCTGTATCTCCTGGATTTTTGGCGTTCCCCTGCCTGATGCCTAGGCTGCCTGGAGAAGGAGGTACCCACCTCAATGGCAGGGAAGACAAGCAGCAGCATAAATATGGGAGGCCATGGTGAAAGTATCAGAGAACTAGGAGCCATGCGGGGTGAGCAAGGGAAAGAGGAACAAAGACCATGACTGAAGTAAGGCCACTCTCTCTGTTCCCTGTGATGCTGCAGAGACTGAACCAGACTAGGAGAGAAGGCTGGGTGAAGGATAAACAGCTCAAAGGCTGGTAAATAGTTAGGGTCGGAGTGGTCAGGAGACCAGAAAGAGGCATGGATGAGAAAAGAAACAGCAGAGGCTGGGAGAGGCTGGAGCATATTTTCCACCATGGTCTTGGACAAAAGCACCCCTGGCACTCCTCCTTTGGCTAGAAACAGCCTTGAAACTCACCCACAAACTGGGCTATCACCCTCATCTTCTCACTGGTCCAAAGATTGGATGGCAACCTATCACTACTATCAATTACTCCCTCGGATCAAGTGTCTGAGTCACTTCAAGTCCCGGAGGATCAATCCACCAGAGACCACATCTAAGCTGTTGGCTTTTGAAGGCAGATCTTACCTGTGGAGGCAAGGTAGAAGTTAAAATTTGATTCACAACTGAAAATCTTTGGAACTGCTGCCATACTGAATTGTGTTTTCCTGGGTAACTCCCATTCATGTAAGTTGGGGCAGCAATGAATATGCAGCTCTTCCGTACATAGGTACAACTGCTTGAGGACATCACACAGTCTATTTGCACAGCCCATCAGCAGCATAACTGGTCTTTTGTACACAAAATCTCTGATTCAGCAAGTCCTTTAATCATGTATCCCACTCTAAGCATGTCTCTGAAAATTGGGTCTTATGTCACGTACCTCTGAAAAATCTTTTTTTGTTGCAATTTGTGGCTTTTTCTGTCATTTGAGCTCTCTTGCTGGATTTGTCTGAAATTTCATGCTTGAAGCAGAACATCAAGGAAATATACAAGTTCTTATGAATGATTATGTTTGTCAAACAGTTATCTTCCTATGACTTTAGGTGTTATTATCACTTTTCCATTTTTTTCTGGATTATTGCCCCACAAGAAAAGACTACCCCTGTGAAGTATAAAAACCTGCTCCTAAAACTACCCATGGTATGAGGGTTTTTCCTCTTTTTGATTAATGAGAATAAAACAGGACATCAGAAAAAGCCACATTTGACAAAATGTATTTACTCCTGTGTCTTTCCTTAAGCTCCATAAATTGTATGGGCATATCATTCAGCTTCACAAGTTTGTTTGCAAATCCCAAACACCCTAAATTGTCATGATCCTAAAAAGCTACTATACACTCCATCCAAACCATGGCAAGAAAGTTGTTCAAATAACAATTTTATATCTAGTTCATGTGCAGAAAACAAGATTAGTGATTTGGTTATGTGTGCTGGAAAATGAGAAAAATTACCTTTATTATTAAAATCTAGAAGTTTTCCTATGCATTTAGGGATGATATTTTTTGGCTGCAGCTATCTACACTGCATCTTGCCCTCCTACTCCTAGTAACGGGCATGACAGACTTCACTGCTGGCTTCCACATGGATGATTGATTGCATTAGGATATCAGACAGTGTCTTCTTGGATCTCAGGAAGTTTGTGAAGGCAGACAGTGCATGACTTCCCTGGTGACTTACAGAGGATGTATATGCCAGTTGTGATGGAAAGAAACCATGACCTCTCTTTTTGTATTCAGAAATTTTACAGATCTGTCCACAGAAAGCCAATTTGGGAATCAAATAACCTTAATGTTTTCTAGGTTGCAGTCTGAATAGGCAGAGAAGGAGGAAACCGCTGTCAATAAATGCAAAGCTAAAAATAGGAAGACCAAAAGCCTCAGCAGGGCTCTGGAAAAATCTTTAAGGTGGAAGTAAGAGTTATTTATAAGGTTGGAAGCTGAGAGGGGAGAGAGAGGTCAGTAGCAGACATTACATTACTTACATAGTTTGGGTTCCAGAAATTACTTTCTGGTGCACACAGCGTCATTAGGGGGTGTTTCTGCTCAAGTCCTGGGTTCTAGCTACTTTTTGTGCCAACACGTGATGCCACGCCAGGAAGCAGGTTTCTGGGCATTCCCAAGGTGTAAGAGGGACAGGACTCATGAGCTGTGACTCCAGCTTAGAGAGCAGAGATTCCTACTTGCAGATACATGTTTTGCAAAAGCACTTTTTGCAGCCTGAGAGCAGGCCAAGCTGCCCCCACAAGCATGATTCTGACTGGTCGGTAGTTTGATGGAATTGTAGACAGATGCAAGCCTAGAGTGGAGTCATCCTCTCCAAGTTGAACTGCAAAGGACTGAGTTTTCTAAGTTTGTTACCTAGGATGTATCTAGACGTCTCCACAATGGAAGGTGAGCTTTGATGGCTGGCACTTAGCAAATTTAAGCAAATAGTTCAGTGCGACAGGACCAGGTGCTGGAAACTTGACATTTGCACAAAATATATTGGTCTCTTTCAAGTCTTATCCCGTTAGCACACCAGATGTGTCCCTAAACACCTTTTCACTGAGTTTTATCAGCAAGGGAACTAGCTAGTGTCTCTGTGACGTATGACGTGGCAGAGAAAGTGGAGGTGCCTAGGGGATGCATTTCAGAAATACCTTCCAGCACAAACAAAAACTCTGTTGTAGAGACGTCCTTAGATCAATAATTTTTATGTGGCTGAAATAGCTACCATGATACCTATCCCTCAGTCTTAGTTCACTGAAAATGTGAGGTCTGAGACAAAACCAAGATGACTGACCTCATTTACACTTCTAAAATTTGAAAAATGTATAGGATTTCACTCACATTTACAAAGGAAATAGAGGGAATATCCCTTTCATAAAAGACCACACACTTTTTTTCTATATTTACTCTAAAACGTAATTAAATATTTGGCTATTAACCAGCAATAACAAATTCTGCATTGTAACAATTTTTACAATTTCATTTAATGAGAAGTCTTGGGCAAACTAAATAACAGATGGATATTCCAGCCCAACATAATGCAATAGAATATAAATGACCAGTAAATGTGTATTTAAATATCTCCTCTTGGGCATATTTTAAATTGGCTATTTACATTAATTCTGAGTTAAATTGCGAGTGAATTTCATGAGGAATTTAATCTAGTTTGCCATGGATGAGGAAGAAGGACAATGGCTATGCAGGAGGTGTGTCCTGCCTGGCGGTTCAGGTGGACTTCCTTGGTTGCAGAAGGACACCTCTGGAGAGTTGCCTGTGCAGAGGAACATCAGAAGGAAATGTTGGGCCAGCCAGCTCCTGGATGAAATAATTGACAGCATCCCATGGAGGAGCACTAATACTTCAGAGGTCTGATTTCCTTCTTGCCCACACAAACAATTCCACAAGTGCGAGACCGGGAATTGCGGTGTGGAGGTGGGAAAGTGCACCCGGGGCTGTAATCACTTAAAGGGCTTTGCTGCATGAGGAAATGAGTGAGATAAGGAGCAATGAGGTGGAAATGCCTCTTGCTGAGGCTGAAGCTTGAAAAGCAGCGGCAGTCCTTCAGCAGCTAATTTAACAGTCATATTGCATATCAAAGGGACCCACTGACTTTTGGAGAGCACGGAATAAATAATTGATACCTCACCAGGGGACTATCGTGTCTCAGCCGTCAAGCTGATGGGAATTAGCCTCATTGGAGGGGATGTTTGCAAGGCCAGACCATAGGCAATACTGTTGATGAGCAATTTGGCTGTGACACAATGCAGAAGTTAATGACATGTCAGTATTTTGTTATACCATTTTACTCTCTGCTCTTCATTAAACCCTTCCAATGTCTGAAAAGGAATTTCTTTCCAGTCACCACTGCAGTTGTTGGAGCCCTCTGACCCCAGCAGCCTGGTCACAAGGGTGTCATGACATTCCTGCTAGAACAAAACAGCTCTCTGAAAAGCGTGTAGGCAAGATAGACACTGCACAGGCTATTTCCACTGCAAAACCTCTTGGATGTTTCTGCATTTGGGAATGAAAATACTAAAATTAGTTTTTAAAATAAAAGCTCAGGGTCAGGATCCTGCCAATGGCACCTCAGAAACAGGCTGGTTCAGTGTCACCCACCACTTTGTACATAAGGACATGACTTTGGATGGGGAAACTGGCTGTACAGCCATCGGCAGGGAAGCCTGTAACCGGAGGTTTCATTTGTATTGGCCTGGGGACAAGCACTTCACCAAGAGAAAATCCCATTGCAAACCATTTGGTCAGAGTCAGCGTCTTGCCACTCGACTCAGAGTCTAGGTGAGGGATGTGAAAATAATCTGCAAAAACTGCAGGGAATGGCCGTGAACCAGGAAGGCAGCGAGGGAGGCTACTCTCTGAAGTGGCTACATATCTTGGTCTGATTCTACACTCCCATGTCCTGGATCTGTCTGCATGCACCTAAAATTTAGAAGAGAGATTTTGCCAGACTGCAGAGACAGCAGTAAAGCACACTCAGTTGGAAGTAAATCCACATCTTTATCAGCTGTCTCTGCAACTGGGAAAGGAGACATAACAAAGCTTTTATTTCTCAGGGACAGGCTATTAGACCTGAGAGCTCCCGAGTATCACAATGATGACTGCTGAGACCTTTTATGGAGGCAGAGCAAAAGTACCCTCTATCACCATGTCAGGGGGCTGAAAGATTGCAGCACTTCTTGTTCGCATCTCCACAGTGCGAGCCCTCGGAGCACAGTGTGCTGCTGCAGCCAGCTCCCAGCACCAGCCCCAGCCTGCAGCTGTTCCTTCAAAGAACCAGCCCAGGTCATTGGGTCCACCTGGGACTGGACAAGAGCATGGCCCCAGCCTGGTCCTGCATGCCATGCGTGCCTCAAGCCCCCTGCAATCCACAGCGGGGGCAGCTGCTGGGGAAACCAGGTCAAGCCTGTCCCATTAGGTGCTAATGAACAAGCCAGCAAGGGAGGTGGTTGTTTTTTTGACTTCCTCCTGAGAGGGAGCCTAGTGTAACTAAATCCGAAGACAAAGGTGAACAGGTCATTCCTGCCTTGGGTGGCCCCAGGTCAGAGCTCTTCCCTCTGGCACTGGGGCACAGCCCTGTGCAGAGCAGGGAGCTGGGTGAAGCTGCTGCACTTGCCCAGTGTCAATCAGGGATGGGGCAGAGAAAGGCTATGAACTTGTTTGTGTTGAGAACATGAACAGCCACAGGCTGTGCTGTGCTGCACATCACCTGCAATAACACTTGAGCTGTGCCTTAAGCTTCGGAGGCCCTAAGCTCCCTTAAGGAGGCTGATGTTTTAGTAACATGGAGGTGTACTTAAAAAATGGTATTATAGAATCTGGATGTGTTCCACAAGACTTAAATCCATGGAAATCACCACTTTGCAGTCTGTACTGTGTCTGTCTGTGCTTTCAGAAACCTGGAGCCAAGGTCAGAGGTGGTAGCAGTGATGCAGATTACCTGACATTAGGTTGTAATAAAAAAATGGTTGGAAAATCACCAACTTACACAGCAAGACCATTTTACCAAATCTTCTGGGAACCTAAATGCCATCAGTGAATATATCCTCCCCAATCCTCTCTGTATTTACCTCTGTACTCGTGAAGAACTAGATAAAAACGGGCCCTGGGAAATAAAATGACTTGCTCAAGCTGACAAACAGGACCTGCTGCCTTGCTTTTGGCATTCAAACCAGGTACACATGGTGGGAGCAGTCTCACCCCACATTCCTTCTCTTTTCTGAGATTAATACCCCCAGAAGATGAGCTCTCTGGAGGTGCTTGTTTGTAGCAGATGGAGCCTCATCTGGGGACATGGGAGGTGCTAAAGACAACTCAGCCTCTTCTGAGACTCTGTCCAATACCTCTATAATGATATTAATCGCCATTCCCAACTGTGCTATTCAGTCTCAGATCAGGATTTAGCATGCTTGCATTTCATAATCTGCCTCTGAATTCTAAAATAATCCACCACAACCACTATAGTAGACTCTTCAAATTAAAATGCTGTTTAACAGGAAAATGAAGTTCTAGAAATGTATTGCAAAATTAGAATTACCCATAAAATAAAATAATTTTGATGTGACATATCTGGCTGTAAATTTGCCTTGCAACAGAAATATTCATAATTACAGTAATTTGCAGCTCAGTCTCTTACTGTAGTTACATGATCCTGTAATTGCTGAGTTGTCTGCAAAGCGGTGGTTGTGCTAGCTAAACCAGTTTGCTGCTTTAAAGGAACAGACTCTGAGCCAGCTCCAGTGCATCCTGAAGCCATGGAAAACTTCCTAGAGACTGCAGCGAGTGGTGGGCTGGAACTTAAACTGGAAGGGAGGATATTCAGTCTCCTGCAGAACTGTTTCAGTAACATTTGTCCAGAAGTGTGGAATACTGGGATGAATACAGACATTTGTTAAAATTGTGTAAAGCAACCTCTGCTGTAAATCACTGCGTCTTCACTGAACAGTTCCAGATTTGTGCCAATGTAAATGGAAAATATTCTAGTCAACTTTATGGATAAAACTTTGGCTTGTAGTTAGGATACCAAGCTGTTGATTTCCTCAAATTCAGAAATGAATGTTCACTTTCTAGGAGCTACAATTAGGAAAAGTGTAATTCAATAAATAGTCCAGGCTACATAAGCATGCCCCCAAAAAAACCTGGAATATTCGGGCTTGACTGCAATTAATGACCTTGAAATGATAGTCTGTTTCTGCTGATTACATAAGAAATGGCAAAATCCATGGAAGTATCTTCTCAATAACACCAGTAAGCAAAGAACTTGCATAGGACAGGGAGCCTGAGGTTCAGGTCCTTGATCCCAGGGCAGTATCCACATTCAATTTTGGGTAAAGCAAAAAAAAGAATCTCAACATTCTCTGTTCCTAAATCCTGAGCCTTTAAAGTTGCCCTCAGCTAGTTTTACCATCTTGCTTCCACAAACCTGTGTTCCAGGGAAGTTCATATTCAGCAAGAATAGATACTGGACTACTGTGGAACTGTGTTCTCTCCTGGGATGTGAATGCTGTGGGCTTGGACTCCTCTAGATTGTGATCCAAAAGGATTTTCCATCTCCTAAGAAAGCCTTTTTAGAACCAAGCTGTCAGAGGCAAGCTGTGCTGCATGGTCAGACAGTATATAACACTAATAAATAACAGATAGGTTTTGGTTTTGGTTTTATAAAAGAATTAAAACTTCTTTCTTTTTTTTTTTTTTAATAATGATTACTACTATTTAAACTATCTTTTTTCCTGTCTGTAAAATTAATGTTACACTCAATCTCATATTCTATGGCACTAGAAAAAGAGAAACTTACAAGAGATAGGTTTTAATACTTCAGCCAATGTTGTAGCCATGCCTGTTTAGTCAAATTTATTGAGCACAGTGTTTGAACGATAACTCCTCTGTTATCTAATGCTTGTCAGCAGTGATCACCCACTTAATGAAGCACTTATTGCAGCACGAGGTTTCTCCAAAAAAAATTCAGTGCCCAAGGTTGGCTGGGTACCAACACAATTCATCTAAGAGACATAACCACTAAGGTCTTTCTGCTGTGCCTGGGGAAGAAGCAATTAAAAAGCTACTCTACCCAGAAGCTCAGGAGAGTCCCATGACATAGTGTCTCTTAGCAGCCTGAATCTTGCTGCTGATGGGATGTCTGCTTGGAAATGCCCCATCCATCCAGGCTCATACATTACAGCATTTCATTATGCTCACTACAACTTAATACCTCCTACAGCAAGCAGGCTACTGGCACAGAAAAATGCAACCAGCTCACATGGATATTCATTGCTGTAAGGAGCCTTGAGTGGTGTGCCACAATATTTTATACTATAGGTTTTGTAGCGGTTGGTTACAAATACTGCTACTACTAGACATAAAATATGGCCATTCAGCTTGTGTAAATCCTTTCAAAAGACTGTTTCAGTACGGGACTTGTGGAAGGAGAGTTCAGATGCACATATTGCACCTTTTCCCTTTTCCCTGGGCCAAGCAGGGAATCTGCTAGTCAGGCTTTGCCCGAGAAGTTTAAGGAGTTTGTTCTACCTTCTGGCCTCATTCACCAGGCTTTTCTCATCACAACTGTTTAACTAGACTTCTGTCAGTGTAGTTTGAACAACACTGTGCATTGCTGACCTTCCTGAGAAGGAAAGAGTCTGACTTCAGAAGACAACAGCTGGACCTGGGATTTGGGATTGTTCAGCCCCATACTGCAATGCATCCTCTTCTTCTGGAATCTGTATGTAGAACTGCTTGTCCCTCTCTTCCCTAGGAAGCCTTCACCTCTTCCTCATCAGCCCTGGGGGTCAAATCTGGGATGCTGCAGGTGGGAAAGAGAAAGATGAGGTAAGATTGTGGTTGCTGCCACGCAATCAGCAATGGGAGCTGCAGGGACTGCTGCTGCTGTGAGCTAGCTCCATCCTGCCAGCCTGTCCTCTGCAGCCCAGTGGCAGCTGCACCACTGCAGCACGTGTGGCCAGGCTACAGCAGGCACTGTGCCACTTCCCTTTTAACAAACAGGCCAAGGGGAAGGGACTTGCAATCCCTCTTCTACCTGCAAGCCCAAGAGCAAATGATTGTCCAGTATTTCTTTGGGCAGTAATGGATTGCAGTACAGGCATATCAAGACCCAGAGTGTCTGGGCAAGTTGCTGTGAACAGCACCCTCCTTCCTGCATGCACATCATCCCAAAATAAATGTTGATGCCATCAGTAACCACAGCAGCGTGCCAGCTAATGGGCCAGCAACAAGAGATGCACTGCTACCACGTCAAGAGAGACCTGTTGGAGCAGAACTTCATTCATCTCTCTTCCTATTCTCAATTTTTTTGTTTGTTACAGTAGGTCTTTGGGGTGGCAGAAATACTCGTACTTCTTTCTAGATGGCTCCTCCACCCTCTACCCCATCTCTTTTATTTTTTAACACATACCTCTCTGCAGTTTTTAATTGCAAGTACCTTTATCCCACCTAAAGAGGTGACAGTACTGAGTCCTGGTGTCTAATTCAGTGGTTCTTATACAAGGAGACACTGGTGCCAGCAGAGATGGAGCCAGAGTCCACAGACAAGCTCTGCTTGGGTCTCATGCTGACCTTCAGCACAGGATACCAAGGATCTGTCTACTCAGCAGTTTTCTTGGCTGTGTCCCAAATTTTGGATCAATTTCATGCTATCACCTTATATCATCTTTTTTTCCCTCTATAAAAAAAAAACAAAAAACCACAGCACCAAAACATGACAAGAGGGTTGTTACATCAATAAGAAAAGCAGTAAAAACATTGACTTTATGGAGTCTTCTGCCCTGGGCTGTATGCTTTGTAAAGCATTTTTTCAATCAGTGCCAGGCTGGGATTATGAAGTGTGATAACCAGATGCAGATAATCTGCATGTACAAAGCTGAATAGCTGTAGAGTGCAAATGGCACTGATTTTTGTCATACTTAATGAAAGTTATTATTCTGACCTTAATGCTTCCTTAACTTTCAAAGTAGTGTGTGGTGTTTTATCTCTATGGCTTCCTGGCCCCATACAGTCTCTGTGCAAGACAACAGAAATTTTCTCAGTGGTTTCAAAGGGGACAAGCTCATACCAATAGTGTCAATACCAACTGCATCATAAGGCTATTCTCTTGGAAAAATTACCTGAACAGGAGTTCCCTGAACAGGAAGAACCACAATATGTATAATGGCACCAAATATTTGCCATATGACCTCATGTGGATCCACATGCCTGTCATAGTTTTCACAGCTAATGTGGCAGCAAGTAGATGCTCAGCTGGGCTCATTTTCAGGTGTCTGTTTCCTCTAGATTGAAGCCAAAGTCCAGATCTGTTGGCAGTGACTCTGTAATGTCAGTAGAGCTTGTGCTTCTGAGGCCAAAGGTAAATTGCGTCATTCTTTTTAATGAAGTGCTCCTTAATTGCCTTTATTTCTTTGAATAGCATGTTTAATAAATAGAATATACATTTTATGAAGAGATTACAGAAAAGAGTTGCTAATACTATTATATAATCTTGCAAATCCTAAACCTGAAATTGCCTTTTGCTTGCTTTTTCTTCAGCGCATCTTTTCTTTGTGTCCTCTATAGCTGACAGAATAGTGTTTGTTTAAAAAAATATGTGACAGAAAACACCATGGGAAAAAATGTATTGTGAAATCTCAGCCAACTCGCAGGAAGGCTCAAGCCAGGACTGTCAACACACACAATCTCAATTCAATGTCTGCTCTTTGCAGCAGAAGAAGGCAGTGCAGAACTATGCAGATATTAATTAGAAAATCAAAAAGAAAGAACAGAGCAAATTTTATTTCTCCTTAATCTCAACCCAAACATAATTGGCAAATACCTGTCTACTGTATAAGGATATAGTTTTACTTTGTAGCTCCTACCCAGTGAAAGCCATAAACTAGCTCACAGTGAAGTTATCATTTTTTCTCAAAGCCCAAACAAAACTCCTACTGATTTCAGTGGAGCTAGGCTTTTGATAAGCTTATCTTCTGCTATTTCAGCACTCTAAGAAACCAATATTAGATTTTTGGCTTTTTTCAAATCCTGCATTGTGTATTGGTCTGTGTATTTCAAGTAATTAATCATAAGCACTGTGAACATACAGTGTGATGCTATATATTTCTCAGAGCTGTAGGATTTTTTTGTCATTTTACTGCTTGCCCCTTACAGAGACACACTAGATAAAAACAGACAAAAGGCTTCCGTGTACCTCTCCCCATTGTAAAACAAGACTAGCTCTTGAACTGACCTTTTTGATTGGAGATGGATTTTGAGATTGATGAACTTCTCAGGGCTTGAAGGCTCTGCCTAAAAATTCCTCTTTGTTTGGCTTGGTTCCACCAGAGAAAAAAAAAATTTGCCACACCCGAACAGATTCACTCACATCCGTTTTAGATGCTTTGGACACTCTCCAAATAAAAGTAGTTTTGCTCTTGCTAAGGAAAGCTTTTCACCTTTGATAATGAATTGGAAACATTGCTATGGAGGTAAAGCATTAAAAAAACCCCAAAAAAACCCCACCCAGGAACTTAAAGTGGATTTGATAGCTGCCTATGCTCAAGCTGTCACTCAAACTTTCTTTGAAGCACGATGTTAACCACAGGAGTTCAGGCCAGCAATGGTTTCTGAGATGCTGTTCTGTTTGGTACCCTGATCTTCCCAGATTGCTATTGCACCCCACAGTATCAAGGTTTCACTGTGTGCCAACAAACTGTAGAGTTCACAGGACTCTTTCTTCTACTAAGCTACTAAGAAGCCCTGAACTATTTTTGCAAGCATTAAAGCTTACTTTAAAAATGGTCTGGATGTGGGATTTAGAGCCAGTGCCAGGCTTGCCTTCCAGAATGAGGCTGCCCTTCCCAGATGGCATGACTTGCTTGGAAAACTTTGGATAGTGTCATTGCAATGTACACATTGCTTATCACACAGAGAATTACACTCAGAGCTTCTGGGGTTGTGAATGACTAGTTCCGGCTTTCCACAGAGACAGTGCTGGGGCAGGTGTGGGGCTTGGTGTGTCACCTCCCCACCTACCTTACGTCAGTATTATAAAATCATCATCACACATGCTCCTGCATTAGTAATGGCCCAGAACCTCCCTCTGCAGCTGGGCTAGGAGAGACTGGCTCCCTGCAGCTCTGTCTGTGAAACTCAGGAGAACTATGGCTATAGGGCTTTTATGAAATGTCTTCTATTCAATAGAGCTTCTCTCCCTTTCTTACACACTTCTCTCCATCCTCATGACATATCAGGAATAAAAGTTACGTTACAACCTTTCTCCTCTTCTTCATTAAGCTTGTGCAAACTAAAGGCATTTGGGACCTCTATCTTTTTATCAAATTCATTAGAATTCCCATACTATTTGGAAATATATATAATTTCTGGAGTTTGGAGAAAAAATAGGAAAAATATGCACTCATAGATTTTTCGAATATTTTGAAAAGTAGGTTAAAAAATACTATATGAGAAGTAGAGCTTTCACTTTCTGCCATGCTGCTCAACAAAATGAGTAAAATGGTCACAGCACATTATTTATAGAAATGGTGCTAGGGCAGGGGTCCTGGACAGGGGCGCCTGGCAGGGGCCCTTCTTCTCTGTAGAAAAAGACTTTCATGAGTAGGATGCCAGTCCCCATCACTGCCCCACAGCAATGTTTCTAGATACTGGGCACCCCAGAAACCAAAGGCACAGGTTTAAATGCTGTCCATGGCATATTGTGACCAAAATCTGGGTATATTTATAGTCACCTTTGTAGTTCCCTGAAGGTGTTCAAGTGCTTTTATGAAAGATGGGGGTTTGCACAAGGCAAAATGGAGTACTGCTGGGAATGGTTTGGGTTGGAAGGAACCTTTAAGACCATCTAGCTCCACCCCCCACTGCCATGGGCAGGGACACCTTCCACTAGACCAGGTTGCTCAAAGCCCCATCCTACCTGATCTCGAACACTTCCAGGGATGGAGCATCCATAGCTTCTCTGGGCAACCTCTGCCAGTGTCTCAACACCTTCACAGTAAAGAAATTCTTCCTAATATCCAATCCACATCTAAACTCCTCCTGTTTCTTTAGATCAGCTGAGGCAGAGGCTCTAAGATTTCTGGTATTCCTGCAAAACTGAATATCCTTGGATTTATTGTCCACAGCTACTGCTTATGCTGTCTTTTCCGATAACTTGTCAAGGGAGTACGTAGTCTACATAGGGTCTGCTGCCTTTGAACAAGCAGAATTCCTTTCACAATACAGAATAGGAGCTGGTTTGGGGTTTTTAAGATTTATTTATTTCATAAATAGGCACTTCTTTTTTTGTCCAGCAGCAATTTCTGCTGCTGATTATGTGACTTTCTAGCAAATCCCTTGCTTAAAGCATATAGAAAGAATGAAGAACTCAAAGTCCTGTAAAACTTGTGGAAATCTCTGCCAAAGTAGGTCAATGTGTTCACACATCAGTTTTAGCAGAACTGCTGGAAGATTCCTGAGAGAGGTAAAAATCTGAAATTGCTTTATTTGTTGCTGGCTTTGCAATCTGCTAAGACTTACTTTAAAAAGTGGTTAAAAAATACAGTGAAACAATTTTTTGGGAACTGAGACAGTAGCAGTCATGTCAAGAAAGAAAGCAACATACTCATATTTTTTTGCAAAGCTCTACATGATTCCTTCAGTAGCCTCCAAACATTTCTGATTGAATCCCAGGTGTTTCTCATATTTATTATAATTCTAAGCCTTAAAAATTAACAAATTATGAGAAACGTCAGAAACCTGTGGCAACAATCATCATCTTAGAAAAAAGTTTACCTGTGATGTCCTCAAATAGCAGAGGAACAAATAGAAAATTTTTGAGTTCAGTGAAATATCTACCAATTCAAATCCTGGCCTGTACCTAGAAGCCATAGCACTTTCTGCATCCTAAATTTGCATATGAGTGGACGTACAGGTTTTGATAAAATATTATTATACTTACATCAATATACCATGTAAATTCTTTGGTGCCCTTACACTTTTGTCTCAAACCAGAATGTTTTCTACAAAGATTCCCAAATTTTATTCCCCTTTCCCAGTCTCTAGTAGCTAAACTTAATTCCTGCTTTTTCAACTTTGCTAAGCAGCAACAACTGGCAGCCAATTATCATTTTCAAGCTGTGTTTTCAGCCAGAGAGGTGGATTTAGAGCTCTGAAATGTGAAAACACAACCAGGGCATTTGTATCACATACAATTGCCAGCCTTTCCTATAAATAGCTGGGTCAGGAGAGCACCTGTGTTTTTTCCCTCCCAGCACTGATGGATAGCTTTGCTGGCATTTCTGCAATAGACACTAGACTAAATTCAAAAGAGAGGCTTAGTCAGTTCTAAGTAATGGAAAGTGTCCAAATTCTCTTTGGCTTTGATTCTAACAGGGAAAGACATCATTTTCTTGTCTCTTTCCAGATTAAACTCCATTCCATTTTCAGCTGCCCTCAATGCACACTCTTGAAAATCCCACAGACACATTAACATTCAGTCAATGAAATATTTCTAGAAGCTAGACTACTACAATGTTTAGGTTCTTCTGCAGTTGCAAGATCTTGATTTTAGCTTGCCCTTAAAATGCATAAATTGCCTTTAATTTTGAACAATACCATCTTGACAGCCTGTAATGTCTCGTACCCTTGCTAGCTGTACCACCCTGTCTTTAAGGTTGCAGTTTTTGATCTTCTGTTGATTGTTGATAAGAGGGAAAAACATCAATAATCATGATCCCAATCATGAAGAACCTGTGTTTTCACAAGTTCTCACTGAAGTCCATAAGGAAACTTTTCTTTTTCAGCACAGATTGTTTGGAAATTCCTCAGAATGCCGGTGAAAAAACAACATGCAAATGTTTTCTCTTTCCCTTGTGCAGGATAAATAAACCACCCCCAGCTGGTAGAGTATCAACAATTCCACATTCCGGCATTGGGGAAGCAGGATGAAGGGAGGGATAGTATATCAAGGGGAGTGTGAGCAGCAAGTACGGGCTGTGAATGTAAACTATACCTATGGAAAAAGAGATGTAACCTGCTAACACCGACCTCTTAAACCCTTCCCTTGAAGATGGCATGCTACAGAAAATGCAAGCTATTTTCTTGCCACTCAAAACCTTTGGTTCAGCTGCTTGCAGCCTCAGGAGGATTTGCTACCCAAGTTTATAGCAGCTCACGATTTCAAAGTTTTCTTTGCGACTTCAAAGGGCAGGAAGGTACTTCAGACTGGAAATTAACAGCAACAGCACACGAGATCTAGTCTGTGCAGAGTGCTGGCACTGTCTGAGTAGTCTGTTCTGACACATTGCAGTGTCCTTGACCCAACCTTGTATGAGCCACCTTGCATATGCTAACATGTGCACTAGCTCAGGGGAAGCTCACCAGCCAAGAATACACCCCATTCCTCAAGTGGCTTCTACTACTTGTGTCAAGTTTCGGATTACCACACTGATGGACACTCCAAGATGGCTTAATCGTAGCTCACGCACATGCTAAGCAATGTAGTCAAATGTGCTCAAAAAGTGTGTGTCAGTTCTCAGCGGCCTTTTTTTCCACATAAAATTCAGTTCAACTGAAGTGATTTCAGGGACCTGAGCAAATGTAGAGCTTGAAAAGGGCAGGTTCCTGGGTTACAGCTTGCTTTACCTAAGTCCCATCGAAACTGCTGAGATTGGTGACAGAGCACACTCTACCAGATTGACCAGTTTGTGTTTGGCCATGGCATTTTCAGCCTGATTTCCTTAGGCAAAGGTTTGTGACTGCAGCCTTCATGCAAGGGCACATACATGCATGAATGTGTGTGTACATTTGCATGTCTATAAATTCTCCTTCTCATCACTATCCATCACCCACTAGTAATGTTGAAGCTCTCAGTCACTTCCAGCCAAATCTGACAGTAGAGCAGAGATTTCTAAAATGCTTATTTTTCTATGGGTTTGTATAAAGAGGTGGTTAATGGATAAAAGCTCTGGCAGTATATCAGCAGTCCAAAGGAAAAGGTGTGACTCCTACATTAATTTTCCAGGACCATTTTCTGCTACTAAGGGCAGCAGGCTGTGAACAGCCCATGCCACATACTACTAAATGATTTTACCCTCCAGAATGGGGTGGCCAGCTATTTGATGGAAATGGCATTGGCCAAAGCTCACTCCCACACTATGTTCTGGATTCATTTGGGAGACTGTTACAGACAAGATCAGCACCACACCAAGCACCATTTGGATAATTTGACAGTACAGAGAATTTGAGTGGCCAGAATTGTTCCCTGGGACTGTTTAATGTACTACAGCCACAGGCAGAGAAACTGAAAAGGGAAGGGTTTAACAATGTCCCATCCACAAGAAAAGCTTGGATCAAGGTCACTACCATACCAAACAAGGGAGAATCCAACTATGAAGTGCAAACCTCCAGGAAACAGGTCTCAATAAATCTGTTTCTGAAAGAATGACTTGTTTAGCTGATGGCATCTTATTTACAATTTACTCCCACTGGCAACCCATTTCAGATACAATACAGAAACTCTCAGCCCTGGATGCCAGATGCATGAGTATTTTTTTTTAGTATTCATTTAGCTGTTCAGATTTTGTTCTCTAGTTTGTTTGTAGTACCTGCCACCATGATTGTTTTCTTAAGACGCTGTAATTATGTGCACTTTTATTGCTTAACATGTGAATCAGATCATTCATCTTATTTGCTATCAATAGAGGCAAATGAGAATTCAGACAGTGACCTCCACGACTAAAGCATGAAGATGTTAAAATCGTAGAGTATGAAGTCTGCTAACCAGCAGCTGCAAAGTCTCATCTTCCATGGCACAAAGAGAGACAGAGGACAAATACCAAGTAGCTGTACATTGGATATCTGAAGAACAGCCTCCTGCAAGGATAAACAGCTGAAAATTGTATCAATGCTGGGAAGATTTAAGACTTGGAGGAGCTGGAAACTTGAATGCTCATGAGGACTCTGAAAATTGCAAGCTGTAGGCTCCATCTCTTGGGTATCAGAGAATGAAATCTCACATTCCTGCTGCAATTTTATTAACATCTGTTTGTATTTCAGTGGCACCTAGTGACTCAAATCCAAGACTAAGCCAACCAAGTGAAAAATGAATACACATGAACCATGAGTCTGTGATGTCCATACACAAGAAGAGGAAGACTCCAGAGAAGGAAACTTTTTTGTATGTATCTTTCTTTGTCATAAATGCACTTGTTCCATTAACAACATCATTAACAGTATTTGCTTCCCTACAGAGTTTTGCTGTGCTACAGAGCAGGCCTCCATCCTTCCCAATTCATCAAGATTTTTCTCCTCACCAGAGCATTGCCCCTGCTCAAGCTCTTTTTGCCCCCATGAAGGACTGTGTGGTTGCTGGCCAGACCTTGCCAGCTGAACCATGGGGCTGTGGCCACTGCCACCCCAGATGGCTGTGGGGTCATCTGTTGTTCCCTGTAGCTTATGTTAGGACCTCATCCTTTCCTAGGCTGCAGAAGTGCAGGATCTTCAGTGCTAGCATACCTTTGGGATCTCTGCTCCAGTCTGAAACCAACGAACAGGTTCAGAGTTGTTAAAGAGGGGCTGACAGACAAGCAGACAGACAGCCAGGCAGAACAGTTGTGTAAGCTTTGTTTCCTTAGGAAAGCAGGCTAAAAAAAGAAACAAAATGCAGTATTCACTCATCATTGTCTACAAAAACACTGAAATCAGCTATTTAACACTTTGCAATGAGTGTATTGGCTCAGCAGAGTTATTTATTCTGCTTGAAAAACCTGTTTCTAGGCCTCAGAGGATTAGTTGAGAAGCAGCATAACCTCTGTGTGACCCTACCCGAGAAGAAGCTGGTCTAACTGGAAGCCTGAAAGCAGTATTTTGAAAGTGGTGGCAGCTATGTGTAGCTGTTCTAGGATTGAAACTAAGGGGAAGTTTTGCAGAGAATGAAAATACTCTAAGCATCAGAAAGGAGAAAGAGACACAGAAAGTAAGTGAAAAGCAGAAGGCAAACAAAGGAAAAATCCCCAGAATCAGCACGTTAACAACTGCATTTAAGTGTGCTAAGGAACATGATATGTAATTTAAATGATAGGTTAAAGGCATGTTTGGATAGTTGTTAGAAGCTGTACAGTGAAGAAATTTTACAATACAGATTTGGTGCTCTTAAACACTTTCTAAATCAACATGAAGCATCACTGCCTCCAAACACAGTGGCTGACAGAGCAAAGACAAGAACATCAGTAACATGAAGCCAGGGCTGAACACAAATCTGCCTTCATCTACCTGCCAGCGTTAGGTTTGGGAGGTCATGCTCATATGGACTGTAGAGAGATGCCCAGTTTGGGAAGAGGGAAGACAAGAAACATGGGAATAAGCTCTCAGCTGCACAGGCCAGGCCAAAACAAGCCCAGAGCAGCCTTGGCTAATAGCATCCGACTGCAGGAGGAGGTGGAAGTGTCAATTAGCAGACAATGAGAGCACCACCAAGCTTCAGTTAGGAAACAGATATTAAGATCATACATATAAAATAATACAACGTAAATTCTCATATATATAACCACAGATTAAAATATTACATCTCTATGCACATGTTTATACACATTCATAGATTTATCTATATGAAGAATGTGATTTTATTCCCCAGCATAATGTTAAAGAATAAAATCTTGTTCTTCCCTGCTCTGGATAATCACTTGTCACTTTAATCCTGGTATCAGGTAAGAGCCTTCAATTATTGATTGCTGTCCTTTGCCAGATAAGAGTATTGTATATATTAATGATGGAATAATCTTACAGATTATATAGACCCTCTCTTGTTAATCATAGGATTACTATGCACAAGCAATTCTTTAGTAATTTATCAAAATAAATTTGCATGCCACTGTAATTGATTTTCTACCCTTTTCTAATGGGCTGTCTTTTACTGTTCCTGTCCAGTATACCTTCCAAACTGTCTTCCACATAACTTCCAAAAATTCTTTTTCTGATGCCATGGGCTTACATACCTCCCACCTTACCCAAGGTCCCTATTGATAGATGCATGCAAGACATCTGATTACCCTGGATTCTCCTAGCAGTCAGTGGAGACAGCACCAGAGGGTGCAGAGCTTGTAGGTGAATGTTCCTGCTCTGTACAAGCAATGTTACAGCAACACTTCTAATTCAGGTACCTCACTGGGGGTGAGCTGAATTTGGATTTTGAAATACTACCCGTCCCCTTTAAATAGTCACAGATGATTATCTTGTGATTTAATGCCTCAACCTGACACTCACAAACACACACACATCATGACTGAAACTCCTGCTTTTTCCAACATCACTTTTTTGCTGCATTTTCTGGGCCATTTCCTGCTCTCCAATATACTTCTAGTTCCACAAGGTTCTTAAATTATTGCAATTCACAGGGCATACCAGCAACACTATCTTCACAAACGTCATCAAACATTAAAAATGTTACTTTGCATCCATTTTATATTCCAAAATCAGATTCTATTTTGTATTTACTAAGCATATGAAGTAAGCAGACATACTTCTGGAAATACTAAGCCTGCATGTTATTTCCTGGACCGGTGTGATTGACATGCCACCTCTCATCTTCATGTCTATGAATTTCATTTGTATCCCATTAACTCCTTCCTTTATGCACCAAGAAAGAAGTTCCATCTCCTGCAGCCCACACCAAGAGGGAATTGTTAAAAGTCCTCTCTCCACGGATTCCCCTTTGACCATCCTCGCTAGGCTGCTGAGAAGGCACCTGCCAATTTGAGAGCAAGTGTTCTGCACGTTACTGAGCTTGATTTAGCACGCATGCTGACCAGGATTTGTCTTTTGCTTCCCATAGATGGTGTAAAAGAGACAACTGGGAGACACTGGGCAGGGGGTGTTTGCTGCAGGAAGCAATTCTCTCACAATGTCACCACATTCTGTCTCACAGACACACTGACATACTGCCCTTTTTTCAAGGAAGATGGGCTCCATCAGCACTGTCTGAGGTGTGTTTTGACACTATTTCTGCCTTTCCTCATGTGTTATCTAAGAACTCATTCAGCAGTGAGATGTGGTAAGTAACCCCAGTGGATTTTAAACTCTCATCAGTGCCTCCATGCTGAAACTACTAATAAAGGTATTAAGACTGAGTAGGAATAAAGCACTTTCCAATCAATAGCAGCATGCATTTTTGTTTGATGGCCTATTTTAAACAGGCCTCTTTAAAATAGGCCATCAAACAAATTTCTGATTTTGTTTCTATTTTGTTTCTAATTTCTTACGAAAAACAGTTAAAACGCCTTAATAAAAAACAAGGTAATGCAGCTTGATCCTAAAGCCAGGAAATATTGCAGAGCTGGCTTTTAAGCTAAAACACAAAGCTCCATCAGACATAATGTCAACATCTTTCAAAAAATATTGGCAGCTTAAGGAGTAACTTTCTTCTGGATAAGGACTCAACAGTGTTACCAGCTAAAGGTAATCAAAATCCTAAGTCTCCATAAGGCCACACCTTAGCACAAACTTTGTCTTTCTGTCTTCTGAGTCTACAAATATTTACACATTTAATGTTAAGTTTTTAGGGGTTTAGTGACCAAAAGTTAATAGTCAAAGGGACTATTCACATGACTGAAGTTAAGCCTTTGACTACGTGTTTGAACTGTCAGGACTTTGCACATCTTTTGTTCAACTGAAAGTGATAAAGGCAATTTTTTTTCTCATGCTTCAGCTGGAAATCCTAAACCTGTTTCCCACTGAATTTTGTCACAAGGGCATTTTAAATATAACTTTCCAGACTTGTCAATGTATGTGTGCAGAAGCAAAAGTGACACATACAGTATTTAAAATGCTGAGATAATCGGAGACAAGGTGCCTGAAAAATCATAATGTAGGGAAGAAAACCAACGACCTCAGAGATGTAGAATAATTGAATTTACTGTTACTGTGAATGAGTTTGTTAGTCCTTTAGCAGAGAAATAATGTAGTACACATAAGTTTTATTATTGGAGTTATCAGGAAACATATCAAGTGACTATTGATAAAAATTGTGTTTACTTCTGCTGTGCTCATGACCAGTCTGTGCTTGTTCTCAGTAAGTAGTTCAGTTACACTACAACTAATGAATATAAAAAACAAAGCCGAAGTTTTCTCGAGTCCTGTCTCATAGAAAACTCTGGATTTCTGCAAACAAATACTTGCTTCCACAGAATATGTTTTAAATGGCCAGAAATACTGTTGACAAAGCCAAAAGGGAAATGAATATTAGATACACAAGCTTCAGACAATTAAATGAGTTCAAAAAGAATTTCTCTGTACCCTCCACAATCAGGACATCTTAGCTGCCTCCACTTACTATGTGATAATATGACAAAATTTGTGTGGCTGCACTAAATACTAATGAACAATACATTATACTTTTCCAAAGAATTCAGCATCGAAGAAACCTGTCTCTCCAGGGGAAAACCAAAATTTAATTCTAGGCTGAGATTTTAAAGATTTGTGACTTATCACAACAGACACATTCACTCCTCACCATCCAAGAAAACCACACATAAATCACAGAACTTTTAGACACCACAAAATTCCCAGTGTAGTGAGGGAACATAACATATGTTCCTAAATAAAGCATTTTCCTACACGCTTTCCTCTAGAAGGGTTAGGCTCAGTCAGAAGTAAAGAATTCCACACAATCTTTGCAACTGAGAACTACAAACTAAGAACTCAAATTTTTAAACATTTTTAAACGGGCCGATGCAAATGTTTATGATTAATTCATAAAAATGAAAACTAATCTAAAAAAAAAAAAAAAAAAAAGGTTGATTTGTTACTTTGCTACTTTGCTCATTAATTTACCAGACAAAAAACCAACCCCCAAACCAAAAATGGGGTGGAGAGGGGAGGCTCTATTTAACTGTTTGACCATTTTCCATTGATTCGATCATCTATTTTATTTAATCTTCAGCTTAATTATATATAGCATTTGGCTGACTAGTCAAAGATCAAACAGTCAGCAATCTAAGACCTGTACTCTACAAACACTTAATTAAATAAATCATCTCACACTACAGTGGTACTGCATTCATTAAAGTTGCATGTTGAGGTATTTAGGAAATACTTTCCATAACTTGTTACTCCTATAAGATGCAAGTTCATCAGTTGACTACAAATTCAAGAAAAAATGGAGGAATAAAGAAGAGCAAGATGAACACAGTGATAAAATCATGGTGATCTTTTGGCTGTTAATTCATTAGTCATGGGCTGGTGGAGGATTTACTTTTAACCTTTGTTCCCACAACACAGTGGAATAATAAAAATAAAGTCCTGTATGTAGTATACACACTTATAAAGTTTAAAGCAATGATAAAGCTTCTAAACATCTTTCATTAAATCTGAATTTGAATGCAATCCCCATTAAAAAAAAAAAAAGACTGCCTACTTGGCCACATTCCCCAGGTGCAGGTATAATGAATATTTTAAAACAACTTTTCCAGGTGATCTAGAAAGATATGATTTTGTGTATCTTGGCATTGGAATACACCTTACTAGTCTAAAAAGAACTGATTTTTTTTCAAGACTGCTAGAATTGTTGATTTCTGCAAGCATTTATTTAATAAAAACTTGTGAGAAAACTTTCCTTTCCCAAATGTTCAACATTATTTAATAAGAATTAAAATAAGAGATGAAAAATATCTCAGTAGGCGTTTTGGAATCAGTAAACTCAATCAACCAACTAACCAGCCAACTAAAAACAAAACAAGAAAGGAAGATCAAGACTTGACTTGAACTTTCCAAGAAAATGCAGAAGCAGAATTACCACTTTTTCAGGGCTGAAAGATGAGAATTTTCTTGTGACTGCTTCTCTTAGAAGGAAGAAAAAGTTGCATACACCTTTGCTAATCAACTTAGAGACTACAGTCAGAAATATTAATGAACAGAGAGAAAGCTTTCTGTCTAAACCAACAATGGCAGCTTCATGGGAAAAAAATTCTTTTCATTAAACTTTTAAAAAAATTATTTATGAAGCAGTCACACAGGATTTAAAGCATGCATCAGACTGATTCGTCATAATTCTGACTGTTTTGAGTAAAACCCCCACAGTATTCCTGCTTGTTGGCTTTACAGTTACTCAGTACAAAGACATAAACTACTGCATATGCTAGTATGAATGCGTACAACTGTGTCAAATAGAAAAGGAGCCAAAGAAAGAAAATATTAAAATACTGCATTTTTGGTATCCTTGGAGAACCTGTGGTGGTAACAAGGCTTGTTGTTTCCTGCCTGAAGAAACATTACATATATGGGAGACAGATCTCTAAATATTTACACTGTGAAGATCTTGTTCTCTTGCACTAGCTCGAATCATAAGATTTTAAAATTGAAATAAAGGTTATTCCAGACACTCACTCACCCTGCCTGGCATCAAGGACTGCATCAAGCTCATCTGTGCTTGTTCATTTGGAAAGCATGTACATAAGAGATGCAATCCAAAGGGATTCCTCTACCCTGGCAACCGTCCAGCAGTCTTTGGACTGCAGCTGAGAGAAGGATGGGACTGCAGGACTGTCTGCCCTGTAGTCATGAGCAGTGACCATGGTGAACAAGCTGCTGAATCCATCCAGTGATGACACAAGTAATTCTGGTTCCAGCTGCCTGATCAATACAGTTTATTAAAAAATAGCAGAGAGACCTGCTTGGAGTAACTGCTGGGTAATTTCACTTACAGTAATTTCACACTGATAAGCCACATCCATTTCAATATAGAATCAAGCCGACCCCGGAAGTGCGGCTAATCACCTGGTGCGGCTTATTTATGGACAAATTCCGGTGAAATGCCAACCCAGAAGTGTGAGCCGGCCGGCTAGGGAGCTGCCGCAGAGCTGCTGCCAGGTGGGAGGCGAGCCAGAGCCACTGGTGAGTGGGCACCGAGCCACCGCCGGTTTCTCATGGCGAGGCGGCGAGCCACTGCCGAGCAGGAAGGGAGCCGCGGCAGCCAGCACCGGGGGCGGGAGTGCCGGGGCCCGCGGCACGGGGAGGGCACCTATGGCTGCGTTTAAAGGCTTCGCCGGTCTCTGAAAACTTTTTGCAAATTGAGCACCTGACAGGAAACCCCGCGATAATGTGATTATGTTACTAACTCATTACTTTGTTGCACATAGATCCTCACTTTAAAAAAAAAAAAAGTGTGGCTTATCACCTGGTGTGGCTTATTTATGGACAAATTCCGTGGTCTTCCTGGCTAACAAGAAGTGCGGCTTATAACCAGGTGCAGCTTATGAGTGTGAAATTACTGTACTTTCTACACATGGTCCATTGTGTGGTGGCTGAATTTTTAAATACCTGGTGTTTTTGTAAATATGATGAAATTTCTTTTCCCACCTTGAACAACTAGAGAACACAATCCATAACAATTGTATATTTCAGTGGTTTAATTTTAATTTCATATAGTTTAACAGATGTGAAAAGAAATTAAAATTGTTAATCCGAGAATCCCATTTTTATGCTTGGACTAATGCTTACGAAAAAATAGAAAGAAAGAGAAGTAAGCTTATACCTGAAGAAAATAGATAAGGAAAGAAAAAGGGTGAAACATGCAAATGTTCCTATTTACAAACAGCATTAAAAAATTAATTTCAGACGTGCCACTTCCGATGTGCTTTGTCTAGTCTAGGCCATTATTTTGATTGTTAACTGATCAGTGACTACACCATGCAGGTAAGTTAACACTGTTATCTTAATTTCATTTTTTCTTCAGTTTCTTTTTATAAGAAGAGAACTATATGGACCCAATTTAAAAAAATTCCCATTTCACACACTACTATGAAGCAGCTCAACTACTCAAAGTGAATATAAGTTAATTAGCATAAGCAAAGCAAACATTTAATCAATAGCAGTTCTGCACTTTCAATTCTTTTTCAGCCTTGCTGATATTGATTAGGTGCATACAAACTTTACAGCTCAATCCTTTTCAGGTTGCTTTTGCTCAAATTTTTAAGTCTAGAAACCAACTCATCTGTATTCATAGTCTATGTGCTTTAAAAGTGGTTGGACTTTGCTCAAACATTCAAAAAATCATCTTTGAGCTGCAATTTCTACTATGATAGAAGACTCAATTCCTCAAAGGAAATGGTTCTGGGAAAGTTATAAGCAGACAGAACCGGGATTTTTAACGGCAGTTGACTCTCAGTGTCAAGCTCTCCCCTCAAAAATGTTTACACATGTGGGAATCTCACTGAAGACAATCTGAGATTTCAGTGTTGCACCAAGGATCAAGATGTAGACAGATTGTGGGCACCTTTGTGATGCTGTCCTGAAATCTGTGAAGGTTACATGTAGGCAGCTCACTTTCAGGTAGTATGGTCTTTAACTATGGGCTTCTGATTATCAGTTTAAAAAGAATAATATTGTCTTGCCCTCAGAAAAATAAGAATCTTATTTAACTATGTGTCAATTGTTCTTTAGTGTCTGTATAAAGGCAGTACAGCCATGGAAGGAGCAAGAGTTACAAGTCTACCTTTCAGGTACCTGGAGACCTGAGCTGAATGCCTGCATCTCAGGTAAGAGGAATTAAACTGCAAAAGGCAGGGTTTTCTCAAAAGCCACCCCTATCCCCACACCAAATGAGAGCTAGATAAGCCAGGTTAGCAGGGAGAGGCAAGACGTAAAGGTGAAATTTGGGAACAGGCAGCAAAAGGTCTTACTGTGTGTGACCTTGAATCCTTGCCCTTTTCACAAAATGGAGCAAGAAAAGCAGCTTTTTAGTTCCTCGGTGATTAAATGCCACACACTAAACATGGGAGACTCAAATCTCCTCTCTGCCTGAAGGAACTAACATTTACATCTCCCATAAGAACTCTCTAATGACTCAGCTATATGATATAATACCTTGGACTCTCACAACTTTTTTTCCCATTAAAGCTCTACTACTCTTCCATATGTGCCAAAATCTTCACTGCAGCAGGAGCCAAGCCCTGCTTTTTCTCCATGCCCAGCTGATTGTCCTGACCAGCGGGCTCAAGTCCTGCAAACACTTCACCATTCCCGGCAAGATAGACCAATTTCAAGGCAGTGATTTGAGGCACCTCCTGCCTGCTCATGGATTCCCTCCATTTGGAAACAAGGCCATGCTGCCAGGGGTTGGGAATACAAGCAGCTTTCCAGGCATGGCACACACCCTACGTAGAAACAGGGCAGAGGGTGTGGACCTGTCTCTGCAGGAATGCAGGACACCCCACCTATCGAGCTCTGAAAGTCTGTCTGGACTTTCTGGACAGTTCTGCTTCCAGGAGAGGTGGAGCAGCACTGGTGGTGGGGATCCATTGGGCTAGATTCATGGATCATGGTGAGGCCAGGAAATACCTGCCAGGCAGCTTTGTGCAAGCCAACGGGCACAAAGTAAAATCTCCTGGCAGATATGTGTGCATCGAGTGTCCCTGGAGATCGGGAGGCTGCTGCTAACCAAAAGGGAGAGGCCAGCTCGGTTTGGGATGGGATGGGAGCAGCCTCACCGTGGCGGGCGTGTTGAGCTTTGCCGCCTGGCTCTGAGGATGCTGGCACTGGAACAGTGAAAGAAGGTCGGCCGATTTCGCTTCGATCCCATTTAGTAAGTTTTGAACATTTGTGGGGTTTTATTATTTATTTTTATTTTTATTTTTTTCTTTAAATCAGCGCTTCGGCACGGCTCGTCTGGAGCTTTCACGAGAAGCTCCTCCACACACACAGACACATTGACACGCCGCATGTGGATGCGGATGAACGATTCCACCCGGGCATCGCTGCACCGGCACTGGCGGTGCTGAGGGCGCCTGCGGGGCGGGCGGCGACCCCCGCTGAGGATGGGATGGGATGGG
>VRYO01002772.1:30738749-30789089 GCA_009812075.1 Sialia sialis
GGGGGCTGGGGAAGTAGGGGAGCGGCCGAGCAGGGAGGTGGTGGTAGAAATCAAAGGGAGGCGGGGGGCAGGGTGGTAGGGAGAAAGAAAGTGAATGGCGGAGGATTGAAAGTGTCACATTCAGAGGCGGCGGAGGACCGGTGCTCGCCCCCTCCCTGTCTCGGAGGGGAGGAGGAGGGGAGGGAAAGGGGGGTGGTGGTGAGCGGCGGTGCCGAGCCGCCTCAGCCCGTGCGCTGCGGGAGTCGGGGGGGTTGTGCGTGGTGGTGTCTGCCCTGCCCTGAGCACACAGCTAACTGTGCGTGTGTGTATATGTGTGTGTCTGTCTGTCTCTTTCCATACCGGGGAATTGCACTCTTAAAATACACCCGATACAATGCACCAGCCTGACTCAGCCGCAGACATTAGTGCTAGGAAGATGGCGCACCCGGCGATGTTTCCTAGAAGGGGCAGCAGCAGTAGCAGCGGCAGCAGCTGCGTTACTGCTCCCACTGCACCAGGTACCGGCGTTGGGAGCGCTGCCCTCTCCGCCGAGGATTATCAGCCGCCTTTGCTGGTCCAGCCGCCTCCTCCATCTCCTGCAGCAGCTTCAACAGCGGGTCCACAGCCGACACCCCCTCATCCACAAAGCCTGAACCTCCTTTCGCAGTCTCAGCTCCAGCCACAGCCCCTCGCACAGACTGGAGCTCAAATGAAAAAGAAAAGTGGCTTTCAAATTACCAGTGTGACCCCTGCTCAAATATCAGCTAGTATGAGCTCTAATAACAGCATAGCTGAGGATACAGAAAGCTACGATGACCTGGATGAGTCTCACACTGAAGACCTGTCATCTTCAGAAATCTTGGATGTATCTTTATCCAGAGCCACTGATATGGGAGAACCTGAGAGGAGTTCTTCTGAAGAGACTCTAAATAACTTCCAGGAGGCAGAGACTCCTGGGGCTGTTTCGCCAAACCAGCCTCATCTTCCTCAGCAGCATGCTCCTCTGCCTCATCACCCACAGCAGAGTGTTGTGATCAATGGAAGTGTTCATCCCCATCATATTCATCATCACCACCATCTTCACCACCACCATCATGGACACCATCATCCATCACATCCTGGGGTGGGTAGTGCCCCAATTTCTGGAGGACCACCACCCAGTCCATCGTTTAGAAAACTATCAACAACTGGAAGCTCTGACAATATTATATCAACTGCACCAGTTTCTGCTGCATCATCCACTGGTTCCCCGGCATCTGCCGTGTCCAATATCCGCACTACAAGTACTCCTGGAAATTTAGGTATAAGTCCTGCTGCCGGAACTAGTACCTTAAATAATATTGGTGGTGGTAGTTCTAGTATGGCAAGCAATGTGCTTGGTACTATTAATTTAAGCAACATCATGAGTACTGGTAATGTAAATGCTTTGTCTGGAGCTAGCAGCAATGCTAATGTGAATATCTTGAGTGGTGTTGGCAATGGTACGAGTGCTTCCTCTAGTGTCATTAACAATGTTACTAATCCAACTGCAGGAATGGCAGTGGGATCAAGCCAGCAGCAACCTGCATCTGGCACGTCAAGGTTTAGGGTTGTAAAATTAGATTCTAGTTCTGAACCTTTCAAAAAAGGTAGATGGACATGCACTGAATTCTATGATAAAGAAAATACTGTTGCAGTTTCGGAGGGAGTAGCAGTAAACAAAGCAGTAGAGACGATAAAACAAAACCCGCTTGAAGTGACTTCTGAAAGGGAGAGCACCAGTGGGAGTTCTGTTAGCAGCAATGTAAGCACACTGAGTCACTATACAGAAAGTGTGGGAAGTGGAGAAATGGGAGCACCTACTGTGGTACAGCAGCAAGCATTTCAAGGTGTGGGTCCACAGCAGATGGATTTTAGCAGTGCTGCTCCTCCAGCAATTCCAGCATCTAGTATACCACAGAGTGTTTCTCAATCACAGCTTGCACAAGTCCAGCTGCATTCTCAAGAAGGAAACTATCCACAGCAGAAGCCAGGGGTCCAACCTCCTGCACAGGCCACTGTTACTGGGGTTCAGCCAGCACCAGTTAATATACTAGGTGTATCCCCATCTCTGGGCCACCAGCAGCCTGCCCTTCAGAGCATGGCTCAACAGCAGTTGCCGTATTCTCAGTCGGCACAGCCTGTGCAGACTTTGCCAGTGGTGCAGCAGCAGCAGTTGCAGTATGGACAGCAACAGCAGCAGCAGCCGGTTCCTTCGCAGATGGCCGCAGGTCACGTTAAGGCGGTGAACCAAAACTCTGTCACAGGGGCTATGCCAGACTATATTCAACATCAGCAGATCCTTCAGGCTTCAGCCCCTGCCATGCAGCCAGGTTCTACAGGAGTAGGAGCTGGGCAACCGGTTCCTGTTGCCCAGGCACAGGGCATGCAGCCTTCAGTGCAAGCACATCCAGCTGCTGCCCCAGCTCAGCCTGTTGCACATGCTCCAGCAGCAATACCAGGTGTAGCTGCCAGTGGTCAAATACTAAATGTTGGGCAGCAAGGAAGTGTAGCTGCTGTGGTGCAACCACCATCTGCTACAAACCAAATTCCACCTCCAGTTATGCCATCATCAGCTGCTCCTCCATCTTCCCAAGTAGTGCAGCCTGTGCAGACAGGAATAATGCAGCAGGGATTACAAGCTAGCGCTACAGGCCTTCCTCAACAAATGGTCATTGCTCAGCAAAACACCTTGTTACCTGTACAGCCACAGGCACAAGGAGTGGAATCTGTAGTCCAAGGGATGACTGGCCAGCAACTGCCTGTGGTAAGCCCTATACCCTCTGCTAGTACTGTTCCTGCACCAAGTCAAGCTGGTTCAGCTGTGCCTCCTGGCATACCTTCTGCTTCTGTAGGTTTGGGACAGCCACAGAATATAGCGCAGGCTTCGGCTGTGCAAAATGGCAATTTGGCTCAAAGTGTAAGTCAGCCTCCCTTGATATCAACAAGTATAGGTATGCCAGTGGCACAGAGTGTGCCACAGCAGATGCCACTAAGCTCTACCCAGTTCCCTGCACAATCACTAGCTCAGTCCATTGTAAGCCAAATTGAAGACGGCAGACGCCCTACAGAACCTTCCTTGGTGGGTTTACCTCAAGCTGCTGGCGTCGAGAGCGGTGGTGGAGCATCGGCCGCTTCAGATGGTGGTAGCAGCAGCATGCCGTCCTCAGCGTCCCTCTTCCCGCTGAAGGTGCTGCCCTTGACAACGCCTCTTGTAGATGGTGAGGATGAGAGGTAAGACTGCCTGTGACTTTATTAAAAGATGGACTCTCTGATAGTTTGATTTGCAGTGACTTGCAGGTCTTGTTACAGCCATTCTGTGAAATGAAATGTGTGATGTCTCTGTCTAATTTAAATACTATTTCTCAGGTCTTAGCACATGCAGATACTGTATTAAAGAATTTGTTTTTCTCTTGAGGGGGTGGGTTGTATTGATTATGCTTCGAAACTACCGTGTGGATAAATTGTGCTTAACAGTCTGTTCAGTGTGTGTATTCCCATTGTGTTGAGGAAGACAAGAATACTCTAGAGTGTGGGTATACTAGTAGTGATTGCAGTTAAGATTATTTATTATATGGAAATAATTATTATTTATTCTTAGGTATTTTTTTTCACAAGCCTAGACTTCCTTCATCCTGCCGTAGCTTCTCTTTTTAAAGTATTCACTTTACTAAGGTCGAACCAGTTGCGATTCTGTGGTGTGTTTAAAACCTCTTTGACAGCCAAATGATGCTTTAAGCAAATGAGTATGGTGGAATAAGGGATGTTCAGCAACATTGTTGTGGCTCTTTGACTTGATCCGGGGGTACTTTTGGTCTTGATAGTGTTGCTTCAAAGCATTAATGCATGGTGGCATCTACTCAGGCCTGCCGAAGAGTGGTGAACCTTTGAATCTGGTGCACCAATTCTGTGCAGGTAGAGTAAGAAAACGGCATATTGTCACCAGTTTTCAAACTACATGTGTTCTGTTGCCTGCACCTTGTCAAGTAAATGACCACTGCCTTGTCTTAATAGTACATGCATGTGAGTAGTCTCATTTCTTTGACAGCGTGTGCAGAGAAATTGAGACCATTGTGTGTGCAGGCTGAAATGAAACATCAATTTTAAAGTGTGATGGTTTGATATTAATTATGTATGGATAGTCCTCAATGTGTTAAGGACCTCTTGTGATAGGGGTTTGCGAGTGGCTCAGAAGTCTGGTGCTTCTTCCAAAGAACTTCCTATCTAAGAAGCTACATTAATGGGAGAAATAACTTTTAATACAGATAACCTGCCTTGGGAACGTGGAGCAGGACAGAAAACTCTAGAGAAGCTGAGACTAGGGAGGGGAGACAAAATAAGGCACTAAACACAAGGTGGGAAAATTGCCATAGCAATGGGAGGTGAAGCACTGTTGAAATACCTTCTTGGTGCCATAACTTAAATCAAGAATAATACCAGTGGCCAGATTTATTAATTTTTTTAAAAAATAAAATGGGTTGCTGGGAGAGGCTGGATTCTGTTCTTAATATAGAAAATCCTAACTCTATCAGCAGTCTCTGATTATGTTGATCATAAGGTGTTGACTGCCATAGTGGCTTTCATCACATCTTTCTAAGATGCCAAAGAACTGTAATGAGTAGCAGCTTGTCTTCCAGGAGTGCTAGAAGACAAGTTCCAACACTGTTGCATTCTGATTATGTTTTTTAAGTCAATAAGTTCTTGAAGGTGGTAGAAGACAGATTGAGGTGTTAAAGCCAACAGTGTCACCATCATGGTACTAGCAGTTTTTCAGAAATGTTTTTTGATTTTCTTATGTTCGAATTTTGTAAACCAAGATACTAATCCTTCTCTTCACGGGTCCCACTGGTGTTTGGTGATGTCATTAGTGTTTGTTGTGTAGTTTTTTGGTTTTGTTTTATCAGCGAAAAAATCCCCGTGAGCTCTCAGGGTATCCTAGCTGAGTAGGAGAATAGTAAGTTTATTGATACTCAGGGTTTTGGAAAATGACATCTAGAATATGTCTGTACCCTGATTTTAAGAGCATATGTTAACAGTTTGACATGACTGGTAGTTTTTCCAGAATGTTTAAATCCCTCAGGGTAACAATAGCCAGAAATACCTTCTTCCTCTGTTGTTTTGCTAGCCAAAGCTCACATCCTTTCTTCTCCTATGCACATTGCGTCTTTGTTCAATCTGTCATCTCCAGGTAGACTCCACTTTTGTTTAGCTGCAGTTGGAAAACCATTTATATTCTTTACACAAAGCAGGATATGACTCTATTAAATGGAGACCAGAAATAATTGAGGGCTTTTTGCATGGCAGTAGTGGCCAGGTCACTTTTGTGTACATTCAGACAACTTACAGCAGCACGTCTCCTGTATATTTGTATGTGACATTTAAAAACCTATTTCTGCTTCCAGGGGATCTTAGGGCTGAGTACTTCTACTGCAGTCTTCACTGAAATTTTGGTCTGGAGCTTAGAGTTTCTTACTAAAGGCAGTGTAAGATACATCGTTATTCTGCTTGGCTCCCCATTTTTCTGGCCGTGAGATCTCTCTAGGATTTTTTTTTGCTGGTTTTACAGGAAGTAAAGGGTAGTGTATTGTAAAAGGATGTAAGCATTTCAGAAGCATGCGTATTGTAAATATGTGTGTTTGAAATCCCCATTTCTGTCGGTCTTATCTGCACACTGAAGATTTATATCAATACATCCCAAGGGATTCTAAACCTGGCAAAGGGAAAAGGTAGGAGAAAAGAAGAGAGCGATGACATAATTGGGCCAGCGAAGAAGCTGTAAAATTCCATTTAGCGTGCGTTTGAAGAAACATCTGACCCATGTAATACCTTGTATAGATTAACTCCCAGCTCTCCTTAAACCTGTATATAGCTGTGTTTAAGGCCGTACCAGTATCTTTAAGTCTCTTCAGTTTTTAGAACACCATTTGCAGCTCTTTCTATGCCTGTTATCAGGGCATGGCCTTTTAAATATAGACAGTGTGGAGTGTATCTGCTTTGAGAACCGCAACCTTTATTTCCCCATTATGAATGACTTATTTCAAGTCATAGTGAAGATTAGATATTAAAAATGAGCTGCTTGGCAGAATGCCATATGGAAAATTAATTTGCAAATGTTAATAAATAGAGAGGACACAGATCATACTCTCTGTACTTTGTGTATTAAAACAACCGAAAAACAAAGTGCTGAACAAAAAACCCCAACAAAAATCACCAAACACCTGTAGTTCTTCTGACTAGTCTTTCTTAAGCCTTTCTTAAGTTGGGTATGCCGTAGATGTTTGTGTGTTGGTAGATTCATCATCTCTGAATTTTTTGGTCAACAAAAATGCAGGCCAGATTTTTTGGTTGTTAAATACATTTTTTTCCTTCTTCTTAGCTTGAGCCGTGGTATGGACTCAGTGCATAGTTCTTACATATTTTCTTGGATTTGGAATGGTTACCTTGATTTATTCACTGTAGTTATTGAATCTTGCTAATTTTAGACATGGCCTTTTGAGTTTAGAATTTCATCTTTAGAACTGTAGGGCAGGATAGCTTTTATTTTCACGTGTTTAGTATTAAGCATGGATATTTAAGCATGGAAGAATGCATGTAGATATCACAGTGAATCTTTTTTTGTATTTATACTTAGGATTGAAAAATCAGTTTTACATCTTCATAGACAATGTTTTGCTGTACATGCTTGCAGTAAGATTTTGTATGGACTTAGATTTTAAAATGTAAAGTGATGACTTTAAAAATGTATTTTGTAGCGTTTATAAAGGCTGCTATAAGTGAATTTAAAATAACTTAATCTGAAATGTTGTTTGTCATTACTCAAAAGCAGATTTTGTGAATGAAGGATAAGGGAACTAGTCACTATGTCCTTGTCCTTGACAATGTTTCCTGCAGAATTGTTTGCATTCTTTAGGCTGGTGCAAGTTGTGTACACCTGTTTGTGCATGTCATCCAATGAAGCTGAAGAGAAAAGAGGAAAAGATGATGTAAAAACAAAACAGGCATAGAGATTAAAAATATTTGTTATTATCTGACAATCTCATTATTTTTTAAGAGCAATCTTTATTAGAATATCCCTTTAGAAATGTTTTATTGTGTAGGTTGTATGTTTTGGCTTGTAACTAAGTTAGTAGAGGGGCTGGAAGATTAAAGTGGAACATGAAAATCAAAAGGCTGTGAGTGGCCTTTGAGAAATCTCTAGCAGTAGTAACTAGTACTAGACTGTAAAGTGAAGTACAGTCAGGAAGCTGGATTAATGTTCATCATGTATGCAGCTGTGTTGTGGAAAGGTTTACCAGTACAAGTAAGATTTTTACAGATGTAATTCAATACTCTTAGAAGATTTTAGTAAGCAGTAGAGAATGAAGTAAGGTAGAACTGGAAGCTTCAATTGCATTTTTGGTGCAGTAACTATTTTGCATATTTACTTTGATTTTGTAAGTGGCTTTGGAGTTTATATGCGTTTTCTTTGTTTACTGGAAGTTTTGCTGCTCTATGTTTGGTGAGAAAGGGAATAGATACTTTACAACAAAGGATATCTTGTTGATTAGCATAGATTTGTAGTGGGGTTTTCTGGATTTTTTTTTTTTTTTTTTTTTTTTTTTAAGTTGCATCTTAGGGGCGCTGGCATTATTCTTCGTCTTGCAGGTTTTAAACTTGCTTCATATTTTTGCCACCATTTTGAAAGCAATGATTTGAGTTCTAGGAGATTAATTGTTAAAAAAATCTATTCACATCTTCAGTTGAGCTTTCTGTGGAACTTGGAACTGTGGAACTCACTAATGGCAAGTCAAGTGAGTAGAGAGCACTTTGATGGAGAAAATGTGCTTGCTATTGTGTCATGCTGACAAGTCCAGCTTCTCACTTTATCTGGTGGACTAAAAGACTGTTGTTAGTGGAATTGACTTTTTTAGTTCTGCTCTAAGTAAAGAACAATGATGAATTTAGGGTCTGCACCTTCTATGTCTGCTGACCCAGCTGTAGGTAGCAGTACCTTTTTTGGTGGAGGTTTTCCTGGTGTCTTTTATAGATACATTTTCTGCATGCCATGATACAGTTTGGACTAAGGTTTGCTGCAGTGCTTGGTATTGCATTGCCAAGACAGGAAGAACCAACAGATACCAGGAGTTGTAAAAGCGCTAGTTTAACACTTAAGGCAGATACTGAGAAATTAATCTCTTCAGCTGATTTCCCAAAATCATTCCTTAGCACTGCAGTTTTGGTTGCTCTTTGGAGCAGTGCATAAATATGACACCATCTATGTATATGTGTTGAAAAATGAGCAAACAAGATTTTGAAGTATTTAATGTTGAAAAACAATCTTTGTTGCTGTCTCAGGATTTGCATTCTTTACAGGCTAATCTGAAAATTATAATTAAACCCACTGAAAAATGGATTGGTAGTGAAGTGTTTCAGCCTTTACAAGTTACTGTGATAGAGATAATAGGGAACAGAATAACGACTCTATCAGTCAGTGATAAGCTAGCAAAATTAGTGGAGTGGGAGGGGAAAATAATAAAAAACAAACACCACCATCCCCTCCAAAAAACCCTAAACAAACAACTCCAGCCTAACCTAGCAACCTCCAATATGTTAATGTATCTTGCTTAGACATAAATAAAAAGGTGTATGGTTAGCATACCTGTGCTACAAAAAGACCCCCCTATAACCTGCTCATCTTACGGATGGTAATAAAGTAAGTAAGCCTTTTCAGACCTGTCACTTAGCAGCTTAGGAAGGACGTAAAATTGTAAACAGTTGGCTAGTATGGTCTTTTAAACAAAAAACTGCACACACCTGAATATCAGTGCAATTATAGCAAGTGTATTCTTGGTATGACCTTTCTGGGAATAGTTTCTGATCAGGGTTTGCAGTGTAATGTAGGTGAAACATAAAAATGACTAGAAAAGTATAGTGTGTCTTTGTTCTCATTGATTTAATGCACTGGTTCTTTTTCTATTCTTTTGATTAATTTATGAGACTAAAATGTGCTGTGTGTAATATGTATTATACTTTAACAAATGACTGAAAACTTCTCAGTGGGCCTATAGCTTTCATTTACTGCACTTATGCCACCAAAAACAGTGCTATTAAGGCTAACTAAGGGTAAGATTTTCAGTAAATTGTTTCATGGTAATGATCACTGTAAATAAGAAACTAGTTTATTCTCAGCATGGTTGTACAGGAAACCATAGCCTAAAGCTAAGATGGAAAGAGTTCCTGAGTGACTGGAGATACAGCTCTTTATTTATTTTAGCCTGTTCTAAAGCATTCAGACTTAGGAGTTGCATGATGGAACTGCAGCATAATTATGGTATCAAATTGGAGCACCTGATCATCCTTCTGGCTTTAATGTTTGGGAACACTTTAACTCTTTGTCTGCCTTTGGAATTTGCTAACAAAGACAGTAATTGTGCTAAAGTCAGTGGTGTAGAAATCCTTATCAGCTCATTTTGTGCAAGCCTCCAAACACCTATTGTACATTGGCAGTGTTGGAAGCAGGATTTGGTTTGTGGTTGCAGCTATGCGCAAAAGTCTCCATCTTCCACTGAAGCTGAATTGACTTTCCCAAGAGAGATATTTAGAGGTTATAAATGGCAGGCAGGCAGGGATTGTAATGATGCCATACGTAAAAGTGGTGGAGGCTGTGGTATTTAGGTGTTCTCTCCTAGTTGGTTATTTCATGGACTAAGTGACTTGCTGGTACCTACAAAATGAGGACTTCTGATTTTGGTGCTGTGCAGAGATGAAGAATGATACTCGTCATGTTCAAACTCATCCTTATGTTTTTGTAATGGGAACTTGTACAATTTTATGAATTTTTTTATACTTATGAAAGTCAGATCTTTAATGTGTTTTGGTAAAACAGAAAAGTCGCAGTAAATTTTTCCGCTGTTTTCTTTGAGCAAACAATTACTTTGATTATGCTTCTTTAAATTATTTTGGCATTACCAGAAATGACTCTTGAGTTTATTTCTATTCTTCTCCACTGTATTTTATTAGATGTTTGTCCCTCATGTTTAATGGCTTATTATGCTATTTTGAGGTATTGGTGAGGCTTCCTATGTTGATGACCTTTGACAATCAGGATGTAAATTTAAGAATCGTAGGCATTCAGGCTTGAAGTTCTTGTCCCAGTTTCTGTTTCTTCTTGCAGTGCAGGGTTAGTGATGGTCCAGAACAGTAAAAATAACTTTTCTTTGTTCAACTGAGAATCGCTACCAAAGCAAACTACTCTTACTGATTAGAGCCCTCCTTGCTGAGGCTCATAGGTATTGTATGGACTAAAATGTGTACAGAATTTTGAAAATACACTAGAAGAACAGAGTAAGAAGTAAAGTAGTTGGAGGGTTTTATTTATCTTTATGGCTTGGAAATTTAACACCTTTTTGGAGCCTACTGTAGTCAAAGAGCAACAAATGCATTTACCACTGATGCTATTTTTTTCCTCAAGGAAATTCTGAGAAAATGGCTTTGTAGTTGTTTTAATGAAATTTCGGGGGTTATCTTGTTCATCTGTTTACATGCTTTTGAGTGTGGTGGTGAAGTACCATTTTATAAATTGCTATAACAGGCAACAGAGAGTCTTCATTCAGTCTGGACTTAGAGATGAACTTACTAGTAGGTGAATGGGACCACAGTCTGGTGAAAAATACAGGGCCTACTTCTAGTAAGGTGTAGATTTGATAACAACTGGAAGTTGAATGTAGAGTGTTTTATAACTTTCTGCTCAAGTTTGTTAAATGACTCGGCCAGGTGTATTGTTTGAGCTTCTGTGTGATTTAAGTATTTTTCCAGCCTTCTTGTTTGTATTTCTTGTCTTTTCTTTTTTCCTTTATTTTTGGTCTTGTTTTGTTTTTGGTTTTGTTTGGTTTTTTGTTTGTGTGTGTTTGGTTGTTCTGATTAGCATGGATATCAGCAGGAAGTTTTCAGGACTCTTGTTTCTTGGTGTGTTACTGGGTTTTGAACTTTTCCAGCAGCTGTTTAAGCAACAGTGTCAAAGTACTGTGCTAAGTACTAGGGATAGTACTGAAAGCTGCTGAAAATGTGGATACACATTCAGCAATAATCTTAGCATCTTAATGCATTTAATAATAGGGTTCTTTTTTACTACAGTGCTGCAGCGTAGCTCTTAATGATGAGTTACACAGGTAACATAATTTCAGCATGCAGTGCTATTACTGTGTGGCTGTTTCTTTATTCTCAGCATTACATTTGGTTCATTCCTCCTGTAAGATCACAAGGTGTGGCTCAAATGTAAGTTACGCCATCTTTTTACACATGTTGTTAGTCTTTTATTTATAATCCATTGTCTTGTCGGTCGTAGTTATTAATAACTGAGTGTTAATTGTCTTTGGTGGTTACATATCTAGTCCCTTTTAGTTGCACGAAGTGTTAAGTTGTGAATTTGGTATCCATTAAGGGTTGCTTATGCTGGTTTATAGATGGTGTTTTCCTTTAAATCCTTGTAAACAAATGTAAGTTATAGAAATAACGTTTCTCCAGTAGCTTTGAAGTCTGTGCAATGTAGAAGGATGAAATCCCTGTCAAGATGAGAGAAAATTTAAATGCCTCTTAAGCTTCCTCTGACCTTCATTTCACCCAATTCCATCGCAGTCGTGGATAGATGATAGAGAAAGATGACTGACAGTCAATTTATATATAAGAAACTGTAGAAATCAAAAAGTCAGAATGTAATCATGCTAAAATTGTATTTCTATATATTTATTGCTCTTACAGCTATTAAGGAAGACTGTGATTAAAAATTAACCCAGTAATTCATGTATGATTGCTTTGATGTCTGTTGTGACTGCGGTTTTGAAGTACTTTTCGTTAAAAAGCAAGCAAAATTTCTCAGGCAGAATCTGAATAATGAGTGACTTGTTTGGCATATATTGCCACTGAGCTGGGATAAGCAAAGGGAAAAAAGGCTTCTGTAGATTTCCTAGAAGATTATTTTAAGCTTCATAATTTTACTGGATGTATGTGTGTTGAAGTATCATAATGTGTTTTTGTACCATATGAAAGATTCCATATTTTTCTGAGGAAGTCTGTCTGTGGACTATAAACAGCGTTTTAATTTGTACTTCCAGATTGAGCCTGACAGAAGTGGAATGCTTTTCTTTCCCTTTACGATTTTGTGAGGGTTCATGCTGTAATGCCTGCCATATAGAAAGGGATGTAAAGGGAAGGAGAACAACTTAGGATGTTTCATGATTATTGTGTGTGTGTCAACTTGTGCATTGTATTAATTGTCATGTCACTTTCATTCAGATTATAAGCACCTCTGAAATCTGTCAAGGAAGGATTTTATAGTAATAATTAGTTTATACTTAGCATTATGGTTGGTTATGTTATCAGCTCTTCAGTGAAGAATATTGACCTGGCCTTAACTTGAAATGTCTCCTGCAATCTTGATTAATTTGCTTTTAAAATCCTTTGGTCTGAAATTCTCAATGTTCCTTATCTGTATGTATGTATATGAGAATATATAAAGTTTTTTTTTTCAATAAAATAACCTGAAACAAACCTACTGGTGAAAGAATGAGCAATTGCTGCTTTTACAGTCTTATTTCTTGCAGTCCTGCAAAATAAGACCAAGTAAAAATAAAATAAAAGGAACCATGAGTTAATGAGTGCGTACTTTAAATACTTGTTAAATAATTTACTGTAGCACCCAAATGAATTCAAGGTATAAATATACCTCTTTAATCTGCTGAATGAGGTTATTATGTTAGGAATGGATCACCATATTGCACTGCCAAGTGTTCTTTAGTAGGCCTAATATCCCAAATTGGGTGAAATGTCGAATTGCTCATAAAGTTCAGGGATTGGTGTAGGATGTGCATGTGCCTCCATTTTATTTTTTTTCTTTCCAAAAATATGAGACTCCTTCCAGTTCTGTAATTGGTTGTGAAAAAGAGGAGTTTCTGAGCCTGTATTTGATTGGAGAGAGAGGAGGGAGGGTAGAAGGTGTGAAAGAAACGTTCATGATGCTTGTTTTATTTTTCTTCTTTCTGGTGTGGAAAGGGATTTTAATTTTTGAAATACTGTCAGGCATGCAGTGTGTCAGTCAAGTATATGCAGTTATTGGCAATCCAGCCTCTTCCTATTTTTGGGAAAGTAGCTAAAAGGCCTTGTTGTGAATTGGTGCTCTGCTGGCTGCTTTATAACAAAGAGCAGAAAAGAGAATGTCAGAGGACTTCGTGTCTGATGTCCATACAACTTCTGAAGTGATTGTCAGATGGTGATGCTTTAAAGCAGGCAAAATCCTAAATATTTTTAGTGGTTTATGGAAAAACAGAGCAGCAAAGCAGGATTAGTAATCTCTGTTCTTGTGGAGTTGTGCCCTGTTAATAATGAAGTGTATAATCTCTGGAATAGATAGCACTGCACTGAAAACTGTTTGAGCTGCCATTTCCCCCTGAAGGTGCAGGTCAGACTCTTCAGGAGGTCTCACTAACTGCCCTTGGGAGGTGTGTAGGTCTGTAGTGTAGTGCTGCTTAGTGTTAGAGGTGAAGAAACTGAGCAGTCTTGTTAGTACACTGGAATTTAACTTGTAAATGGAAGATAATTATTTGCATCAAGATACCTTCAGCTTCTAGAGCTCTGTGATCTGTGGAAGGGGAAAAGGAAATACTAGCTTGTTATAGCAGACAGGTGTAGTTATCTTCACCTTCTGCATTTGTCTAACCATCAGAATCCTACATGGAATCTTTATTATGTATGTTTACTGTCCAAATTCTTAAAATATTTAGAACTGTCTTTTTTTAAATTCCTGGGAAGTTATTGAATAAAAATATTTTCTCTGAAAAAGTTCTCCAGAGAATTTTGTAAAGGACATTGAAATTGTATGAAGTGATTATACATATTTTCAAATAGTGGCTTGTCTTGACACTTAGATGTTTAAGTATTTAAGCATGCCATGTAATCCTTCCTCTTAATACTTTTTATCTCAGGAGATGTTTCCTCCTATTACAATCTCTGAACGTGATAGACTAAACCATTCAGGTTTCAGAAACATGTACATTTTATAACTATTTAAAATGTTCTAATTGTTTTTATATTGCAAGAACAACAATAAAGAACAAAGAAGCACCTGGGATATCTTCTTGTTAAATTATGTATTTTATATAATGTTAGCCATAAGATAAGTCAGGTCAATATAAGAGCCATGCAGTTACCTAAATCCCAGACATCCATCCTTCTAGTTTGGCTTTAAAATCCTATGATTTTGTGAATTTAGCGGTACTCTTTAAAAATACTTTCTCAAAGTTGCTGTAAGGTTGCTCTGGATTAGGTCTATGGCCCTTGGGATTGCAGAGAAATCTTCTCATGTTTTTGTTACTGTTTGTTACATATCATCAAATGATATTGCCAAGTAACTGTGCACAACGTGGTATAGGCAGCTTGGCAGTGTGAGGTCTGTGCTTACAATTGGTCAAGTATAAGTTTTGGTTGTCTGTAGCATGTATAGCATGTATATCTATATATATATATGTAGAGTTTCTGTAAATTATATGCTGGAAGTTCTTAAACAATGCATTTTCTACTAAAACCTTCCATTTTCTTGGATGCCATTCTTAAAAATTATAAGGTGAAAAATCGTATTAAATGAAACAAATATTTTCTGTAGCATTTTATATCTTAAATTATATACTCTAACCCAAGGGATGCATTTAAAATGATGCTATTAAAATGGTTTGTTCCATTGCAGAATTGTTCAAGCATATGGGTAGCCCTTTAAAAAAAATTATTTCTCATCTGTTGCATGTTTTTGACCACTGATTTGTGTTGTCTGCATATGATAAAGGGGCAGTATTTAGAAACAAAGTCATTTCAGAAATCATGAGATTGATGTAAAGATTTACATTTTGTTTCAGAAATAAGAGTTAAAAGAAGTAACTATCATTGGTAGTCTCATCTTCCTAATGTGACCACAAGAAAAATGTACCAAAAATAATTGCTGGGAAAAGTAGGCTTTTTTCTTCATGAAAGAAGATCCAGCCATGTCTGAATACTATTTAATTATAGTGTCTGTCAGTGAATGTGACTAGTTTCTGTGAGATTGTTCTTAAGTGGTAAACAAGGGTTGTTTTTAATCTCAAACTGGTAAGAAATGGTTTGAAGTACTGTCTGAAGCGATGTGCAATTTTTTATGGTGAAGTAAGCAATTGTTCCTCTAAGTATTGATGTGGTGGATTCTATGACGATAACACAGATAGGAAACATAAAAATTAGAATTTTTTGCTTCTGGCTGTTCTGAAAATTAAAACTGGGTAGAAGGTATATTTAAAACATGGTAATGAACACCTGAAATGTCAATGTGGCTGCTGTTAACTTGGCAGATTGATTTTTCTGTAAGGGTGATCAAGTTAAGTCACCTTGGTAACTGATGAAAATAATAGAAAAACGAGATGTTTAAGAGAAGGCTCAATAAGAGCCCTATGAGGTGAAGAACTTGGAAATCCTGGTTTGAGGTTTGCCTTTTGAGCACTTTGCTGTATGGATTCCAAACCTTTGCCTATTAGAACCCTTTGAACCTTTACCTAGAAGAAAGCATCTAGAAATGTATGTATGTCAGTGGAAGAGTTGTTCTCTTAATGGTTCATGGCTGGAGGCTCACTGCCATAGAGGGAGTGACTAGTGGAGAAGCATGTGGCCAGCTGGAGTGGATTTTGTGGAGTCTGGCTGGTATGACTGACTGTTGTGTGGATGCCATATGTCCTTGAAAGTGACTGTTTTAATTGATACTTAACTGTTGAGGCCAAGGCCATCCAGATTTATAAGCAATAGAAGCAATTGTTTGATGTTAATTGTAGATGTCCTTGGTTAGCATGTTTTAGGTATGTACAAATTGCTTTCCAAGATTTTGTAGTGTGTTTACTTGGTGTGAACTGTTTGTATTTTAGCTTCATTATATTGCTGTGCTTACATGCTGAAGTACAGGCTTCAGAACTTTGTTCTGCATCTTTCCTGATAATGTCAAAATGCAACACTTGCCAAGCTAGGTTATGCTGTGTGAACCAATGGATCCTGTTTCTAAGCCTGGAATGTTTCTTAGCATTCTTCTGCTTCAGCTTTGTGTCCCGTGCTTTTTCCATTTGTCCAGTTTGGTTCAGCATTTGCTGTTCTTTGTTCCTGATGAGTAGTAAATACTTGCGTTGAGGAAAGTGAGATTTTTGTTGGTGAGTCTGAAGAGTAGAAGTAATAAAAGGCAGTAACGAAAATAATGGTATGAGTGATTAACTAAAGTTGATGTACTGCTAGTTCCTTGTCAGATTGTGAGGTGACCTCCATTTGTATTATTTTACCTTTTTTATATTCTCAGAAAGTCATTCTTACTGAACCAGAAGGCCTTTGTATTGTCCTTGTTGCCTGCTCCAAACATTTGGTGTCTGTAGGAAGTGGAGTCAGGGTCAGTGGCTTTCCTTTTCTCTTACGTCATTCATACATTCTCCAAGTACAATGGAGTGTCTTATTCCGGTCATTTTTGTCTTCCTGAGGATTTTTCACTCTCACCCACTATTATCTGTGGTGAATTAATATGTTTGATAGCTCAAATCTCTTGCCAAATGTGTCAGAAAAGCCATTTGGTTTTGATGTGGACAGACATGAAGCACAGAATGTCCATCTTGTAAATTAAGAAGGTACTTTAACTTGGTTTTTTGAAAACAAAAAGCTGTTGCTGAGGCTTGTCCTGCAACATATCAAAATTGAATTGATGTGTTGTATTTTTCTTAAGTGACAAAAGATAATCTAAAGGGATTAGAAGGAATTCAAAGTAAAATGAAGTAATACCTAAATCAAGAACTAAATCTCTGAGGCTGAATGATAACCTACATCAGACTTCTGATTGAGACATTGACTCATAAGGAGTCTTAAAGCTATGATAGCATATTTACTTTTTTGTGCTTTAAATTATAAATGAGGACTAGCTAAGATGATGATCTAGACTGTATGTGCCTATGTGTCCTCAAACAATTTGAGAACATTAGACCACGGGTAAAACTGCCTTAGCTAATATTAAGAAAGATTTTTGTCTGTGGAACTCATTGCCTAAAGATCCTGTGGAGACCTACAGGCGGAAAAAAAGTTTAGAGGTTGTTGCACCTTTAAAGTAGGGAAAAGTTTAACAACTGCCCTACTCTATCAAAGCATAGACCAGAAATTAGGATATTGTGGAAGTAGAAGCAAGATATTTGTTGTTTCATTAAGGAAAAAAACCCCTAATTCACAATTACTATTTTTTGGGAACTGTTCGTGTGCTTGAGAAATGTAATGGTCAGTACAGCAGTGGCTCAAAATAGCATTTTGGATGCTATAGCACTGTCATTAGAGCCTCATTGGCAAACATCCAAGAGGCCTGTAAAAGAAGAAAATTGTCTTAAATATTAAAGCTTCAAAAGCTTCTGTTTAAATTTAATTTCAATTTTGTTTTTTAAGTTTAAATATTCTGAAGTTTTCTAATTATATACCTATTTAGTCAAATATTTGAGAGTGAGCTGAAAATCCTGTGAGAACACACTAGGTGCAAGAATTCTTATTTGCAGCACAAAATAATTTTATTGATTATAGGAGTGCATGCAGGTAGGTAGCTGCAAAGAATTATTCAGACTGTACAGAGTCAAGTGGTCACTGTACCAGTGCGATAAAAAAAATAATTTCAGTGGCTGGATTTTTGTTTTTCGTGCTTGTGTGTTTTTCAAATTCTTAGATACATGTCAGGTTACAGTGTAGGCCTTTCTCAGTCAGTTCTTCTTTCTAAACATTCAAGCAGGATTAGTGGTTACCTGATGCAATTGAGGTGTGTTTGTCCTTTTGCAGAGCACTGGTGGTACCAGAGGGAGGGGTGGCCTTTGACAGCCTTCTTTTCTGCTTTTCCCTATTTCTGGTAGTTAAATCCTGCCTTGGGGCAGGAAAAATGCCTCCTGTTATAAAAACCTCTCTTAGAGTGTCTGTGGGTAATGTCTAGCTGTTGCTAATGAATAAATGGGCAAATAGCAAGCATTTAGTATTTCCAGGTTCCCAATTTTACTGTGCATGGAAAGGACTTGGAAAAAAGGGTGGTAAGCGCTTCCTGTGCTTCCATATGTGATTATATTACGTAAATGCTGTTACCAAAGTTGCTGTGAACTGTCTTCACAGTAAGAAATATAACAACAAAAACAAAACAACAAAAAAAAAGGATTGGACATATTAGGTTGTTTAATCTCCTTGTGTTCATGTTTGCAAGCAGGACACTAGGAGTTACTTTTCTAAACTTAGTTTACCAGGGCTCTGGGATCTGGCATAAGTGTTAAAAATATGCCCTCATCACAGTGCTCCTTTTTAAAATGTTATAAGTAATTAACATAGAGGAGGAATTTGACTTACTGCTACTAATAAATACTGCAGCACATTTTCCAGGCCTTCAGAGCTGCTGGCATACCTGATTTTCTGCAGATCAGGAAGCACGTCAGAGGTTCACTAAACCCTAAAGGAGACAAGTAATCTACTTAGATGCTTGGGTTTTTTTCCTGACTTTATTTATAACTTCTAGTTTGAAATTAGCTTTCTTTTCATTGTGCTGCAATTTTGTTTTAATCCATCCAATAGCGAGGGAGGATGTTTATATCTTGTCCAGTGTTTGGAAACAAATGTTGTGCTTAGAGAAGACCTGAATAAGATCCCCCAAAGAGTGCCAATGTGGGAAGGACTTGGTTCAAAACCTGCGTTAAGACAAGGCCCAGGTACTGGATTTGCTATTTCTCTCCAGCTAAATATTAGTGTTGTGTGTGATCTACACCACCTGTTCCAGATCTACTTCAGAGGCTGGAAGAGTCTGCAAATGTTTCAGGGGTTATACTTGGTGTTTGGAGAGGATATTTGATTAGGTTTTAATGTGGAGTGTACTGTGGATTATATAGAAACAATGTGTGATGTTGTAAGTTAACAGTAAAAAGAGTAATAAATTTAGAAATGCAGGAATCCCATTGGTCTTGTTTTAAATAGAAAATGTTTGGCAAAACTTAAGCTTTTTTGTAAAAATTAATTGCAGTTATTAAAGTCAATAAATAACCTTAGTATGTATTTTCTGCCTATAAAACATTATTTCAAATATTGTTTGCTGCCACATGAGGGAGTATTGGAGGGAAATGCTCTGAAAATAGAAAATTCAAAACCCAGTGTAATATACTCCAAGTCTTTGCATGGCATACAGCTGATGTGCGAGGCCAGTTAGCAGTTGTGGTTTTGCTTAAGTGTTAGTGTCTTGGCATGAATTTCTATTCATCATCATTTTTTTCTGTCTATAACCTATTTTATGTAGTAAGTTGATCTATAGTGTCTTTCCATAGCCTTAGTGAAACATCTTGAATGTGTTATTTAGCATATTCTAATTTCATATGCCTAAAATAGGGTGAGCCAAATGTTTTATTTATACTTTAATTACTGTTCAGGAAATTTTTCTTCCTCGTGCTAGGTAGTCATTTATATAATATTATTGTTCAAGTGATACTGTAATATGCTGTATTTGTTGGAAACGCTAAGGTGATGGAGTACTTGTTCAGTAGGTTTTGCATATGTTAAACTTTTCAGAAAATAGATGCAGAATTACTGAAAATGGAATAAAATACCCATAAAGGAATAATGACTAAAATTCTTATTATGTTAGTCCTTACCATGTGCTGCATCTTGCTCATGTCTACTGGAAGAGGCACAGACATGAGCATTTTATATTCTTGGAAAAAAAATTGCTAAAGATTGAGGAGGGTTGTGCATGTATACATTTCTCATGTAGCTTTACTCAAAATGTACCTGATCCTTTCTAATACAACTTTCTTGATGTCTCTGTAAAGTATCCTAAGAGAAGGGGGTCTGAGGAAGTTGTGACTTTATTGATCTGTGATTCTTAGACTTCTGTTCTATATCACAAAAGAGACAGCAATTCGTATATGGCTGAGCAATGCATGGCTTCTGGAGATTAGGAGTAGAAGCTTGACTGCAGGGGAAGACTGTGCATGTGAAGGTGGTTACGTACCCAACGTAGAGAATGAGGAGGAGTGCTGATAATCAAGACTGAAAGGAGTATGTTCTTTAGAGAGAAATCTTCATGTGGGGAATGTTTATAAACACTGATGGGAAGGGACAGGTAGGAAGAAAAAGCCAGGATTGTAAGTATATTCTCTTCTTCCAGATACTGCTCTCTAACACTGTGCTGTTCTAGCTCATTATTTTAAGCTGCTGTACTGAGTATATTTAGGTATATGTAATGAGACTGGCTTGCATGTTTCAGAAACATTTTCCATATTGTCATTGACTAGAGCTGAACTTACAAGTATTAATCTTGTCTTTTTGTCTTCCATATTTATGGTAATGTATGATGTTTAAGATGTGCATGTAAGAAATGTCTGTATGTGCTGCTTCCTGGATGCAACAGGATATGCTTGTGATGAACAGCTCAACAGTATGAGAGACTAAACTGCTATGAACTACCCATGTAATTCTGTAGAACAGTGGTTGTTAGGTTGGGTAAGTTTATAAAACTAATTAGTCTAATAACTTAGTGCCTGAAATTTTAATAGGTGCCTTTTGCAAAACCTTATATTATGCGATCAGTTTGGATTTCAGCATAAGTGTTTGAAGTATGCAGTATTGGTTAATAGGCTTTGGAGATTGATAGTTTTATTTCTGCTGGGTGAGGACTTAAGCTAAGGTGCTCCTGGTACTCTTACTTACTTAGAACCAAGAATTGTATCGACTCTGTTTTGCCTTTGAAGAGAATTGTCACTATTATTTGTGCTTTGGAAACATTATTGCTCTTGTAATTAGAGGTTTGAGACTAATGGCAGAAAACCATGAAAGAGATTGCTGAGTTTCTGGTATTGCCAAGTTTGGATAGTTAGGTTTGGTTAATTGATGTGTATTAAATAGTTTTAAAAACTGTGTACCAAGATGGTACTGAAGTTCTTTCAGCTAAAAAAAAACCCAAACTGTCATGTAAGTAGAGCAAGGATTAACATGAAACTCAGAGGAAAAAATAAGCCAGAACTACTCAGTGCATAATTTATGCTATGTAAATTGCTTTGAAATTGGTGATCCCTGATGTCATTGCCCTTAAAAAATGCAAAAGGGAATAGAAAAGCTTGCATGTTATGTAGATCTTGAATGTAAAGCTAGCTATTCATTCTCTGACATGAAAGAAATATAAACTGCTAAAATCCAGAAGCTTAAGGAGTTACCAAATGGAATAGATGTAGAAATTCAGTGACTGTGTTTATCAATAAATGTATTATTTGTCAGAATATGACACTGAAAAGCAAATGCTTTTACAATTTTAGAATTTCATATGGAATATATGACCAGTCATAAGCAATGTGGGACCTGATTCAGATATTTGTGCAATGCTGATTTTCTGTTCTGATTTGTATGATCCCCCATGCAATTCAAAGTTTTCAGATGTTGCATAAATGAACTTTACATTGCATTCCAGCATCAAAACAAACTGGTGAGTTGTTTGTACTAATAGTTTTTTTTCCTTTAAAGAAATCTTTTTAATGTAATTAGTTCGAATAATTAGCTGTTACGGAGAGCATACTTAGTAATTAATAAAATCCCATGAAACCTCAGGTTTCATATGTGGAAGTCCAGCAGAGGGGAGATGAATGAATACTTTCCTTAACTTTTTAATTGATACTGAATAATTCTTGCAGTCCTAGATAGATTTAGGATAAGTGTTTTTAAGATATTTGTATGTAATTAGTTGTTTCTGTACTGTATCTAGGCAGCATGAATTTCAAAGCCTTTGACAAATGCCTGTTATTTCTAGATATTTGGAGCCCATTTTCCCCTGGAGGAAGTGATGTATCCAGGGAAGAATTTTCTATTGGAATTTACTCATAGCTGTCCAAAAATTCGAGATTTTGTGTTACAAGTGCTTACCAATGATTTGGAGTTTTTGCCAGGATGGCTCTCTAAGGAGCAGTAGGAAGAAGGAGGGAAATGTGAATTTCTGTGGTTTTGACAGAGTTGATGACATTATTTCCTTGAACTTCATCTATCCCTTATAACAATGGAAGTCAAAAGTAGAAATCTAGATACATTCCTTGAAGATTTTGATTTCTAATAACTTTGACATTTGGGTAGTTTTTGAAGCTATTTATGTATTTAATATTTTTATTAATGTAATTTCAGTTGAAAACAGATTTCATTGAAGTCAATGGAATTGCACGTGTTGTATCTCTCCTAGGGTGTTTGTGATATAGCGTGTTCTTTATTATTAATATGGCCATTAGTTTATAAAAACTAGAAGAGACGTCTTAGCTTTAAAGAAGCCTTTGATGTTTAAAACCTTACATAATATACATAATATAGAAGTGTAATATGAAATGCCTATGACAATTTCACTTTTTGGTCCAGTTTAAATATATTGCTGTCTTAAGTGGGTCCCAGGTAGCTGTCAGTGTTTACTTGACAGCTAGGGAGGAGCAATTTTGTTTCCTTAATTCTTCTTATGGATTTAATGTAACAACACATAAATGCCACAATAACCAACAAACTCAACTAAAAAATCCCTGGTGCTAACATTCATGTTTCCTAAGTGGTTATGTTAGTTGCTTTCTTCCTCTTTTGGTTTATTTTGCAGTCTTGCCACATACTGTCTTCAAACCCATGCGTGTCCCAAAGCATCCTGATGCAAATCTCTTGAAGTCAATCAAAATAGTGTCCCTGAACATTACTTGCTGTCTTTGCGCTTTTTGGAATTTACTCTTTGAAGCTTCTGTGTCTGTTCACACTTTGTTTTTTTTCATGTCTTTTGGTGTTTCCTAGGTCTTGCAGATAGAAGAAAATTCACACATTTCCTGTAGCTGTCTCTTTGCTCTTCAGTTTCAAAACAAGTGGTTATAAATAAAAAATACAGTCATTGGACTGCATCAGTTGGAAAAGAATTCAACATCTTCACTAAATGTTTTACACTCTTGAAATTAAGACTTTAAGATGGCAAGCTCTTTTTGATACCCTAATTCTGCTGTAAGTCATTAGTAACAAATCAGTTATGGACAGTTCCTGACAGTGCAGGCATGGTATATGGTCTGGAAGAAATTGTTGACAAATAAAGAAAGGCTTCCCCTAAATTGGGAAATACCAAATTGTGACACATGTGTAAACAAGCAAGTTTACCAATTTGATAATCAGGTGTCAAAATGATATGTTAAAAATAGTTACTTCGTGGGCTGGTGGCACATTGTGCATTACTGAATGCTTGATAGTTCCTGTAAAGAAAAAGCCTGTTGTCCCAGAAAGCAGTACACAGGACTCTAAAATGAAGCTTCTCTTTCTTATAAGGAAGTACCATTGTTACTTCAAAAATGGACAGGGAGAGAGAAATGTGGCCTATTAGTTGCTAGCCCCGTTTTTTTCTGCATCTCAGAATTTGGCACACTGGGACATCATGCAGGGTATTCTTTATTTGTAGTTTCTTACTGCTTTCTGCTAGCTGACCCTGCCGTGAGCAGTGGCATTTGGACTAGGTGGTCTCCAGAGATTCCTTCCAGCCTCAGCTGGTTGGTGATCCTGAGAGAAAGAACACTTCCATAGTTTTTTCTTTTAAACTCTATTACTTGCAAAGCAAGAATATATTTGGTGATTCTATTCTTTTTTTTTTTCTTTAAAGAAATGAACAAGAAATTGGAACCAATGATTGTAAAGCCAGAACTAAAGGTGGTGCTTGACTAAAACAGATGATGTTCTTCATCGATCACAGAACTGAAACGAGAAACCTAGTGTCTTAGACATATGGACTGCAGGTTTTATTAATCCTCTTAAGCCTGTAGTTAATTATCGGTTTTCTAGAACACCTGGATTTTGTTTAGAATATTTTTTCCCCCCAGGAATATTTTTCATGAGACTTTATTTACTTTGTTTGAAAGATTGCTTCCTTCCTAAGGTCCCTTGACCTTTCTCTGCCATCTTTATCTTTGCTGTTCTCCCCGACTTGTTGGTTTGTTTTATTTAAAGGCTTCAGATGGCATGTTTTGGGAAGATGAAAGGAAAGGTGATGTGATTAATTCACTGTAGTATCTTGTCTCTCATTTAAGCCCATGGTTATAGCACTGTTTATTGTCCATATTTAGTTTATTCTAAAACATTACACAATTGTAAATTTAACTTAAAAGTATTGGGTTTTAAGAAGTGAAAAAAATCCTAAAACTAAATATTTGCTGTCAGTATGTAAAACTGTGTTATGATGGTGAACATACATTTTTAATCAATTTGATTTACTACAGTTTGAGAGAGAGAACATCTGTCTTTCTTTAAAGTTTCTAGAAGGACCATGAAAAAATTCACTGTTCCTATTGCAATCTTTAACTAGTGCTTGCCTGTTTTACCCCCTGTTGGGTTATAGCCATATCATGTCCCCTTTCCTGGCTCCTACAGTCTTGGAATCTGCAATGGTATTGGCAAAGCTGCTGTGAGCTCAAACTTCTGGGACTGAAGGATTTTAAATTGCTGCACATATTTTTGGGGAGATACCTAAGGAATGAGAGTCTCGATTTTGTTCCCATGTTTGAATTCCTTTTCACTGTGCTTGTTAAAGGGAACAGAAAGAGAAGTAAAGGACAGTGAAGTTTGACAGAGTGTGGCAGAAAATTTGCTGCTGTCTGTCAGCAGTTCCACTTTTTGTGGTACACTGTTAATCTGTTCCTTTATGCAGCAGCCTGCAAGCTTCTGGACAGCTGTGCAGGTGCAGTACTCCTTCCAGAGGAATCAGCAGCTGGATAGGCAGGATTGTCACACAAGAGGAAGAGACATCCATTGTACTTGTTGTGTAGGTATCTCTAGCTCTCAGGGGTTCACTAGGCTTCATGACGTACTTCATTCTTACTGTTTCTAGATATTCTAGAACTGGAAATTTCCTGTTCATCACTTTCTCATTTTGCATCTCCTGATCTGGTAGAGAATGTGGTATAAATGCATGATGGGAGTGAAAATAACATGCTAAGACTATGATTAAACCAGTAATTCAGAACTTGTTAGGTCTTCGTGTGGTTTTGCTTTGGCCAGTAAGCAGACCAGAGTGAGTGTGTTGGAGCCAAGGAAACGGAATCTGCTTTTGAACCATTGTTCAGGTTTATTCCTACTATTCTTTTTCCTGTTTGTTGGATTGCTAAACAGCTTTGGTAGATAACTTGAAGGAAAACAAAGGTGAAGGAATTGGCAACTGCATGTCTCTCTTCAAACACTTCCGTGAGCCTGTTGATTACCTTTTCATTAACTTTTGTGAAACTTTTCAAAAAGCTTGGATGTTGAGAATTAAAAGAAACAGGAGAGGGAGGTATTTGGAAATCAGTCTTCTCTTTACCAGTTTCTGTATTTTGGGGACTGATGATTTTATCATGACAACAGTAGTTTAACAAGTGAACATGTTTTCCCATGGTATATTTTTAACATATATTTCTATTATGGCTGACAAACTGCTGGTGTTGCAAATGCCATCCTGAACATGCCTTCATGTAGAAGAAAGAAAGTCTAAGGATCAAGTCAGCATGAGAAACAAATCAATGATTCTAGCTTCCTAACTGAGTCAAATTACCTGACACATCAGACTCTTAAAATGTTTCCCAAGGTTGTAAATATGAAATTGTAGGAAGGCACTTCTTTGGGTACACTGTATAGGAGCTGGAGAAGGCTCAGCAAGACTGACTAAAGGATTCTATTGCATTTCTAGTACAGTCTTAGGTTGAGAATTCCTAAATTCTTCTTTTCAACTAGCCTTTTAGGTGAGCGATTTTTAATGTTGAGCTCTTCCTGAGAGGGCACTACCTTTCATAAATGTTTCATAAGTGTGTTTTTGCTTCTTTGGAAATACTTTGAACTTTGGTTTGTGTTAGGTGAAACAGAAATACAGTAGTGTAGTTCTGTTGTACTTTTGAGTTAACTATTGTGTTCCTTTTTTTTTTTTTTTTTAGCTTTTCTAATAAAACTGCTTGAGTTATAGTTGCTTCTCAATTTCATGTTGTCTTTTAGATGAAACTTATTCTAACAGAGTAGTCTCACTGCTTTTCTAAAATGCACTTGTACTGGTGGTCTCAAAAGAAGAATGCTCCTGAAAGTGGAATAAGGATTCTTCACTCAAAACCATTTGCAGTTGGAGAAGACATTAAAAACATCTGTTCTGCTTTGGTTGGTGGAGGAAGGGATTTCTAAAATGTTGGGTTCATAGAAACTGACAACTGAGTGTTCTTCTCTCCCAGTATGAGCAATTAAATCAAGTTTGGGAAAGAACACTTACATCTATTGCAAAATATTCTTGACAGGGCCTAATTTCTTCAAATACTTGATTGGCAACTCTGGTAAATTCTAATATGTTCATTGATAATCCAGAAAAAGTACATGTAGAAATTCAGAATTAAAAGTACATTGACGTTGTGAGCTTTAAATTGAACTGATGAGGTTCTTTGAGATACAGCACAAATAGACATGTACTGGTTGGAAATTTTAAAGACTGAAGGCTGTCTACCTGAGAATCCCCCTGATTTGCTTATTTAAACCTTGATACAGTCTGATTTTTCATGTGTCCACTGTAAATTCTTAGGTCTTCTTTTGTTTTATTGTGTGCCTCTGTTAGAAAAATTTTGGTTGCAGGGTACCTGTGGATGCTTTTAAATTTTTTTGCACAGTGATGCCAGATGTTTTTATACTAGCCTTCATTCAGCCTAAAACAGTAACATGGAAGTAATAACAAAAAACACTTTGCCAATTTTGTGTTACTTAGAAGGATAGATTTTAATATTAGCTCTCTTGTCAGGCATAGCAGTCACTTCTATTAATTAATATTCTCACCAGTAGATACTGTTGTATTGTATTAGAATGATTCTTAAAAATTCGGCAAACAAGATGGCATTGAGCAATTTGCTCAGTTTTTAAACAGTGTTTAAAAGCAAAATAAAAGCCATATAGACTTGCATCAGATCATGAAATAAGCTGAATTGTACTTAAAAATAGTGTGGCTGATGCAATAGTCAGGCAAACATTGAAGCCTAAGCGTTATACCCATAACATTGACTCTAGTCCTGCCTGTGGCTTCATAAATGAATAAAGCTAATGCTTCAGGAGCGTTGAATTCAGTGAAGTTCAACCCAATCAGTGGTTCTGCTACTGGGTTAGTGTAGGATGTAGCAACCAGCCTTGAAAGATTTTATTTTCAGGTGTGTTTGCCCCCCCGGGTATTTTTGTTTAATATTTTAGAAACAAACAAAAAGATCCATGAGTACTGAAGTTATTAAAAAAAAAAAAAAGTGTGTGTGTGACTTTTGGGGGCTTCTGTCAAAAGTCTCATTGACTGTTGCACTGCAGTTACCCTTTTGCTATTGCTGTGCTGCTCTTCCCTTTGCCCCCAGTATTTCAGTTCTTCTTGTATCTCTTTCCTGTGTTCCCCATTGTAGTTTCCCTTTTGTTTTGTGTATTTTGGCTTGCTGACTGTCTGAAAAGAAACACTGGCTGGGCTGCTGATGCTCTCTTCTTGGGATGGACTGCCTGGATAACTGGTGGTTGTCCATCAGAATGAGTAATGTTGGGGATGCCTCTTGATGTTCCTCACCTTGTACTTGTGGAGGCAAAAATAGGGCCATGCTCATCTACTCCCTTGGTCCATTCCTCTGTTCTTTGATGTGAGACACTGGATATAAAATTAACAGTAGCTTCAAGAGTGGTTTTGTGGGGACTTGTTTCTTCTGTTATTTTGGGTTTGTTTTGTTTTTGAAGACCCAGTCAGAATTGTGATTGAACTGTGTGTAATAGGCAGTAATCTTGTTGAGTAGGAGAGGTTTATGACTGCAAACTATTAAATGTGATAACCAGAAATTTTCAAGTCCATGGAGTTACAAATTGTGTGTGTAAACAAAATAAATTTCTGTTAACTTTGTCAACTTCTGAACAAAATTAATGATTCTAATCAAACATGGAGGTGAGTTTGTTACACTAGTTATGAGCCCCCTTTTCCTATAACTTGTACATTTCTGTGTTTAATACTAGCTCCAATTCTGAAACAGATTGTTAGTCTTGTTTGAATTTGGCTTCCTCATAGTAACTCTGGTTCCTCCCTTTTGTGAACTTTGCCTGGGCCACAGGGAGAGGGATTACCAATGTCCTTGTCCATAGTGTATTGTTTTTACATCAGTCTAATGTTGGATTCACTACATATTCATGCTGGAAATGAATGTGTAGTGGTAGTTTGAATCTGTCTTACGATAATTGGAGAATAGGGTGATCAGATGTTACTGGCTTTTCTGATTGCGAGCTGCTGCACAGGTATAATTTTTTTACATTATTATTTAGGACACTGCTGAGATATAAGTGAGGAAGAAGAGGAAAGGAACATGTGTTTATGCATACTGGTGAATGGAGCAGGGGAAAGAAAAGATGGATTGGTAGTGTGTAAGAAGAATGTTGATGTGTGCATTTTGTCTCAACTTTCTCATTAAAACACTAAAGCTTTGTCGATAATATCTTTTACCACCATTGCTAAGTTGCAATTAGATTCATAGAACTGTAGAATGATTTGTGTTGCAAGGGACCTTAAGGATAATATAGTTCCAATGCCTATCATGTATTTGCATGCTTTTTTTTTTTTTGTCTGTACTCAGTATTGCTTTGCTGTAGTTAAAGAACTCTAGAGGAGTTCAAAAATCTGTGCTATCCAGTTAATGATTCATTTCCTTAAAGGCCAAGGTTATCATGGTGAAATTATTAGCTCTTTGAGAACAGTCTGCCACATGTTCCTAACAGGTAATCAAGTGATTCCTCTGGAGTTGTGGAATTATATCCTTCCCCATGTCCTCCACTGCCCCAGTGCTCTATGTCCCAGCTTTGGGGATAGGAAGCATCTTCCAAGTAACTTTTTAAATGCAGAATGTTTTATTGCACATTATTATAATGAACTGTAGTAAGTATGAAAGCAAATTATTACTTGATTGTGGTTGTGAGTGACTTGGTATATTAGTACTTCTTGGTTTTTCCGTGGCACCCCTTTTTTCTGTCTATGTATTTTACATATACCAGAGAGCAAATAATGAAAGTACATTGCTGGAAAATCAGACTTTTAGCATAGGTTGAATATGCCATATATTTCTGAAACCTGCATTCATCTGGGGGGAAAAACGTTTAATGCTGTATTGCAGTGTGACCTTGTGAGCTTGCCCAAATACTTCCTGTAGTTTCTCTTCAAAGTTGTGCGGTTCCCTATGCAAGTACTGATAGAATGCATATTTTTGGGTAGCACATATGATTCTTCTGTCAGGTACGATACTGAGCTATATATAGGTATATATTCTTTATTTTTTAAAAATAAAATAAAATAAATTGACTGGTAAATAGAAATTCTCTGACTTGGAAAACGGCCGTTCAAAGATGGGCTGGCTAGACTGTTACAGTAAGTTGCATCTTGAATTATGAAGTTGGTGGTTTTGTTCCTGTTGGACTGAAGTCTAAAAAAAACAGTTAAGAAATAAAAGAATAGAAATGCCTTGATGTTCACGTGTAAAATGTGTGAAGTAATATAATGATTGGCCATCAAAAAAAGGAGGAGACAAAAAGCAGTTATGCAATATTAAACTCTGGTCTACTTCGCAAAATGCTTATGGGGATTTCATTATGGGGTACTAAACTATGAAATAAGAATAATTTGAAATTTGGGGAAATAGCTGTTTGGAAAAATACCTACATTTAAGAAATATGGACCCATTCTCAGTTCATTTTGTAGAATATAATGCTTAACTGCATGCTCTGAAGAAGGCTTTTAAACACATGCCAACAGTTAGGGACTTTCACTTTCTTAGGGATCTCTGCAGTTTTCTCAATGTTGGCTCTGCCAAGCTTTGTCACGTGCAATATCTTTCCTCTTGGTACATATTGGTACACTAGTAGATGGAATTTGACTTAACTTTAGAATATGTAGTAGTAACTGCAGCATGGAATGCTTGGGAGGTTTTTTCAGGTGGCTAAAAAACTACTGAGTAGAAAGTACTATATTTTGCATATAATATATAGCTAAAACTTGGTAACTTTAAATGCCGATTGCTTTTCAGTCCTGCTGCAAACCTATCTTGGAATCTTGCCTTAAAAATAAAATGTAAGGAAAGGAGATATGTTGGACTTCCATGGAATTGTTCTTAGGATCTGCCTAATCTTAGGATTAGGCAGTATTTTATTAAATGTAACAACTCTTTCTGAGGAAACACTGACCTTTACATATATTTGGTAAAGAAATCAGGGATCAGGCCATTAATTTCATGCAAAAGATTCACATAAAGAATATCTTTGTATGTTATTATCAGACTTGCTTCAAAATGAACTGTGCTTGTTGTAGGTATTAATTATATATAGAAATATTAGGTAAAAGACAGTGTTGTTTTCATGAGAGTTCATAAGTTTTCCAACCATAATGATTCTGTGATATCGTTTGCCTGAGTGTGTGGGAAGCTCTTTTTTATCTGCCCTGGATTGTGGTTATTTTTATCAATGAAATCTGGACTCAAATGAAGGGAAGAGGGTCCTGTGAGATTCAGTGTATGGTTAAGCACTCTCCAGCCCAGATCAGTCAGTGGGGTAAGTTGCTATTTTGGTATGGTTATTTGATATCTTTTTCCCTGTTCTCAATATTTTTTGTGAAGACAGTATGCCTAGTCTAGAAATAGATCTTAGTGTTTTTGTATGTATTTTTTTTGTATGACTTGATACTGTTTTCTTTCTTGTATACAACCTAAACCAAGTGCTAATATTTCAACAGATACAGAATGACAATCAAACACTACACACTGGTATGCCTATGAAGAGGCACTGCCAAAGTTAATTGTGTCTAGTGCAAAAGCTTGGAGGTCTGGCTGATCAAAGCAGGTAGGTGTGAAGGTGCTTGCATGGAAAGAAGATAAGGGGACTCAACTCAATGCTAGTAGTTTTACATAAGCAGAACAAAATTATAAATTTCAAATGGCATTTACCTCAGCTGACTGAAACATTTTTATAATAGAACTTGTGATGGTCTCATTCCAAGCGATTTGGAAAAAATGACACAATTTTAATTTAATACTGAAGTATGAGTGAATTGAGGCACTAGCCCAATAAGGAAAGTTAAGTCAACAAATCTTCAGAAAACAGTTAATTGACCAATTAAAGACAGCATGTTTTATATGCTGGTATCAGTACAAGACACTTCAGAATGCTTTTTTCATGTACTGTTAACACATCTAGGTAAAAGTACAAAAATATAATTCTGATCTGAAACATCTGACTGCACATGAGACTTTAAATTTGTCTTGAACCTGAGAGTCAGAGTATATTACAGAGGTATGATGTGCTTGCACATCATTTGCAAGTCATGACTGAATCAGTTCATCTCCACTGTCAACTGCTCATGTTAGACAATAATAAGCCTCTGTTGCATCACAGACCTATTAATGCTGAAGAACTAAGACAACTTACAATAGCATTTGACATCACTTTGTATCTAAGAAGTAGCAGTTACTAGAAAACTCAGTCCCGTTTTGGCTATAGAGGTCTCATTGCTTTAGAAAGTGAAGAACGGATCAAGCCTGTTGCTCTGAGTGCATGCTGAATTTATAAACTCTAACAGTAAGGAAACCCCTTTGTAGAAATCAGGATTTGCTATGGAAAGTAGCATAAGTGCTCAAATATGAAATACAAATTTTGAGTGCTTTCAGAAATAAAACTTTGTGAAACTGATGACTTAAACCCAAGTAATTTGTTTAGCTTTTATTTATCAGTGCATCCATATTGCCCTTTCCTAACACTGATCTACTAAATATTTATATTGGAGTAAATATTACATGAAAGGGGCATTTCTCTGCTGTGTTTGAGTTCTCCAGTGATCCCAGACACCAGAGGGACGTCATGAAGTTTCAGAACTTACAGAGAAAAGCCTTGAGCTATTCTCTTCTGTAAATTCAGTTAGGACCTCACCCGACCTCTAAAAAACTCACCAAAAAAACCCCACCCAAACCCCTACAAAATCAAAGCATCCAGTCTGATATGGCTGTTGGAGCAGCCAAAACAGTGAAATGACTCCTCCTAGCATTCCTTGTGTGTAGTATTTTAGCTTCCGGGTTCTACAGATAGCCAGTCTAGAAGACTCTGACCAGAGAATTGTAGGAATTACGTGAAGATTGAAAACTTAGTAAGAGAAACGGTGCTTTGAAAAAAATTGTCTAAGAAATTAGTTACATAATTGTATGTAAATAAATCAAATTATTTTAAGCAAGCTGTGTAATAAGAGCTACAAAGCAAAGTGTAAGAACCACTGTTAACATTAAGAAACTACAGTTTTATATAGTTTAACCATCAAGCAAGTTTAAGGTATACAGAAATACTATAACCTTTATTTCTGCAGTTGGCTTTCTTAAGCAGAAAAAACTAAATAAATAGTCATCATAGGATGTCTTTAAAAAGTTAGGGTTTTTTTTAATATTGGCTCATGCACTCTGCCCAGAAGCATAGAATTTCCCTAAGACTGAAAGAAGGTCTGTTTTTATGACAGAAATGTATGTTAGTGCCAATAGAGTCTGTTAATCTGATTAAAATGTGGTTTAGTTAGGCCAAAAAAGGTTTGCTCTCAACTGTTCTTGGCATAAAAGCCAACAATAAATAAAAAGCATGTTAATGAAGGCATTTAAAAATACTCTTGCAATGTAAACAGTTTCAAAAAGGAAAAAACAATTATAACATTGTTTAGCAAATACCCATTTCTTTAATTGTATAAAATGGATGCATCTATTAGTGGGAATTGTTTTTACAAGGTAGTATTTTCTATGCCCAACTAATCATTCAATTTTATACCTCTAGTGTTTTCCTGTTGCATGTGTGCCAAAAAATACTGGCTATGTTTCTCAAATATGTGGGATTGTGATAGCTGTATATAATTTCAGAATTCTGTGTCATGCTGAGTTCAGAAAAGCCAGGGCTTTTAGCCACTCCTCAACTAGTAGTTTATGGAGGTTCTTTCAGGGGTTGGTACCTATGTCAGCCTTTAGTAGGCATTGTCTGATGCCTTGTCTGATAATCTAGACAATGCTATGACCCTCTGGGTTTTAGTAGGCCTTTAAAGAAGTTGATGACAGAGCATTTCTGGAGAGAGGCCAAATGCTTTTAAAACACCTTCTGAAATTTAGAACGTCAAGGTTTTTACTGTTCTGTTTGTTGGCATATTTATCTTTCAATGACAGGTTGCATGATAGTCTTAAAAATAACACTTTGTCCAAGGTTTTTGCTGTGTTTTCTCTCCATCTTGGGACTAAATAACATTACCTGATGTAGTTATTATAATGTTCAATGACTTCTACCCTTATCTCCAGTGAAGTCTCTTCCTCCTGTTCCCCCAAAATAGACCTATACTAGAAAGGTTTGGAAAACTATTTTTTTATATAGCTAGGAACTTAAACAGCTTATGTCACTCCTGTTGATACTTTAATACACATGCCATGTTGGTGCTGGTTTCTGGGAAAAAGATGTTTTATTAAAATTTGTTGTTCTTGTAATGTTTATTTTGAATAATAGTTCAACTGGATGCTGGTGTGTAGACCCCGTGGTGGGATTTTGCAGCCTGCACATACATCTAGAGGTGTAATTAATGGCAGCAGGACAACAACTGTAAGAGCTGCAAATGCTCTGCAGAGGTAGTTAAACCCTTAGAGCTGAGATAATTGCATAATGCTTTAAAATTTCAGTTTGAGTGTTGAGAAGTACTTGGCCTGACTGCAGGTAACTTGAATCAGGTATGGGAATTTGTCCTGTTTTCTATGTTCTTTCATTTGGATCCAGCAGTTGTTGGAGCTGCGGTATTAGAAATGTGAAAAGTATCATTGCTTGTATTTTAAACCATTAACCAAATATGGAGATTCAATTTTTTGCTTATTTTACAGATGATATCCGTACAATTTACTTGCAATTGTTTAAACTTTCAATTTCTTGGGTATTGAGCTTCTGCTCACTGCTGCAGAAAAATGGAGACCACTCCTCACTGACTCACAAATTGGCTGTGGAACGTGCCCTATAGAGAAGGAAGAAAGCAATAAAGGGCGTTTTTTCCCCTGGTGTATTTATAAGCAGTCAGGGCACTATGGAGAGATCACTGCAGAGATTCCTCTCTTTGCCCAAAGAAGATGAGGGTGTTGATGATAGGATTCCTTACCATCTTCCATATGCTCACAAACAGGGCTACTGGTGCTTTCCTGACTTCATCTTTATCTGTAGATGACCAACGTTTTTCTTGTGTCATCATAATTTTTTTCTGCTTCTGCCCAAAGGATCCCATCAGAACTTGCCCTTGAGGTAAACCAACAACCTACAGTGCCGTGGCTGAGAAGAACTGTTGGATATTCAGCTGCTTAAGCTGTCTTAACATCCCATCTCGGTAGTACAGATCACTTCTGGTGCTTGATGTGAGGCAAAAGAACTTTTTCCAAAATTCCTGTAAGAGGGATTCAGGTGCTTTGGATGGTCTTTTCTAGACTTTTTTCATTCTTTTGAATCTTCATATGGAGTATTCATTAGTATTTCTCATCTCAAAATGCAGAAAGATTTAATTGTTTTAGCCTGAAATGCATATCTCTATGTAGGAATCAATCAGGCTAGGGTTTTTGATGGCTAGAACACAAAAATTGCTAACCTCATTTATTCTTTACAGTTCAAGACAAGTCTGCTTGAGGAAAGAATTCTGTATCAAAGGATAGAAATAAGACTTCTTCCTTGGTTGTAAAAGGAGAGATTTCATAATCTTGATGTATGAAAAATAATTTTAAAAACTAATAATTCCTGACAGCTTGTTTCAGGTTGATCTTCCAGAAACTGTTCAGGTGTTTCTGTGACAGCACCAATTGACAAAATCCTCATAATGCCTTTTATTTTCCCCTTAAATTTCACTTTGGATCTTTGTGTCTTCTGCTGAAGAAGAAACATGAATCAAATAAGACCAAGTACTCCTTTCTCCTGTGCTCCTGAAGCTGTGACAGGTGATGTCAGACTCCTTAGTACTGAAAGTGATCTGTAGTTTTTTCCCAATGGATAGGGTCTTTCATGTGAAAGACTTTCTTACAGAGGCTGTAGTCAGATTGCTGTTTGAAAGGAACCTGCAATAAGCTGGGTCATGCTGCTTCATCTGGGCTGATCTGCTCTGATACCTTCTGTTTTGAATATCTTGATACCTTCTGTTGCTGGAAAAGAAAATTGACTTCCGAAGTCAGTGTTTGTAGGCTTCAATGCATCTCCTGAAATGAAGGCTGTAGTACTGTGTATGGCATTATAGCTATGAATTATAACTAGTATTGGAGCAACTTGCAATGCCTTGAACCTCAGGAACTTTCCCAATTATCTGGTTAAAAAGAACCTTCTATTCACAAGAGAGTCTTTAAGAAGAAAAAATGCTTTCAACTGTTGTGTCTTTGTGTAATATTTTTCTTAGCCAGCAGATACAGAGCAGTAGAAACTTGCATTGAGCACATTCTGTTTGTTGTGTTTTATCTCCTTTACTCGATGAGAAGAGTACAAACATCAGCCTGGAGACATCTCTTGGCCAAGAGCATTTATATTTGTGTCCATCACTTATTCTTTCCGAATATTTGTTTCTCCTTTCACAAGAACATGCATGTGGGATGAAGACTGAGCCTCACTCTCTTATCTTTGAAAGTTGGTCTGAAATAATGAGACACTGTTTTGTTCAGTTGAAAGGCACAGGAGCATATCTTTATCTTAAGGTGATGAAAAGTCAAGAAACTACAATATAAAAGAACCCTGCTTTTGTGAAGCACTCTTTCTATTTAGACTGTCTTACCGTAGCTTGAGATACTGTAACCATATTCGGGAACAAAGAAGCAGAGTATCATTCTGCATGCCTGAGCAGTTTCTCTGGAAGGAGCTTGCTGATTTTTCTGTTTTAATTACTTTAGAGTATCAGAGTTTGTCCTTGATGGCTTTATCTGTCACTTGTTTAAAAAACAAAATGTTTCCTGTATGCTACTCTAACTGCAAAATTGCTGTGGTTTTAATGTCAAAACCTTCCCTTCCCACCCCCTATATTCTTGTATTATTTTGAGTACAATGAAAGAAAGCAAGCTTTTTTTGAGCAGATGAAAGCTTGTAATTGAAGAACATGGAGGGGATCTAACCATATGAAGCTGTTTTGTTTAGGTGTGTGCTCTAGAGGAGAGGATGAAGAAATGCCACCAACTGCCCCAGAATGAATTAAGCAAAATTCTTCAAACGTAATGAGCAATGTACCTTCTTGGTTATCTGTTGGATCATGTTCTACTTGATGTCTTAAGAGCAAAGAAGAGCCTTCCTGGTGAAATGAAGGTGCCTCATGTGCCTCAGCACGACTGCCTCACATGCAAATACCTGACACTGCTGTTGCGCAGGAGGTACTGCAGTGGATAATAACCAGTAAATGCATGTGTGAGCGGCTATCCCTGTAGCTATTGGAAGCCCAGTGACTTCTGTTTTGTTGTGTGTGGGCTCCATGCCACTGATAAAATTTTACAGGAGTCTTAACCAGCTTTCAGAATTTATGAAGAAAATTTCAGCTCTTACACATATTTTTATTTGTTTTTCATGTAATGATGACTCCTAGGGTATTTGGGTTTTCAGGAATAAGAGGAGTATTTTAGAAATCCAGAAACCTGATGCAGGAATTTGAGTAGGTTCTTATTTTCCACAGAAATCATAATCTGCCTAGGTTAGATCAAAGATTTAATGCAACAGCATTCAACTGCTCTTAGTGTTCAATCAGTCTGATTCTGGCAAATAAAGTAAAAGACTTGAGATTGGACTAAGAGCTTTAAGAGGAGTTGGGAGTGATGTTAGGAAGTCATTGGTGAGGGAAACATTCAGGTAAGTATGACCATTTCTTCTTAAAAGAGATTATGGGGAGATAATCACTGCATTGCAATAGATGCGTTTTTTTAATTCACTTGAGAAAAAGTGAACAGAGGAGAAATTTGGATTGTTTTTCCAAGAAATGAGCACTTAAATTCCCCCCTCCCCCCCACCTACATCTACTTGTAACAAAGAGAGAACTTTCTGGACAAAACGTCTTATGACTGATCTCATCTGTTGCTAGATGTCTTAATAGTCTTGAAAGTTCACAGTTCAACACTTTGGGGTTGTTTTTTTTTGGCATCAGAGCATGAAAAAACCTGCATGTCTAGTATTCATCTCTTGTCATCCTCCCCTATTGCAGTGACTATGTGTATGTCTCTGTGTGGCAGAAAATGAGGGAATACAGATCATTATTCAAGAAGTTACCAACTAGCACTTTTCCTTCCCCTCCAGTCTTTCTGCCTCCCTATCCTGGAAGTATGGAGTCCCTGCCTCAGCCTACGGCTTCATTCTTTTTCCAGCTGCCCACAAAAGTAAAGAACCAGTGTGAGAGTTTGAAGAAAGAATCCGCTCAGAGGACTGAGTCTCAAGCAAAAGCTCCAGGTTGCAGACTCAGAAAGAAACTTCCTTTGGGGAAGGATCTGCTTCCAGGATTTGCTCGTCTCTTTTTCCTTGGGCAGACAGTTCTTGAAGCAAACAACAGGGTTGCAGGTAGGTAGGGCCCCTTTGAACTGCCATCCACTCAGGTGTGAAGGATAACTTTATGCTGTTTCTCTATGCTTTTTTTTTTTGTTGATATTGCCTTCCACTTCTCTAGGCTGAGAGAGAGAAGGAATGTGAACATTATAAAGAAAAAGTGTTGGGGAGAGAGAGAGGAGAGAAATGTTCTGGGCACTTGGAAAGAATGCCTTGGTGTAAGCTTCCTGTCTGTGGGTCATATTTGTACTTCGATTCTGTGAAGCACTAATGACATTCTTGGTGTGACCCTTCTCTAGACAGGAAACTAAGTCAAGAGCAGAAGCTGGTGGCTGGAGCCAAGATAAGGCCAGTGATTGTGTATGGTCCATAGCCACACAGTTTTCATCTCCTCCCTGTCTCTTTACACTAGTGCTAGGTTTGAATGTACAGTAAGGTGGAGATCGTCAGGTGGGTTTGAAATCTGACTTGATTCCCAGCACTGAAAAAGTTCCCCAGTTCTAAACATGTAAATACATGTCTTCCTTTGGAAGAGCCTGTGGCTGCTGGGTTTGTAATGTCCTATTCTTTTGTCCATATGAAGGAACTAGACTGGAATGCTCTAAGGGGATGTGCTGCTAACCCACACGATCAGCAATCCCTCAGGCCTAGAGAAAGGGAAGCAGCTCAGGTAAATTCTGCCCTTCTCGCTTCATGCTGTGCAGAGCAGCAGCCTCTTCCTTGCAAACATCGGTTGCTCACAGTCAGACCTTTCTTTTTTCCAGCTATGTGGTTGCTGGCACTGGAAGTTTATTCTAAATTCCTTTTTGATTTTTAGCAAAAGAAATCACTTGAAAACTGGCAATGAAATTCTAAGGAGATTTTCCCAGTACCTCTTTGGTGCTGAGTTGAAGTCATTTGGAACTATGTTACATGCATTATTACTTTGTTGCATCTTATGACTCTCTCTCCCTCTTCATTCCCTCCAAATTGCTTCAGGACACCTTCTAACCTTTATACTGCATCACAAGCCTTCAGCAGAAGATCTTATGTTGCTGGAAGATGACTGGGTTTGGATCTTGGCCTTCCCTAAGCAGGATCTCCTGGCAAAAAAATGGGATTGGGAAAGACATGGCTCCTTTTTCCATCACACAGAACCACCCTAGAAATGGAGGCCTAGGCAGAAAATTACTTCTAATACATCGTTCTTTAGGAAATGTTTGGCCTCCCATGGTCCTTTTGATACAGTGTCATATAGATATCCTTTATAAAATCTAAACCTGGCATCTTCCTATCTGAAGATCAAGTCAATAAATCTAAGATGAAGAGTTTACAGGTCTAATAATGTGATCGTGTCTTGCTGTCCATTGAATAGGAGATGCCATGTGAATCTGTGAAACAGGGTTCTGCTCTGGTTCAGACTGTTACTTTTGTAAAGCCTTTTCTACTTATATTAAAATTATTAGAAATAATATTAATAAAGGTTCTTGTGAAAATGGTATTTAGACTTCTACCTTGCCGGGTTTACTTAAAAAATAAATTTAAGCCAAAATGGCAGTATGGGAAGTACTGCATCTTTTGAGGTTTCCTGTGGCTTTGTGTCACAAGAAAAGTGTGTTGCAACTGTAGAGAGCTCTATAAAAGTGGAAATCTTAGATTTTTCTTTAAGAGTGAGAAGTTGTTTGTTAGAAAGCAGAAAGCTTTTAATTGTTTTCCCCCTAAGGGATTCTGTAGTCAAACTTAATTAAATGTCTTGCAAGATCTCAAATAAAAACCTTATGTTTGGCAGTAGTGAATAACACACATGCCTGTGTACTTGTGTTGTTCTCACTATAGGAAATTGGTTTCGAAGAATGGGACTTACTTCTGATGTTCAGATTAGGAAAGGGGAAAGTTTTGTTCTGAAGCTGAGTGTGAGAATAGGAGGCAGGAGGGTGTACCAACCCTCTGGCAGTAGGTAAAGAGCACTTTTGGTTTTTTTGTTTTCTGCTTCTGGCAGTTGAAGTAAACTAGCCAGATGCTTGTACTTGAATCCAGTTAATTTCCTAAATCAGTTACCACAAAACATTGTTTTTAAACTAATGCCTAGATCTTTTGTTCAATTCACCAGCTTATTTAAATTACTCAATAGTCATAATAGTCTCATGGCCCTGAGGCTACTGCTTCATGGCAGTTGTGACTTCTTACTATTCTGGAATGCATTGCAGTCTTAGTACATTCTAAAAATAATTGTTCAGATGGTGCTGTTTAAGTACATACTTATGTAGTGAGCCATTTTCACTGGACTTTCTGAAATTGGCTTTCTGTTGGATGACTTCTAAATATCTTATTTTGCTGTGATTTTCAGACTTGTTTGTCTTGCTGCTTCTGTGGTTATTAAGTGCTGAATTTATAACCTGGTATTTTTAGAGAACTGATAGTCACATGCCTGTATTAAACTGTGCAAGCACAGTAACACTTGTTAACTTTGAAGTTTAAAAAGAAACCAGTTTAATGTATCAAATTCAGTCCTATTATATGTGGAAATATGTATGTGAAGAACTTAAAATTGAGTAGCTGTTATAGATACAGACATGAATTGTGTGCTGAACAGAAGTGATCTGGACATTAATAGCTGAAGATCTGTGGGTCTCAGAAGTGAATTCTAACATTTGTGACTAGAATTTTGTGTCAGCAGTGCTTTTAGTTGAAAATACCCGTTTTTTAAATTTCTAGTTCATTTAAGGTCTGATATCCTTTGTGCCTTAGTAAGTATACTTACTCTTGCCTCAGCCATGGTTTTTGGTCATTTTGTTATGTAGTAGGTAAATTGAGGACTGTCAAATACTTACAAAACAGGTACTGAGAACTGTTTATGTTACCGTCTCAGTTCCTAAAATGGCTTTACTCCTCCCCATCACAATTAGGGAACAAAACTGCAAAAGCAAAAACCAAGCCTGTTGCAATTCTACCGTCAATATTTCGATACTTGTCTATCACCGTTGTGTTGGCATGTTTCTGTCATGCTCTGAGTTTTACAGCTGGAATCCTGGGTTCTTGATACACCCTTAGAATAATAACTCCTGCCTTTGTGTTATTAAATAATAAAGATATCTGAAACCATTTTCTTCTTGTTTATATTGTACTTGCCATAAGTGTATGTATTGAGTGACTCTTCTGACGAACTTCAGAATGCCAGGAAACATGGAAAAACACTGTATGATTTCAGAGGTTTTTAATGCCTGGTGCTAACAGAATTTCAAAAAACAGGCATATAAGATTGCTATTTTTCCTCTTTCTAATTTCTTGAAGATTTCTTTGATCATTTGATCTACCTAACTACTTCATGTAATCCTTAATGTTTTGATCAGCTTCTCCTAATTGTTTCATAGCTGGTCAATAAAATCCTGGCTTTTGACACAGTTTTTCCTGCCCCAGAAGAGCTGTCTTGTTTAACTTGAAAATTTTGCTTTCTTCTTTTCACCTTCTGTCCACCCTCTCTGGCTTACGCTGCAGCTCTTTCTCTATTACAGGATGCTTTGAGGAAATACCCTGTAAAGATAAGGAAATTTGGGGAAAATTCTTGCTGATGTTGCTACTTCAGCCAGAGCTAAACTTGTAATTTGTGTGAGAGATGCTTTGTCAGTTTGGTTTCAGGAAGGGAGATGTATCAAAAAGTGTTATTTTTATAAATAAGAAAATTAGTTTGATTTTATAAACAAGAAAGTGTGGCTAAAGGGCATAGGTTCTGGGGTGTTTCTATCCCCTTGCTTTACACTGAGGAGGTGGGTAACAAAATGTGAACAATTCGCTGTGATTTTCTGAAAGCTAGACTCGTTCCATCAGCAGTGGTGTATTTTGACTTGGATTTCATTCTTTCAGTCCTGTTTGCAGGACATGGGGATTTGAACAGGTAATATTTAAAAATTGAATGTCTGAACAAAAAAAGTTTTTACCGATTTTTTTTTTTTTTTAATTGAGGAAAGTTGGCTCATACCTTAGTTTATCACACATGAAAACATCCCTGAGTCTTGAAAGAATGAATGTGATTTAGGGGTAAGTTTAGAAAAAGTGGTTTTAACTGAAAGCTGAAAAAAGGCATTTTCTGAAAGCAGTGGTGACAAATGGTTGAACCATTCCAGTTTTGTTTGTTGCATGGACTTTACGAAGAATTTGCAGCTGCACGGCTCCTAGGACAGGCCCAAAAGTTGATGTCAGCAACATGAGGTGAGTTGGGCTGTTGCAGGAATTGCTGTTTTGCTATTTAAGTTGGGTTGTCAGTTTAAAGACCATATTGAGTTTGTGGTTCTTTTGCGGATGGCAGTGACACTTCCCTGATCACTTGCTAATTTTTTTAAGACTATAAATTTGCTTTTCTCGTGAACTGTATTGTACTGTTTGGTTTCCTTGGTTGCTCTCACGAATGGCTTTCCTTTCTCCGTGGTAGAAAGTGACGTTTCTTGTTTTTTCCGTGTACTGAAGAAGTGGAGATCAGGAAAATGTGTGGGTTTTAGCCTGGTGTTGAAGAGCAGTAAGTGAAGAAATTGTACCTTGCAAAATGGGTGTCATTTTCATAGGGGCAGGATAATATTTTCTTTTGAGAGAGGGTTGGAGAAGGTTGCACAGTTAGAGGTGTATGGCTTTTGGTGGTTTTTTTTTTTTTTTCCTGGGTTCCTACTTCAACAATTGTAACTATACCAGTATCTGACTTCCTCTTGCCAGATTCAGGTTAAGATATCACCTGTAATTCTGAAGAAAATAGCTTTTTAATAAACAACTTATATGGTTATAAATGGATTTAATGAGATCATAATTGGCCTTTGAAGATAGAAATGTGATTTATATGGATTTTCCTAAACTATAACTTTATCCTGACTTGAACTGAGATTTCTTCATTGGGGGGAATCGCTTTAGAGCTCACTTTAAGGTATTCTTATCCATTTGAATGTTTCAGAGGAATTTCCACATACCTGCTGCTGATGTGTTTATAACTTTTCAGAGAAGGAAAATTTGAGCTATTTTTTAAAATGGCTTCCTGGTCTCTGGTAGTACTTTGTATCAGATGAGAAAGCATGGGAAAAAATTGATTTGCAAAATCTTTGTGTGCATATATAAACAATAGAGAGATGGAATCAGACAGAAGTATGTAAGAGTAAATGAAGAACAGCTGACATCAGCACAGCTGCTGTGTACAGATGGAATGTTCCTGGGTGACTTCAGGATTACAGTGAAATTGAAGCTTAGTTGGATACTGGGACAGCAGAGGAACTGGACTAACAAGCAGCCAGCTAATGTAGGAACTCTTCCCTTAACAGGCAGTAGACTTGACAGAAAATCACTTGAAGCAGCTAAATCTTTTTTTTCCCCCCTGTAAGCAATGGGGATTCAGATTTATACCTTGTGTGATTAGGTTCTCTGGTGTAAATAGAGTATAAGTGTTGATTTGAAGCTTTATTACGCCTTGGGCAATAGTTGTGTTTATCACCTAGCGGTCTATAACTTGAGCTTTTTTTAAGGGGGAAATGTAGGGACAAGTTAGAAGGGCTTCTGGGCTTGCACATTTATTCTTACGTAACTTTTGAAGACCTTGTATATCTTGCAGCTGCTTGAAATAAGAAACAGGTTAAATTGGTAAGAACATGGGAGTGAGGATATTCAAAGAAACAATTTATATTAGTTTCTTTCCTTATAAATTAAAAGCAGTGATAAAAATGAGACTATGCTCTACATCAAAAGCTAAAACATTTGTTCTAGCGCATTCTCAAACTTTTTAGCTTTTCATGTGTTAATCTCTGCTCAGTTTTACCTTTTATAATATCCTAGAGTACAGCTAATGTTTTTCATAAATTGCTTGGTCGGTTTCTGAACTTTGTAAGTGATATCTGTTTGGCACACAAAGTCATTTAGAGTTTGAGGAACAAGAGTACTTTCTCCTGTTGTGTATTATACTGATGATGTTCCAAGAAGTGATTTTAATTTTTTTTTTTATTGTTCTCTTCATACTTGTACAGGTGACACCTTGTAGATCTCTGTTCCCTTGTATTAGTGCTAAGCTTTATCAAAATTTTTTAACTATTCTTCCCTGTACTTAGATCTGCTCTGAAGATTTTTCCCATTTATCCCTTTTGAATGAGTGCACTAGTCAGGTCTCTGATACTTCCTTTTTTAACTAGCTCAAAACTGTTGGGTTTTTTAATAAAGCAGCTTTGCAAATGAGAATGATGAACAGTAATGCTACGTTTGTTCAGAGAATAAAAACTTTTGTTCCCATGTCAGTCCTCACATTGTTCTCCAAAAATACATGGGACTTGGAAGACCTGACTGTATCTCCACTGCTAGCAGCCAAACCAGTGCTTCCAGTGTGGCAGTGCTGAAGCTACAGGACATTTTGTTTGTCTCTCCATGGCAACATTAACACCCAAATTCTTGCTTGTAGTTGAACTCAAGTTACTGTTTCAGATTAATTTTTTGCCTCCTTCAAAGACTTTTTAAAAACTTGAAATTTTGATGACAGTGTAATAATGATGCAAAGGCTATCTGCGCTTCTTGCCATTCTATACAAATTTGCCAGTTCAACATTTTTCTTTGGGCTTCAGCGCCACATATGAATGGATGAGATAAGTCTTGGATCTTCACGTGCCGTTGCACTTGAGCAGTGAATGGTGTGTATTGCCACATTTTGTCGCCCTGAACTGCCATCTGTGTTGTGTCCCTCCTTAAGTGCCTGCTGTTTCAAAATCTGGCCTGCTTTTTGATTCTGTGTCCTTTTTACTAAAGAAATTCTCTTTTCTGCCTTTCTGTAAATACCAAAGTATATGCAAGGTATTATGGCCTGACTAGCTGTTCCTGTTTGGTTCTTAGCATAGAATATGGAATTAGATTGGAGGTGTTTGAGAACCACATAGTAATCATTTGGTTTAGTGAATAGTCTCATCAATTCGATTGACATGTGACATTCACTTATTCTCAGTTCACTACTTTTTGGAAACTTGGTTTTTATATGGACTTCACTGGAATAAGTCGTGTAGTGACTGGCTTTCTGTGAGGCAGGCATTCTTGTCGCCTGAAGGAATTTTTTTCTGCACTACCTAAAAGAAAATGCAGTAAAACTGCTAAAGCCATGCTTGTTCCCTACTTCTTTGCTGCTGTGTTTGCTCATTAATTTCTTATACAATTAAGAGGTTTATTTATGTAGCAAACTCCGTTCACCATTTGGAGAATCCATGCAGGTCAGATAAGCCTGGAAAATTAATTGCTTTTTGTATGATCCATTGCTTAATTTACAAAGTACATTAATATCAATAAAGCCTCACCCTGTATCAAAACATAGGAATTTACCTTTCAACCTAAAATGACAGTGACTGTAATATACTATAAATGCTGTTTCCACCTACCCCCTCAAATCTGAACTTCAGATTAGCCTGTATAAAATATAGGGTGTAATTATTTTCTCCTTTTTCTCTCTATGCCAAGGAGACTTTGCTTATTACATGAGACCATTGGATGGTGTTTCAGTGGAGACATAACTAATCTGTTTTATAAGGCAAGGGATTTTATTTACACTCCAAATTAATGTCTATTGTTCCTTTGCACCTAAAGTTGAAGATTGTTCCCTCAAAATTCTGACTTAAACATAGGCTGTCATATAAAGATTTTAGTATGACAGATATCCCCCTAAGGTAGAGTTTTGGGATCTGTAGTATAAAGTATGGTGTCGTGTGTGATACGACTTTTCTTTTTAACATGACACAAAAATAATTACTTTCAGAGATTGGGGATTGTACCCTGTTGGAGTTTTTTCCCTCACTTCTTGAGGTGTTTTAGAAAGGAATAATTTGTATCGGTGAACAGTGTGAAGCTTTGTTAGTGAAGATCACCAATTTTTAATAAGCCCTCTGCCCTTGTTGCGTCATTGCTGTCTTACTTAGCACATTGACCTTATTTTCTTTGACTATGTTTGTAGTGGTGTCTTCATCTAAAGACAGTAGAAAGAGTATTTTTTTGTTAAATATTAGAATGTTTATATGTTTGGTTTTTTTTTACTGTGCTATTAGTGACAATTTCAGCTGTGTCAGCCTTTTGCTGAATGAAGCCATTCTTACCGATATGGGAACTAAGTGCTTTTTCAGTGCTTTTTGGTAAACATTGTGCTCTTGTACATAGAAGTGGTAAATTAAATACAGATATCTTATTAAAGAAATGCTTCATGGCATTAGGCACTCTTACTGACCTTTAAAATGAAAGCTAAACCCCAAATAAGCTGAAACTAAAACAACTAACATGACTGCCTGCAAAAAACCAGACTAAAATAATGATTTCTGTGAGGATTCTGGGAGAAGTAATTCCAGTGGTCATAAGGAGGTTGGGTTAAGGATGCAGTTGACTACTTTTAAAGTGAGGTCATTCAGTGAGAGAGGATATTATTTTCTTCAGCTTCAAACCCATTACTTTTGGTATCTTTTTAAGTGCTTAGTAAGTTTAAAAAAAATGGATTTATGTCAACTCCAAGCTCCTGCAGCTTGTAAGAGTAAGTTGGAGTACTGAATCTATTTTTTCTGTGCAAATGGGATTATGTCTGTAGATAAACAGATCCATAGCTATGTCTGTCTAATTCTACAGCTAGATAGAGCAAGTTGGTGTGAAATACAATTTTTGTGAACAGCTTTAGGGATTCAGAACTTCTGTTTCTTCCATTCAACTTTAAAGATTATTGAAACCAGCCTCTAATAATTTAGTAAGCGTTTTAAAATAACTTTGCCCAGCTTTTCAAAACGAATGTTATTATACTACAGTTACCTGTTTTTTGATTATTCTGCATTAATGTATAACTGAAGAGGTTTGTCCTCTCAAGGAGCAGTGGTGTCCCTCTGTCACTGGAAGCTTTTTTTGCCATCTGTTACTCCTGTGTGCTGCTTTTTTGACTTGACCTGAATGCTCTTGCCCTGTAAAGGCGGTGAGGTTTAAATGCTGAGCACAGAGTGATTAGCGAGGCATTAAGTCAGTTAATTCTTTCATTTTTAAATAAAGTATTAACGTGGTTTTGGTGGTCACTGATGTGCGTTACAAGTTAAAAGAGACGGCTTATGTAAGCAGTGTGGATTTCTAAACCATTTGGAGTTTTTGGTGGTTTTAGTCCTCAGTCTTAAACTGTAGAGTTCACAGGAATTGAGTTGCTGAATCTGCTTTCTCATTGTAGCTATTACAGTAATGGACAACAGGTATATTACTAGCTTGTTTAAAGATGAAGGTTTTAAATGAGTTTGAGTGTGTAAGCCTTGTTCTGTAAATGTGGTTTTTGGAAGGGATTTTCCTGTTCTATGAAACAATGCTAGACTTACTAGGCAATAGGTGGCTCAGTACCTGAGTGGTAGTTCAATGAAATTTGAAATAAAGTGGGTTAGAGCTTAAGGAAGTGATAACCATGTCCTCTAGATGGTACTGAAATAATATAACCTACAATCTGGTTTTTTCCATGCTTTCAAAACTTCAGATATGGGGGACTTTAAATATTTCTCAGTTACAACCATAACAGTGTTTAAGATTAATACCAAAGGTCCCACTGGAGGGGAAAATAATTTTAAATTTATCCTTTAAAAGAAGATTCAAATGCTGAAGAGCATGAACTAAAGATTTCTGCTTTGAGAAGTGCTTTTTAGTCCTGAGACCATCTGTAAAAAGATTTTTCATAAAAAGATCTTGCATTAATCCAAGAATTCAAGAGAATTCATTAATGCCACTCTTTATTAAATAGAATTGCAGAATATTCCAAGTTGCAAGGGACCCACAAGGATCATTGAGGGCTCCATGGGGGAAGACATAAGAATTCTGTATGGCTTTAACAGAGGACTTCTACTGCAGGGCAGCCTCCTTTAGAGGTGGCTGCTGAATTTTCATGGAGATGTTGTGGTGCTTTTGGATAGACAGGCACTATCCAACACCGTTAACTTGCAGCTTCTTAACCTCTTAGGACTTGTTTTGATTTAGGCTGTTGTGAGTTCTTGCACCCTTGAAGGACATGCTGGTATTTCTGGTTGACATAGTTGCCTATTATATGCCTTGTAAATTATGGGGTACCTTCTGACTCTAAACACATGCTTAATTAGTGTTGCTGTTGCTTGGAAGGATGACAGTGCATAGGGCAATGCTTTTCCCCCAAATGCTGTGTTGAGCAGTCCTGCTTGTGCTGTTAATTGGGTCTGTTCTAATATCTCACCTGGGGCATATTACCAGATTTTGGATTATACTAAATAATTTGTTACAGCTTGTTAGAATGGATGTTGTAGTTGGGGCATGTGTAGGGAGAAGGAAGACACAGACTTAGGGTCAAAGAGTTTCTGGGAACTCTTAACAATTGTGTAAGACTTGGTACAACAACACAAGTACTCCAGGTTTATCTTGGCACCCTCTCCAGCTGTATATCTTTTGTGTGAAAGACCATTAGTCATGTTTCTGGATGCCAGAATAAGATAGAGTTTATTGCTTGGAGATAGTGCTTCACTTGCAGAAATAAATGATTTCTGCTTATGCAGATACATGACAATGTTACACAGCTTGGTTGTAACTTTTGAATTGTCCTAACACACATCTGAGGCTGACGTTCTTGGGTTTGACCAGTCCTTTTCCTAAAGCTTATTTTGATGTTATGTAGACCAACTGTAGGTTCTCAACAGGTTAGTTATTACAACAAAGGAATCACAATATTTACTGAAGAAATCTACTGACTGCCTTTTAAAGTAGGATTGAAAGTGTAAGTCTGCGTAGGAAATGGTCTCTCATCCGTAAAGACTTTTTTCCTTCCATCATATGTATACTTCGAACCAAGTACCACACTCATGATTTTACATGAAATGAGAGCCCGCACAAAGAGTAATTAAAATAATGTTGATAGAACAGACTCTTGGTGGTCAGTCATTTCCTTTGTAATCTGAGTGCTGGAATCTCAACAGTTGGAGAATTTAAAAGTTTGTGTTTCTCTGATAATCACTGGAATTGATAAAATTCTTTTTGTTTCAGTAATATTTCCCTGTGAGGATTTTAGGCCATGCTAGTAACTACTGCCTGTATCTAAAGACAATTTCTTGAAAGGCCTTTTTTTATGCCTTCATGTTATCATGGTGATATCCAAGTTCTAGCATAATCGGATGTGTCAGGACTTGGCATTAATTTTGGTCCAACTTGTTATTTTGATAATGACATTAAACTGGTACAAATCTGATGCTATCACATTCAAATTCTAAAGTTGTCCTAGTCTGTCAGTACATGAATAGTTCTCCATTGACGCTGATGGTGGGAGCTTTGTTTCCATTCGTTTATTCTTGTATTGAAATGTAATGTAGGTTTATGATAGGATTTAAAAACCCATGACCGTTAATCCAAGTAAGCATATATAATGTACTTAGAAGATTCTGTCTTGTACCACTTGCTTCTAACTCTCCCTGGAAAGATTCAAATATGTAGTCTCTGGAGTATTTTACATTTTAACCTGGAGACAGAATTGATGTATAGTCCATTATCCTCAGACTTCAGGCCTGTATGATGCCAGGTAATGCCATTATATGCATATTAAATGTGTATTGTTCTATAAAACTATTTAACCTGAAGAAGCTGTTATTCTGCTTGAAATGTGTTTTTGCTAATGTTCAGTGCATGTCAAGTAGACATTGTAGGGCTGGAGAGGTAGGGAGTTGTCCTTTTTCTTCAGCCTTACTCTTTCTACTTCTGATTCTTGCTGACAGCCAAATTTTTAAGAACATTGTCCTGAAAGCTTTTTCCTTTTTAAAAGAGCAGCAGTATTCTTCTGTTTTGGCAGCCCACTTCTACTTGGGCATGTAGGACATTGGTCTTGCCACTTCTTCTTCCCTCTGCCCCAGCTGTAGTAATGTTGATTTGCAAGCAAATTGAAACTTCCTGTCTCATGTTTAACATAGAAAAGAGATTCTCTGTCCTAGGACCTTCCCAAACTATGGGAAGAGGTCAATTTTTTTTTTTTTTTTTTTTTTTTGCAAAAGCAGCTTAAATCTGTTATCATATCCTCTTGTGTGAGGTTTTTTCCATTTATGTCTGTGTTGGTCTTTAGGTTGCAAACAATGATGCCACAACCTCCCTGGCGATAGTACAGGTGGGAAATTAATAATCATGAGGGAAAGATCAAACCAAAAAATAAGGCAGCTTGCTAGGAATATCTGGTATAACCTAAGCATATGGCTGTGTGGGTGGCCATAGACTTTTTGGAGCTCCATGTTTAGAAAACTTGCCTAACTAATATTTGGATGATTCTCTAGCTAGTAGAGTATTCAATTCCAGACACTTGGTAATCTGAATTTTTGTAGTCACGCCCACTGTTCCAAATTCCTGTCATTCATCTGTCTATTTTAATGTGTCTCTTGTGGAGTAGTTCTAAAATTGCCCACTGTTTTGGCCTGACAAATGGGAATATGTGAGCTCCTCCTGCTGCTGTTCAGCTTGTGTATGGCTGCTTATACCAGTGAAGTGAGATGACGGTTCTGCATGGAAGAATGGTGCATTTAAAACTATATGCTGACTCTTCCTCTATGTTTGATCTTTCTATAGCATTGGCAGACAGTCTTTCAGCTCATCACTGTAGTGTTGAGAGTGTTTTATTTATTGAGATTTTCACAGCCCCTCTAAAGTTCAGCCTTTACAAACTTGCTCCCATACAAAAGCTTGTTTTACTCATCCTTAGCAGGCTTGCCCAGCCATGCTTCCTCACTCAGCTTGTCTAGCCAAGCTCATTGCTCCTTCAGAATATGAATTTCTGTAGTGTTTTGCACAAGGCAGTGAGCCATTTAACAGTGAGACTTGGGAAGGGGG
>VRYO01002772.1:30790089-30819521 GCA_009812075.1 Sialia sialis
TATATATGGACAAATCCCATGGTCTACCCAGATGTGCAGCTTATAATCAGGTGCGGCTGTAACTCAGTAACAGTACCTCTGTAGGTAGGTTGTACATTATGTCATTGGGATCAAATAGTTTGGAAATCATGAGGTTTTCATTCAAATAAAACCTCTGCTTTTCAGAGAAAATGGAAAGGAACAAGGATCTGAAAGAGCTATCAGCCCATGTACTGGGGAAGGAGAGTGCAGGCTTGCTGGAGAAGACAATATGTAGGAGGCAGTGGAAAAGGATAGCTTTTTACTTGTAACAGAAACCTAGCCCTGCTTTCTCTTTGTCTATTCCTCTTCCATTTTCTAATTAATTTTTTTCTTCTGACTAACTCTTTTTGTGTACATGAACAGATTTGCATTTTGCAGCTATTGTAACCACTAGGTAAGGAGTGATGAGTTCTTTCACCTTCTAAGCATAAAATGGTGTTTCATGGATTCCAGATAATGTCTGCAGTTATAGTTCTGCCTTGCTGAGCTACTGTGTAATTAAAACTTCAGCTTTCCTCTTATCACCCAAACAGCCCATATTTTTTCAACTCTTTTACAGTTCAGATTTCTTAAATACTAGGGGTGAATGAGTTTTTGTCATCCCATGATTTGGATAATTTATCAAAAGTTTTTAAAAACTTGTTCAGTGTTAGTTATGTGGGTAATTCTGTGAATTGTGAACTAAAAGAGTTCCAAGTCATTTATTTGCTGATAGCCAGTGTTATGTGAATACTGTAGGGTAGATCATCCCGTTGCTTAGCAATAATATTAACAGTCGTGAGTGTTTATAAAGCAAATATAATAGGATATGGTCAACAAGGTATGTGGTGCTTTTTGTATTACTTAAGTGTCCTGATAACTGTTGGAAAACGTTTATTAGGGTTACACATGAGCCAGCACCTGACACTTAAGAGCAACAACTTGAATAAGTAAATCTGATAAATTATATGCCTGTGTTTTTTAATCTAAACCCCCACAACTTGAAACAAGTGATGAACATGATGATTTTCCAAATACAATAACTTTGAACTTTGAAATGTTATTTTCATGACTTCGATAAATACTCTTGTAATGGCTTTGGCTGTTCAGTCTGGAAATACTAAGGGTGATAGGTTCTGTGATTAAAAGGCTTGTCTCCATGTGCACAGCAAAGCCCTGAGGCACAGCAGCGGGTGGGGGAACCCGGTAACCTTCTCAGAGAAATGAACCCCCTGACCTGGCTCCTGCCAGGGCTATCACTGGAGATTGTCAGCCCTTGGGGACCTGGGTGACAGACACTTTAGTTAAGGGAGGTCAGCTTGCAGACTGGGAAGGGGGTAAGAACATTTTGGAATTGTCCACAGCTCAGAATGAGATGTTTGGGGAAGGGATAAGGAGGGATTGGTGACTTTATGGGGAATGAATCATGGGTAAAATAGAGGAGCAAAGGGAGCTGCTTGTGTGTAAGCAGGTGGCTGGTCAGTATGTTTGTGTGGCCATGCCCTGGCCTCATCAGCGCAGTCTCATTAAGCTCTTATTGTTTTATTGTGTAAGGGGCTCAATACTGTGTGTGCCTATAGGGGTCTCAGTGCCAGCAGCTCAGATCTGACCATGGGTCACAAGTGCCCATGTGGCAGGGTCAGGTGAGGGGGCGTGCATGTGGTGTGATGACCAAGGACTGTGAAGCAGGAGAGGGAGTAGAAGGGACTTGGGAGTGGCCATGAAGTCCAGAAAAACCCCTGTGTGTATCTGTCTGATACCAGTTGGAGGAGCTGGGAGTCTAGGCCAAGCGCTGGACTCTGGGGTCTAGCTGAGACCCCTGTTAGTGTGTGTATTTGTGCATGAAGTAACTGGAGGCTCTGGGGACCAGCTGCTGGGCAGCTGGAGGGTCCAAGGCCACATCCCAGAGGGCTCTGTAATGAGTGTGTGCATATTTGTGAGGCGTCTGAGTACCAGTACCCAGAGTGGGGCCACGAGGGCTGGCGTGCCCTGTGGTGCTAGCTGGGCAGACCCCATCTGCTGGGCAAACTGCGAGCGAGCCAAGGTCAGTCATAGTGTGTGAGTGCATGTGCGCATATGTACGTTTTCTCCTAATGGACTTTCGCCCCGAGGAGCTGGAGGAGGATGATGGTGCTGGCTGTATTTACCGAAGTGCTGAGTTTGCAGTGACCTGTGCTGCCAGACGTGTGCCTGCTGTGCACGTGTTTTGTGTGTGCCTGTGGGGAGCTGTGCTCAGCCTCACTACCAGGCCAGAACTTGGGGTAGGAAGCTGGGGCTTTGGTGCCTCTCCTGCTGCGCTGCTGGATCTGGCAGCTACTACTCGAGGGCTGTGGGTCTGAGAAAAAGTGGCAAGGCACTGAGAAATCTCTCCTTATCAAAACTCAGAATGATCATCTGAGATAATTTACTTCAGGAGATACTGATTGCAGTTTTCAAATGTACTGTGCTGATGAAGCATGTAAGAGAGATCATAGTATAATAGGAAATAATTTCAATGTAAAGACTTAGATGTTGGGTCCGACAGAAAGTCGTAAGTCTGAATGTACACCATTTATAACTAATTTGGAACATGTAGACAATTCAGAATATAAAATCCGGTTTAAAATACAGCTGTTAAGTATGGCATATCGTGTTGGACAACACTGTTTCACTGCTAGACCTCTACTAAGTGCATTTTCAGAGGTTAATGAAATCTTTTTGGTAGTATGTTATTGTTATTTGTTACCATTGCACTTTGTTTTGGGCCACTTAGGCAAATTCAGGGTCCTAAATTTGACCTTGAAACCTGTTACATGCATGTATACCCTAAAGCAAAATCCATACAGGCAGCATATATTGAAGTATCTCCATTTTCTGGGATAGTTCTCTATTTTGATTTAGTGGAGGTTGCAAGTCTATAATCTCTGGAATAGTTTAAAAAACTTCATCTGAAGAGAAGCCATCATTCATAAAACCTTATAGATACTTAAACTGCTACATAAGTTTAGGCAATATTACTAGTAAGTTGACAAGGTTTTAAAAAATACTCTCTCAGCCACCTGTTTGACTGGAGGAAATAGCTATTAGTAAAAAAAAAATCCCAACGACCACAGTACAGAAAACCGGGAAAAGTGAAAAGCTGCTTGAAGCAGTCAGGTGAATGAATGTTTTATGCCGTTGTGCTCTGTGAAGCTTCAGATACTGTGCTGCAAGGCTGTTTCAGAATGTCACAGGCACTGTGTAAATAGGTTGTTATATTCTTATACCCAGTACAGATTCACTACACCTGTCCCTTTTTTAATTTTGTTTTTAAAATGAGATCAGACCACTGACATTTGGCATCATTCACATCTTATCTATTTTAAAGTAACTGATGTGGGGGGAAAAAGAGGAATGGCTTGCCTCATACAAAGTACTTATTAGTAAAGTATCAGAATGACTTGTGCTGTTTGCGGGGTAGTATGTAGCCCGGTGGCTAGACTGATGTAACAGTCAAAAAGAGAGTTAAAAGTCTCTTATATCTTAATGTGGAGTAAGTTAATGCAATATGTAAAAGCTGAGGAAGCTACTGAATCTGGAAAGAACGAGTTCATTCAAAATATGTAGATTGGAATGCCTGTATCATGAAGATGTAAGGAAGGGTCCTCTGCTGAACTTAAAAATCAAAGAAATTACATGAGTTTTTGGAAACCAGAAGTGCCTTATCTTTAAGTTAAAAAGCCAAACAAACAGATACTAATTGCAGCAGAAAAATCTTTTGGAAAGAACATGTTATACAAACCAAGTTTCTGAGGAGTCTGTAGGCAAAACAGAGTAAGAAGACTTGATATGCAAAATTACTCGTGTTCTGCGATTAATTATTTTGGGGGGGGTATATATTATCAATTATCTAGTGTAAAGGATTATATTTATCCTTGAACACAAATGCTTGCGTGAGAGTTCAGAAAGACTGACAGCCCTGTGTGACGCCAGTGTATTGGAAACAAGATTTTGCAGTTCAGATGACCTGCGATATTCTGGCTCTGGCTGTTAAATATGGGTCAGCTCTTTGAGAGCTGTGGGAAGATCTGAGTTTTGGACAACAATGAACTGATAAAATAATGGTGGTGCCTGATTTTGGTTTTTGTTTGTTTGCTGAGGATCATAATGGGCACACGTTCTTTCAGCCTTTGAACATTTTTCCACTATGGATACACAGTATTTTTCATTTGTTTTGTTTCCTGGCTCACTTAGCAGGTGAAGCGTCCTGCTCATCACTGGCAACTAGATACTGTGGTTCTGTGGTGGGATTAAATCCCGTGTTATGGGATTCAGAAGTCATTAGCTTCATCCTCTTTGCCCACTAAGTACGGAAATAAATGTTTTCCATTTTATGTTCTGTGAGCTTCTACAAGATACAGCTTGACTTCTAACATGTGTTAGTATTTAATCATAATTAAAAAAGGGTAGGTCATTTACCTGAATACTTAGATAAGGACTTCTTTCTTGTCTATGTAGTGTCTGCTTTCTGATTAGTCACTTTAAAATGCAAACCACTGGGGTATGGGAACAAATGTCTGCAGTAGTTCTGGATTCAGTTTCATGATAATATTTTCCCTTCTACTTGTTAACATAGTTGCATGTCTATTCCTGCCTTCACTGATCTTATAAAGCTATTGGTTCTTTCCTATTCTTGTTTGCCAAAAAGTCTTAGGCTAAATTAGTTGATGAAAATGTCTCTATTTTGCTGATGCTGAGTCAGAAGTGTTTATTTAAAGATGATGAATTTAGCAATCATCAAACCATGTTTAAATCATCAGGAATGCTAATTATAGATCATCCAACCTATATTTCTGAAATCCTTAATGACTTGAAGTCCAAATCCTCCTTGCTTAAGTTAATAATAAATGCATTGGTTTCAGTTGGAAATGGGTGACTGTAGTTCACAAAAGATAAAAGTAGTAATTATGAAGATGAAGACATAAAACATCTTTCCCATGATATGGAGGGCAGAGAAGCTGAAGTTCTCCTTTAGGGTAAGAAAGGAATATAAACATTTTGAGATTCTTTCAAATTATGTATATAATTTTGATTATTTTATGTTTATGATGCTCTCCTGTGTTTTGGTATATTTTGAATATTCTGCCATTCTGATTGGTAAATTTTTTTCCTTAATTCTCATGGCTTCTGTTATAATTTTTATTAGCTAATATTTGTGGATCATGCTGTTGATTATGGCTAGGTTGAGGGTCATTGTGGGGAAGAAAACAAATCTTCCATTAAGCCTTTACAATTTATTTAGCACTTTATTTCCAGTAAGTATTTATAATGGTAGTGTCCTTTAATAGATAGGGGAACATTCCATTGGAAGCTAATTCTGGGACAAAGCTATTTTAGAAAACAATGGAAAGCTGTCTTCTTTGCACAGTTACTGACTCCTATAGTAAAGTTTGAGTCTAAATCGTTATCGTATAATTTTTGTCCATTACGCATGATTAGGAAATATCCAGATTGTTGTGCCTGCCTTTTTTTTAATCTGGAAATTCCATTTTCTTAATTATTGGGAAATGTAATAACATTGCAATGGTCCTGACTGCTGTTGTGAAGCAGAATTGTTTCACGGAATGTGGAAACCTATTACATTTTCAGAGACCAAAATACCATTGTTTCTGCTTTTGCTTTTAAAATGGATGGAAACCTGGGTACTTCCTACTAAGAATCTATGATGAAAAGAGAGAATATGAAGTATTTTAATGTCTGTCTAATTTAGATGAAGAATCTGCCTATAATTGTGCCTTATCTGATTTCAGAAACTGATCACCAGTTCTAGGGAAAAATTTTGTTCAGTTCAAATTGGCTGGAAAATGATTCAGTGCAGCTTCCTAATAGGGAATCACTTGGACTTAGTGGACCCTTACATGTTATGCTAGCTGGTGTTAAATAAAATTAATCCAGAGCAGGCAGGTACAATTACTCTTACTTAAGTTACTGTTAGTGTCTGAATTCAGGGTGTTTATGAGTGTTATTTCATCAAATTTTAAATAGAAATAATGAGTCTGATTAAATAGAAATAATGAGCCCTGATACCAGGGCTCTACTGGTATAAAACAAGGCATTCAGTATTCTTTATTTTCCAAAGTGGAATGTGGAAGAAAAAAAAACAAAAACAAAACAACAAACGACAAAACTAAAACCCACTGTAGACAAGATGACACGGTGGATGTGTTTTAGGGGCTGGGAAAGCAACTGCTGCTGTGACTTTCTTGTTTCAGTATCAGACAGCAGCTTTAGGAGAAATGGTACAGAACGTATGTGAGATCGAATAATGCTCAATTTGCAAAATTTATATTTCTGACAAATGTGGGAAATTCTGTGCTGTTAATAAATGCAGATTTAATATGATAGTATTGCTGATGAAAGGCGGACTTCATTGCCCTGATTTGCTAAAACTCTCCTTTCTGCACTAGCCTACTCCTTCAAGTTTAGTTTTACATGGGCGCATGTAAAGGTAAGGCAACCTTAAGATGTTTCAGGTTTCTGAAAGCTTTGGGAAAGAAATGACTGTGACTCCCCTGAAAAGAATGTGTTTTATCAGAGGTTTTCTTTAAATTCTACCCAAGATTCAGAGATCAAATATACACACATTTTCTGATACCAAGTGTTTCTCATTTAGTGTTGGGAAGAAAATAAGATTTTTATCTTGATGATGGGAAAAACCCAAGTCCCAGCACCTATTATCTAATTCTCTTCAGTGAGTTCCTGTTGTGTCAAATTACCCATGGTTACTTTTTTTCTTCCTTTTTTTTTCTGTGACCTGAATCTCTCAAAACTTTGTGACAGCAGGGGATTGTCACCTCATTAAACTTTTGTATGGCTTTGGAGCCAGGACAGTCAGTGTTTGAGAACAAATGAGTCTGAGCATCAGAAGAATGTTTTGTGCCTGTATAGAGTCCCAGTTCATAACTGCCAAGTTTAGGCAACTGCTTATCTTTGGGCTATTCTTAACCTCAGCAAACATGTATTGCAAACATTTCCAGCATGTCTAACCTTGCTGTTTAGAGCTCAGTCTAGAGTACAACTTCTAAAAAAAAAAAAAAAAAAAAAAAAAAAAGGAAAATTCCATCATAACTTTGTGACCATCATGGTTTTGGAACGTAAATACCAGTCTTTAACTGTTAGAAGCTATAATATAGAAAGCTGTGCTTAGTATTGGCAGCGAGTGCAGAAAAAAAGTAATTGGTCTTAAAAGACTTCAAAGAAAACACTTAATATTGTACTTATGTAACACAGAGATTTTGAGAATAATGTTGAATGGGATGATGTAAGGCTAAGATACATCTTCAGTCTTTATGTAACCTGCTTGTGTTTTTTTCTTGTAGTGATAGCAGTGTTGATTTTTACATTTCTGATGTTTCTCTTCTGCTGTATTTTGCTTTTGACTTGTGACTGTACAGAGCTATACCCATTGAGTTACTAATTCAATATAAACCTTTAAATTTTAATAAACTACTAATAGTGGTTTAATTCTGGCAGCATTCATCTAAACACTTAGACTGAAACAGTGGTTCAGAGTGACAAATTAGAAAGCAGTCCCAAGCTACACAGGTGCTGAGCTTTGTGAACGTGGTCATTTGAGTATTACAGAGCAGCACCAAAGCATATAAAACTTGTGTGTTTTTAACTTCAGACCAAAGTATCTAAATCTTGCCTGCGTTTTAAGGGTTTTTTTTGTGATACTGTGTATATGTATGTTTTACAGATGTGCCATTTGGAAAATTATTTCTACTAGTCATGAATGTTTTGGATCAGTCTCTGGGGATCTTTTTTACATAGCATTTCTCTCCTCAGTTTGGATGTGGCCTTCTTTCAATGCTGTCTGCACCCTGGATCATGATACCATACCTAATTACAACATAATTGTTTGTGGACGTTGTTTTTAAATATGTAATTGGATTTAATTAACTCAATCTACTGATACAGTTACTGTGAATTCTTGAGGTTTCAGGGTACTTTGGAGCTAGGACCTGGCCCTATTTACATTTGCAAGGCAAGAGAGCAGGGTTTCATCTGAGACAGTACTACAAAACCTATTGCCTTCTGTGTGACTGATGTATTTGATGGTGTTTTCACTGCCATGTCTCCCTTTGATACCCTTCCTGCCCTAGTTCAAATGCAATTTGGACATTTATGAAAAGGTTTCGTGTGCTGAGTTTCTTGCTCTCTTTGACTATTTCCTTGATCACCTTTGCCAGTAGAAGTCTGAGGTCTTGAGACCTTCCTGCTTAAAAACATCCTTGAGGGAGGATAGTTATACTTTTTATTTTTCATTTTAGTGTGGACTCAGCTTAAACTGTCACAAGAAAATGAATATGACATACTAAAGGCTAGTGCTTCTGGCTGAGATTCTGGTTTACTCTCCAAACAAGAGTGCAGAAACAAATAGCTGAAGTAATTTTTCAAACACAGCTTAATATAAGTTATGTTCTGACAAGTTGTCTGCTGTACTTTTGTGACTCTACTTTTGATGAGCCATACAGTTTTTCCTGGTTCTCATATCCTAGGGCTGTAGTATTTTGGGAATTGATTGCTGGTTCTTTGGATAATCTATTCTTTTCCTTTCTGCTATTTCAGAAAAGAACTTGTGCTGTTTTAGTTGAGGGTGGGGATCATAAACGTGTGGCTTTTGCTGATCTGAATTGCAAGGTCCGTGTGAAGTTTGCACCATTTTTGTTCATTGCTCTTCACCATTCCTAAAGCTGAGTCTTTTGGATGGCACCTTCCAGCTTGTGGTGCTCTGTCAATATAGTGGTTCTCATGAGCCTTGGGCTCTGTCTATTCTTGTACCATTGCTTCAGAAGGCAGCCTCATGCAATTTTGAACTCACCTTCATTTGAGCAGGAGGTTGGACTAGATGGAAGCCAAAGGACCCTTCTATTTTTTTTTTTGTTACATTGTAGTTGGTAACACCTGTGTTATATTTAACTAAGTGGTTTTGGAGTCTTGCATTCTACCTGCTTCTTTTCATTCCTTTTTTCTTTTTATTGGACTTTCCATGTTATTATTTGTTCCCACATGCTGAAGGCAGAAATTTTCAATTGTCTAACTTGTAAAACCTATAGCAAGAGACAATTAAGAATTGTCTATCAGTGTTCTTCCCTGTGCATCCTGGCAAAGGTCTGTTTCCAGAGATTTTTCTCATGAAGAAAACTCACTGCCTGCTTCACTTTTTTGTGAAATAGAGAGTAGAAAGAACTCAACTACTTCAGGAAAGCTAAGATGAAATCATTGAATAAAACATTACTTTGATCGTTTAAAAGTATACATTTGGGTTTGATCAGATAACTTGTGGAGTCAATGTGTTGTATTGAAACTACCATAGTTGACGAAATTCCAGGTTGGCACAGTAACAAAAGATTCAGACTCTTGTATCAAATCCTGTTATGACAGTTGATTCAATACTAAATTTGGACGAGTAGGTTGCATAAAGTACCTGTTTTTCATTGAGTTCACAGTCTTGCAGACACATCTTTTTCTGTGCAATACTATCTTCCAGTGCAGGTATAGGTAAGTCAGTGAAGGGGGAAAGTGAGATGAAGGAGGGCAAAAAAACCCCACAAAAAACCCCAAACAAAAACCAAGGCTTGATCCCTTGTTTTTGTGATTACCTTTGTCATTTCTTCAGTCACTTGAGTTTCTGAACATATGGATCTTCTTGTGAGTTGGAGTGATTGTTTGAGGTGAATCCAGATGTTTTTTGATGATGTTGTTTTGTCTTACAAGCTTTCACGCTGCCAGGCTAAGAAAACTAACAATAGTTTCCATTAATGCTTGACCTGGCAATGTGTATGTTCTGCCTGTTCAGAGGGAAGGCCAGTGTTACTAACAAAACAGTGCTGACATCACTTTTATACTAGTGATGCTTTTGGCAGTTGAAGAACAAGTCTGTTGGCTGATGCTTTGTTAAAACAAACAAGCAGGAAAAAAAACAAGGAAGGAAAAAACCAAACAATAATACCTTCTAGTGTTTGTGTGTTCTTAAAAAGGAAAAATACTAAGCTGCATGTTCACCAACACTGAAAAATGGTTGTGCAGGGGAGTACACTCTGTTTAAGCTAAACAATTTTCATAAAGAAATGCTAAAAAAAACACCCCATAAAGCCCGATTGTTAAAAGTACATTCTAGCAGTAAAAAGTCTTGAAAATGAAGACTCTAAAATCTGTGTTCTGACATAAAACCTCAGTTGTATGCACTGTGTTCATACCCACGCTTGTGTGTATTTTCTTAAGCTAGTTTCAGCAAGGGCTTGTTTCTTGTGGTATCCCTGGGAACAACGGCAGGATTTGAGTGCACAGCATCTCACCAGCTACCAAAGTTGGACTGGGTTGGAGGTGAGAGTGTGATGACCTTTGGCAGCTTCTGCTAAAACAGGGTTGTTTTTATTTCCTGCCATATACTCTGAAGCTGGCCCAAAGGATAAGGGTCCTTTCTCAATAAAGCTGCAATGCTGCGGCTTTGCATTTGTTGTGGACTTGTATTGCTTGGAGGTCATTAGCAAAGGAATAAATTTAGGGGTTTTCAGGAAAATATAAGAGGGAATCTGCTAATCCAATTTGTATGAGGTTTTCTGAGAAGTGACTATGGCTTTACAGTGGAGGAAAAGAGATGGTTTCCTACATATATTGTCAATTCAGTGTTTAGGAAGGAAAACAAAAAATAGGTCTCTTATTTATTATGCCTCCATAAATTAAAACTATCCTTTTCTCCTTTTTCACAAAGTGTGGATTTTCTGGTTTGACACCAGTATCTTGCTACCCTTGCCTGTGGTTTTTTTTGCTGGTGAGAGGACTGAGGGGAGGGGAGCACATTGATTTAGATCGACTTGAATTGGCAAGCTTGGTGTATTGCAGCCTGGTGTATTGCAGGCTGTCTCCCAAGGAAAACATGGTGTGCTCAGTCTGATTCAGATCACTGTCTCCTTCTGCCTCCATTCACTAGCAGGCTCCAGCGATCAAAGCTGTGGTGGCTTCCGTACGTGCAGGACCAAAGAGATTTTTCTGGGCTTCTCTTGCATGTGCACAGGCTTAAATATTTGGTGAAAGGGAAAAACCAACAGAGGTTTTGGCCTCAAGGTCTTTTTAGACCTGGAAGTGCAATGAATGAACTGTTGGACACCCTGGGGAAGAGGCTGGTAGTGCTGGTGGGGTTGGTACAGCATCCTGGAGGCACTCCCTTTCTCATGGCTGTCAGTGAAATGAGCTGCTGGTAGGAACATGTCCCGGGGTAAAGGTTCCGAACCTTCCTCAGAGTTCTGGTCGGACTGTGTCCCTGTGAGCTTTTTCTTGGCACTCTTTATGCAGTGGGGCTGCAGCGAGAGAGGGCTGCTAGGCGGGGATTTGTAAACCGGAGGGAGCTGTGTGGCCCAGGCCTGGGGACAGTTGTGCAATGGTTTCCCACATCCGACTGTGCTCCGCCGGCATCCACAAAACCGGCTTTCACTGTCAGTCGGGTTTTATCTGCTCTGATGCTCTTATTTATATACCCAGTCTCTGTGTAAACCCGAGATATTCCTGTGCCAGCGCGTTATCGCTGTGGATGAAGGCCAGATAGGCGAATCGTTGTGCCTCCGTTCTCAGGCTGTTTTCAGGGAGATAACGCCGTTTTCTTTAGGGAGGAAGGAGGGGGAGCCTGGACCGCTGCGTGCCGTTCTGTGTGCGTGTCTCACGTTTAATGTGTGTAGTTATTTCTCCGCAGCAGGTGTGCGGTGGTGCCAAGCGCGCCTCGGGGCCCGCACGGGGAAGGGTCCCTGGGCCGGGGCCCTGAGGCGGCGGCGCCCGGGCCCGCAGCGCTCCCTGGCGGCCGCGCCGAGGCGGTGCCGCCTTCCCGGCGGCCGGCCGGTCTCTGCCCGCTGCTCGGCGGCTCCGGGAGGGATGGGATCCTTCCCTCCCCAGCCCTGAACCTGTGCGTAGTGGGCGGGAGGGTCGCCCCGCAGGGCACGGCGGAGCGAGGCGGCAGCAGCGCGGGTGCGGCGGCGAGTCCCGCTCGCAGCGGCGGCGCGGGCGCGGCCGGCAGATGGCGCTGCTGAGCCACCGCCGCCTCCACTCATCCCTGCGCAGCGCCGAGGCGGGCGGCGTGTCCTGAAATTACCGCTCCGAACTGTGCCCGGCTCTTTCCTGAAACTACCCATCCCAGCGGCACGGGGAGCTGCGGGGAACGGGCTCTGCTGCTCCGAGCTGTGCCCAGTTTAATGTTCGCAGGGGAGACGACTCGTCTCTGCGAGGCTGTGAATCCACGACTGGCCAAACCACGGCGGAGTGGGTCAGGGCAAGGCGCAGTGATGCCCTACAAGAATGCAGATTCCATTTGTACATAACAATTCTGAAATGCACTCAGTAAGTTAGGAAGAGCTTTCCACTGACCTTATATATGGGTTTCTTGGGAGGACAGGATTGATGGAAGTATTTAATAGCATTAAGGTTGCTTTTTGCATTTACGTATCGTGGTGACTATTCCATTTTCTTCTGGATTGATTCTGCAGAGTCCTGATCTTGTATTTCCTATTTAAATTTCAACTTAAAAGATGCTTAGAGCTGGACTTCCGGGGCAGAGTTGTGAGTAGGGGCTTGCGTGATGTCTGCAAGATAGCTGTGTCTGATCAGAGAAATGTCTGCCTCTCCAAGCCCATCTAAAAGAGGGAAGCACCGAGGGAAGGAAAAACAGAAAAAGCTTGAAACCTGCCAGGGCAGAGTGATGTTCAGCTGAGTCTGCAGTATCAGCAGTGTGGTGCATTAGAATAAATTTTGCTCGGGTATGGTATTCTCAAGGTATCCTTAATTACTGCAATGGTTGGATTGCTCCCAAATTGGATGAACCTTGTGAGAAAAATAGTGAATGGTCTAGACCTGTATTTATATCTTTCTTGTTTGAGTTCCCAGTAATAAACAAGGGAAGCTTTTCTGTCTTAGCACGACTGTTACAGGTAATTCCACATGTAAAGAGCCCTCTGGGGGCAAGGTTGGTGGTGATAACACTGAGCTTTTCTGCACTGAGAGTGAGGAATTTCTGGTTATGCAAGCAAGCATTATGCACTTGTAATTCCTCTTTTTGGGCACAGTGTGCTGTATGGGAAGTTCAAGAATATGTGTCTTCTTTGCTTTTCTCCAAACGTTATGTTATGCACATGGTCACAGGACGGCTTCTTGTTTTTGGGGGAGATTTTGTTTGGTTTGGGGGGTTTTTTGGTTTTGTTTTGGGTTTTTTTGTTTTGTTTTTTTTTTTTTTTTTTTTTAAAGCTGCATTTGTATTTTAGATACCTGCTTGCAGTGCTGATATTAGTGGCAGCTTCATCTTGCTCTAAGTTGGTGCAGAAGTAAAATAAAACAAAGGAGTGTTTGTTGCAAAAATGGATTATTTGTCTTTTATGCTTGTTATATGGAAATGAGTGTTTTATGGACTGCTGAATTATTATATGACAAGGACTTTGAAGAAGAAAGTAGGCACATAACTGGTGAAGGGAGTTTAAAATCAGCCTGAGTAATCACTTGCTTCAAAAGCAAAATCTGGAATACCTTTTAATCCTAGCAAGACTTTCTTTTATGCACAAGTGGTAATCTAATTTTATCTTAATTCAAGGTTGCAAAAAATAATCGGCAGAAATGCTAAAACAGCAATCAGATGATAATGTTCCAGTTTCTTAAGGTACTTTTTGCTGTGTCATTGAACAAAGGTTCAAATCTTAAAAAAAAACTTAATTTTTTTCATCTTCAGTGGAAGTTGTTAGATACTGAGCCCTGTTTTTGAGGTGTTGAAATAAATTTTAAAAATGTCTGAAGCTAAAAGTATTTTAAGGTTAGTCTGTGTAGCTTAAGATAACATATAATGATTTTTCCTTGAGTTTTTTTGGTTGGTTTTTTAAATCTTGTTATCTCTGGCTTTCTTAAAGGTTCCAGATTGACCTTTTTGTGTTGCCATAGATCTTTCCTTACAGTATAGTGTGCTACTAGACTCTTTTCTGCATTTTCTACTGAGACAGCTGCAGCTCAGATTAATTATGTATGCTTGGTCTCCATAGCCTTCACCTTCTACCCATCTTCTTATGCTTCCCTCATGCTTTGAACTTCATTCCCAACTGTATCTTCTGGGAATAGGGGAAAGGAGAACACCTGGAAGGTTTACTATGTGCCAGTTTGGTAAACCAAAAGGGAAAAGTATCTGAAGGAATAGAGAAAAGAATTCAGGAGAGGTGGGAATGGAGAAATGGATGGGTTCAGAAGCCAGCACAAAGTACAGGAGCACAAAAGATGCTACTCAACACCTTTCCTGTAAGGGTCTCAGTTCGAGTAGCCTTGTAAAGTCACAGTACCAGTAGTTGCTCTGCATAGTAGATTTTAGCTACCAGAATTCTTTTATGATTTGGGGGGTTTTGTGTGCTTGTGCTTTGTTTTATTTATGAGCTTTCTTTTTGGCTTATGCTGGCCGAGTCTGCTTTATAGGAGGGAAAGATACAGTAATTTCACAATTATAAGCCGCACCTGAATATAAGCCGCACCTTTTTTTTTTTTTTTTTTGGTTAAGCGAGGATCCAGGTGTAACAAAGTAACAAATTAGTAACAGAATCACTGCCAGCTGGGTTTGGTGTCAGGTGCTCAAGTTGCAACAGTTTTCATAGACCAGCCAAGCCTTTAAAGGCGCCCTCCCCGGCCAGCTCTCGCTTCCGGGTTGGCATTTCACTGGGATTTGTCCATAGATAAGCTGCACCTGAATATAAGCCACACTACTGGGGTAGGCTGGATTCTTCAATGAAAAAGGTGCGGCTTATATTCGTGAAATTACTACTTATAAATGCTAACCTTAGTTCAGGATATTCATTCTGCTGTTTCTGTGATAGTGGAGAAAAGGCAGTGACCCTGGGTGGATGTCTATTCTCTAGACATCTAACCTTGTCTATCCTTAAGTGAGCTTTAGAAACACCACTTGATATCTAATATGTGAATTACTTTTACTACGCTTGTGAGCAGACCTTTTTTTAACTGTGCACTTACCTTGTAGGGTGCCTTTGAATGGTCCACACACAGTCACATGTGACAAATCCATGACTCTAGCAATACTTTTGAATAAAATAACTGAATAATGTTGTGTTTGTGTCCATACCTTTCTCTTCTTAGCTCAAATAATTCAGTCACTTCTTGAGTGACCCTGAAATAACAGGTTTAATGTTAATTGTACTTGCTGTTGTGTGTCTCTTAATATGATAAGTCAATTATAACTGATTTTTTTTTCTCTTTTCTGCTGTTGTTTCTGCCTGCCTGCTTATCTCCATTGGAATGTGGTTCTTCAATTGTTCTGATAAACTTCTGACACAGGTAAATACCAGTCTGTTTGTATCTGTATTTACTGAGCGTGCCCTTTGCTTGGCAGTGTGCAATGAATCTTGAATCAGACATGCCACGCAGCTGTAGACTGGGAAGGGGAAATGCTACTGAGATGATGTGCATCTTTAGAAAATATAATTAGCCAGGAATATTTATTTCCTTATCTGTTATTTCTTATTCCTCCCCCACTTTAACAGCAGTAAAATACCCAGCTAGAAAATAAGAAAATTTCATATTTGCTTTTTGGTGGTGTTTCCTGGGAGACCTTATGCTCGTAATGGAGTTGGCGTGTGTGTAAGGAGGGAAAAAGCAGCCTAGAAAGAAAAACATTTATACAGTCTCACTCTTCCCACTCTGCCAGTCAGTCCTTTCTGCCTTCACTTTTATATTGTTCACGTGGAGTAGCAGGTGGTAATTTTTGATTTTCTTTTGGATCCAGGGAAATGAGAAGGCAAAAACATGTGGGCAGGATGAAGTAGGCGAACCCTTCATGACAGTTAGTTGGAGCCCGTTGTGAAGTACAATAGTGAAATATGTGTAATGGAGTGAGAGTAAAGGAATGTTATTCAACTTGTTTTGTGTGCTGCATTCGTGCCTTTTATTAAAACACACAGTTCAGCCTTTGTCGATGGAAGGCCTGTTGCCATGAATGCTGAGCAGGTTACTTACATCTTTGGACTTAGCTCAGTATGTATGTCCTGATAAGCATCACTGCAAAGGTTTTATGGGATATTGAACTGCTCACCAAAGGGGAGAGTAATAAACCTTGGTTTAGGGCTTTTTTTCTCCCCCCAGCAGGCTTGGAAACAAAATTCTTGGTTCTTTTAGCTTGATAAATTGATATTCAGCAGCCAGAAGTACAGAGAGTTTTTGGAATACATTTAGAACCCATCATCCTTGCCGTCCTTCTGGTGTAAACAATATGAGGCATTGGGCATTATCAACTGCAGCTGAAATGCACATAGGTCGATAAACCGACATTGCATCTATCCATCTGTCCTTCCCACTCTAAATGGCTGTGCTCTGAAGAGCAGTGAAAATAGCAGCAAATTGTTCAGAGGTCACACAGGAATGGTGCTCTCCTGAAAAATCCTGTGGTGACCCAGTTAGTTGTGATTGTGGAAAGATGGATGTAGGCTGGGTTTTTGCTTTGAATGCTGTTAAACCCACCTGCACTGGAGGGCAGCTGCTGTGGTGGCTACCACAGGGGCTGCTGCTGCATGGCTGAGCTGCAGTGCCCCTGACAGGAGATCCTGTGTGCTGGAGGCACTTTGGTGCATGGCTGCAAAAGGCAGCACAGCACAGTGCAGGGCTGCATGCGTTGTTTTGGGAGGAGCTACCTTAGCATTGTCACCTTAGCCCTTTCCAGAGGGGTAAGATGAGCCATGCTGGGGTCTTGGCTAATGTAACTGGTTTACTTCTGGTACTTTAGGTTAAAGCATTTCTCTAGTACACTGTATCTGGAGTGTGAACTAAGGAGAGAGTTGTCACAGGCTGAATGGTTCTGCTCACGTACATGGAAAAGGGAGTTTGAAAGTCTGAAAGTTCTAATTTTTTTCCCTTTTTCTTCCTCTTTTCTAAAACTTGCCATCATAAGACAGTGATCCCATGGCATTGGTTTATCGGTGGAAATGCTCTTCTGCCAAGAGTTTTGGCAGCTGCTCACTGTAGATTTAGTTTCTTGATTCCTCCCTTCCTATATTTTTTTGTCCTTGAAAAATACAGCATTTTCAGAAATACTCTTTCTGTTTTCAGATGTTGTATTAAATGTACAAAAAAAAAATAGATATATATATCTGCTGTTACCTTTCTTTTGGGTATTTTTAGCCAGTAATTCCTTTATCCTCTTCGCTCCCTCATGCAGTTCCTGACCCTTCTCTCTTTAGTGCTCTGCTCTCCTAACTGTTTGGCTTGCCCTGATAACTTTTTCTCCCTCTTTTTTCCCTGCTCTCACTTGCTTTTTTTATTTCTAATTTTTGCTTCTTACTGTTACAGCTCTCTTTAGTTCACTGACTTGTTTTTCTAGTTTCCAAATCTGTAGTTTGATGGTTTTCCTGTGGTTCTGTTATTTAATATTTAATTCTATTATAAATAACATTTTTTAGTCTCAATTGTAGTGTATATAAAAATCTCTCTTCCTCTGAGATGCAGTGATACTCTTGAAATGCTTATTTTGGTCTCCCAAATAACCTTCACAGCTTTTTGCTCACCTGGTTACAGCAATTCAATTCAAGAAAAGTCACTGGTAATTACTGGCTATGGAACTGAAATCCCAGTTTCTGGCTTGAGGGATATTTCAGCGCATCTGAAATACTGTCACATACTGTGCTTCTGACTGATAAGGGAAGAAATGAAAATATTGTCAGAAGGCCTCTGAAGAAAATGCTTTGTCAGAAGCAGCTAATTTCAGAATTGCTGGCTGTTGTTACATAGCCAAATAAGAAAATTGAAGGTGATGATTTCCCGTCTTTTCTGAAATAAACATTGGCAAAGGCAGTCAGTTTAGAAGTATACTGAAATAGACACAGGGTAAGATATTCACAGTAAAAATAATGATGTATAGGCTGTCTTCCAATGCCTGCTAAAAGAGCTAATGCTAAATGTTAGGGTGTTGTTGACACTTGAACTGATGTAGATTAATCATTCCTGGTGGGCCACTGATGGGATTAGTGACAGGAAAAGACCTGTGTGGTATCATTGTCTCAAAATGGCAAGGTGTTCAGTTTGCCACCTGTGGTGTTATTTCATTGATGCTGTTTTCCTGTCAAATGTCTTTAAGCATTTTAGTAGGCTTCACAGCATGACTGAAGTCATTTGTGCAAGAGCAGGTAACACACAGAGCGCTTGTCACACCCTGAAGTTTCAGTTTCAGCAGCAAGCTACACCCTTCTTTCTTCTGCATGCACAGCACTCACCTTGTGCTGCTCATGAGAGGTCCTGGAGTGGTCCAGTAGCCAAATGCTTGGGCCTGGTGGAGTGGCCTTCTCATGAGAAGCAATGTGTTAATGTTATTCTGCTTTAAACATCAGAGAATCACATTTTAGCTAGATCTTGCCTTTCAGAATTTCTGACCTAGTTGAAGAAGAGAGGCAGGATAACAAAGCATTTTGCCTTCCATGGGGAAATACTTGGCATGGCAGAGAGAGCCCCAGTCCGTCTGGTCTCTGCAGCTTGCTTTGAGCAGTAAGGGTCATGTTTAAACTGCTGTGGTCACAATACCAAAAGGGCTTGGTTGCTCCTGTATGAATTGGTGATTTTGTAGTGTCTCAGAGGTGATGTTCTGTTTGCCTCCTTTTTAAAACAGGCTGACTTATTAAAAATAAGGAGGTAGCCTTATGGCTCCCAAAGCTTATTTGGCCTGAACTGCTGCTGCTTGAGTACAGGCTACTCTCTGAAATCTGAAATAAAGGAATAATTTTTAACTCTATAGCTGTCTTCCCCCAGATTTTCTTATCTTGATAATGGTTAGAACTACATTATTCTAAATCTTTTATTTACTTCTTTAATATGGATGTCACCAAATGCTCAAGGAATGTCTGCTGTAATTTGGTTTCATAAAGCTCCAGTATTACTGAGGAAGAATATCATAAGCATTGCTTTAACTGATTCCTGTTAGCTCACACCTAGTAATGAATCGCAGTTTGGAGGTTTAGGCAGGGCAGAGATTTAGTTTGCAATTTTCCGATGGAGATTTTGGATGGCCCTTTTTAATGGGAAGCTCCGAGTCTTTCTTCATGGTGCATTTGTCTGTTGAAACTGTGAGGCTCCATTTCATGGATTGTACAACTGGCAACTACAACTTCATAGTATTCTGAAGTTCTCTCTTGTATGCTTAGGTTAAATGCTGACATGTTTATGGGGGCAGAGTTACTTCCCCTGCAGTCTGGCTGAATGTCTGCAAATCCTTCATTTTTAATTCTGCATTCAGCTGATATAACATGTAAAATAAATTGATGTAACGTAAAAAAAAAAAAAAGCTGAGCTACTGTGCCAGTTCATGTTCATCAAGCTTCTTGTTAATCAGAGATTCTGCTGGTTTGTGTTTCAGAGGTGCTACAGCAAAGGAAAGGAACACTCACTTTAGACTAGGATAATAAACCATAGCCAGGGCAGAGAGATGCCTGCTTGTAGAAGTGGAAGAGATACTGGGCTTGTCCCCTGTAGGCTTAATCTCATTTTACTCATCTCCACAGTAAAAAAAGCAGTAACAAGTAACTATTCTAATTGGCAGTGTGTGTTCAGTATCAATGCTAAGAGTTCCACAGTTTGAATATGCTTCTGTGTGATTAAATGACAGAAGTTAAGTGACTTCCAGTTAGTAGAATGTAAAGCCCTCACTTGCAGATGGTTCACTGTGGTACTTGGAGAAGACTAACTCCTGAAGCTGCTCCTTCATGCTTGTGCTGGCTTCCAGGTGTTTCTAATGCGCATTCTTAAATCAGGACTGCTCTTAAGATTCAAAATCACATCTCTTTAGAAGATAGAGTGATTGATGCTTTATATTTGATAATTTAAAAAATGTCTCTTCCCTGGGTAATTAACTCCAAATAAACCAGCCAGAATTTTGCAAAAACCTCAGGACTATGTGATGGAAGTAATTTCTTTAAAGGAAAATAAATGGGCCAGCTCTTGGGAAAAAATTCTCTTGCATCATTAAACACTAAGTTATTTTTTCTTGTGCAAGAAGTCCTCAAGCTGCTGGTTGCTGGCAGGTTGGATGTTACCGTAGGAAAGTTGCATTTATCTGCTTGCCTTTTTGGGTTCTCACCTAAATGTCTGCCTCTGCCCATGCCTAGAAGTGGTTCCCAGGCTAAATGGATGTTTCAGTCCAGTGAGATCTTCCCCATATGTGCTTCTTGCTCTCTAATTCAGGGAGGATTTGCTTTTCAGCAGTATATATAGGGCTAACAAGATGAACATGAAAATTGAATGTAAACTAACAGGCTTATCTCTTTGTAACTGAAAGCCATACCTTTGGTATCACTTGGTGATGACTTTGAGGGATGTACAAGACAATTCCTCAGATGTTCAATTAGGATGTTAATAGCTAAAGACTTTTTTTAATACCTTTCAGTGCATCATTAAGCAATCTTCTCTAACTGCACTTCGTTATAGTCAGGCAAAATATGAGGATAGCAGAAGTACAGCAGTGATTTTTGCTGCTAGTATTTGGGAATGAGGTACTTCCTGGCTTGTTGTCCATGTTCTTGTCTTTCTCTTCAGTGCTTTGATTTTCAGTACAGTGCAGGTGATTTTTGACAGGTTTTTTGGGTTTTTTTTGTGCTCTTTACCTTTCCTTGTCATCATTTCCTTTAATAATCTGGCATGGATTGCTTTACTCATGGCAATATTTTCTGAAGTCAGTTTTAGTTTTTGTGTGCTGCTGTTGCTGATTAGCAGCCTTGCAAAACCCTGTGCCAAAGCACTCCATGAAGATTGATTTAAAATAGGAGGGTGCTAGGTAACAGTGCATTAAAAATCCTATAGGTAGGATACAAATGATGTATGAGATCTCTCATAAGAGTAAGCACTGTAACTTCATATAAAGGTTTCTTTGCTGTATTTGTAAAGTAGTTTTTAACCCCTAAATATCTTAAGGATTTCATGTTTGTAACTTCAAAGTTTCTAGAAGAGCTTGAATGTCTAGTATATTTTGTGCTTTATCAAGCACTCATAGGCACATCCGAATTTTAAATTTACTCTTAGTTTGTTGCATCAAGTCAAAATTGCTGTTTGTTATCATAGGGTACTTTTTGTCTGTAGTCTAAAGGTTGGCTTTATTTTCTGCTTTGTTGTATGGTGAAGTCTGTATTATTCAAACAGTCTGAAGTCCTCTATAGAATGTAGAAAGTGAACCTACTAAAGGTTTACCCCGTGAAGGTATGGCAGTTTAATCAGTGATGTGTGACATGCTGAGGAATTTGGGCTGAAGTGCTGCACTTCATTCAGACTGATGTTAACAGTAAGTTCTGCTGGATGAATGCCAGATTCATTCACTTACAGGTTAGATTTAAACTATTTTTATTTTTTTTTTTTTTATTTAAAAGCAAAACTGTCAAGGAGTCCCACAAATCAAGAATCTTGAAATAGGCTGTCTCCTCCCCTTTGGACATGAGAGCTATGGATGGGGGAGAACCGAGGTATACTCTGATGCTCTCATGCATGAAATCTTGTTTTTTGTTTCATTAAATGTTAAAATTTGCCTCTATCTGACATTCTCGTGTACCCAGAGTGATAATTCATCTGTGCACAATCTGTCACTTTATATAAGAGCCAGAATAGTTCAGAACAAAGAAAGGAAAGCATAGCTTGATGCTGAATTCTTGAATGTGACAGGAGAAGAACAGAGATCCTTGTACTTCAGGCATTTTTCAGTTGCAGCTAGAGGCTATTTTTTGAAGCAATAAAAATACTCAATCTTTTAGTTAATCTAGTTGGTTTACAATTTCTTTGTGGTTTCTATTACCTGTAAGTTGTTGACTTACACATAACTGAGTAATGCTTTTAATTACCTGAATGCACTAGAACCAACTTTGTCAAATTTATGGGAAATGCTTACGAGAAAAATTACATAGTTGTCAGAATACCTGCCTCTGAAGCAGGTATGTTTTCACTTTAATTTTTGTTTTCAGTCTGGTTACTGACAAAGCATATTCTTTGCTGTCTTTTTTGAAAGTGAGAATTGGAATTGATAAAGATTCCTCTGGGGCACAACCACTCCCCAGATAAAAAGTTGATTAATTTGAATCAGGTGTTTTTAGATCAGCAGTATAAAAACCATTTTCCTTGACATAGATAAAGAAGTAGTATCAAATAAAGTCTGTGAGAGTTGCTTTCCTGCAAAGTCATCACCAGAACTGAAGCTGAAACATAAGGAAAGGTGATTGGTGTTACCAGAGACTGTAACCTGTGGCTTTTCTTTGTGGGCCCAGAATGAAGCAGGCACATGTATGTTGTAGTCCCGCATAAGACATGCTTATGTGTATATATTTGCTTTTCACTTTCAAACTGACTGTGATGTGGCTTCTTCTAATAAGCAGAGCAAATTACAAGAATTTTAGCAGAAATTCATGAGAAGGATGCTGCAAAGATAACTATTTGCAGTATCTTTATTTGTGTGTGAATGTGAGTTGATAGTACAGTTATTAATCTTTCATAAATTTTATTCAGTGCTTAGACTTGTGTCTCTTAAGAAATTAGTTTCCCCCATGCAGTCTAACATTTAGTGGTCTTTGTGGCTGTATGGAAAACTCAGTTTTGAGTCAGAACAGCTTTGGAGCCGAGCGGTGTATTAGTCAGATGTGGACGACTTACTGGACCCTGTTTTTAACTCTCATGACACAGCTGCTAGTGTGGTGGAGCTCCTGTTCAGAGGGCATCTCGGAATAGGAAAGGAGAAAGTAAAGACTGGAAAGGTTAATGTCAGTGCTTTTGTCCCTTTCCCACTCCAGCATATGTCACTATGTATATAGTGTCAGGCATCCTGGAAATCACCTGTGACCTGTGCACATACTGTACGCACAGTAGGTATGGAGAAAGATTTTACAGGCAACCAAGATGGCAAACAGGATGTTAAACAGTGTTAGGGGAATGGCATCTTAAAATCTGTCAGCTTTCTTGGTGCATTTCTAGCGCACAGACTTAGCTGAGCCTGACTGCCACGGCTCAGCTGTGTAGAAAGTCTAACAGAGGTTGTAGAATATCTGATATGAGATTGTGTAACCAGCATGATTCATTAGGAGTTATTGCTATACCAAGTCTCCAGCTCTGGAAGGATATATGAGAATACCACTCAAAGTCAAACTGTTCTGGTTCAATTTTTTGGAATTGGTTTTGAGCAGTCTTCTAGTCAGTTTGATGCTTCAGTTCTTTAATCAAGATTCCCATACTATAAGTAATATTTTATTTTGTATACTGAAGTTACTCAATAATAGTGCATCAGACTTTCTCACTAGTTGTTTATTGGTGCGATTGCTGTTTCCTTTGTTCCGTGTTTATTTTCCATTGAAGCCTGTTGGCTTTGATTCACATCCCTCTTATATGTGGTTGTATCCACTTGAAGCTTTCAAGAGTAGCTCTGCTTTCAAAGTAAACGTGACTCTTTTAAGGCTGTTATATCCATCTGCCTCTTTTCCAAGGACCAAGATCCAGGAATACAACTCCTCCACCATCTGAGTTGTCTCACCTCTGTGCCTTTTCCGTGTGAGCAAGAGGAGAAGGCTAAAATCAGCCCTGAGTGTTACCCATTCCCATGCTGTGCTGAGATGGACTTGATGTTATAAGAGAAACATTTATTGTAAAGTCTAACTTGTCAACTTCAACTCCTTGGTGTGTCTTAAAAGGAACATTGTGCTATATCCTTGTAAGATAGGCGCAGAAGGATCTGGGAAGATTGTTTAGAAGTATTGTGCCCTCCTTCACACTGAGTACATCCGAAGCGCCATTTAAATTATCTGAATTCCCTCCAGGCTTTGGGAATGGGGAACTAATCCCACTTTACCCCTTATTTCCCAGGGAAAACAATTTGCATATTTACTTTGCTTCCTCACTACCTTAAAGAAAATGTTCCTTGTGTGTGATGGTAGACTTCTTGGTTCTAAGTGGAGTTGGTTTTAGCTCTCCCTTCCTCACCCAAGCCAGACCTCTTTCTTTTTTATTGTGTAACACCTATTTCTCTTGCTGTCAATCACCTCTTCACTGCCTTGACAAGGTACAACAGAAGTACAGGTAAATAATATATGGCCATGCTCTGAGCCAGCTGACAGAGGGCAGGTCTAGATTAGATTACAGGGAGAAATTCTTTACTATGAGGATGGTGAGACTGGCACAGGTGGTCCAGAGAAGCTGTGGATGTCCCATCCCTGGCAGTTTTCAAGGTTGGGTTGGATGGGGCTTTGGGCAACCTGGTTCTAGTGGAAGGTAGCCCTGCCCATGGCAGAGGGGCTGGAACTAGATGGTCTTTAAGGTCCCTTCCAACCCAGATCATTCTATGATTGCAAGAACTTGTTTGACCCTTCCATTTGGTTTCTTTCTAACATATTCTTGCAAGGCAAATCTACTTGAGGAGACACATCTGACATCATTTTAGCAGTCAGCAGTAAGCCCAAGTAACATTTGCTAGGCTGGGTGTCTGGTTTTGTCTTGCATTTGTTAGGTCTTGGTCTGATGGAAGGGTGTAACCATTGTAATCAATGCCCATGCTTTCTGGTGTGGTGGGAGTTCCTGCACACATACTGCAAATGGCTGACTGTTTCCCTGGTGAGAGGTTCTCTCTCTGCAGCTTGCCTGTGGAGTAAGAAAATGAATCTTCTTTGCTTCTCTGCAATGTACTGTGAGTAGTCAACTCCTCTTCCCACTGAAAAGCATTCAACAGGGTCAAGAAAGGAAAGTGCTTATGTTGAAGCAGTATTGGATAATGGTATCTATGCATATAAGCTCATAGTTACATGGCAGAGTTACTACAATGCACCAGAACCTCCTTGTGGCAATCTGTGTTTCTGTGAGGAAGAACTTGCAGTATTTGATTGAATTTTGGCTTGATACATGATGAGTTGCTATCTTTATCTGACTAACTAGATACATGTCTCCAGCTCTCATCACTGGTTCTTTTTTAAGTAGTAGTGACGGACAGATTTGTGTGTGTAAAATATTCTCTGGCAAACAGGCTGCTGTCACTTTTGTGTCTAATTAGAATTGCCATTAAGCCTTAGAACTTTGATTTGAGAAACAGTACAAATTGAGCTGCCTCTCTCTAAGCAGAATTAGCTACCTGGAGTGATTAACAAATGCTTCACAAAAAGTGGGAGCAAGTTGAATCAGCTTCAGAGTTGGCGAATTTGGCACTGTTGAGAGAAGATGCATTTGTTTGAGATTTGAAAACGTAATCATGAAGATTTTAATCTCTTTTGATGCTTTATGTAACAGAACACCATGTGACCTCAGGATTGTGGTGTCACTGTTCGCCCTTCTTGTTTTTCTTGATCGTAACCAACCAGTATTAAACTCAGCAAACTTTGAATTGAAGCAAGTGGATAATCTTTAACGGGCAAGGCTTTGCAATTCTTTAAAGTGCTGTAGAATTCAGGACCCGTAGTTAATAGTGGAATGCTAATGCTAATCTTAGAGCCACCAAGGACTGAGAGGTATTTCTCTGACCCTCCGTCTGGGGAAAGCTAATCAGCAGGCACTAAACAGATACATCAATGAAAGTGGCACTTCTCCAGAAACAAGTGCCTGACCAAATAATCATGAAAGTGTTATTCTTGGAGCTGCAACAGCATCTGAAGAGGTATTTGTAAAGTTTTTAATATGTAAATACTTGATTTATTTGTTTTATTTTTGGGGGAGGTTCCTTTTATTTTGTTTGTGCAAGTATTTAGTACTTCTAAATCAAGATGCTTGGCACTTGTTAGAACTATTTCAAGCTAGGAACGTCATACTGGTTGAGAATGCTGTCGTGCAGAGTTGATTACTTATTCAGTGAAAATCTACGTGCCTTGAAATATCTTTACTGTGGTATTTTAAATAATCCATTTAAGAAAACATTTGCTTTTACAGTGCTTTTGTTTCTTTTTAAAAAATGTTATTCCACTTATTACAGAGCCTAAGTAATGTAATATTAAACCAAAAAAGAGAATTTGAAAAAACAAGATTTTAAACTCATAATCAAATAAGTTTGTATTCATTCAAATACTTCTCATAGATAATACGCCCTATCTTCTGTACTGTCACATGATTAAAGAAAAGTTTAGTTAATCAGTCTTGTTAAATGTTTGGAGAGCATTGAAATACAGCTTAGTCTTCCGTAACCGCCTTTTCCATATTAACAGTGAAATATGAACTTCATATTTTTGATGTGGCTCTTTCTAATGTTGAAAATAAATACCAAGTAACTTGGTGAATTGGAAGAATTATTTTACTGACTTAAAAATATATGACAGTGGAGGGGAAAAAATGCCCTGACCCTTCACGTTAGAGAGTTGTTTTTCTGTGTGCAGAAGGAAAATACCCATCTGTTAGAGGGAGCATGGAATTTGTTCCTAACTTCTGATCTCTGAACTGTTGCTTTTGTTATGCCACACCCTTAAAATCTAAACCCCTTGATCTTATATAAATGTTTATGTATATCAACTAATGCATTTAACTTCATATTTTTTGTCTTGTTATGTTTGTAGTATTGCCTGTGGAGAACAGCTTTCCTCTATGAATGGTGTCACTTTAAAGAATATAAAATTACACATTAGAAAACTTTTTCTTAAAGCTCCATTTTAATTTTTTCACTAATTGACAATTTCTGAAAACATGTTGAACTTTCAAATGAACAGTAAACTTGTAGTAAATTAATCTGGATTCTTGAGGATAAGTATAATGGAAATACCCTGTAACAGCAATTTTAAGTAAAATGGAAATATTCTATAATAGCAATTGATATGTAGTGGCAACAGGTCTGTTATTTGTGAACAACACATGTATACAGCAGTGACTGGTATAATATATTTCTGAACAAGGGAGGTAATATTAATGAGGTTGATTCCTCCCATCAATCAAACTATTCCGTAGAATGTGTAATGAAAAAGGTGTGATGGAGTAGACTTGTAATTTTCTTTAACCTTTCTGCATTATTAAAAGGTTTTGTTGTGACCGACTTACTGATACAAGCAGGAGCATGATGTAGCACCTCTAGTCATAAACCGTCTGCATCTGTTAGCATTATACAGAAAATGTGGACAGTTTCTCCTGTAGTCTTACTCTGTAAGTTACTTTCTATTTAATTGTCATTTGGCTTTGTTTCCTCTAGTTTCTCTTGCAGAGATGCTGGTTTTCTCCTGGTTGTTGTTCTGTGAATTCAGGTTGACTGGTTGTTGTGTCATCATAAATAGCAAATGGTAAATGGCCATTGCAAATGGCAGCCTTTCTTGGCTGATATTGCATGTGGCTATATGGTTTTTTTTCCCGAAACTGACCATGCTGGATGAATGGGTCAAATACAAAGAAGCATTTAGATTCTTCTGGTGTAGATGCAGAATTTGAGAGTAAGTGCAGTTTTGTGTGGCTTTCTGGAGAAAAGAGAAGCAATTCTGAGGTCAGGCATCTACAGTAATTTCACGCCTAAAAGGTGCACCGGTGTATAAGGTGCACTTTTTTTTAAAAAAAAGCAAGGATCTGTGCGCAACGAAATAATTAGTAACAGAATATTGTCAGGTGCTCAATTTGCAAACATTTTTCACAGATTGGTGTAGCCTTTAAATGCAGCCCCAGGTGCCCTCCCTGTGCTGCAGCCCCAGCTCTCCCGCCAGCCCCCAGGCCCACTGCCCTCTGGCCCTTGGCCCCGCCCAGGGCTGCCATGGAGGGCGGCCCTGGCCCCGCTTGGGACTGGGTGGGCTTGGCTCAGGTCAGGGCTGCTGCAGGCTTGGACTTCCAGGTTGGCAATTTTCCGAACTTTGTCCATGTGTAAGGCACACCGGCGTATAAGGTGCATTTCCGGGTTTGGATCAAAACTTCAGTCAAAAAGGTGTGCCTTATATGCTTGAAATTACTGTAATTGAAAACTTAGAGGATATGGATAGAGTTGGCGAATCTTTTTCTACTTACAGTCTTTGGTCAGGGGCAGTTTAGAGCATACTGAGGACTTGTACTCCTAATAAAACTAAACACTTTGTGTATTCTTCATTTTAAGTTTGGCTGCTAGAATGAAGTCCAATATTCAGAGTTTATTCTCTGGAGCTCCATCAAGTTGTTTTGGAAAAGTAATCCCTAATGTCTGTGGGCTGTTGGGGAGCTGTCTAGCACTAGACAGCTGGAAATTGTGATTGTATGGGTGTACAGGAGCTCCCGCCTCTTATGTAGTGCAGACTGCAGACAGGTGACTCTGTCCACTTTGGGTGTACACCACCATCTTTCCATGTTCACACCAAAGGAATGGTGGTGTGGCATCCTCCATGTTTCTTTTTGAAAATTGGTTGGAAGAGCAGAAGATGTGAGCAGGGAAGGTTGGCAGAGATAAGCACAGGTTAGAAGATGCTTCAGCCTTTGGTTCTGGCATAAACTGGAAGGAGGGAGCTACTGGATACACCTGCTAACACTTAGAATGGGTAAAGTAGGCCATAGTTGAATAAAATACATGAATATTGAAGGCAGGTGTGAAAACATCTGTCTTGCTGTTATATTTAGGTCATCCCCATCAGAACATCAGTAATTTAAATTCATTTAAAGCATACCTGAGTGATGGGCATCTTGTCTCAGGTAGACTTGACAATGTTAGGTTTTACAGCTGGACTCAATGGTCTTAAAGGTCTTTTCCAACCTAAATGATCCTATGATTCTGTGATATCAAGGGATAGAAAACCCACTGTATTTATAGCTAATGTTCTTACTCTTTTTTAAAAAGAGACTTTAATTCATCATTAGGCAAATAGTAGCTAGTTGTACTCTAATATGAAGAAATAAGTCTGATAGCCCCTTAAACCTACTGTTTTCTCTACTTGAAGGTAATTTTTCAGTCAAGTCGCATCTCAGTCCTCCAAGGATTTAAAGGATCCTTTCAAGTACCTTGACATCTTTCATTCTTATCAGTTTAAGTAAATTCACCCAGCCTTGGAATTGGTTTAATGTTTCTCTTCTTCAGTTTGATAGCTCATTTTAAAATGCTGAGTTCTTCAGAAATGGGGCTGAAAAACAGGTTTGGGCAAACTAATTTAAGTCAGGAGCCTATATTAGTGGCAGCAGTGCTACCCTATGACTCAGACATTCACTTAAAAATATTTTTGTTTACAGTTGTCATGATTGCTTGTACCTGAGCTGCTGATTGATGTTACTGTCCATCTGGCAAGGGCCTCTATCAATTACTAGTAGCTAAGAGGAATTTCCCTGTTCCGTACCTTTTGTTGGGGGAGGCATGCTTCCCTGGATGGGAAGTTGCCTAGTGTGGATTTTAGAAGAGATCCTTCTGTCCTCTGTGCTTGGTGGCCAGCAGTGGTTCCCTGGCTCTGTCAGTGGAGCTGGAAGAGGGGATTTAAATTGTGTTGCTGTAGGGATTTTCTTCCGGTGTATTGAGAGTAGTGTGGCAGCTCATCATGTTGATGCTGTAGAAGAGTGGCTGCTGGGCT
>VRYO01002772.1:30828978-30846663 GCA_009812075.1 Sialia sialis
CCCGCGCGCGGGACCGTCCCGCGTGGGCGCCGCCGGCCCGGGCCGCGCGCGGCGGGGGGGCGCGCTAATGAGATGCGCGGGGCGGGGCCTGGGCAGCGCGGCCAATGGGAGGCGGCGCCGGCGCATAAATGATGGGGGGGGCCGGGATGCCCGGGTTTTGTGCTGCGCGGCGGAGCGCTGACCCCGCTCGGAGCCGGCCGAGCGCAGCCCCGCAGGGTCCCGCAGGGTCCCGGCCCCGCCTCGCCCGGCGGAGCGGCCCCGCACGCACACACGCCTCCGGGAGGAGTGAGACCTGATTTTTGTTTTTTCCCGGGGAGCGTTTCTGGCCGCGGTTGCATGAATGCCCAATGTTGTAGACCGGTGGCAATGGATCTAGGAGTTTATCAACTAAGACACTTCTCGATTTCGTTCTTATCGTCTTTGCTAGGCACCGACAACTCGTCTCTGAGGCTCGACAGTAGGTAAATAAGTGTTGTGTCCGAGCGGCTCTGCCGGCGCGGCCGTAGCGGGGCAGGTGAGCGCCGGGCTGGCTCCTTTGTCCGGGGAGCCGCAGCGGCGGCACCGGCGCCCGCCTTTCCCCCGGAGGTGCTGCCCTCCCCGGCGCCCAGCGCTTCTGCCGCAGCCTGCGATTGAGCTCCATCTTTGTGGTCCGTCGGAGGGCAAAATGTCGGGATATCTGGTCGGGCTGCGGGCGGGGAGCTCGGCGCGGTTGTACAGGTTGCTTTGCTGCATTAGAGCATCCTGGCGAGGCGGCGGTAGGGCAGCGTGAGGATGACTTTCTCAGCCAACTGGCTACCAATGCTCGCGTCTCTTGTCTCTTAAATAATTCAGCCGCTGCTAATGTTGTATGTTTTTTTTCTTCTCTTTCTCTCTTGCAGCTCCTCTGGTGCAAGCGTAGTAGCTATCGACAACAAAATCGAGCAAGCTATGGTACGTACCAATGGGGCATATTTTTTCGTGTTTGAAGCAGTAAACAATATGGGGATGCGGCGGCGGTGTTTAACCCGTGCGGGGCCGCGTTTCGGTAGCGGAGCCGGCACGGAAGCGGGAGGCACTGGGTCGGTTTCGGGAGCTTTTTCTGGTTTGTTATTTTTATTTTTAATTGATCAAAGGCTTCCCGCGGGGAGGAACGCGCACGTTTGTGTATTGATGCTGGGGAGGGAATGACGGCATTGCTCTTGGCTCCTGCCTCCCCAAACGATTGATCGCAGCTCCATGCGGCGGCGGAGGGGCGCTGCTGGGCAGAAAGCGGAGCGTGTTTGTGGGGTTTTACAGTCCCAAAGAGGGGGCGTTTGGGGGTACTTTTCGTTTCATTTTTTAAACTCTTCCCCCAAGCTTAGGGAGCACAAGCTTAGCGAGCGCATCCCCCGCGGGCTGCAGCCGGGGCATCCCCGCCGCTGCGCCCTTCTCCCCACGGGCGCCGCGGTGCCCGGAGCCGGCGGCTTCACCTCTGGGGCCACCGCGGCCGCTGCTCGGGCCCCCGCCCGGCGCGGAGCCGGGGACCCGGCCGCCCTTTGTTACTGGAGCGGTGCCTGGAGCCGCTCTCCCGGGAGCCTCTCCGGCTGTTGCTAGGCAAACTCCGAGCCTTTAACTCCCGGCTATAAATAACTCGGCCGCCTATTGGCCGCGCCGCGCTCTGACGTCACCCGCGGCCGTGCGCGGACGGCGGGAGGGAGGGAAATGCGGCAACCTGCGCCCAGAACTGGCTGCAGCCGGCGCGCGGCGGGGCGGGGCCTGGGCGGGGGCGGGGCCGCCGAGCAGCCCGCGCCGCACGTGAGTGTCGGCGGTGACAGCCCGGCCCGATCCGGCATGGCACGGCCCCGGTCGGGACAGCGCTGCCCGGGGACAAGGACGCACTGGCACTCTCCATAGCGGGGTCTACTGCGTCTCCGGCGGGGCGGCTGGCACCCCCGGCCCGCTGCGGTGCTTTCCTAACACACACACTCTTCTGCGTTTCAGGATCTGGTAAAGAGTCACTTGATGTATGCAGTGAGGGAGGAAGTGGAGGTCCTCAAAGAGCAAATCAAAGAGCTCATAGAGAAGAACTCGCAGCTGGAGCAAGAAAACACTCTGCTAAAAACACTTGCCAGCCCAGAGCAGCTTGCTCAGTTCCAAGCACAGCTGCAGACTGGTTCTCCACCCTCCTCTTCCCAGTCACAAGGGACAACACAGCAGCCTGCTCAGCCGGCATCACAGGGCTCAGGGCCTTCAGCATAGCTCAAGATGTCATCGCCGTCATGATTGCTTGCTTCTGGACTGCCCAGAGTGAGGAGGACTAGCGGGAATCTGCCACAGCCACCCTTCATCCATTTCAATGCACATTGCAACCCAGACTGAGGACTCCATGCCTTGCACACATCAGGAGAGGCTTCTCCCCCTTGTATTACACACTCATCTGTCTCTCTCTTACTTCCCTTACCCCTTTGGCTTGAAGGAGTCTGTGTTCTTAGATTGGTTGAATAAAATAAACTTCCAGAGAATTAGCACAAGTACACTGGGGACTTGAGCAGCTTCTGCAAATGGCTGAGAAACGAAGCTGCATGCCTGAATTTTTTTTTGTTTGTTTTTAAATCTTCCACTCATCCAGTGCTACAGCTGATACAAGTGCTTTTCAAGCTTGGAAACGTGAAGAAATAGACTGGAGTAAAAAGTGATGGCTCAACCCCCTGTAGTGCATTGGGGTTCCAAAGTGTGGACTGGTGCATAGGAGGATCTAAGAGGAAGAGGGAGAAAGGTAATCTCAGTGTTTAATACTTAATTGTCACCTGAAACCTTAAGTGCAAATATTTGCACCGTTTTCTGAAGCAGTGGACAGGTGCATAAAGCTGTATTATATATAGAAAACAGGTAGGTGACAATACAGTTGTTGGGTCATAGGATAATTGCAATGAAGGTTATTTGCCTACTGTATGTATATTTGTGTATTTAGTGTAATTACTTTGTAAAATAGAAAACTGTAACTATTTAGGTTGTACAGATTGAAGTTTAGTTGTTTCATTGGCTGATCAGAAAAAGTTTGAAAAGTTGTTTTTTTTATGCTACATAAATAAGAATGCACCTAAGCAACTGTTCAGAATTTGGCAAATTAATGCTGTTTGTGTAACTTCTGAAGTTCCCTGGCTGCTGATTATCTTGAAGTAAATCATTGTTCATTGTAGTTTGGTTCAAGATGGGAAAAACCACTCCAAAAATTATCAAGCCCTGCTAGCAAAGAATTAAAGAAAAAAAATTGGATTTCCCAGTATGAATTTTTTGCATATGATCTGTATAGTAGTATGCATATGTTTTTGTGCATGTTCTCTACAGTTGTAACACGTCAATGTATTTAACTGTTGCACTTGTCAACTTTCAATAAAGCATACAATGTTGATAAATCACTGTTTGTATATTGTACTGGTGTTAACCACAGCCACTTTTAAGATGTAATGCAATTTTACATGGGTGGTGAGGTTAGGAAGCCTAAGTCTTGGTGCAAGATGCTGCCTGTTGACTTTAGATTTTAGTTTCAGCTAAAAATGCTGCTCCTGCTTTGCACAGGTCTTTAAAACAGGCAGATAATGAAGTTGAAGGAGGAGGGAGTAGGGCACCTGACTAAGCAAAATGCTGGGTTTGGTCCAGTCCTATAAGGTCAGGGCTGCAGATACCTGTTGTGTATGAATATATAAGTTGTTTCTTGGTGGCAAACCGTGCCCTTGCCTGTGCATGGGTCATCTATGCTGGCACATTTCCTACCCTTAACTCAGGGTGACAAAGGCAGCTATCCCACCAGATCAGCCTGTATTGCAGTATTAATTCTGCCCTCTGAAAAATGTTGAGAATAATTTCCACTTCTGTGTGTGTAAGCTTGGAAAAAATGCTTCTTTAGTAATACTGATTAAAACTGAATCTAAACTTCCTAGGTGAGTGAGTAGTGAAGGTGTGGTTGATACACTGCAACCAGGGGAGCAAAGGAATTTGCAGTTTTACAGCAGTGACTCAGTATATGAATGCAAGAAATTAATTTAACTTAAAATATAAAGGTTAATTACAAAGGGTTTTTAATAGGGTCATATGACTGCTTACTCCATGTAATGAAAATCAGGAGATACTATTTTTGTGGAGCTTCTTGTTACTGAGAGTAATCAAGGGTAGAAGAGGAAACTAGAAAGCTAAGGGCTCAAAGGTAGGACAGGTCCCTCCTGTGTAATTTGTAGCTAGATTTTTGCTTTTGGTGGATACTTACCATGTAGCAGTTCAGGCACTGCTTAGCTGAATCACGAGTAGTTGAATTGCCTTTATTGGGATTGCCGTAGTAAAGTGCTTGTGTGAGTGTCTTCATGGGAGTGTGAACTTGAATTCATAGCTGCTGTTCTTGAGATTTCAGTGTACAGTTTAGGAGCGTACTTAATGAGGAAACAGCAGAGAGAAATGCAGGATTTTTCTTTGTAATGGATTAAGCTAAAATTAGAAATTGTTGATGGCCTTTGTGGCAGAACAACACTTGAATTATTTGGATCCGACAAAAGGAATGCTAATTTTGTTGCTTTTTAAAGGGCTTAATTGTCTCCAGTTGCCTTTATATTCTGTCTGTTTAGCACTTCTAGGCCATAACATTGTGAAAATTGACTTTTTATGTACTTACACAGATAAGCTTTCTCACCCACTTCATTTTGCAAAGAATTTTTGGTTCCTTTTTTTTAAAAAATGAAATTGACCTCTGGGTTTATTTCTTTGAAGAACAGTGTCAACATATTCTAAATTCAAACTGTTCTTTAATAAAGGATTTGGAAGGCTTCAGGATTTTGGTTAGGTAATATGTTAATAATTTTAGTGCACTGTACTAAACAGTGGCAAATCAGTGCTGGCAAATCTGATCATTTATGTACTGAGCAGTTCTGAAATGTGGAACTGGTTCTTGGAGCTGTTTACTAATTGCTAAAATGAGGCCAAGCAATGCTTTGTTGCTGAGATGATTTTAGCAATAGCTCTGTCAAAGCAGCAGCCTCTTCATGAAACGGATTCAAATTGACTAAAATTACGCTCGAAATCCAGACAAAGAGTAGATGTTTGTAAGTTATGTTGTAATACTTCTGGAATGAATTGTTTTGATTTTTGCTTTTGTTCTAGAATAAATAATTTTTCAGAGAGCTTTAAATCAAGTGTTATCAGTGGTCAAGAGCATTGTCTTTTTCCACCAAATTTTTTCTTTTTACAAACTCTAAGATGCACATGTTTTCATCCGCACTGAGAGTCATATGAAGTGTAACCTTTTATATTTCAAGCTTTTTATTCTCTGCATATCTCCAATTCATTAACTCTTCAGGCTATAGTCGAGCTGTTTGTCACTTAATTTCTTCTTGTCAGTTAGCAGCACTCTGGCTTTATTTTAACAGCAATATGATCACTGAGACCAGGTTGCTGGTCGTCTTTGTTTTTACCTTTTTTTTTTTTTTCTTTTTCTTTCTTTTTTTTTTTTTTTTTTAAACAAATACTGTTTTGGCAAGTAATTCAGAGGCAAGTCTGGGTGGTTCAGATTCTGGGGTCTCTATAAGGTACTTGAGAGTGTTGGCTATAGCTGGAGTAGAGCTATTTTTCCTCAGAGTAGCTGGTACGGTAGCATGGGTTGGATTTGTGACCAAAACAGCGTTGATAACACAGGGATGTGTTTGTTACAGCTGAGCAGGGCTGACACTGAGTCAGGGCCCTTTCTGCCTCTCACCTCACTATGGAGAGGGCTGGAGGTGCAGAAGGAGCTGGGAGGGGACACAGCCTGGACAGCTGACCCCAGCTGACCATAGGGGTATCCTATACATACGGTGTTGTGCTCAGCATATAGAGCTGGGGGACAAAGGAGAAGAAGTTCAGAATGATGGTGTTTGTCTTCCCAAATCACTCTTACATGTGGTGCAGCCCTAAACACCTGTCTGCCCATGGGGAGTGGTGAATGGATTCCTTGTTTTGCTTTCTGTTAAACTGTCTTTATCTCAACACACGAGTTTTCTCACTTTTCTGATTCTCTACCCTATCCCACTGTGGGGGAGTAAGGAAGTGACTGTTGTGGAAGGAAAGAGAAATAAGAGCAAGTGGCTGTTGTGGCACTTAGCAGCTGCCTGGTTAAACCACAACAGTCCTTTTTGTTGCCTGCTGTGGGACTCAAAGACCACCAGATGTGATTGGAATGTGCTCAATCGATTTTATAGCAATTATTGCTGTTTTGCTATAAATTGACATGCTCCTGTTTGGCATAGGGCTTGCTTGCCTGAGTCTAGTGCTCATTAGTGGTTGCTCACTGCACTGCTGTGCTGCTTATCACCTTACTCTGCTGTGCCTGGGAACATTTCGATAACAGCCATGGCAATGTGTCCGGCTGGCAGATGGCCAGAGCTGCTGCTGCTGTGCTGCTCTTCTGGACAGGCTGGAGCTCTGAAGTGGAAGGGCCTCTGGTCTGTGGGTGAGTCCATGTGGGAGCTGAACACCCTGAGGCACCTGTGGCCCTGGACAAGGCCATACCAGAGCAGGTACATCTCACGGCATCTGTGGCCATGGCTACGTCTGTGCCACAGCAGCTGGACCTCTGAAGGGATTGTGGCCCAAGGGTAAATCCGTGCTGGAGAAGGCACATCTTGAAACATCAGTGGCTGTGCTTGAGGTCATGGAAGAGTACCCTGAAGTGTGTGGCTGTGGATAAGCCCAGGAGAGAGGAAATGCACCCCTGGAGGGGCTGCAGTCATGGGTAAGGCCATGCTGGAGTAGAAACATCTCTGGCATTGTGAGGCATGGAACAGACCATGCTGAAACTGGTCTGCCTCAAAGCAGCTGTGGGTAAGTCCATGCCACAGCAGGTAGACAGACCCCTGAGGAGTCTGGTTCATAGATAAAGCTTCACTTGCAGCAGGTACACTCCTAAGGGACTATGGTCTATGGAAAGGTCCAAGACAGAGCAGGGCAAGCGGAAGAGTTAACTGCTATTTTAAACCCCATGGTCTACTCCAAATGAACCAGAGGTGGAGATTGTAATAGAAACATCTTGAAATTGTTGTAATGTGGAAATTGAGTTGCCTGTTATAGGAATTACTACAGCAGAAATCACCCAAACTAGTGGAGGACAAGCCTTACAGGAAGCATGCAAGTGCAGCAGTGACCTGACCTGACCTGCCTTTGGTGCCCAGTAACAACACATCTCCTGTCCTGACCAAAGTCATGGACTAAGTGAACTCAAAGGACATTTTGTGGATGTTTGTGGATGCCTGACAGATGTTTCACAGGGGTGATCCGTAGGCTAAGGAAATTGCACCTCTGTATTACTATATTAGAGGATGGTGACAGTGAAGGTGGGTAATGGGGAGTAATGGGACCTGAGCATGATGTAAGTGTGTGGACTCGGGAATGGAGAATATGCTGGTTTGGACTGGGATAGGGCTAGGATTCATCATAGGAGCTAGTGTGGGCCATAGTTCAGTTTTGTGTGGAGAACAGTGTTGGTAACACAGGGATGTGTTTGTTAGAGCTGAGCAGGGCTGATGCAGTCAGGGCCCTTTCTGCCTCTCACCCCACCAGAGAGCGAGAGAGGGCTCGGGGTGTGCAAGGAGCTGGGAGGGGACACAGCCTGGACAGCTGACCCCAAAGGGATATCCCAGACCATATGGCATCATACTCAGCTTGTAAAACTGGGGAAGAAGATGAAAGGCATGTTTGGAGTTATGGCGTTCATCTTCCCAAGTCACCATTATGTGTGATGGAGCCCTGCTTTCCTGGGGATGGCTGAACACCTGCCTGCCCATAGTGGTGAATGGATTCCCTGTTCAGGTTTGCCTGTGTGCTCAGCTTTTGCTTTACCTGTTAAACTGTCTTGGTATCAGCCCATAAATCTTCTCACTTCTCTGAATCTCTTCCCCATCCCAGTGGGGGTGGGAGTGAGCAAGTGACTATTGTGGAAGGAAAGAAAAATACTCTTCAATAACATGCCTGGAAACTGTCCAGAGAGCACCCAGACAAAACCTCCCAGCAGCAGGGGAGTAAATGCAGTGCCTTAGAGATGCCTCTCCCTAATTCTCTTAGGGAATAAATCAATGCCTGGGAGGCAGCTTCCTATGGTTCAGCTGCAGGAAGAAGGAAGAAGCACAAGGCAATTTGGGAATTACCACCCATGATTTTTTGTAGTTACAAATCTCAATACAAAGAATTTTAGTTATTATTTATTCCTTGCAGGGAGAAATAGCAGCTTGCTAGCTGAAGGCATGCTTGTGTATTTAATATGTGCCATTTGCAAAACCTCTTGTTAAGCATCCTGAGCACATTAATAACAGGTCACATCTTAAGATGATGCATTAGTTCTCACTTTTCTCCTCTCTCTTTAGGATTATGTTTTTTAACTTCCTGGTGAATTTTCTGCTGGAGTAAACCTGAAAGAAGTTATAAATGCAAGGAAGTCAGCCCAATTCCAAACTTTGTCGTTCAGTGTTACTTCAGATGTATGAAATTAAATGGAGGATGGCTGCTGGAGGGACCTCCTGAGAAGTCTGGAGTGAACTTAGGCATTTGAAATGTTTGGGGATATTCTGAAAAACTTCTGCCACTGAGCCAGTCCTTTTCCTGCGATGAGTAAGCAGACTCTTCTGACTGCATTTATTTAGTATGTGCTGAGCTAGGTCAACAAATGGCCTGCTTGAAAATCCCAGGCAAGGAGTTTCCAGCAGACACTGGCAACTGCCCTCCTCAACTGGGGTCCAATTTCCAACAGGACCAAAGCCAAGCTCAACAAAGAAGTTAAAAGCCAAACCATGAATAAACTGACTTCCTTACATTGTAAATACATCGGAAAAGGGCAGCAGTTCAAAAGGGAAAATGAGCAAAACTCTGATTATTTTCCTTGAAACTGAATCCCAGGGGGTGATTGTCCATTCAGGTGTCCCCAGGAGAGTTGTGCTGAGCCAAGGAGCAGGAAAAGTTTGGGTAGGACGTGGCCAAGAGGCCTCCAAACTGTTGCACAACAGGAATTTGGGTACAGTGTAACAGTCAGCTGAGGAATGGGAAAACAGTTCTCAAAAACCTTGTTCCTGAGCTAAACCAGATTCTCAGGCCATCTTGAAGCTTAATTTTGGTTCTTCAGCTGGGTTGGGTGGGGGTGGTTTTTCAGTGATGCGCATGTGGTAATACACATTGGCTGCTGTTCAAGTCATCATGAGAAAGTAGCTACAGGCAAAAATAAAAAAAGGTCATAATGCTCCAATTTATAGTCCTGTAGTTTGGGTGCACTGAGAGCTCTGTTAAAGTTCTCCCTCTTTGGAGCTCTAAAGGCACTGTAAAATGATGAGAGGTTTTGATTTGGCAAGTACAAACTCAGGGCAAATCCATCTTAATCTTGGAAGTACCAAAAGGGGAGTGAATAAAACCTTTCAGACTTTTAAACCAAAGTCAAGAAGTTCTTCTGTTCTCAACGGCCTTCAGAATGGAAAGCAGATGAAGTTGTTTATCAGGGAGTACTGACAGCAATGGAGATGAGTTTATTTGTGTATTATTTAAATTGCTGCTAGCTCCTTTCTAGTCCAACATACACTCAGGATCTCTAGGATTTGGAAGCTGGATATCCGTGCTGAAGTTTCAGATCTCTACCCCACACCCCTCAAAAAATCTTGTTAAAATAATCTACCTGCATTATGCTCTCTGTGGAGGCTGCTATAAATGCCCACTCTTCCTTCCATTAGTTTTATTACTGAGAACCTCCCTGTTCTGCCTCTGCTCCTGCTTTAATTGAAGCTTTGCTAGCAGATAGCCATCAGAAAAGACATCTGCAATTCAATTAGATCTGTGCCTAAACTCCTGATCTCTGTGAAACCAGCCGATGCCAGAACAGAGTGCCCTCCATGGGCTCACTGGGGCTGCAGCCTGCGGTGCTTTGCACTTAATCCCCCTCCTGCCCCGCTGGCCCCGCTTACAGATGCTTGAAATGAGGAACCATTCCTCAGAGGAGGCTTGTAGGAGCTTATTTCCTCTTCCCTGTAGAGCAGGAGAGAAGCTGGAAACTTGGCATAGCTGAAGAGCCATGAAACCTGCTTTATAATGTACTGAAAGTGGTTGCTGCAGAGTAGAGTCTTTCTGCCATGGGAGCTAGGATATTAAGGAGTTTCAAAGTTGCTCCAGGGGTAACTTATTGCATCTTTGGCATAGACATGAAAGCATGATGAATTTATAGGAATGCCCATACTAGAAGAAATTGGACTTTTTCACTGACTTAATTCACTCTCTGGTGCTGTAAGTGATATGTTCCCCGGTGCCAGCTCCTCCAGGGCCACCACTCCTGCTTGCAGCGACCCTGTGAGGTGACTGAGGTGAGGACCAAACATCTGGGCAGGCCAGGCTATTGACCCCCTGCAAGGAATAGCTCTTTTCAAATATTTCCATGACCCTAGAGGTAAATGTTGGTCTCTAAGTGATGTCAGGCTGGTCCCTGACACCAATCACAACCTGTTTATATACACTCCAGAAGGATGTTGCAAAGTGCTTCAGTGGTCTTGCTTAAAGCATTTGTAAAAACTGATTATAGAGACCTGCAAAATCACAAGTGAAAGAAACCAGAAGGGTTCTATGTAGAAAAGATAAAGTTGGTGAAAACACCAGATCTCAGGAGAAATGAAAAAAGAATGGATTTCATGAAGAGTGGATTTGGTTTGCAGCCTGCTGCAAGCTCCCCTGCCTTCTGGGAGAAGTGGCCCCCAGTTGATAGAGGGGAAAACTTCATACTTACCTGGGATGTGAGGAAATTGAATGGGAACCAGAACAAGGCAGCTGAGTTTAGCAGATGGGTTGGAGTGCTGTACCTGTCTGTGCCCCTGAGTATAGGGCTTAGCAAAGCCTTGCTGAGAAGCCTGGGCTTTCTCCATCTGCCTTGTACAGTATTGTTGTTCTCAGTTTATTTTTAATAAATCAAGTAAAATTTTACAGGGGGAGGAATTAGTCTAGCAGGAGTCCCTTTCTGTTTTAAAGACTTGACAGTGAGGAGGTTTGGGGCTGCTTTTCTACTGGAATATCCTCAAGGCTGCAGTGTTTTAACTTGCTCCTGGACAATCTGGGCTTTGGCAGAACACATGCATGTGCCTAGATCCCCCCAGGCATCCATGCTGAGCCTGTTGGATCAGGAGCTGGAAAGTCTGGAAGACAGGTGATACAGGAGCTTTCTCTGCCCACCCACCCTTCCCTCCAGGAGCTCCTCATGAGGATGATGCCCCTGGCCACTGAGGCACATGGGCTGAGGAGAGGGCTGCACCTCTGCACCCTGTAGTCCAGGGGACAACACTTCCACTTTACATGGACTTTCTAATTTCATCTCATCTCATCTCAGCTGCTCCCTAGGCAACCTGGAGGTAAAATCAGCTTGTAATACAATTCTCTTTGCATTTCACCACACTGCTTCAGTGGCAAGCACTACTTTATTTAAAGACATTTCCTTTTGGGGATGTGAAAGTACAGGTATCAGTTGTTAGTAATTTAGAGAGGAAAAAATTCTTGTATCAGTGCTAAAAAAACGAATGTAAATATAAAACACTCTGTAGAATGCCACAGCTGTTTTGCAAGTGATGAACATCCCAGGGGAAAGAAAGAATCCTTCCAGCAAATCCTGGCAGTTCATGGCTGTTCCAGCTCCTGGAAGACCAACCAATCTAGGGAAAGGTTGAAATGAAAACACATACACCCTTTTGAGATGTTGTATATGAAAACTCTCAGACATTAATTTTCTTTTCAGAAAAAAAAGCAACCTTTTTTTTTGGTCTAAGTTTTCGCAAAACTCTGTTTCTATATATACCAATGAAGCCACTTGGCAATGTCAATACAGAGAAAGGATGTATCAGCTATCATCTGTGTTAGAAGCAAACCTAGGATAAACCTTCAGTATTGCTGATTTCTGATGATCTTATAATGCCAGATAGATTTGATGTTCCCATTAAAATGTGAGTTCCTGAAATAATGCTGCTCCTGTGAGACTTGTACCTTCTATTAAGAATGAGTCAGCTTCTAGCCTTGGGTTTCTGGGTAAAAGCGCTGAAAATACCAACGAGCTGCAATATGCCAAGCTAGAAATCAGAAAAGAAAAATAGTCCCAAATTGTTTAAGATTAAATGACATATTTGGCCTGAAATTTTGGATAGTTTGAAAACTCTGAAATTGTATTGCACCAAACTTGCACTGTAACACTGACACAATCTTTGGTGTCATGGTGCCCTGATCCTGCCACAAATTAATTAAAGGCTTAGGGTTAAACAAACACAGGATCAATCTTTCTGTTTCACAAAGTGGGACTGAATTTTTTTCCTTGATGTGTGACAGTTTCGTGACATTTAAGCATATGCTGGATTTTTAACCTTAAATACCATTTCTCTCTTTTCCTCCCAAGGAGCATTTTGTATTCAGTCTGTTTTATCTGGTGACTCATATTATCTGCAAATAATCAAGCTGAAATACTAATTGCTTTTGAAGAGGGAATAAAGGATGACATTGTTCTGGATCATCAAAAGCAATTCAATCTGTTCCTCAAGGCAGGAATAAAGGTTGCAGCCTTCTTTACAAAAATGGGGAAAGCAAGGGGTCACTTTCTTTCAGCTGTGCAGATGGGCAAGGAGAAAGAGTGCTCAGATTAGGGTTAGAGAATGCTACAGCTCCACTGAGCCTCTTAAAAGTAGCATTTAGTTCAGAGGCAGGGATGTTCATTCACTCACCCCTAAATATTCTGGAGGGCTTTTATTATAGCTCTACAGCCTGGGCAGTATTTGGCATCAACTGCTTTGTAGAAAATTCCTTCCCTGGAGTTTGTGCAAACTGTGCCCAGGCTCCAGGGCTAATGCCCTTAAGTGCCAGCTGCTCTTTCTCAGTGGCCCCAACAGTGTGGGCAGGTCTGTGGATCCAGAACTCTCCAACAACAGGTTTCCTAAAGCTAAGGGTGTGTTTTGAAGGGTCGAGAGAAAGCACTGACTCTTCTGTTTTCCAGAAACCGCTGGCTAAGTCAACGAGACTGGAAAATAGCAACAGCCATTTCTAGCAAAAATAATCAGCTGCAGTAATGGTCCCATCTTTTTGGAACTCCATCAGGAGCATAGCAAAGGAGAGGAGAGTTGTTTGAAAAACTGGAATCATAGAATAATAGCATTGCTTCTTGTTGGTTTGCAATGCCCAACCCAAACCTCTTGCCTCCCAGCCTCTGGATTTAAGGACCGGGAGGGGAAGCAGCTGATGTCACTTGGTCTGTTCAGCCTGGAGGGGACCATAGGGAGCCCTCACTGCAGCTATAGCTTCCTTGTGGGGGGAGAGGAGGGGCAGGCACTGATCTCTGCTCCGTGGTGGCCACTGACCCCAGGGAATGGCCTGAAGCTGTGTCAGGGGAGGTTTAGGTTGGATATCAGGAAAAGGTTTTTCACCCAGAGGTTGGTTGGACGCTGGAACAGGGAAGTGGTCACAGCACCAGCCTGGCAGAGTTCAAGGAGCATTTGGATAATGATCTCAGGCACATGGTGTGACTCTTGGGAATGATCCTGTGCCAGGAGTTGGACTTGATGATCCTTGGGGGTCCCTTCCAACTCAGCATATTCTGTGATTCTGTGAAAAATAATTTATTGCACATTAAAATACTTACTGCTGTGTTGAAATGACAAATGTACATGATCCTACAGCTTTTGGTTTCAAACTGTTTGCTTTTAAAAGATGAGAGGCTGATCTAAGGCTTCATTATTTCTTGAGCAGCCCTTATTCCACTGGTGCTGCAAAGTCATTTTCCAGGCTGTGACACCTGCTGACCCAAAGCATCAGGGGATGAAAAGAGACCCAAACATGAAGTGACCTGTGCTTGGTGCCTGTTTGTGCTGCACGTGCCGACATAGAACCCTGGTGTGCAGTGGCCTGGGCTGTGCTCAGACATGCTCCGTGTGTTGACGCCGCACCAGCATGTGGCTCTGTAGGACAAACAACTCGCTGTGCCAAAATGCCCCCAGACTGGTGCTGCCTTGGTTCCCCCCCGACCTTGGGTGGTGTGACACAAGTCCTTCAACCCCAGACTGGTTCAAATGCATGCTTGAAATGCAGCTATTTGGGAAGCCAAGGCTTCCTCCTGGAAAGGTTGGATGCTGTCCCTGTGATGGCACATGCCTGGAATGGGAGATGATGACCTGCACCACCAGCACAGCAAATGCCATTGCTGGATGGGTAAGGATACAAAATCATGCCTGGGCAAACCTGAGACTTGTCATCTCCAGACCTGGGATTTATTTAGGACTGCAGAGACATAGTAGCACAGATGTAGAATGACTGAACCTTTAAGAGACCCGGGGAGGTCATGTGCTCCAACTTCTCACTCAAAGCAAGGCTAATTTCAGTGTGAGGGCAGATCACTCAGGGCTATGTCCACCTGAGTTTTGGAAACCTCCAAGGACAAAAAATCCACAGCCCTTCTGGAGAATCTCTTCCAATGTTGTTTGGGTTTTTTTCCTAATACCCAATCAGATTTTTCTTTGATGCACCTTTTATCTTGGCCCATGAATTTCTCACCTCACCTCTCACCTTTTTCACCTTTGGGGTGAAATAACTTGTAAGTTGTAGATGAAGAGTGCCCATCTTTTCCCACTGGTGAGACCATGTGCATGCTGCTTCCCTTCTACTACCAGTTATCCTGGGTTGCAGACACCTCCTCCAGCTCTCCATCAGAGATAACCAACCCTTCCTCAGCTGTGACTGTCCACATGGAAAGCTGGAATAGCTTCTGCTGCTGAAGCAGGAGAAAACTTGCTTTTAGGGAGAGGAAGAGAGGCTGGTTGACTTTACCTGCTCTACCTGCAGCTCCCATGTTCAGGGGCTGCACATTCACAGCCTCACTGTGGTGTTCATGTGCTTGGCATAAGTGGCTATGGAAGAGCTCATCTTCTCTTCAGAAGGCAAATTAAGACAGAAATTACAGTGGGCATGGTTTTGTTTGTTTGTTTTTCCACGGTGTGTAGCCATGTGGAGTCATCCTGCATCCCAGGATCCAAGGCAAATATGTATGGGGAGGCTGGTTGGAACAGTGCATTTGAGAAACATGGATGAAATAATCCTCAAGCAATTGAATGACAAAAGAACTAGCAGCTGATTCCTTTGTTCTCTGACAGGGACAATAATATTTTGTCTATAAAAAGGCTTTTTTTAAAAAGCTTTTTAAGTTTAATCCATCAGAATTTTTTTTCAATGAAATGTTTTTGACAGAAGATGCTGATCAAAATTAAAATAATTCCAAAAAGTAGCCAAAAGTTGATACAAAATGGTCATAAATCTGTGCAGGAAAATATAATAGGAATGCTTTCAATTCATAAGTTGTTCATTTTTAAAAATCTGACATTTCACAGTGATATTTTTAAAGTTGTATGTTCTGTAGGGGTTTTTTAACATCATGGCTGACATGTCATGAAATCATCACGGTGCATAATAACATCTTATCATTTCTAGCTCAGAGTGTTGCCTGTTTGTTGTAGTGAAACAGTTTGGCACCTGATCAAAGTGTCTCCTGCCTGTCTTGTAAAAAAATAATGTCAAACTTCCATTACAACATAGGCAGGAGACACTTTGATCTAGAAAAGAAAGTATGTTAGTGTTTACTAAGTGGCAGATGGTTTTAATAGTTTTAAAATGAAACAGAATAAAAAAATAATAAGGTTTTCCTATATAATATGCAGGACAGATGAAATGCCATGAAATCACATGAAAAAACCCTAAACCACAGATAAAAAGCAGGAAAGAGCATTTCTTAAGAGAAGGTGACCTTTTATTTTGGTAAGGGTATTGTCCTTTGTGATTTCCTTTTGACCAGGCTGGGTTTGCCAGGCACTGAGTATGCCCTGCACTTTGCTGCTGGGATGGGGACATGGAGCTGGCAGGGCGGTGAGGCTGGAAATGCCTGACTTGTTTAAAAAGAGATGAGGTTGACCCATGTGACAAAGATGAGTCCTGCCTTGTTGCCACTGGCTCGTTTAATGTCCAAGAAAAATTCCAGATCAGCAAATATGCCTGAGCAAATTCTTGGCAAATATGTTTCTAAAACAAAAATAAAACCCCAAAGAGCTGCCCAGTCTGGAGGAGCATAAACTTGAGACAGTTATCTGTGGTACTTGGGGATCTGTTCCAGGAGACTGTGCTGAGCTCCACGTCCAACTCCAGCTATTTGGGAACTGCTTGCCAGCATCACACCATACGTGTACGCATATAAAAATAACCATTATTATTATTATTATTATTATTATTATTATTATTATTATTTCTCCAGTATCAAACAATCATATGATAGTGTGCACACAGTGAACAGCATCCAGAAATAAACATACACACAGACACTCATCACACAAATGCTTCCCAGCAAGAGCAGAGTGAAATCAGACCAGCTCCAGGCTTACCAACATGGTTTAAATCAGTATAAACCAGAAATGTCCTTTTGAGTTGTAGGTCCTTGGTTAGGGAGGTTGGTAGAAGCCCAGTGAGGGTTCCCATTCCCTTCTAACTCATCTTGCCCTGCTTTAACTGCTACCCAATAATGGGAACATCAGTGCTGATTGTAGGATAATTTAGGTTGGAAAAGTTCATCTAGTTCAACTGTAGCACGGCTCCTGGTGGTAGGACACCACTCTGGTGCTCTGCCACAGGCTTCCAGCTGCACAGGCATCTGCCAAATGGAAAAGCAGCCGGCTGCTGGCTTTCCTGCATCAGACTGTGGCAAGTCCTCAGAAGACATGAGATGGCCAGACATGTGTTTGCATTTGTGCTAGCAAAACTGGGGGTGTCCAAGCACGAGGCACAGCTGTACTGTCGGTAGAGGCAGCTGTGACATGGAATGGCTCTGCTTCCTGAGGGTCTGCCTGAGCCTGCAGTGCTCCTGTGTGCTAAGATGCTGGGCATCTGCCTGCCTTACCTGTCTGCAGTGTGTCCTGAAAACTTTTCAGTGAGATTCCCTCTGTGTGCCTCTGTTGGATGTCAGCAGTTTTCCCTTCTGGTATTCATACCAGATCTCCATGTGCCTGTGGAAAGCAAGACCATGGCACATGAAGGGTTACTGCAGGACAGATTTCAAGCCTCGAGTCAGCCAAAAAGCTGAAATTGTAGGAAGCTGCACTGAAAAGATGAAAAAAATAAAGAAAAGAAAGGGAGATTTGAATGGATCCAAGCCTGCTGAGCGGTATAAAGGAAAAAAACAGTGCCGGCATGAAACTCTTCCAGCTGCTTTCCACAGACCCAGCACAGCAAATTTGTCACAGGAAGTAAAGCACAGAAAGGGAATGAAATGGGTCAAGGCAAAGAGGGCGTGTGGAGGGAACCTTTCTGCCTCTGGCAAGGCCAGAGCACTGAGCTCACCTCTATGACCAGCACGGGATTTTGGGTGCCCTTGGAGAGGCACAGCAGGAATGTGGATGGGGCTAGATGGGGAAATGTCCCCTGGGACTGGCAAAGTTCTTGCAACAGGTGAATCAGGGGAGCAAAAACAAAAACAAAAACACCCCAAAATAAATTCAAAGAGAGAAGTCACTCAATGTAGGAGATGTAGTGATGAAGAAAATGCCTTTCAGTTGTGACACGAGTGTCCATGGGGGAAGGTTACCACTCGTGTCCGGTGGGAAGGCAATGCCATCACGTCCTGCCATCACCCAGCCCTGCGAGAGACGGAAATGTTAATGGTTAATGACTCCAAACAATGGCCCATTTGTGGAG
>VRYO01002772.1:30847663-30887844 GCA_009812075.1 Sialia sialis
CTATTTGAACCCATTGGACTTTGTGTTTTATGGGTTTCCTCTCCCACTCCCAACTGATGAGGACTATGATCATTACTCTGACCCAGGGACACTAAATTGCAACAATCAAGTCTTGCCGTGAGATCCATGGATGATGATATGTTTCCACTCTTACCTTTTCTTTCTCTTTCTTTCTTTTCCCTTACACATATTTTTATGCTTTCATATTGCCATATTACTGTAGATAACAGTAACCAAAACGGCTACATACCTGCTTTCCATTGCAACCAAATGGTTTTAAAATAAACAAATAAACCTAACATATATCTGTGTAGGGTTTTATACACACATATATATAGATACATATACATCTTTACAAACACTGATCATCCAATGTCCTTTCACTCTAATCCACCCCAAGGGATCTATTAACCAGGACCTGGGTTGCCCTCATGTTTTAGGGCTGGGCACAACAAAGGCCGGCCAGATGGGACCCTGGGGCTGTGAATCCAACTCCAGAGAGATGGGGAGCAATTACCAGTGAAGAGGATGTTAGTGAAATGCTATGGTGGTGTGGAAAAAAGCACTGGGAAGAGAACTGATGGCTGATTCCATAGGAAAAGAAAGCTACCAGAAAGTTGGAGAGGGATTTATTGCACGGATATGGAGTGATAGGACAAGGGGCAAAGGCTTTAAACTGAAAGAGGGTGGGTTTATTTTAGGTATTAGGAATAATTATTTTCTGTGAGGGTGGTGAGGCACTGGCACAGGTTGCTCAGAGAAGCTGTGGATGCCCCATCCCTGGAAGTACTAAAGGCCAGGTTGGATGGGGCTCTGAGCAGCCGTTTATCTGCCCATGGCAGGGGGGTTGGCATGAGGTGACCTTTAAAAGCCCCTTCCAACCCAAACCATGCTATCTTTCTATGAAAAAGTGTTTACGGGTAAAAGCCACGAGGCTAATGAATCTGTAGCAGCCAACCTGAGATGCAGTGTGTGTTTTACACCTTTGGAATTTAGAAAAGACCTATAAGAACCAGCTCTGATACATAAAAGATTCAGGCCTGTGCATATAACCTCTGGGGTCACTTAGGGTACTCCCTGGGAAGAAGTAAGCAGGAAGAGGTTAGGAAATAGCTTTCAGTGACAAATACCAACAGAAGCAAAAGCAAGCTGTTGCTCTACTCTTAAGGTGGCAGGTTAGCCATGGCTTGAAGCTGAAGGAGGAGCAGGGTTCAGGTTAGACTTTGAGATAAAGGCTTAGCAGTGAGAAGTTACCCACTGGGGTGAAGCTTCCTGGATTTACATGGAGCTTGACAAGTGATGCAGAAATTTCCGTGTGACTTGCTGGGGGCTTGCACAAAAAATGAACGTCCCTCAGAGTTCGATACTACAAATGTTTTTGCTCAGAAATCAATCTGTTGATTGAGGAGGTCATTTACGGCTAGAAAAATTTTGTTGTCTCCCAAATCCAGCCATGAGCTTAGGAGAGGAGGCTATCTAGTCAGCTGTGTGCTGTTGATTTGGTCTCAGCCAGAACATGCTAAAGCTCCTGTGCTCACTGCCTCCTCCACTCCCTCCTCCTCCTCCTCGGCGTCCCAGTGCTCCAAGTCTCTGGGGCAGACTCTGTTTTCTCACAGGGCTGGTTCAGTGTGATGAACACGTGGGGAGAGAGCACAGGAGGCAGCTTTGTGCGGTCAGCCCAAGGATCCTTGAAATGGCTGGGCACCTCCTTGTGACATGGAGCAATAGTTTGGAGATAATGGAAACTTAAGACATATATCTAAGAAGGTGTTGATAATGTTTTTTTAAAATAATTTTCCTCTTAGTTAAAGGTCACAGGATCGAAAAGCCACAGCAGTCCAAGTATGGCTGTTCCTAAAGCTTAGAACTAAGCACCAATCCCAGCCTGGCCAGGCTCTGCTGAACCCTTGCAAGGAGATAGCCTAACACAATGATTTGTACCAGCACACTTGTATAGAAACACTGAGTTGGGATACATCCAGTGTGATTGCTGGGACACGTAAAACACGCCTTTGAAAGCAATTAGAGATTTGTGGAAGCTTGAGTGGGTTGGAATGGTCTCTGGGTACCATCAGAGCACAGCACAGCTCAGGGACCAGATGCTCCAGCCCCTGAACCCCACACCCCTGCCTGAAAAGGTGGCCCAGCTTGTCCCAGTTAGAAGTCTCTAATGAGCTTGTAACCTAAAACTCTAAATACAGCAGGTATGTCACCGGGGCTCACCCAAAAGTCTTCCCTTGAGGGTGATGACAGCTATCCCAGATGGCAGCAGTGACACTCACTGCCCTCCCAGCACCAGAGAGCAACCTTGAGGAGAACAGCCCACCAAACCCCCTGCGCTGCTGCCCAGGATCCCAAGTACCCAGCAAAACTCCTACTAGCTTTCGTATCCAGAAATGTTTTCTATCAAGACCGAGTAGCCATTAAATACCGAACGCTGAAATTTGGGGAGGAGAGGCAGCAAAACAAACTTTATTGCTATTTCCAGAGCTGTTTCCTAAGGCACAAGCACAAGTTTCAGGGGGAACCATGCCAGGCTGGGGACTGCTTTCCACATTTCTGCTTTCCCTTGCTGCCCACCCTTTGGAAGCTTGTTCCTACCTGGTCTGCAGACAAAAAAACCAAAGAGAGCCAGCAGCTGGATCCTACAGGGGACTTCTGTAGCTTCAAAAATGGGTGGGGAGAGGGGAAAAAGGAGTTTTCAGTTGCTACTGCTTTGCTCTTTTGCTCTGTTAGTTCATGTAAAAACAGATGCAGAAAGACAAGATAAGGAACTCTGTGGTTTTCATCTTGTAACCTCAAACAGCAAACACTCCTCAAAAACAGTTTACTATGTGGTAACGTTGCTTCGAAGAAAGAAAAGAAGCCCAACTGAAAAAAAACACAATATAGTAATTGAAAAATAATATTTAATCACAGAGGAGCTATAAATAAAATAGAAGGTGCCTTGAGATCTGAAAGCCTCAACAACTCCTAGCATCTCTCTCTCAGGAGGTTTCTTCTTTTTTTCTCTTGTAGAGATGCTTCAGTTGCTACTGATACAGGCACCTCCTCCCAAAAACTGGCTAAATGGTTTACCTACTCCCCCATTAAAATAGATGCTTTTCAGCATGTGCCAGGAATAGCCTTATGTGAAATGTGCTAAGATGTTGCAACTTCTATTGGATTTATTTTGAGTGAGTACAACGAAGCAGCATGAGGTGGGGCTCTGAGGCTGGGGACAGACGTGGAAAGGAGAAGTTCATTAATTTATAGTAATTTTTAAAGGCTAAGTTTCATTTTCATGTGTAATGCGAGCATAGCACTACAGAACAGGTTGAACATTTAAAGAAAAAAAACCAAAAAAACACCCAAAACATTAAGTACCAATATAGCACTTACAGCTTCACAGAAAAAACAGATGTTCTCTAAATGCAGATGTTGCCATGACTGAAATAACAGCTGGCATATACTGATAATTACTGATTGGGCTCATTCAGTGGGTAGAGCTTAACAGCATCAGAGTAAAGGCTGAGTAACACACTGACTCCTTCCCCAACTCCAGAGAATATCTGAATTTCCACTAAGGCTTCTCTTTCTCCTTCCTTTTAATTCCTTTTAATTCCTTTTAATTTCAGCCTCATTGGTGCCTTCCCACAGCCTCTGTTTCCTCTGTCCCCGTCCTGGGCATCCACTCCATGGGGCAGGTCCTGGGGCAGGTCCCTGCTGACCTCCGCAAGGCAGCTGCTGGGTAGGGAAGGAGGTTCAGAGCAATCAGCCTGGCCAGTGTCACCCACTCTGGTACCCCTCCCACCGAGGGCCATGCCTCTGCTTGGTGGCAAGCATGGAAACTGAGTTCCAAACACAATTTTGGTGCAAAGTCCCACTAACCAGCACAAGGCAGCTCAGCAGGAACATCGCCTTAACCCCAAAAGGTGACACCTGGAGCTGTGTGGGACCTGGAGCAATGGGGAATCCCAGGCTGTTTGTGCTGTGAGTGGTAGGTCCTGCTGTCAGTCATGGGCACTGTGAGCAAAAATGCTGCCTCACACATCAACAAGCGGCAGAAGCGAAAGAGAAAAACAGACCAACTTGATTTAGAGTAAACATGAGAAAAACAAATCCACCCAAACCCTCACGCCCTGTTATCAGAAAGGCACCAGGCTGTAGGAATGTTGTGGGTTAAATTAGCTTGTAATAGTTCATTTTGAGTTGCATTTTTTTGGTAAGAAAAGCGAATCAACAAGTTTTTCCTAAGGACTGGAAAATGCCAGGAGCTGTAATAAACTTCTTTAAAGTTTGTCTTCAGAGAGGTGAGGATGATTCAACAGTAAAGCTGGATTGTGGCCAAATATATCTGAGGAAGAGTCTCAGTTACCATGATGGCCATTCTACCTGTCCGCAGAAAAATTCTGGCTGTGGGTCTCCCTCCACCCTTTTCCCCTTTCCTGGAGAAAACTTCCCTGCTGGGATGGAGGGAAGGGAAAGGAATACACCCATGCACTTTCCACTTATCTCCTTTTCTTGGTGGATTTAGAGCAAGGAAGAGCTGTAAATGAGGTTTGACTCAAGGCTGGAATTAAAAGCCCTCCTTCATAAGCCAGCTTTTGGCAATTGCTTTGTGGCTGGATGGGCTCTCAGCCCATGGAGCAGGGCTCAGCCGGAGCCTGAGCCTGGGCACAACTGCCACGGCCACAGGAGAGATTTTGGATCCTTCAGCCACAAATCCTCCATTCCCCTGAGCCATCTGTGCATAGGTACAGATGTACACACTCACACGGGTTTGTTTGTTTTTTTCCCATGGTGTGGTTTGACACTTCCTCCACTGGTTTCACTGGGTCAGAGACACACTCTGCAGTGAACAGGCAGGAGGTTTTCCTCCCTTTTGAAGAGGATATCTGGGAAAAAGAAGCCCTGTCTTCTCCCCCACCACAGGTTGTGGCACTGGGACACCTGGGGGCCCCATGGGAGGTGAGGACACTTGCCTAGAGAAGCCTTGCTGGTTTCTTGATCCCCAGTGTGTCCCCACTCGGTGACCCCCATTCCTCCTGCCTCCTGTGTCATGCCATGCCTGGCCCCCAAACCCCTATGTCTCCCCATGTTTCCCCATGCCATGTGCCCCCATCTCTCACTTCTCCACGTGTGTCCTGCTGTCCTCCCACACCAGTCCTTCCATGTTCTCCTGCATGTCCTGCCATGCTTCCATGTACCCAGCACACACCCATGGGTCTCCTGTGCCCCCACATGTACCTCCTCTGTATTCCATCTGTCCCTTTGCACCTTCCTAAGTGTCTCCATGTGCCACACATGCTTCCCACACCCTTTACCTTTACCCTTTACATCCCACCAAACCCCCTACATGCCCCCAGTGGTCCCCAGTGCCTGTCCCTTTCCTGCTCCTTGTGTGTTCCCCACCAGCTGTCCCAGCTGCCCCATTCCTTACTGTCCCTGGGAGTTGAGTCTGCTGACATCTTGGCACAACGTGCTACCAAACCCTGAGGTGTCACCTTTTGATTTTGGGAGAAGCAGCAAGATCACCGAAGATGAAAGCAAAACCCCCTTTCCTCTTGTGACAAGCACTACTTATTTCAAGCCCACGTGAGCACAGTCTTGAGTGTTTTGGTGTAAATTGCCTGCTTGTGACACACAAACCGGTTCCTGAAATGAGAGTGCAGCTGGCTCACTGGCTGTTTTGGTCTGGGGCTGTCTCAGCTTTCAGGATATAACACGTCCCCAGGAATTATTTCAAGCTGTAGCAAGAAAACAGATGGCAAACTGTCCAGCTTCTTGCAGTAGCCTGCAACAAAATCTGTATTGTGAAAGTATGACTAAAGATGTCAGGAGACAGAGAGTGCCCCATGGCATAGCTCTGCGGCCAGGTGACTTCTGCTGTAACTAAGACTGTTATTGACAACCAAAAAGCAATAAACCTACTGCTATGTGCTTTTTAGACCAACTTTTGGCTGGCAAACAAGGAATGTGATGGACCTTCCCAAGGCTGGTATTCTGCTGTTTGCTTTGGGTATTGATGTTACATATCCCATTGTTAAGGGCTGGGAAAAAAATAAGTTATCGATTGGGTCAGAGGTATCCTTGTAGAAAGGTGTAAGGCCTCCTTTTCATATTATTTGCGTGCCTTCTCATTTCACTGGGCGTGGAGAGAGAATGGCTGTATCTGTGACAGCGTGTGGTGCAGACACCTCCCATCCTGGATGTGCACTGAGGTGACAGCATGGCTGAAGGAGGAGGCCAGGTTATGTGGGTTAGACTGGTTTCACATCCAGCTCCAGATGTGGCCAGATGCTTTGGGAGGAGGGAAGACAGAGTTTGCAATGCCTCCCCTGCCGGGCTCTGAGACCTTTGTTCACTTCCTGCAGGTTCCCAGTGCTTGCCCTGCTCTTTGGCTGCTGCTGCCCAGGGCTGAGTTCGTGCTTTGGTGGACACCAAACATAGAACCCAGCTCTGGACCAGCAGAGGTCTGTGCAGAGCCCATGTGAGTCCAGGACTCTTTTTTTCACCCCACAGAATACCTAATTTTGCAATTGTACGTGTTGAATTTCCTCTGCCCCTTGCCCCTGACCGTCTGCAGATCTCACAGCCTGTCCTTGTCCTCAGACAGCTCCTTATCAGTGGCCAGGTCTCTCCCCTCTCTGCTCTCCCCTTTTCCAGGCCGGGGTCACTGCACAGACCCAGAGCCTGATGGAAGGTCACTGCTATCATGCTGCCATATGAGAACTGGCTGTCTTCTCCTGACCTCCGTTTCCTGTTTTTCAGCCCTTTATTTGTAGATAGCAGGACCTGCTTTCTTATGCCTGAGTGGCTGCATTTCCTGAGGAGCTTTCTCTGCAGCCTCATTTAATCCCTGAGCAGCTTCCTGGGCTAACAGAGCTGTTGTGCCCACAGGAGTGGTGTGCTGGTCCCAGCTTGCCTGGGCCTTGAGATGGTGGTATATAGTCCCAGAGCCAACAGGTCCAGAGCCACCCCACCACCCTGGCTCTTTGGCAAAAATGTTTTGGGTCCCCCCTGCAACAACTCCAGACCCTCCAAGGAGCTGGTCTCTGTCCATCATCCAGGGCAGATGCAATCATCTGGGGGTCCTGCAGCCACTGACTCAGGGCTGAACAGCAAACAGCAACAGTCTCAGCTCAGCAGAAGTCTGCAAGAACATGTGGCTAATTTGGCGTCTGCACACGTGCTACCAGGACCAGTGTGGTTTCTGAACAAGCCCAGGTGATTTTGCAGCTGGGATGGGGCTCAAGGCACATGTTTTTAACACTCCTGTTTACCTCACGTGGTGGTGAGTCAGGTCTAAGACCTTTTTTAACTCTGCTCTCTCCATTTCTGCTTGCTGCCACCAAGCACTCAGGTTTATCACCAGCAGTCGCATTGGGATGTCCTTCACCCAGCAGCACCTGAGGAGTCTGTGCAGCCGCTGTAGCAGCACCAGGGCAGAACACGCTGGATAGGCACAGCTTGTTTCTCTTCCCAGAGCTCCAGATGACAAAAATAGCACAAAATGGTGGCAATTCTCCTATTGGTTTATTTCATGATAATTTTTTCTCCCTCCTTTCTCTGCCCCACTGAGGGACGTTTTGGCAGTTTGAGAACATCCCCCTGTTCACATTCACTGAATGTTACTACAGGCATTTCTTTCATGTGACAGCTTGAAAAAGGGATGTGAAAGCTTTCCTTCTTGTCTTTCTGGCCTTTCCCTCCATCATCTGACCCTCATGAATGCTCTCCAGCAAACAGTTTGCCTTTCTTGCATGGTAGAATCTGGAAATAATTGCCTGCCACAGCACTTACTTCTATCAGTGAATAATCTTGTGTAATTGTGCTGTGGTCTTTGCTCCACAGTTCATTTTCTTAGCTCAGAAATGTGCTTTTATTTTTTTTTAACCATTGCATATATTCTGTTTATCCCCACAATTCATTGTTGCTAATAAAGTAGGAAAATAAGGGATAATCACCACTTAAATGCTTTAAAACCAATGCCATGTGTGGGGGAAAAAAAAGCAACCATAGAAGGAAAAAGTACTACCATCCTCAGAGGAATGTGCATCAAACATGCTCTAGCCAAAGTACTAGCTTTTTCTGATGGATCATATAAAAACTCAAGGTCCTGATAATCTGACAAGCCACAGTTTGATTCTTTGAATCCCTAACCACAGCTCAAAAGTTGGCTGTCTTGTATCAGAGGCTCTGTAGTTCTGTTTGTTGCTGATCATTTGTTTGTAGTTGGTATAGCAAGCTCTGGGAGCAGGGAATGTCATAATCCTGTGTCACTGTATAGCTCCAAGGAGATTGCTGATAAATAACAATAACATACACACACATAATGGATACAGGCAGCAGCCAAACAGGATAATAATTGTTGTCTTGGTGGAGCTTATTAACTTAAATCAGGTAGAAAGCGATTTTTGAGAGGATGCCACATTTGTAATTTCCTGGGGGGAAAAAAAGGCCAATATACAGCTTTCAAAATATGTACCCTGAGAGATGTGCTTCATGTGACCAGGGAGGAGCCCTAGATAGATGTGTCTTTTTTTAATGGTGTCTAGTATTGGCCACAGAGAGTAAACTATCCCTGTTTGACCTGCTTGTCACTGTGACCCAGACCCCATCACAGCATGTTTCCTCACCTAGCATTGGCCCTGCACTCACCCCCATGAAGTGACCCAAACACAGCTGACCTGAAAGTCCTCCCTAAATCGGAGTGGCATTTCAGTGTCTTGGGATGGCTGCCCCCATTTTCAAAGCCCCCATTTTCAGAGTGTCTGCTCTGCACACCCTGGTGCAGCTGCCTGATTTTCACACCTCTGAGCAGGACTACTTCAGGTTTTGCTAAAAATTAAGGCTGTCCACAACACAGTTCTCTAGCTCCAGTGTTAGCCAAAAGCCCAGCTACTTGGCTGCCCATCCATGGTCTGTCTATGTAGCAACATATATATTCCAACAGAAAACTCTGGGCAACCTTTGGCCAGATTCAACTACAATCCGAGCGACTTTTTGCCATTTCATTTATGAGAAGTAGTGGGAAACACAAGTAAAGTAGCTACTTGTATAACACATTTTTCTCTATTTTACAGCTTGAGATTGATCTAAAGCAGTAGCACAGCATACCTATCTTAAATACATACATTTTTAAGACATAAAGGGGAAATCTTTGTAACAGTGAAATTTATGAGTGTTTGTATTCACTACCCTGTGAGTTCTGTCCGAGATTCACCATCAAGCCAACATCTTTAGGTTCATCTCTACAGATGAACCCCACAGCTGAAGTTCATTTAGCTGACAACTCCCAAGGAGTCCCCACAATGAGGATTTTCATTTCTGTTGGCTGGTACTAATGTGAAGTCAGAGGAGTTATCCTCAGCACATATTGGTTTAATTAAAATTAGTCGTATCCTCAGTCAGTGGAAATGATCAAAGAGGGAAATGTTAGGGAATTCTCTGCTGCTGAACTGTGGAGAAATGTATGCAGAAATAGGATTCCCAGGTCCCTCGCTCAGCTAATGAGGTGCACGGCATGGGCTGGGTCCCCTTGGTGCAAATGTGGGATAATCAGTGCAGTCTGGAATTGCACTCTCGGGAGAACCAGTCCATCACGCTCCCGCACCGCGGCTTGAGTCTTCTTCCATTCTGAGCTAATAATAAACACAACCCAGCTAAGTGATATACGTGACACGTTTATTGCCATGTCCTTTAGAAGCAATTTCCTTTCTGCTCTGTTTTCTCACAGACAGTGTAATTACCAAGTTAAAGAGAACAGAGGGGGAAAAAAAAGTTTCCAGACTTGATCTTTCCCAGATGAAATGACAAAATTACTGATCCAGTGTATACTCTTCAGATCTGTAAGGAGATATACCTTAGGGTTAACAGCTGCCTTTCAGCAAGTCTTCAAGTGAAGGGACACAGTGAAATCAACTCCATATAGGTACATACAGCTTACCAGCAGGAGATTTTTACATGATTATACTGAAGCCGTTTGTGCCTACATGGAAGGCAGGCACTGTGACATTCCTAGCTGTGTTTTGCAAAACAAACCCAGCCACCATTCCTGGCATAACAGATTGCCCAGTTCCATACAGGGGGAAAACAAAAAAAGGCAAAATTTTGATGCAGTAGGAGCAGGTGACCATTGACTTTGTCAGAGTTAGGATTTCCCTCCTGTGCTGCGTCATCTTGGGCTGCGCTGGGTGAATGCCCTGGGTTTTGCATTTATTGTTCTTCCTGTTCACTCTGCAGCCCCATCACCAGGGAACCTGTTCAGCTGAGGACCAGAGAATAATCCCTCAACTGCAAATTGCTCAGCAGCAGGTGCCCTAAGCTCTCCTGTGCATAGTAGTTACATATTGAGCGCAGTAGTGCTGGTTAATGGTTGGATTTGATGGTCTCAGGCATCTTCTCCAACCTTAATGATTCTGTGATTCATAAACCAGAAAGCTGAGAGGAGTGTGAGTGAGGGTGTGCAGGCTGAGAAGCACAGGGAAAAAAAGCCTTTGGATCTCTCTGCACCACTGTGCCCAGTGAGAAATAGTTTCCATACACGCTTTCAGCTCCTTCTGCTTGGAAAGAAAGGACACAGCCTCAAGGCATGATCATTACAATGGGTTCTGTGTAAGTTGCTCCTTATAAGCATTTGTCAAACTGCAGCGAGCACAGGACAGTGGTGGCAACGTGTCCTCATTCAGCCGTGGTTCCCATGGGTGATGGATCATGCTGGGAACCAGGCAGACAGCTGCTGGGTTCTGGCACAGCAAGGCAAGCTAAGGTACTTGTGTTTTAACCTCTAAAATCCCAAATTATTTGGCTTCTGAGGGTCTGCACTGAGTGTCTTGCTGAAAGAAGCAGGAGCACTGTCTGGGTGGCAGGACCTACCTGGTGTTGAATCATCCCCTGCAAAGTGATCTCTGCTTCCCTGTTGGTCAGAGATTTGGAAACTTTCAGAGCAGACTGCAAAGCTAGCAGTTGTGAGAGTCTGCCCACTCCATATTAGCTTTCAAGAAGGTTAGTTTAGCCATAGAGAAACAAGGAGGCAGAGCCAGCCAACAGGAGGGTCATGTGGTAGAGTAACACACCACCTGTGCTGTGGTGTGAGGCAGACAAGGACCACACTCACCTTTCTCCAGCACCACCAGACCAAGGGCACATCCAGACCAAGCATGAGGAGGATCCCTTGGAAGGGTCAAACACCTCTTCCTTGTGGAGAGTCCCAAGAGCTGGTTTTCAGGGGCTGCTGTCCTGTAGGGCTGGTCTTGAAAGCTGCCTTTGTCAGGGCAGGAATTGGGATCCCCATGGAGCCCTCCCACCTCCAAAAAACCTGTTGTGTGACCCTCCCGGCCATCCCAACCAGCTAGTGGCCTGGTGCCCCAGCAGAGTTCCTGCTCCTTGCCAGGCAGCTGTCATGAGGCTCCTTGGATGGGGATGTTTCCTGCAGCCAGGGGCAGAGATGGGCACCCTTGGCTCTGTGACGCTGGGATATCCCCATGCTGTTGGTCAAACATAAAGAACCAATTAAATTTAATCTTTCCAAGGCAGAAACCATGGGCCAGATTTCAGCTGGTGTAAATCAGCATGGCTCTGCTGGGGTCAATGGAACAAACCCAGCCTGTGCCAGCACAGGCTCTGGATTGGTGCCTACCATTGTGCACAGTCGCAAACACTGCTGAGTGCCATGAAATTAGAATGAAAGATTAATAAAATCATATTTTGCATTGTCCTCAGCACAGACAGGCCATTTGAAATAGCACACCAGCCACGTACTGTTGGTGGCTCTGAACCATGTTGCTTTCAAAATACACTGTTGTGTATAGAAATTAATATGGCTACATGGTGAAAAGTATTATCATCTGCATTATTTGTTAATTTAGGCTTATGGCTAAACAATTCCCTTCATTTAGCCTTATAGTTTTTATTTTAAATTGTACACAGCACTTCCAAGTTCTTTATATGCTCAGCTGTTCTCTAGACTGTTTTCCTGGGAATTTAAGAGGTGGTGCCCCTCAGGGTTCTGCTCATAGGGTGTCCTCAATACCAGTTAGAACCAGGTGTGCTGGAGGAAACATCTCTTCACTTTTTCTTCTCCTCCTGCAGTTTCTGCAGAATTCGTCTTTACTGACATACTCCCTGAGAGAAGGTTTCATTGCAATTTAGGACAACTACGGTCATTTAGCAAATTGAAGTCCACTCCTTTCCTTTGACAATATATATGGTACTGAGTGAAATAATTTAATATGCAATTTTTTTGATTTGAAGCAGCATATCAGGACTATGTACTAGCTTAACATCCAGCTACTTTTTCCCAAAATAAGAAAGTATTTTAAGTCAAGCCATTTATTCCCTATGGCTGGGACTCTGTTCCAGAAATTGTAAGTGAATTTTGCAATTTCTATCTCAAACTTACTTGCTTAGGATATTAAAAGTTAGTACTGCCTTAAAAGTGGTAATAGTAGATTAGCTGTTTAATCACATCACACTTCTGATTTGCAGCAGAAAGAACTTTGTCGTCCAGACTGGAGCTGAGAAAAAAAAAAAGCAGATCAAATTTCATTTCTTGGAGATTTAATAGCCTTTATTCTTGCAATTACTCACCTATGTCTTCTCAGATTAGAGTTAATTACTGGGAAAGATAAGCTGCTCTTTCTTTCATTGTTACAGCTGGGGTGATACTGGATCAGTATGACTTGGTACATGTTCATTGCTCTTTGAGAGACACATTCTCCAGTGAAAATTGACAGAACAATTTCAGCAGACATAAAACCTTCTCCTGAATTTGCACAAGGCCTGCAGATGCTCCTGCCACAGAGTAAGTTTCCATACAGACAAATCAGGAGAATAGGGATATGATGTTCCCTTAGAGATTATGAATTCATCAGTCCTCCAATGTGTTACTGCTTTGATTTCATGTCCCTGGCACAGCCAGAGTGGTTTGCTGTGCATTTCCTCATAGAGAACGAGCCTTACTAGCCCAGCAGGATAACAATAGAAACCTTAACAGGCACCCTTTGGATAAGGTAAAGGACTGTCAAGTCTCTGCAGGCCCCTGTTTGACGTCCTCCAACCTGGAAAAGATTTCCCACAGGAAGGGGTTTCCAAACAGCTGCCGCTGGGACAGCCTTGGTTCCTGGGCTCAGGTTTTGTCCCTGCATTTCAGAAAATATCTTCCCAGCTCAAACTGGCAAAGCTTGGGATCTTGTGGTGCAATCTCACCTGTGGTACCTATATCAGACACATCTCAAAAGTAGCTCTGATTTCTCCTGGAGCTCCTGTTCCACATCTGGCCACTTAGAGAGATATTCTGGCCCACCAGATCTGTATTGTATGAATTGCCATGGCAGATGTGTGAAGGTAAAACATGAATCCCTTTGGTAGCATTAATGCCTGGACTTCAAGGAGGTATTTCCTTGTTCTTAAGGATCCCAATGTATCTCTGTTGACCCCAGGACGGTGGAAGGAGAAAAGACTTGTCTAAAGAGGAATCAGAGCTGCTGCTGCTGTGACCCATCCCTCTTCCCTTTTTCTCTCCCTTGGCTGCCAAGAAAGCACATTGATATTGCCTGATCCATTAACAGCCTGTCTCACTCCTCATGGCCTCCCAGCTCAGCTCTACCTGTGTCTGTTACCTCTCTGATTCTGCACATCACGCATCCAGCTTCCTTTTCTTGTTATGTCTGGGAACATTTGCTGTCAGAGGGGCTCTGTTCCCTGCTGCAGCTCTGCATTTGGCTGTGAGATGTCAGGAGCCAAAGCCAGCACTGCTCAGCCTGTGTGTGCCAGCAGGGCACTGGGCTGGACAGGGAGGCAGCCAGCCTGAAGTCCCTCTCCACTGTGGCCCTGCTGCCTGCCCTGGGGGTCATTTCCTCTTAGCATTCCCTGCTTCAGCCCATTTTGGTGAACCCCTTTGCTATTGCGGGTGGGCTGTGCTTTCCAAACATTTCTAACTACCCATGCACCATCATGCTTGACTTTCCACCTGTCTTCATTCAAATCCCCCTTGAGCACTCAGTCCTTCCACGAGGCCTATAAATGTTAACCCATGTCAAGATAATGTCATTATCACTGCCATCGATGAAGTAACCCATCAAGTGCTGAAATAAATCATTTTCCCTGGGGATTACTGCCTGAAAGCCAAATGTAATCAGTAAAGCTTGGGTTTGACAAGGCTGTCATAGATAGAATTCATTTACTAATGAGTTCCAGCCTAAAAGTCCACATTGGTAATGTGTCTGTGGTTTTACTGAAACATTACAGAGACCTTTTTTCTCAATATTTTTAGCTTGTTAGATATGCTGCTTGTCAGGTAAGTCTTCTCACTTGATGAGCAAGTTTTTTTCTCCTTCTTCCCTGAGCTGAATAATAGGTCTAAGCATTGTGTTCCAAATGCTGTTTCCTAAAAACCTTATTTGATCCTTTGGAATAAGGATCAAATCGGCCAAAAACAACACACTAGCTATGCTGTTGCTGATCCATGGAGGGATACTGCCTTTTGCAGAGGTTTTTACAAAATAGCTCCTCCTGACAACCTCTGAGTGAAAAAGAAAGGTGCTATCTGTACACCATGTTACCAGGAAAAAACTTGAATCATTGATAAGGGTGGTTTCTAAGCAACCAAATGCAGTCTACAACCATAATAACAGCACTTTGAACGTAAATCACTTAGTCTGGTACATGCCCCACTCTCCAATTAATGGCAAATTCTTATGAGCTGTATTGTGTGGCAGACACACATTTGAAGGGCTGAAGTGGTTCTAAAACAACACTTCAAGTGGTAGGAAAAAACCCAGAGTCATTCAGATCTCCCAAAGTCTAATAACTTTATAGAGTTTTTACAGAAAATGCCCTAAAGATTCTAATGGAAAAGAACAATTCTTACCTTTTCTATCCTATAGGATATTTCAGTGAATTGTGTCTCTGTTCAAGGCTGACTCCCCAAAGCTACACAAAAAAAATTGCCATAGGTTTTTGAATATTTTTCCTGATTTTCCCCATACAAAAGTGACCCATGTACCATCAATGTCGTGTTTATTATAGTGCAGAAAGCTCACTCTTCATAAGAGAATCACATACTGCATCATCTGCTCTACTGAAGTATAAAAACCAGTTAAAGTAGGATTGAAATTATCTTTTCCAGCAGGTGGTATTGCAGGAAGTAATACAGAAACCTGTATAAAGTACCTTTCCCTGCCACAGTCCACTTCCCAAGTCCTTCACTTGCCAGTTTGACTCCATGCCATGCATTCCTTTCTTGTCTGCTTCTCTTCACCATCTTACTGCAGAGAGAGGGTGATGTTCCCCAGTGAGCTGATCCTAGCAAAGGTGTTCTTGTCTGCCCCTGGTAGCCCTTCTCCTCTTCCCATGGGCAGAGAAGCATGGGGATCAGCAGCTCCCAGTTTCTCTTAGCTGAGAAGCAAGCCAAGAAGACTCATATCTTCATGCTCCCAGTACATTTTAACAAGCAAGGAGGGATTTAGGGGACGTGACAGACCATGAACAGGGATGTTTGAAATGCTTTACAATGCACTGCAGAAGAGAGCAGGCAGCAGGTGGTTGTTGTTTTGCATGGCTTTTGTGAGGAGGGAAAGGGCAGCAGCTCTTTCTCAGCTGGCCCCGTCAAGGACGCTGCCAGGAGCTGCTGATACAGAGCACTGGAAAATGGGAGACTGGGGAAGCAGGCATCCTTTCTGGTTAGGGACCAGTTGAGAGGAGTGGCAGGGGGCCTGGGGATGCCTGCTTCTTCATGTGCATTGTGTTGAAAGGGCTGCAAACCCTGCGGTCCATGTGGGAGCAAGGACCAGAACTTCAAAAAAGCAGATGTTTACTGGAGGAAACACTGACACTGTGGCCACCCAGGAGCCTGAGCAGCTTACAAAGAACTTTTCATGCTGCAGTTTGGGTCCTTTCAAGTGGCATGCCAAGATCTCCCCATAATTTCTCTTGACTTAGGTATAAAATGTGAGGTAAAAATTGTATACCTGCCATTGCTTTATCTGATTTGTCTAGACTGAGAGTGTCTGGCATGATGACAGTGCTGAACATGACTGAAATGCAAGCAATACCAAATAACTTCCCAGAGGAGTTGTAGAAGCTCAAGGATGCAGCAAACAAGGGTGGGAATCTGGATCTGGGACAGGGGGAAGGGAAATACTGTGCAGACCCTTATGCTAAAATACATTTGAAAAATATTTTTAAAAATTTTTGATGGTCTAATAGAATCTGTCCGCATGTTAAGTGCTCCTGGCAAGCTTGATATATTTAATTGTGGGAGTGTAATCTCCATTTCTTCAAATGCAAGCAAGAACCAACCTCCTCTCCAACTGCTCCCATGGAAGGACATTTGATAAGAAGACTCGACACAGGGCAGCCTTTGGGAAGCAAAAAGTGCTTGAGGCCACAGCAAGCCACCACATGACAATGATACATCTGCTCCGTGGAGGATGCACAATGAAGTTTAGGAAATGATGGGAGAGGAGGCATGAAGGGAGGAACACCTTTTACAGCAAGTACGAGGACATCTTAGACTGAGTCAGATTTGGAGTTGTGATGAGCAAGCCAGATGTTTCAAAAGAAGAATTCTGAATACTTGCAGGGACTCTCGCCTAATGCCAAAGAATTCTCCAGATGATGAGAAAAGTACAACAAAGAAATGTAATGATATAGGTATCATTCCCCCACCCAGATCTATGTGTTTCTCATGCTACCTGATTAAGATCATATTTTTGTTCAGAAACCAAAGTGAATCCTGAGAGTGCTTCAAGGTCTGAAAAGAAGTCCAAGGAATGTTTGTTCTAGTGGAGAGATTATGTAATTTTTTTTTAATTTCAAGATATATTTCACATGTATATATGAAAAAAAGAGCAGCTGTTTAATGTTGCAGTGAGCAGCAGGGTGTTATGACACACTGCAGAATACAAGGGTAATGAGGTTTTGTTAATAGATTCCGTGGGGTGGATTAGAGTGTAAAAACACTGGATGATCAGTGTTTGTAAATAAACACATGTAAGTTTTATTACAGATCACTTTGGTTGCAAAAGAAAACAGGTATGTAGCCATCTTGGTTATTATTGTCTACAGCAATATAAAACCATGAAATCATTGCAATATAAATGTGCAACAACATTGCCCAAGGACACACGTCAGGGAAAAGAAAGAAGAGAAAGGACACCAGAATGCAAAGATCTCACCACCTGTATGCCCTGCAATGAGAGTGGGTTGACTGAGGACCTGACCCATGAGGTGCTGGGGGATATCCAGAAGTGTGGTGGGGGGACAAACCTTGGGAAAATCCACAAAGCACAACATCTGTTTGGTGTATGCTCACTCAGGTTCAGGTGGGAATGCCCACATACCTCCTTTGAGGCGGGAGCTTCACACTGATGTAAATGTTGTGGATCACGGGACTCTTTGGGAGTTCTTGACACCTTCTGAATCAATAGAGCTGCCCACCACACCCAGCTGAGTCCATTGTGGCCCCTCAGCAGAGATGAACACCCTCCTAGATGCCAATGTCCCGGTATGTTCCCGGTGTGAGGAGGAAAACCCAGAGGTTTGTGGAAACCTCTACCCATATGCCTCCCGTCTCACTCTGCCCATTATCCACCCCCAAAATACCCAATCAGAGGTTGCCCATCACACACCCAAAAGCTCACCTCCTCCTTTTCAACAAAGCACCCCGGCATTTCCACAAATGAGGGAATGTTTTGAGTCATTATCCCTTAACAGTTCCTCTCTCACCCCGGGAGTAAAGGACACAAACCCATCCACATGAACCTATGGGCAGGGAATTTCTCAGCTGAAAACTAAGAAGGAGCTTGTGAGCATGGCTTCCTTGTTGACAGCAAGGCACTGCCATACCTCTTATGCAGCTGGAAACAGTCTGGAGAGGTTTTGGTTTTGGTTAACCTAGTGGTCTATGCTAGGAGAAACTCTTGAGGCAAGAGCAAATTGATGCATTAGGCAGTGTTGGATACCCCAGAGGTGTGACAGTGGAGGGCTGGTAGGAGAAGCTGGGGTAGGAGATCCATGACAGACCTACCTCTGCTCTCTGAGACACCCATGACAGCCATCCAAACGTGGGCAAATAGTGGGCTGCTATTCCTAAGACAGCCCCTGCCTGTGCCATGTCAGCCATAGATGTGTTCTCAAGGCACAGGACCAAAACACTGAACAGCAGCTGCGATGTGGAGAGGGAATAGAGTGGAAAATTCTCACCCCAACACCTGCATCACAGTCACCCATGTTATTAATTATCTGCAAGGAAGGAATTAGAAAATACAGAAGTAAGAGATCTCTGGGGTCTTCACAGCTCTTGGAAAAGCAGAGTTCAGAAGCCCCAAACCTCCTTCTCAGGGCAGTTTCAGATATTTCTCTCCTTTTTAAAAAAATTCCATGTCAGCTTCTCAGCTCTACTTGCATATGGGGTACATATGGAGGAGAGAAAAAAAAGCAGTGACTGGCGCCAAATGGGGCCTGCTGCAGCCTTTAAGAGTCTTCTCCTCTTACTATTAAAATGCAGCTTTGCCCAGTGAAAATGCTGCTTTACTGCTGCAAAAATACTTCCCAAAGACATGGCCCTTGGAGCACAGCAGGCAAATGTGGTGTGAAGCAGGCGGCTTCGGAGTGGCAGGCACAGGGGCTGAGTGCAGCAGGCAGGTCAGGGCTGTCCCACAGACTCCAGCCCTGCTCACCTGGCTGCCAGGGTCTCAGGAGCATGGCAGCTGCTTGTAGGTGGGCTGAGCAGTACATGGGCTGGGGTTCTTATGGGGAAAAGCAGCAATGATGCTGCCCTGGATCACAGCTCAGGGGATGGGACCGTGCTGAGCCTTCATCCATCCATCATGGTTTGCTCCCCAGACAGGCAACTCTCCTCCATCTCTTCTGGACATTAGTGGGGACATCTCTCCAGCCCCAACAGACTGCTTTCACGCGGGACCTGGCTCTCTCCTCACATGCCCACAGTCCTGGCCTCATTTCCATGCTCCCCAGTCTGTGTGCATCAAAGAGCAATTGCACATAGGATGCATCCCACCACTATGTCTCAGTCTGGACCCAGATGCTCCTTTATTTTGCATGATGCTGCCCAGAGGAACGAGCCCTCGTGGGGGCTTCACTTCCCACTTGCCCTGATGGGGAGCAGCCGGAGAAGTGAGCCAGGACCTGGAGGAGGACATGCTGATGAGGCCAGGAAAGCCCATCGGTTTTTGTGGCTTGTGGTGGGCCGTGGTTGTGCTGCTGCACCCGGGGAGCGGCTGGCAGCTCCTCTGAAGCCTCCTGCCCCGTCTGCCTGCCAGCTGCTCTCCCTCCTGCAGCTGCCCACAAGGGCAGCGTGGGCAGGAGGGGGAACGGGAGCAATGCTGGCTGCAGGTTTGGTGGGATGGTGAGCTGCCCGCAGCAGGGATGGGTGACGTGCCGCCCATGCAGCTTTGGAGGGCAGATTTTTGGAGCTGTGACTGTGAGCTACGGTCCGTGGGGTCTTCCTCCTGTCTTCCACAGCACCTAGTAGTTTCTGAGCAGCGAGTCAAAATCTATTTCTGATCAAGACAAATAGCACTTCAGTGGGATGCCAACGCCTTTGCAGGCATTTGGCTTGAAGCTGTAGAAAGACAGTGCTATTTACAGTATGAACCTGCATCAGGACAGTGCTGGTGACCACATAAACCTAAGTCACTGTTCAAGAGATGCCCAAAAGGGGGAAGAAAATATGGGCTTACTGATGTCAGTGGAGTCTTAATCCTTACTGTTGGTTCTTGCCAAAGCCCCTAGTAAAAAGAGCTTGTTTTTCAAGAGTTGTTTTCTTGCCTGCACTGTCTGTGCCTGTTCTCATGCACTGCATGCATCTCACCCACCTGGCTGCACCCTCAGCAATCTGTGAGGGCTGCATACCCTCTTTAAATGCAACAGCAGGCTGTGAAATTCTTTGTTAACAAAACTGTCTTTTGGCTGTATTGCCCCTGTCATCAGTACATATTTTAAGGCTTCTTGCATGACACTGCAGAGTTTTTTTCACCAAACAGGATGCAGAATAGATGGGAAATTGGTGCATTGCTTTTTTTTTTTTTTTTTTTTTTTTATCCTTGTTTTGTCTTTCCTTTATTTCCAGTGTGTATAGTCAAAAGATGTGGTTAGGGACATGGTTTAGTAGTGGACCTGGCAGTGCTGGGTTAATGGTTGGACTTGATGATCTTGGAGGTCTTTTCCAAGGTGAATGAGTCTATGACTCTCCAATTTTGCTTTCCTTGTTTCACAAATACACACCCATACTTATGCACTACTGCAGATACCCACTCACATTATCTCTTCATGCCAAAGTAAGATTTGTAATAATCTCTTCTGGTAGCAGCCCACTGGTGAAGAGCTGAACATTTTAGCGGTTATAATCAGCTGAGATCAATTTTGATCAGTTACTTCAGAAATAGTGAAATTAGAAGTTAGATTTCATTGAGAAAGAACTGGTTGCATTAAGAGGTGGTGGAATTAGTAAATAAATATGGAATACAAATAATAAAAAATAATGAGCTTTGGGAAAACTTTTTTGTTTTGTTTTGTTGTGGGTTTTTTTTTGCTTTGTTTTTTTTCCCCAAGCATTGGTACATTTACAGAATACTTTGCCCACACCCAAAGTTACCCTTCTGTGAAAAAGAATAGGATCCCATTTTTTCAGAATAGTGTCCAGGAAGCTGTGATAAATCAAATATATTGCTGTCATCTCACCTCAACCATTCTGAAATATCTGTGGTGATCACAGCCAGAGACAGAGGTGAAAAATATTGGGCTGGAATGGAAAGGAATGAGTGGCTGCTCTTGGGCTATAAGAAAATAACACAGGTGTTAAAGTGTCCTCCAGTGCCAACCCAAACAAAGAGTGGTCTGTGCCTAATTTTCCTTGGAGTGACAAGGGTGTAGTTTCCAAATACAACGAGATTTCTTTCCATAAAATTTAGTTTATGAATCAAGATTATGTTTTTAAACTGAGAAATTAACAAGTCCGTGGATGTCTGGATTCATATGCTTTGACAAATGAGGTCGATTTTAATGGCATTAGCACTGAGTGGACAAATGGGACTAATTTGCAGGACAGTGGATTCCAGATTTTAAAAAAATTGTTGGTGATAAAGATTTATGAATACCGTATTCACGCTGATGAAGTGCTTGGTTCTTGCTACTTAAAATTTAATACTAGTTCCCCTTGGATTTTTTTCTTTTGTTTCCATCCTGTGGCCTTTTTGAGGGCAGAAAAAGAAGACAGCAGAAGGATTTGGAGGATGTGAATGGGGTCAGGCTTTGCACGCGCTAAAGTAACAACAAATTGTCTGAGGTCATAGACATTGTTAAACTGCACTCAAAATGCCCAGTGCTTTTGTTCCAGCTGATATCCTAAAGCAGCTGTTTGATTGTTTATTCAGCGTGGAGATAAAGCTGAGCTGGCTGTGGTGGGCACTGTCCCCTGCCTGTCTGGGGCACTGTGCCAGCAGGAGATGCTTCAGACCCTGGTGCTGTGCTTTCCTTCCCAGCAAGGGGAATGATGCACAAGTGCTCAGGAAGAGGTGCCTAAGACCCAGAGGGTGGTGGGGACATCCTGGCTCAGCTCCCTTCTGCTGCTTTGCAGGAAGAGGAGGAAAGGTGTGGAGAAAAAAGGCAAGGCATCGCTTCTGCTGCTGGATCTTTGGTGGCATTTCCAGGCTGTCCCAGGAGGGAAACAGGTGGGAAGGGAACAGCCTTTGTTGCCTCCTTGAGCTATCCATGCTTCTATGGGACATGCGAGTATTCCCTCTCCCACGGCAGGAGGAGGGCAGAGCAGTTCTTGGGCAATGTTGAGCTCCTCATAAAGGTCACTGATTTCAAGGCAGTTTTAGGCAGTTTTGCATCAAAAATGTTTTTAAGAGCTTGGGTTTTTTTTGCATAATGAAGTAGCAGTACTCTGGGAAAGCTTTGGTGGGCTCTCAGCTCCTCTAAACACATTTCCATCAACAGCTGGTGCCATGGAATAGCATCAGGCTCTGTGTTGCTTCAAGCAGCATCATAAACCTGGTGGTAACAAAATGCTTCTCTGGGCCATTCTGCCTCCAGAACCTCTTGTCATGCACTGTTGGATCAGATACTGAGTAGTTTAGGCAGAATTCCTGTGGCTACTGAAATATTCTGACCTTTAAAGTGACCTTTTCCCTCTATCAATGGCTAATATCAGCAACTAATAATCTTTATTTTCTGACTGACCTTTTAAAAAAATAATAATAATTGGGGTGTGGTGTAAAGGAGCAATTGCAAATAGACAACATTTCTTTTGACTTACCAAAGTAGACAAAAAAATCCCAAGAAATGTTAGAAGAAGGACTGACCGGGCAAGTAAAGTTCTATTGTTCTACATAATATTCCCTTTGCAATGTGGGTTTACAGTTTCACATCCTACCTTCTGAAGGGCACATAAGCCTTCCTAATTCACTCCTGTAACTGTTTGGTACATGCCTTCTGTTCAGCTATTATTAAAAAAAAAATTAAATGTTATCTGAATAATCGTCTGCCTCCTGAATTTCTTACTTCTCACTTATTTTTGCCCTAGGATATTCTTGCCATTGCTTTTTCTTGGGGATGTTACATAAAATACTTTAACCTGTAGCAGTTGTTTAAAGTTAACTCTGGCAAAACAAATATAATATCATCATAATATTCTAATAGGAGGTGATTTCTCTGCTTCAGAGACCAGAATATACACACACAGCATCTGGTGAATTAAAGTCCAGGAGGGAAGAAGCTGGCAAGGAAGGCAGGGACACAGATGAAGACAAAGAAAGCCAGTGTCTTTTTCCTTTTAACTGCTGGCACCTTCTACTAGCACACCTTCTCCATGTCCCCAACATCTGCTGAGCTGATGTGATGAATCTCTGCTGTTAGGCTTGTTTACATATTTCGAGGTTATGTGGCTGAGGTCGGGCTGCATTCATCCTATACCTGGAGCATCACAAGTAAACATGCTGATTTCCCATGTCTTTCAAAATTGGGCACCTCAAGAGAGTGTTTCACCTGTTGGGTGGGATATATCAACATCGTTTTTAAATAGACTAAGGCCAGTTTTGCAAAATATCATTCCAAAATCATCTGTCTATATTGACATTTCAGGCAGTTCAGGAAGTCTTGCTAAGGAAATAGATCTCCAAGCCACTACACCTAAAAGAAAACATTTATGCCCTTTGCCCAGCAAATAATATTTGAAGACAGTTAGAAAAGCATCTTTCAATCACTTTGCAGGGATGTTTTGTACCAATGAAGATGAGGGTGGGTGCTCAGTGACATTGTCAGATGCATTTTCTGTCAAGATCAATAGGAGTTGGCAAGGTAACACTTCTCACATTCTGTGGAGTAGAAGCTCCTCTTTCTAAGCTGGCCATTAAATGCTCAAGAATCCAAATCTCCCTGAAAATCCCATTCTTCAGGAGTTAAGTTGCTTTTCAAAATGGTGTATTTGGGACCCGAAGCCATTTTTCAGAATGCCTTTTTGAAACGTGTCATTGTAGATCCTCTTAGATGCTTCTTGTGACCACAATATATTGGGGAGGGCTTGTGACAGCCAAGAAAATTTGATTACCTATTTGTTGAGCATGTTCTTAGGCAGAACAAATGCTAAGAGTAATTTTATTTAGCTTGAAGTATCTGGTAAACATAAAGAGAAAAAAAGCTCTGCAGTTGGACAGGTCTTATCTCAGTATCTTTATTTACATTTTCAAAGAACACTGACGCAATCAAGCTACCAAAAGAACTGCTTTCCATGGCCTGGGAACAGAAACAAATTAGTCTTTAATAGTGTTGTGTGAAAACTCTGGTGAATGTTATGTAAAACTGTGCAAACAGAATGTTTGTGTTCTAGTTCCAGGTCATTTAGTGGGCAAAAAGAGAGACATTTTGTGTGAAATAGCCATGAAGTGGTTTGCTATTATATAAGGATAGGAATTGCTAGATCAAACTAATGGTGACATGCCGAGAACCAGATGCTTCAAAGCAAAATGCAAGACATCCCAGTGTGGATAATTATGAAATAATCTGACCATAGGGGAAATTTCTGCATAAATGACTTTAGTCCTAAAAGGCTCCATGTTTGTATTGCTTCTGAAAAGGTTTTAGTCTGATTTCCCACAGACACAGGGCTTATGCAACCAGTGTGCTGCCTGGCTGTGCAAATCTCCAGCTCCCTCCCTCCCTCCCTGTCTACTCCCCTGTCTCCAGCAACCTCTGAACACATCCAAACTCTGCCACGTGGAGTAGAGAGGGGCAGGTCTCACAAACAGTTAATTTCCCACAGGTTTCATGATAATAAGCTGCTTCCTAGTGAGCAGAGGCAGGTAATCTTGCCAGCTCAAGGTGAGCTTACACCTCATTAGAAATCAGAGAAAGCACACAGGAGAGCATCTTATAAGTATTCCATCTGTGGGAAAAGATTCATGGCTCTCCATCAACATGAGATGCAAATCCAAGGTAGCCACTGGCACTAATGGTGCTATCTCTTTCTCCTATTGATTATAACTGTGGACATCCCCAGGATTTAATATAAATGCTTAGCTCTTTGTGACTGAATGTGTTCTCAGCTTTTATAACCTCCAGGAACAATGACTGCTAGTTGAATAAATTGCAGATAGGACATTTCCTTTAGGTAACCAAAATCTACAGATTTCCGTGTAGCTCTTCCCATGAAGCAGCTGGGCTTAATTAGTGGATGATGCTCTTTATGGGCCAGAAGGCTAATTTGTAAATTAATTAGAAGTAAGTTGAAGGCAGTATCCTGCCCTTGGGAATGCTACAATTAATTGCTTCAAGGTGTTGGAACCTTGTCTTGCCATACTAGGCTGGTTGACCCTTCTCTGGAGTCCAAGCCACGTTAGAAAATTTATGTTCTCTCTCTACTCAGACCAGGACAGGGCCACCCCATGGCATCCATCTTTCTCACACCGGGATTCTGTGGAGTCCTCAGGATGAAGATACAGTGTCTTCACAGTTTAGCCATCTTCTCAAGGACCTGGGCCACAGTGAGCTGCCCCATGCCGATCTTGCCGTGCCCCTTGCACTGTCAAATGCCATATCCTGTACCTCTTCATTGCCTTTACAGCAGCATGAACTAAATGAAGCCTCCTAGGAGAAGATCTGTGGTCCTTGCCATCGTGCTCACTTTGGCCCTGGTGGTGTTTAAAATTAGGAGATACATATATGTGTTTCCCACAAAATTCAGCAGCTGGTATAACATTGCTACTGGGGGTGATGTATTCATAGATATTTTGACAACTTCTCAAGGCACTCTGCTTTCAATTGCAATTGCACAACTTGCCTTTTACTTTCCACTAATGTTTGTGCAAGGACTTCATTGTTCCTAGGAGCAGTACTGCAAAGGAGCTTTGACACACCCACCTCTGGGCTGCTTGCTCCTAAAATGAAGTAAGCAAAATGAAATCAATCTATATTTCATTTGGAAGCCCCAAATGATTTATAAGATGAACTAACTTGTCAGGGACAGTCAGAACTGGCAAGTAATATATCTTGTTGGAGATGGTGGATTACACGATTCAGCTGTTTGACTGAAAACCTCGAATATGCATGAAAACATAGCTCTGGAGCCTATTAAGACAAGACATTAATTGAATAAGCCCAGAAATTTATATGTGTATGTATTCAGTGTGTATACATTTGTCCCCACAGTGAGCAGAGCCATGTGTTCGTTCAGTTTTCTTGGAGATGTGGCTTTGATTCACACAGAAATGCTGACATAACCCAGAGGCCTGAGAGAGGAGCAGCAAAGCCCTGCAAGTCAGAAGGGACACAGACCCTGGTGAGTCCAAAGGACTGATGGCATTCCTTATCAGTTTCTTTCTGAAAGAAGGCTCTGAAGAATTTTGCTTTTTTTTGTGAAGTAGCTGAGTGTCGTGTTTTTGACAAGATGACCTATTTGATGTAACACTGTGCTTCTCTGAGAAGCCATATCAAATGTACAAGGGCCAAAGAGAAGGTATGGAAAATAGCATCAATACCTACTCTTTGGCCCTTGTACATTTGTGCCCATGCATGCGATGTACTTTATGTTCCAGTCTTCTCTTGCATGTCTACCACACATCCTTATTTCTACACTCTCACATAATCTATTTAAAGGGTGATATTTTTGGCTTTTAAGAGCGGTGTTAACAAGGATCAGATGCTGCCATCACTTAGGAAAGAGCTAGGTTTGCTTTGCCAGTTGTGCTGTGCACCGGCAAAAAAAAAAAATTAAAAAAAATCCATCGCACAGACATTACAGTAAAGTTCTTGTATTCAGCAGGTGAAAAGCCAGCACTCGACCTGTAGTGAGATTTGCTCATGGAAAAGCCCTGGAAGCTGTTTTTAGCAGCAAGGCATTAGTCACCCTTGGAAGGCTGCTGGCTGCTCTGTGGCTCTGCCACGCCAGGCCACGTGCAGGAGCGCTTTGGATGCTGCACAGCCACTCTTGCCTCGCCCCAGGTGCTGACTTTAACTGCACGGCTCCTGCTCACTTGAGGAAAACATGAGCTCACCTTCCAGACAGCCTCCTCGCCAGCCAGAAGGTGTGGGCTGTGGTCCTGCCCTCTTCTGGGGGGCCAGAAGGGGCAAGGCTCCACATATGCAAGGTGGCATTTCTGTCCAACAGGTCTGGGGACATGGGCGGTCAGGAGACAAAGCATGGGCTAAAAAAGGGATGTTTTTCAGGTCAGGCAAAGAGGAGACAGCAGAGCAGTGAAATCATGGACAGAGGTCTGAGGATTGGAATCTATTAGATCATCAGAAGTGGTGGATTAAGTCATGCTGCACGAAGGCTAAGGCAACTCCTAAAAAACTTAGGGAAAATACAGGTGGTGAAGGAAGTAGTCAGTTTAATAGACTGGAAATCTGGCTTGCCTGCAGGCATGCCACCTCAGAGCAATGACTCTTCCTGGGAAGAAGAAAGGCAGCTGCTGCCTGCTCGATGGTTACTCATCCTCTCCAATCTCCAGTTCCCCCTGATCTCCAGCACAGCTGGGCCAGCCAGGGAGGGGACTCTGGCTCAGTGCCCCAAGGGGAGTGCCAGATTTGTCTGGCTAGTGCAGGAGAGGCAGGAAAGCCCCAGTGAGGATGGCAGTGTACTGGCTGTGCAGACATGGGGATGTGCTTTGGCACGAGTTAGCAGAAGCTCAGCCAGGTTCCTTCTCCCGGACCAGCCAGCCCTTTCCTTCCTCTGCAGCTGAGACAGGGATTTGCAGAGAAGAAAGGCTGCTAATACACAGTGTCATTGCTTTATAAGGAAATGTCTTGAAATAATACAGCTTTTGTTGATGCCTTCATTTTATGACAGCCTAAGAGTGTGTGGACCTTGAACTCGATAAACAGTGTTGGGAATGCTTTTTCTGATGGAGGATATTAAACAAATATGAAAATGTTAGAAAAGATACAGCATTTCATTTAGACATGTTGAAACACTGTGATGCTTTGTTTGGTGAATTTTCAGGGCCTGGATACCCTTCATTCAAAATATCCAGAAAGTAAAACATGAAAATTGTAACAGAAAAAAAGAGTGGAACAGAGGCTCTTGTTTGATACAAGGTGGTTGGGAGAGGAACTTTGGCTGTCTCAGCTGCTAAATCATCCCTTCAGCTTTTCTGCTAAGGCTCTCCTGGAGCAATGGAACAGTGGGCTCTTAAATGTTGACAGAAGATCCTCCTGGTGCAGGGAAAGCTCCTGGGTGGCCCCAAGACGAGCAGGTTGCTTAAGAGAGGCTTCAGTTGTGTTTTAACCTGGCAGGTCTCTCTGTATAGGGCCGAAGGCACGTGGGAAGGCACAATGCAGCTGAGAAACTCTCTCCTCTGTTTCCATTTTGTGGCTTCTGCAATAATCTTTCCAAGGAACCTTATAAACCCCTAAGTAGTGGGGTTTTAAAAACACTGCCGTTGCAGTAATAGTTTAGTTCTGCCTCCTTTGTTATGTGTTAATGGTGCCCTTCTTTTAGGTCTACCAATAAAAGAAGCTTAAACCTCAGTGCGAGAGTCCTTGTAAAGTGACAAATTAAACACGTTTGTGCCGGCTCGCCTCGATATACAAGGGTCTGGGTGGCTGCTGCATTAGGATGTCAGACCTTAGCCAGGGACCTTGCCAGGACAGCCTGCAAGGCCTCTGCATTCAGGATCACCACCTCTACCTACAGGGCAGAACTGGGAAGGTCTCCTAAATGAGAGGGGAGGGAATGGGGAAACTTCAGACAAATTTGAGATAATGAAGAATATGACATCTGGAATCTGGATAGAATGATTCATAATCTGTATCACACTTTGATCATCTCTTTAATATATCTTTTGAATCAACCTAGTGGTATAAATTCATGTAGAATTTATCTCCCTGCAAGTGAATTATGCAGGCTTTTTCACAGGTCTATGGAAAACTCTCCTTTCAGTTACAGCCTTTAATTATCTGTACTGCCATTTCAAAATGTAGGAAAACAGGGATGTATCTGATTTTCCCAAACTGTCCAGGGTGTCACCTACATAATGTGCAGACAGCCCGGTTCTCAAGGCACTTGAGTCCTGTTATCTTTGTATGGAGGTGATGAGTGCCTGTCGATTGGTAGAGTCTGGGCATTTTTGGAGAAAGCTACAGTTCACATGAAATCTTGAGAAGTCTCCTAGCTTTATATTTCCTATAGTTTCTGTAAGCAATTGCCTACTGGGAAAATTAATAAAAGAAAAATCTATAGGTGAGTGGGAAGTGTGGGCTGACTTCTGGAGAAAAGTACAGTGGAAAAAACAGTAAGGCTGAATTTAGGCAGATCTAGAAAATATAAAAATGATGCCAACTCTTTCTTTCCTATTGCCAAGACAGTGTGATTTTATAAATAGAAAGCGTGAGGGTTTCTGTGAGTCATTAAGAGGTGGTGGTTTGGCTCACCTAATCTTGTCTTTATGTGCTTTTGTGCAAAAGCAAGTAGTGTCCCCTGTGAACACCACGAAGGTCAACTCTGCTTGTCACTAAGTGCCCTCAGAAAAGACGACATCTCAGGATAAGTTTTTAAGACAGACAGGATCTTGCTGTGGAAATCCTTGGACCTTCTGAGAGATGACAGGTTTCCATTAGGTGTCCCATCGGGACAGATAAAATAGGGGTGGTCTCAGTTTTTATATTTATGGATGGGAATCAGTTTTGACCGCTGATGATGTTCCAAATCCTCAGGAAAGTTAAAGTAGAGGAGCTCATGCTGGTGTTCTGGGATGATGGGGCTTGAGTGTGGTATTAAAACCCTCTTTGTGCACCACACAATGTGGCAGCCCTGGGGACCTGCTGTTTTATGTGTTTGGGTATGATGAGGTATATGTTCCCAAGGACCAGCCAGGCAAAAACAGTTGGCCACTTGGAACTGGCTTTAGGGCCAAATCCAACCCATCAGTCCTCACTTGAGCCATGCTGGTGAAACTGGTGTGAGGTCATAGACCTGGATCCTCTCTGAGATGGAAAGGATGTGCCCATCTGGACCATGAAATGAGCTGCTGGAGGCAGAACTCAGTTCCCACATATGCTGTGCTTTTCTTAGGGTGGCAAAAAAAATTAAGACTTTCAAAAATGGGACAGAAAGATGAGAAAAAAAGAAATTATTTTTGTAGTTGGGAAAAGGCAGAGAAAGGAAGAGAGAGACTTTGAATGGACCTTTATTTTTGTGACCAGTGGTCCCAGGAGGAAGGCAGGATCCTTATTTATACACCCATCTGGTTTCTACCACAGGTTGCAGCAGCTGACAGGTCTCCACCAGGAGGGTTAGATTCTGTTAAAGCAGCATTTTCGCATGAAAATATTTTCTGCTAGAACATTTTTGGCTGACTTTGAGCACTGCTCTGACAGCAGTGCTGCACTTACTTCATCCATTAACAGCGCAGAGTCTGTGGAGGGGCAGCAGGGGGCTGAGGACACAGCCCCTGCCTCTCGTGGTGATGCTGAACATGGGCAGCCCTGTCTGCAGCTCTGGCCACCCCAGATTTCTGTGGTGGTGAGAGCCTTGGGGCGTGCAGGCAGCAGCTTGGGGCTTGGCTGGTGGTGGTGGCTGTGTCTGCCCACGCAGGACCTGCTCCCGTGGGCGAGCCGGCCCTGTTCCGACTTTCAGCCTTTTTCTAATCCGATTGATGGGGTGGCCAGAGATGCTGATGGGATTAGAGCTCAGCAGAGTGACGAAGCACTTGGGATTTGCCTTCGTGCAGATCCCTGCAGCACACCAAAGGGAAATGGCTGCTTCTGATTTACAAGCTGCAAGAGCCTTGCACTGAGCTGGAGTGTTTTCTCCACAGTCTGCAGCCACAGCTTGGCCCGACGTGTTTTTGACGGTGTCTAATATGTGGTGTGTGGTCTCGGGCACTGGGACATCATTGTGGAGCTGGCTTCTGTCGGGCTCTGCCTCCCATGTCACCTGGCAGGTGGCTCTGTGGGCACCTCTCCTCTCTCCCCCAACCCGGTGAGAACTTGGGGTTCTTCCTGTTGGGGTACCCGGCTCCGAGGGGATGATGGCCTGGGCTCCTTGGCAGTATAAATCACCTGCAAGGTGGATTTGCACCATTTATGAATTTCATTCATTGCACTTAGAAAGACTCCCTTTATTTTCCACATATGAAAAAACAAACTAACTAAAAAAAACATTAAAAAGGAAAATTAAAGCAAAGCATTTCTACACATGCTGGTTGCTTTGTTTACAGGAACTGTGTCTCTGAGTGCTCCGGGCTGAAGCGCCGGTGCTGCTAAGAGAGTAAATTGCAAGTGCATCGCAGCAATCATCCCTGCCGCTTTCACAGGAACCGAGCACTCCCTCTTGAGCGAGCCCCCGATGTTAAGCCCTGAAAGAGCAGCTTGACACCCTGTGACCTGGCTGCTAATGTTCCTAATCCACCTCTCCACAAATCCAGGTTCCCGAGGGGGGCGGCGGGGAAGGATCTCGCAGCCTCGCCCGGTGCTGTGCTTGCGGGGAGCGGATGGAGGTGGTCACAGGCTAAGTGGATTAAACCCGGGGAACGTCAGCTCAAAAATAGGAGCTGCAGCCTGACATGAAGATCTGGAGAAGCGAGAGGATTTGCTGGTGACCAGAGGAAGGGAGGGAGGGTCCCATCTCGCCGGAGTTTCCTATGCTGGCTGTGGACGCGGTCTGGAGATGCCGGGGGATTCTCCGGGAATGGCTGTGCCTGGCTCCCAGCCCTGCAGCTCACACGCATCCCTGCTGCATGCACAACAAAGTCCTGGCTGCCAACATCGGGCTCTCCCCACCGCGAGCCCTGCCCTGCTTGGAACCCTCCAGGGATCTGGGCTTGGCTGGGCATGGCAATGCCTGACACCTCTTCCAGAGGGATAACAACGCCTGGAGTTTAAAAATGAGATGGAGACGCATTAATTAACAAAACGAAACAAACCCATTAAGAGTCAAAAGTATGATTGAAAAATAAAAATAAACTAATAAGAATTAGCCTCCCCTCCTTGTGCCTTCCCAAACTTTTTATTTCATTTTTTTCTTCATGCAGAGAATGATGCTCTTCATGACAGTGGCTGGTTTTACCTTGTCTTGTGCAGTGAGAGAGCATCTACAGGCTTTGAGAGTCATAGCAGTACCCAAGCTAATGGCAGTTCTTGCTCCTCTACAGTATCTGACATTTTTGACTGCTCCTTTTGCACTTCATTCCATTTATTTGCTTTACATAGAACACTGTTAAACCTGTCTTTAAAAAATAGTTGCCCTTGTAATCTGAAATGTATGTGGATTGACTGTTGGATAACTCAAATGCAGCTCCATGGTGTTTTGACCAAATAGTAAAAAAATTAAACTCTTTAAAAAAACCTAAAAACTCTTTGACTCAATGTAATCACATTAAAGATTTTAAGTTTGGAGCTACTAAGTAGGGAAGATGAACAAATTAAAGCATGATTGTGAGGAGTAGTGACTCTTTCAAGCTCAATATTATTAGCATAATAAACATGTCTTGCTTTGTATAATTTTCCTAGATATAAGTACACAAAGGAAGCCCTGTTGGGTTTCACACACATAGGTTCTGAGCTAAAAAATGGCAGCTTTGATCTCCCATCTTTCAGCCCTTTGGAAAGGTTAGTTCTTTCTTTTTGTCCTAATAGTGCAGGAGTTAACAGCTTAGGAGATGGAAATATGTCTGAAAGTCTTCAGGAAGATAATACTTGGGAGGACAGGTTTAAGCTAAATAAGAAAGCAGATTTCATCGGCCTTCTTGGAAACAACCTGTCCAGAGACTTGTGATCCGTTTCTAAATTTGGCCTTTGCGTTTTCCCCATACAGGAAGTGATGAAAACGGCAGCAGTAATCCCTGGTGAGTATGGACAGGCACATCAGAGGCTGAACGCCTTTGTTTGTTTAGGGCTGCAGTGAGCTGGGTGTTGTAAACATGACTCATGACAAGTTTAATTAAGACAAAAAACATGGGAAATGTAGCAGAAGGTCACGCATCTTTCTTCACAGTTTTGGCAGCTGAAGATTTTCCTGTGAGATTTGGATGTGCTGCACCAGCGCAAATATAAATACAGGTTTTATACTGATTTTCTCTTCCCCAAAATTATTTTTACCCTTGTTTTTTTGGATGGTGTATAATAGTCTGAATAGAAGAAACCTGACCTAATGCATAAGCACATTAACTTGTGGCAAGCCAAACTGCAGCTGATGAAAATACAAGATGTGGTGAACATATGATAAAATTTCTAGTCAATTTGGTCCTGCCCCAACAATGAAAAATTTACTCCTGGATGAATCTGACTAAATGTATTAGACCCTCAAATACACACTTGTCAATGCAGAACCTTCCTGTTTCTCAGATTTTTAAATACACATTTGGTGCACACTTGCTGATGGAGCGAGAATTTGTTCCAGACTAAGTTTCACATCTCTGCAGATGTTGTGTGGAGCCTCATATTTTGGTTCAGACAAGTTTCTTCCTGAAACAGCTTATATGGAGAACAAAATAGTGCTTATGAGTTGGGAGCTACAGGCACTGTGCTCTTGAAAAGATGCTGTTGATACCTTTTTTTTTTGCAGAGTGGATAACAAATTCAGACATGGGGCATTGACCTAAAGTTTTGGTCATGGGGGCACTTCTAGGAACTTCTGAACTATTCAAAAATCTCAGTGATGCCCAATCACAGCATAGTGCTTAATGCCTTACAGGTAACATATGCTGGGATGATCTGCCTTAACATTGGCTAGTTGAAAGCTGAGTATCCAGTTAAGTTATCAGTTGGGCTCTTCCTATTAAAAAAGTGAGAAAGAGAGGTAGGTAGAAATACCTGAAAGGAATTGATCCTATGTCTGCAGTAGATGCCTATTTCTAACCAGTGAAGCCAGACAAGGGAGCCCTGGTGATTAGCTAAGACTGCCAGCCTCACTAACTTCATTAAATTAAATTAATCCCAGCCTCAGAGACAGGAGTACTTCTGCCAAAACACTCCTTCACATGCAGGACTTGTAAAAGCACGCTTCTTCAGGAGTTTAGACAAGTTTATACCAAATTTCAAAAGTCTACTATCAAATAAAATTCTTTTGAGGGTTTTGAGGTCCAAGAAGAGCAGATTCATACTGGTGTGGGCAAAACCCTCTAGGCATGTGAAATAGATTAACTGGGAAAGATTTGAAAATATAAGATTTTTAGGTTAACACAGCATCTTGATTTTTCCCTAGAACTTGTGCTCTTAGATCCTCCAGAAGCATTTGAAAACTCTGTGGCCAAATTAAGAAGATTAAATTTATGAAACTGGGAAAGTAAAATTTGGATTCTGAAGAAAGCTCAAGTCAGAGGACTTGCAGAGTATATGCCAGGATTCAGAAGTCTTTTAAAATGCATCTAGATGCAAAAATTTCCAAGTAATTACACAAATAATGCCAATATATCTTTGAAAATCTACCCCCTCAATATCTGCCTTCTCATTCTCTTTAATACAAGCAGAAAAAAGCAAATAATTTCAGATTGTCTGCTGGCCTCTGTGATTAAAATATCCCATTTGCAAGAAGCAAATATTTATATTTGAGTGAAGTTTTTGCATAGCTTACTGTCTAAAATATATGTTTTAGATCATTCTGGTTATGGATGGATTTATCAAAGGTTTCTCAATGAAATCCTTCCCTTCCCTTCCCTTCCCTTCCCTTCCCTTCCCTTCCCTTCCCTTCCCTTCCCTTCCCTTCCCTTCCCTTCCCTTCCCTTCCCTTCCCTTCCCTTCCCTTCCCTTCCCTTCCCTTCCCTTCCCTTCCCTTCCCTTCCCTTCCCTTCCCTTCCCTTCCCTTCCCTTCCCTGACGATGTTTTCCATTCACATTAAGTGTGTTTGCAGACAGAAATGCATGCAGTGTGAATTTCTGGAGAAACTAAGGGTGGGCAATTTCACCATCATTGCAAAATCCTGAGTGTTCTGTTTTTTGGGATGAGCGTGCAAAGGCCAGTTATTTACAGGGACAAGAAAAACATTGCAGACATGAAAAATGAAGCCCCAGTCCATTGTGCAAAACTCCTGTAAATGCACAAGGGCTCTGAAAATCAGCCATGGGGAGAGGCCCTTCCTCTGGGAGCAACACAGGCAGCCAGAGTGGATGCTCCCAGGTATTGCAAAATGAGGGTACATGTCAGGGATATCCTCCAGTCACCCCCGTTGCAAGGTGTTGCACTGGGAACACTGCAGTGGGATTAAACAACACTCTGGAGTGGATTAACCAAGGCATGGCTGCAGCCCTGTGCAGGTGCCTCGGCTGAGTTGGTGCTCCTGCCCTTTGTGCACCACGGCTCCACTGCAGCTCTTGCCAGCCGGGCTTTGCTCCCCAGCCACAGCATTTCGGCACCAAGGAAGATTTGTGGGCCTGGGTGGTTTTGTCAAAGTCCAGTGTCCCTGTCTGGCTCGGGATGTGTGGCAGGAAGCTCAGCATCCTGCAGGCACATCCTGCATGTCTGAGCAGCCTGGCTGCAGCAAGTGAGCTGACCAGCACTGACTCATTAGCCTAACCCACTGAAGTGTTCTATGCATTCCTCTCAAAGCTCCCTCAAAACCCAGAGTTAAAGGACAGATGAGCCCTATAATGAAAGAGGAGGTATCACATTTTACAACCAGATTTAAGAAAAATCCTATTTATAGCTCTGCTGGGACCATAAAGGGTTCTGAAACATATTTAATCTTGAAAGATGAACCAAGGATGCAATTCAGAATGACACGACTTCTGGAGAATCTTCATTTGCAAGGGGCAGAAGGGAGAAATGTGTATAATCAAAAGAGGAAAAAAAGTTGTTCAAATACCAAGGCAATAATGCAGAAGTAGGATTTGGTTTTACTCCTTAATTTTTTATTTTTAAAAGTAACCGTATGTTGGGTTTAATTTCTTTGTTTTTTGTGGGGTTTTTTTGTTTGTTTGGTTGGTTTTTTTTGGTTTTTTATTTTATTTTATGTTATTAATTATTTTTTTCCCCAGTAGGATGTGCCTTTTAAGGATAAGAAGAAATTCTGAATGATCAAAAAAAGCAGTTCTCAGTTCAGAATGGTGCCACCAGTAGCTCTGGTCAAGTTGGTGTGATCTCCTGGGCATTTAATTCAAGTGAATGGTAATAACTAATGGAGAGAGGACTCTGAGGCTCCTGCTGAGTCAGCTGAAACAAAACTCCACTTTTAGATAAGGAAATTTTACCTGAGTAAGAGCTCTACATAGACTATAAAATCTGATCATGAAATCCCCAGCTAAGCTGGTAAGAAACCAAAATCCTTCAGACAGACAAGTAAAATAGGATTTCCAGCCTCCATAGTTATTCACATCCTGCTAATGAGCTTTGGCATCTGTGGCAGAATTGTTAGAGGGGAATTGATCTCCTGCAAAATTTGGTGCGTAATAGTGATTTGCAGACACAGAGAATATTGAATCCTCCTCCCTTGTTATTTCCCAGTGGCCTGATCAGTTGGGAAGTACTAGAAATGCAGATGGCATTTCCATTTCTCCTTTTCATCCATCAGGTGGTTATTTGATGGTCCATCCAATCAGTATGACTGGTTTTTTTTTTCCCCTCCCTTTTAATAAAAACATGTTATTGAATATTGGTATTTGACACAGTCATATATTATAAAGCAATGGTTTAATGAAGGGAACCAGTTACAAACAAGCCCTTGATCCTGAGTCGACTGAAAGCAATTTCTTTTTTCGGTAGTTTTAAAAATAGCCAGGGCTGTTAAACATATTTGTATTTCAATACATAATTTTTTGCTCTCTTAAATGTCACTGCCTCCTCTACTGAGAGTGTTACAACCTGCGTCTGCAGGCAGAACTGTGTGGCAGTTTTCCAAGAGGAGCAGTCTGAGCACACCTGTACCGCATTTCCCAGTGGGAGTTAGATGTGATCTTACCAGCTGATGACATGTTCAGCCAGAGCAGAGAGCATTTTAGATCCTGACCCAATGGGTCAGATCTTCCCAGGAGATTCCCTTGGGATGATCTCACACACATCTTAGAAGAAAAGTAAGTTGTGTTGTCCTCAGCATAAACCACTGCTGTCTTTTCCTGAGAACTGCTTGTGCCATTACAATCTGGAACAGGGAACTGGATTCAGTGAGCTTGTGTTGCATGCCTGACCTCTTCCCCTCCATTGGAAAAACTACCCAAATTTGGTCGAGCAATAAATGTCTATTAAAATAAAAAATCCACCCCTACGTGATTGATGAAGGCTTCTGACTCCAGGGTTTGAGCAGTAAAGATGAAGCATGAGACCACGTGCTGGAGAAGAAAACAAGATATTGAATAGCTGCTCATTAATCAAGTGCCGGGAACAGAGTGAGAGGGGTACAGCAGTAGCAGGCAATTCTTACAATTAAAGGCTGTTTCAGGATGCAAATGTAGAGAGGGAGGTGGGGGAGTGAAGTGATATTACACAAGCTTAATTACACATGCCTTACTTCTGGGGTGCTCAGCTTGGTAATTCTGCTGCTGTTCTATTGGCACAAGAGTGGGGCTTTTTTTCCTATTGTATAGAGTGTTTTTCTGCCTTTCAGTTCCCTGTACTTCTCTGGCTTTAAAAGATGTGGAATATTTGTGACTGCCTTGTGCTGTGATGATGTTATTGCAGAGCACTTTTCAGCTCAGTGGAAGAAATGAAAGGTTGGGCTCACTGCGAGCAGTTGCTAAGAAAGCAAGCAAGCAAGCCTATTTTAAGCTGTTCCACAGAAGCACAGGCTGCCTTGATTGGTTATTGATTCCAGTTTCATTACGGAGAAAGCACATTTTTAGCCACAAACATGGGCAGCCACATGTTGAGCTGCAAGTATGAAAACTGTAAGGCTCTGCTGCAGGCTGCACTGAGCCCAAGCATCCAAAAAGCTGAGGACCCACATTTCCCACTCTAGCAAATGACACCAGTCTCTTGAGAAAAGTTTTCTTGGCTCCTTCAGCTATATTGAGCTTTGGATTCTATTCAGTTAGGAGTCAGTTGTGACTTGGATCTTGCAGGCTGTCTCTAGACTGGCAGATGAAACAAAGCCTCGGACTGTTTTGAACATTAGAGCGTGACTGTCTATTCTGCGGAGCTCTTGGACTGGTGCAGGGAGTGGTGGAGTCTGCATGAATTACTGCCCTCCCCAGCAGTGCCCAGATGTGTGAGCCTTTAGGAAGGGCTACAGGCCCTTCTGTGCAGGATGGCTCTGGTGTCAGACAGCGTGCATGGGCATGTTCTGTGTCCTAGGAAGTGGTAGAGGCACTCAAATGAAGAAAGGACTCTGTGTTTATATATAAACATGGGCAGCCATACTTCCCAGGAACACACGGTGAGGAAATGCCTTACAAATCTGCGTGGATTTCAGTAGGTGTGTGAAGGGAGCAAACTTGTACATGCTGCCTTGGAGTACATGGAAAGAAGAGATGTTGGGGCTGCTTTTACCCCAGCTAAGCCAAAATGGAGATTTGTGGCAATTCAGAATTAGCCAAGGGCAAGAAGAATTCAGGCAGGGAACAGGAACCAGCCTGCGGACACTGGGCTTTTGATATACCCTTTCTTCAGAGCTGTGCCAGTTCAGTCATTAGTTGAGAATAAATAACAACAAAGTACCTCCCTGAATCAATGTTTGTAGGAACAGAGCTCAAGGTCAGGCACATTTGAAAAGGACGCTTTTTTCCCTGAAGAAAGCCAGAGTCTGTGAAAATTAAAGACTTGGAAACTGTTAGCTGTTTCCTGAAGGCTTTTCTCATTCTTTCTCATGCAAGTTAACGTGGGCTTTGCCTGAATGGAAGTGGGTATTTATTTTTTTTTTCAGGGGTATTGGAGATATCTTATTTTCCCTTTGAAGGAAGGGTCCAGATCCTGCAAACTTTCTCAGTTTCATAGCCTGAAAGAACTGAAATGTGGTCACTTGTGTGGGCTGCAAAAGTCATCTGTTGGGCCTGTTTTCAGAGGATGTTTGAGACAGACACCCCACAACAATGAGAGGAGAGAAAAGAAAGGAGTCCTCTCAGTGCCTGTTTGCATTGGGCTGGTACTGAGACAGTAGCAGTTGTTTCTGAGACAGAAACCATTGTTTCTGAAATTCCCATGCAGACCTGTGGATCTAAACGATTATCCATCCAAATTCTGATAATTCATTTGTCATCAGCAGGACTCTGGCCAAAGTCTGCAGTGACAGGTGTCTGGCCTGAAGACACAGGTTTTCCTTTTAAGGTTGGCAGGAAAAAGAGCATGTTGCTGCTAGAAATTTTTCCTGTTTAGGACTGGGTTATGGTCTAAATGCACATTGTGTTTTGTATTTCACCAGTGTAAATTGGCCCCATCTCTCATTAAAGTTTTGTTAATATTTGATCAGTTGACCAATCTTCCTCTTCGGTTCAATGGATGTTTAATCACTATAGGAAATCAAAAAACTTCAAAATGAGAGATTTGGAGCCACTCTCCCCTGCCACAGCACACAGCTCTGGAATGACCAATGGCGACTTCAGAGACATGCCAAGCCTCTTCTATGGCTCAGCTCAAAAATTGGAGCTTGGACTTCTCCCACACCCTTTGTACCAAGCAAAGGAAGATCTTTTCTTGGTCTAGCCTTGTGGTTTCAGGCCAACCAGCTGCATTTTGATGACTGTCTCTATGTTTCTCAGTCAAGACTTGACCCTGCCCCCCCCAGATGACAGGCTAGTTTGGAGCCCTGCTGTTCAGTGCTGTTCCCCAGAAAAGCAGATTTGGTTTGGAGAGAGTTGGTTGAAGTGACTGAAGCAGAGCTAGGAGCTGAGAAGTATTGCTGGATTCCAGGACCTCTGCTCTTTCCTAGACTTGGGAAGGGCAAGGAATATATCTGGGATGCTCAGCTCCCCTCAGACCTTGTATTGGGGTAGCCTGTTTTCTGGTCTGAGGAGTGAGAATTCTCTAGGCAGCAGTGGGATGAGGAAGAGAAGGAGATTGCAGTGCTAGCATGGACACGAGGGCTTTTTCCTTGGTGTCTGGCCTTGGCACTATGTTAATTTTGCATTCCAAGGCATCTGTGTTCTGGGGTCCTCTTTCCCTTGATGAAGTAAGAGGATAGATTTGTATCAGGAATATGATGCCATTTAGTAATGAGGTGGAACAACTTGCTTGCACCATGCTGATCACCATAAATAAAGGAATTCAGACCACTGTTTTTGTTTTGAATGTACCATAACTCTGACTCTAGAAGTGCTTTATTTTTTGATACACTTTGAGCAAGGTGCTCAAAATGAGGAAAACAGGATCAAATTTAACATCTCATGCTTCTCAATACTTCTCTAGCAGAAAATAAATTTCCGAAAGTAAGACAAAACCACATCAAAAACCATGTCCATTTCTGCTTAGTGAGGCATCTTCATATAGATCAGTTAGCACAAACTCCTATTCATTCATCCTTTCACTAACCACTCAACCAGAAAAATATAAATGACATTTAAATGGTGCAGGAGGAGAGACAGGTAGGTTAGCCAGGCTGGAGATAGGGCCAGTATTTTTACAGTGTAAGAGGAAGGCTCTCAAACACCCTATGAATTACAGTAATTTCACACTCATAAGCTGGTTATAATCTGCATTTCCGGGTAGCCAGAAAGACCACTGAATTTGTCCATAAATAAGCCACACCACGTTATAAGCTGGATTTTTTTTTAAAAGCGAGGATCCATGTGCAACAAAGTAATGAGCTAGTAACAGAATCATGCGATTGATCACAGGGTTTGCTGTCAGGTGTTGAATTTGCAAACAGTTTTCACAGACTG
>VRYO01002772.1:30888844-30903333 GCA_009812075.1 Sialia sialis
GTGATTAGCCGCACTTCCGGGATCGGCGCGATTCTTCAGTGAAATAGGTGAGGCTTATCAGTGTGAAATTACTGTAATTGTGGCTGAGCTAGAAGACATGGGTTTTGCTAAGGCTAATAACAGCTGACAGCTTGATCTGTTCCTGCAGTTTACTGCACCTGCATTTGTCTCAGGCTCTGCTTGACTTCTCTCGTTGTCCAGAGATGGTGATGAGGGAGATGAGTGCCCACGGGTAAGAATCAGAGGGGAATGCCCACAAGGCAGGTATCCTGGTGGGAATCTCTTACAGACCACTCGACAAGGATGAAGAGGTAGGTGAAAGAATCTGTAAGTAGGAGGGAGATGTCTCACAATCTCTGGCCCTTGTTTTGTGGAGGACTTCAACTTATCAGACATCTGCTGGAAATACAGCACAGCAGACTGAAAGCAGTCCAGGAAGCTCCTGGAGTATGTGAAAGATAACTTGGTGACAGAGCTGGTGAGGGAGCCAGCAAGGAGAGGTGTGCCAGTGGACCTGCTCTTTGTGAACAGAGAAGGGTTGGCAGATGATGTGATGGTCACTGTGAGGCATCCTTGGAAACAGTGGAGCATGACATGACAGAGGTTTCGTTCTTAGGAAAGTAAGATCAGCAGAACTGGAGGGCTGACTTTGGCCTGTTTAGGATGAGAGAGTCCCTTGGGAGGCAGTTCTGAAGGGAAAAGGGGTCCAGGAAGGTCGGACATTCTTCAAGAAGGAAATCTTGAAAGTGTAGGAGCAGGCTGTCCCTGTATGCTGAAAGATGAGTCAGTTGGGAAGAAGAAGCTTGCATGAACAGAGAGCTTTGGCTGAAACTCAGGAAAAAATGGGGAGTTTATGACCTTTGGAAGAAGGGGCAGGCAATTCAGGAGGAGTACAAGGCTATTGTGAGGTTATGCAGGGAGAAAATTAGAAGGGCTAAAGCCAAGCTAGAACCTAATCTGGCTACTGACATAAAAGCTATAAAAATGTTTTTATCAATTCATCACCAGCACAAGGAGGGCTAAGAAGAATCTCCATACTCATGGAGGATGGCTCATGGACAGATGCACTGTTTGCTGGGTAAAATCTGGTTGCATGACTGGACCCAAAGAGCGGTGGATAGAATTAAATCCAGCAAGTGTGTGGTCACAACTGGTGTCCCCAGGGTTCAGTTTTGGAGCCAGACCTGTTTAATTTCTTTATCAGCAATGTGGGTGAGGGGACTGAGTGCACCCTCAGTCAGTTTGCAGGAGACACCAAGTTATGTGAGAGTGTTGATCTAATGGAGGATAGGAAGGCTCTGTAGAGGGATCTGGACAGGCTGAATTGATTGGCCAAGGCCATTTGTATGAAGTAAAACAAGGTGAAGTGCCAGGTCCTGACCTTGTGTCACAACAACTCCTGGTAGTGATACAGGCTGGGGACAGAGTGGGTGGAAAGCTGCCCTTTGGAAAAGGACCTGGGGGTGCTGGTCAGCAGCAGCAGAACATGAGCCCAGGGGGCCAAAAATGTCAATGGCATCCTGGCCTGGATCAGCAGGACCAGGGCAGTGATTGCCCCCAGTAGCTGGCACTGGTGAGGCCACACCTCAAATCATCTGTCAGTTCTGGACGACAAGAAAGACATTGAGGGGCTGGAGCAGGTCCAGAGAAAGGCTGGAGCACATGTCTTATGAGAAGCAGTTGAGGAAGCTGGGATTGTTTAGCCTGGAGAAAAGGAGGCTTACAGGGAACCTTATCACTCTCTGTGACACCTGGGGTTGTAGAAAAGAAGGGGCTTGGTCTCTTCCCTCCATTAACAAGTGGTAGAAGAGGTAACAGCCTCAAGGTGTGTCAGGCAAGATTTATATTGGATATTAGGAAAAATGATTCATTGAAAGGGTTATCAAAGGGTTATCTAGAAAAAACTGTGTGAGGAAGTGGTGGAGTCCCCGTCCCTGGATGTATTTAAAGGACATGTAGGATGTGGCACTTGGTTATTGGTGGGAGTGTTGGGTTAATGGTTGAGCTTGATGGTACTTTGCAACCTAAATGATTCTGTGATTCTAAATATCCAGTGCTGAATTTAGCCTCTGTACAGAGTTGGAAAGTACCATCATGTGCATGTTGCTGGCCAGCCCTGGTCCCCTCTGCTGGGTGTACCCAGGCACAGGGCTGGGACATCTCCACCTGTCTCCCTAGGGTCCCTCACCCACGCTGTTGGAAGCACAGGGCTCATGCTGATGGTGGAGGCAATGGTGCGTGAGTGAATATTGAGGTTTGTCATGTGGATATTATAGCTTGTTTGCCAGCTGCTTCTGTCACCTGGAGTTAGATCTGTCTACAGAGGTCCATTAGGAGACTTTTCATGCTGTATTTATTCTTGGGGAAAAGACATTGAAACAACATGACCCGAAAGAGACTAGCAAATCTGAGAACTATAGAGTAAATTACCACAGGGTAAAGGCACTCTCTGCTCAGTGCCTGCCTGGTAATGATGCTTTCTTGCTCTCTCTGTTTGCTCTAACCAAGTGTTTCTTTGCAGGCAGCACAAGGCCAGTGGCAAAAGTACATTTCACAAGAACCAATTGGCTTCAAATGTTGATTTCACAGTTGTTATCACTGTGCAGCTTAATGAGGCACAAGGCAGAGCAGCTTGAAGTCTCAGGTGATGTGTTTGCAATGCATTTTGAAGGGCATATATTGATCTCTGGGTGAGGGTTGAAGGCACATACCAACCCTGCTAGGTGTAAGCTGGAAAGTGATCCTTACAATTGTTGTCTCTACAGGAGCCACCTGACTGTCAGAGTGGAGAGGGAAGGATAAGAAGGCACAGGCTGAGGGCAGTACACATGTGGATACAATTCCTCTTCAATGCCAGGGTTGGGCCTCTTTACACAGGACAGCATGTGCACCAGGACAGCCACACAGAGGAGTCAGACCTCCAAGGCTGAGGCAGAAATAAGGATTTTGTCATGAAACAGACCTACCATAGTCTTGTGTGGCTGGTAATACATGGAAGACGCTGATGTTGGCAATCTCGTCAATTTGGGTTGCAGTTTCCAAAACACAATTGCAGTTATAAGGTTCAGCAGTGGTGTTGCAAAGGTGTGGAAGGTTTAGGCACTGTGTGTAGGGTTCATCATGCCACTCATTGGCAGCCCAATGAGTCTGAAGTTCTCCTTACCATCCATGGAAAGCAAGGTTCATTTAGCTGAGTTTACCTTAGGCTGTGACGTCTTTCTTTATGAAAGTACGTTTTTCCCCTTCCTAATTATAAAAATATCCTGGAAATTACTTGCTCTGACCTGAACATGTTTCCTATAAATGTCTAAGTGGGACCAGATGGTTCCTACCACCCATGTAGAAAGGAGACCACCAATTTGAGCTACAAATAGGAGCAATGGATGCTGGTCCTTGGCTTGCCCTGTGGATTCTGCCATGGAGCTGGTCTTAGCTTTCTAAATTGTAGCTGAAGTGCAACTGGCAACAACTCAGTGATTTTTCTTTATTACTTTACACCAGGCTGTGAGAAGCAAAATCTGCTGATGTTAAGGGATATTCTGGGTGCCTTGTACAGGTATTTTTTACTGTTGAAGACTGGTAGGCAGAAGTTTAATCCCTCTCCTAGAATACTTTGCTTCCTCTGTTGTATACAAAATTGAAACTTGCTTCTGTTTGAGTCTGCACAATGTTAGAATACAAGGGCAGCAGTACAGATATCTGTGCTTTTGCTGTCCTACCTCCTTTCCTATTAGTTTCAGCACTATTTAACTCCACACTTGTGCCTGCGTGCTCACTCTGATCTGGGATCCCTGCCAGCTGCTACAGCCGTGTTCTAATGCCAGCTGGGATGTGTAGGTGCTGCAGTAATAGGATGATGCTCATAGTACTGGACATTTATTTTTGACATTTTGTAGAAGATGAAAGCTGCTTCTCAGTGAGCTCTCAGCCTCTTCAGGATCATGCTGGTAATGGGCTTGCTCCCAAAGGCAAAGATCTTTCCCATCTCCCATTTTCTTGGATTTTGGGATCTCATGGATTTCTGTGAGATGTGTGGGCATTTGGCACTTCAGATTAACAAGCTCTGTTCCTGCCAAAGCAGATATTTGCTGGCACCCGCTGTGCCCACATGGGAAGAACTGCTTCCAGAAACCATGCTCTTAGAAGCTTCAACCCTGTGCTGGGAGTTCCTGCAACTGGATCAGGCTTTGCATTTATTTATGGGTTAGAAGAATAGATGATTTTAGTCAGACACTCTATGAGCATGAAGAAAAACAAAGCTGAACATCTCCTCCCAATGTTACCAATTGGTCCTATTGTACAGTGGTTTTGTCAGCAAGTTATTTAAGGTCTTAATCCCTTTCAGCTATTAGAGGGAACTCTGAGGTAGAGTGGGACTGGAAAGAGAAGTGATTTTCATTTGGATTTTCTTTATTTTTCTCTAGTGCTGATGAAGAGGCAATGGCATTTCACAATGTGTACTCCATTCACGTCTACCTGCTTAAAATGAGGAAGGTGGAGGAGTAAGAAGAAAAGACTCCTTTGAATCTGTAGAGGAACTCTGGTGCCTGTAAGGGCTATTTAAAGAAGTAAAACCACTTTATCTTGTTAATCTATTTCTGCATTGTAACTTATGCTGCCATTCACACAGTGTCAGAAAGCTATTGTAAACCCTTGTATAAACCCACCCTGCAGACTTGAGGGGCTCAAGTCCATGGCTCTGCTAGCACTAGAGTATTGGTGATAGGACAATAGCAGGTTTCACTCTTACAACTTTTTTTGGAAGGGTTAAGGCACAAGAGGAAGGATGTTAATGATTCCTAACAGACCACCTACATAGCCTGCTAGCAGTAGGCAATCTCTAGCGTGTGCGTCCTGGTAGAGGTGAGCTCTGAAAAGAGATGTGAAATATAAGCTTGTAGGTTTTGCAAATGGTTTTTGCAAGGCACTCCATCAAGTGCTACAGCAGTGAGATATCTGAGAAGAAAGTCCAGGCTGGGAAATTGCTGCAGAGAAGCAGCGGGAGGAAAGCTACCTTTTATTTGGGCATTGCCATTCACGAGGTGGAAAGCCAGATGGACAGTTCAGATGGATAACGTGCTGGGAGCAACAGGGGAATAGACAGAATAATGACATAAAGGAAAGATGCTTGAGGACAGGCTTTGTCTCAGCTAACACTAAACATTTAGTCATCCAGGCTCTCTTTGTGGTCAGCAGAGCATGGCACTTTGAAGCCATGATTCATCTGGCCTATTTTGAGCACTACCCTACCTAGGATGAGGTGAATTACACCTCATATACCCATGCCTGTTTCTTCGTCTTGGTACTGAGAGAGCTTCAGGCACATAGCCTAGATACAGACATCTATATTTTGGACACCGTGTCAGGGGAGGTGAGACAAGTCCTCCTTTGTGCATGGAGTGGGACTGGGAGAGAGGACATGGATGGCCACATGGCACCATGTGAATCTGGGACAGCATCCAGTCACCCTCTGCCCTTGTCTTCAAGAGAGATGAGGAAACAGAGAGAGGATGGAAACCAAAAAGGGAAGAGAGAGGAAAGAGAATGGGGAGCTCTGTTTCAGCCATGTTGTTTCAGCTCTCATTAAATGCTCCTGCAAGGAATATGAGAGATGTAGGCTGAGGAGAATAACACAATAAATTAGAAATGGGAAAATGTGTTTTACAAGTTTCTCTAAGATGTGAGCTTCTTCACGAACAACCAACATTATTATAACTATCAGCTAAAAAAGGAACTGTGACATTTTATTATTATAATTTTGATCTAAAATTGCATTCCAAACTCTTTATGGACTATCTTAAACTTGCTGAAAATCAGGTTTTGCAAGAGTGGAAAAAAAGAAGGCTTTTGTGATGACTGCAGCACAAATTTCTGTGAATGGTTCTTTAAGCTGCATTGCCAGAAATGTCATGAATCTGCTCAGAACTCTAAGGAAGGGAAGTGGTTTGAAATTCCTAGCACTGCTCTTTCAGCCAGAATAGCCATTTTGGCTTCATGTGAAGCATGGCTTCAGGGCTTGATATGTCTTCATGCTGGGCCCTGTATTATGCCAAGAAACTTCTCAGTGTTTAACAAATAATAATAGATATAAGCTGTGTAAGCATATGTGAATCTTCATGTTGTAATTTCACGTGTAAAAAAATGATCTCATAGGCACATAGGAAATAGAGCAGATGGTAAAATGTGTGTTGGGCTGTACTCAGGCTGGAGACTAAGTCTCCTAGACAATAAAAGCACAAAGGCTGGATGGTCCCCTCCAGCCATGCACACCAAGTACTGCCTCTGAGCTGAGATAGGGGAGCACAGATCAAAACAGATTAGGAGGCCACCTTTGAGCTGTTGTTTTCTCCCATTACTGCAAGTTACAGCACTGTGATCTGTCATTCCCTGTGTGGATATTCAAAGGTGTGTGTGCATGGGCAGCCTGCTCAGCTGGGTTACTGGGAAATGAGTCCCCAGCTGCATCATTCCGGTTTTGAACAAGCGTAATTCCACCCATTTCAGAGGTATTTCACCTGCAGCGAAATTGTCTCAGTAAGGTGGTTCTTGATGAAGTCTTACAGCTTAATCTCCTGCTTTTTTCCTCCAGAGATCATCCTTAGTGGAGATAGAGGAATCTTAGTCCACACTCCTGTTTCAAGGCATGAGTTTCTCTCAGAGACTAGGGCCAAGCTGCAGCCCTGAGCAATAATGAAGTAAGCTGGGAAAGTTGGGAATAACCATGAACTGGCTGAGTTCAAAATTTCTGCTGGAAGAGGAAAACTGAGAAATGGGGCCATGCCAGATTGCAGGGAAGTTTTCCTCTGTATACTAGCAAAACAGATACCAGCAGAGCACTGTAAGAGCAAGCCACAGCAAACAAAACCTCTTCCCAACATATTTCTCACCAGAAAGTTTGTAGGTAAACAAAAGCTGCGCGTGCCAAGTCTGTTATAAGAGTAAGCTGAGCTGAAAGATTCCTTCCATTATATCAGTGTAAATATTCTGAGTGCAGATCTGGCCAGTTTGTAGCCCCTGATTGATGTACAATATTTGATTCATGCCTGCATCAGGAGAAAAATTATCTTTTGCTGTCATGTCCATTTTTATTCTCCTTTCTCTTTGCTACAGGGTGCCTGATGGGCTGTTCTGGAGTGTAAAATACAAATCATCACAGAGCTCTATTGGATAAGCTTCTCTACATTGGGCAGATCTTGTGCTTCAGAGACAAATCAGCTCACATCTATCCACTGGCAACTTCCATTCACTGGTGGTGTCTTTGGTACAGCTGTCTAGGATTTCATGGCAGAATTGGAGGAAATATGGTTTGAAAATGGAAGGAGAGGCAGTGAAAATTTTGTATCGGGATGCTGAGATATCAATGCTGAGATGCATTGGAGTAATAAGATCTGTGGTTTGGGTTTGGGGTTTTTTGTTTGTTCGTGTTTTGGTTGTTGTTGGGATTGTTTTTGTTCATTTGTTTTCTTGCTTGCTTTTTTAATGAACAGGTGATCTGTTAGGAGGCTAACAAGTTAGCCTGGAAGAGAGAGCCTAGATCCAGTCTTTTCCATTCAACTTAGTGTATATCTCAGGGAAATGCCTTTGCATCACTCTTCTCAAAAGTAATCCAGAGCTAACTGTGTCTGTTTACATGATTTATTCATTCAGACCATAACTGGCACCTGGAGTCCACAGGAGAGCACTGGAACCTGCTCTGAAGTAAGCCAGAGCTTTCTGCTGGTGGAGTTCAGTGGGAGATAGGGACAGAGAGAGGAGGTAGGAGGTGCTGTCTCAAGAAGAAACTGTGTTTGTGATCTCTATAATTTGCCTTCTTGACAAGTGGAGAGAGATTTTCCTAATAGAAGCTATATGAGGAGGGTAATCCACTTGACCCTTGCCCTCTCCTAAGCCTTTAAGTCATCATAACATTTCATTTCTTACCAGCTGTGGGACCATTTCTTGGGATTCATTTTGATTGCAAAGCAAAACCAGCATTGTCTACTAGGAGGAAGACCAAAGTAGGGGTGTCGGAGCAGGGTACGTGAGTGGGGACATAGCAATCATGTTTGAAGAGAGTGAGAGCTCGTGTCAGTGAGGAAGATAAACAGGGTGTGCTTGTGCAAGTGACCTTATTTATTTCAGCATCCTGAGGAGGGACCAAATGTACTGCATTGAAGGAAGTCAGTCCACACACATTTGGGAGCGGGTCCAGCACTACGTGGCTGGCACAAGCCCAGGCGCTGCTTTGCAGGGTGACAGCTCGGGGTTCTCAGGGCAGCTGCTGTCCTCAACACTGGCTCTTGAGAGCTCTGCATTGCAGGCTGTGCTGAAATGGGCAGGGTGGTTATTCAGAGCTGGCATGAAGGGCATTCTGCTCTGGCACCCCCAACCCTCCAGTGGGTACCAGCAGTGGGGAGAACCCACGGCCCCCATGGCACTGAGCAGACCCCCGTGAGCCACTGATTCAAAATTGTGGTTTGTTAATTCAGCTTTGGCTGCTGAATGGCTCGTGGACCGATCCTGACATTATTTCTTTTTAATACTGTATTTGTTATCCTCTGAATATTTTGGGTGGGTAATTATCCAGTGTGTACTCTGTATTGCAGAGCCCAGATATATTTGCTTTGGCTTTTCTTCCTGGTTAGTTAGGGTGTGTGGTTTCTGGCCTAGATCTCATGGCATTGTTTCTGACTACGTAAATGAAATTTTTATACAAGAGAATAATGAATACAGACCAGAGAATAAGGCACATCCTGTGGCAATTTCACAAAGGCAATTTTTCTTGCTAAAACCCATAAGGGGCTCAGCAGTTGTGATTATTTACACATGTCCTTAATGGCTGTCCACATATGACTGATACAGGATAACAGACACCTAGTAACCAGAGACAGCTGCCTTTGGTGGGTGCCTTGAATCATCCCTGGTTTTGTCCGTTTTCTTTCCCTCTCCCCTTTCCTGTTTGATTACAGAGGCACTTCTGGATGAGGAAGAAAACCTCCATTTAAAACCGCATGAAACCAAAGGCTGGGTGTAACCAGCTCCAAATCCAGGCAAGAGTCAGCGTGTAACTTCATGTGTTACTGTTTTCGTGGTTCAGCATATCACATGGATGGGGTGGCATTTTAAAACACACAGAGGATTGCTGCCACACATGCAGTAATGTGCACACACACCCCCTCCCCCTCGGTGTACACATACTTTACACTGCACCCAATTTGGCTGTGGCGCCAGCAGCAGTCCAGCTGTGGTGGAGAAAGCTCAGCCTGAATGTTCTCTCAGCTTCCTATGCCGAGACTCACTTTGCCACAGCTGAAATGGTTGTGAAAACCATTATAAAGCATTTATCTGAGCTAGGTGTCAGTTAGAGCGATTGTTCTACTCCTTGCAAAAACTAAAGAGTTTGCTTTTACCAAATCTTTGAATATGATCTTGTGACTATGTTAATGCACACATGACTTCAAGACATTGAAACTTCAGTATCAAGTGTCACAAATGCATGTCCAAGCCCCAAGTGTGATCATGGTACTCAGACAGCAGCTGTTGCTAAAGAGTTCAATCTAACACTTCACATCCCACAAACAAATGGCGAATGTTCCCTCAGGAACATTTAAAAGTAAAAGAGATCAGATATAAGAAAAATAAGACTTTGAATGTATCTAGAAAATAACGTTGGTTAAACACAGGGAAACCCCAAATTCCACTGATGTGGGATTTTATTATTTGCAGGTGCTTTTGTTTACTGCCTGTGCAGGTCCAGACCTTGCTTTGGGTACACAGTGGGGACTTGCAAGAGGGCATGAGTGGAGATGAGGGGCAAAGAAGGATGTTATTTGCAAGTTACCAAACCCACTTCCTGAGAGAGAATGGAAAGCCTTTGACAAAGAAGGTTCTGTGGGGTCTGAAGGCAAGGCTTGCCTGTCATCCATGAACCAAGGGAGCTCTGATTGGAGAATATGCCATGATGCCATCTAAGCTTGGGAAGCAATGCAAGCCAGCAGGGGTGATGCCTTCACTAGCTGCCTTGTCAGCCACAGTGCTTCCTTTCCATCATGGCACCCCATTCCTGAGACTGGGATCGGTGCTGGTGTGAGCCCCTCCTATCACAGGCTGCCAGCTGTTCAGAAATCCTTGCTCTGAATGGGTGAGCAGGAGGTTTCATGGTGGGTTGAAAATACAGCCCCGTCCTCAGTGTAACCTTTAATCTTGATTAAAAAGCTTCCAGAGCCAGGCAGCCTGGCCTGCATCCTTTGTTCAGTTCTGGCAGTGGCTCTTGCATTCCCTAATCCCTGTTAATATCACTGCTTGTCAAAGAAGATTTGTGCCTTTCCTGGAAGATGGACGCCTATTTTGTACCAGCCGGGGGAGAAGGAGCTGCCTCATCAGCTGGTGCTGGGAACAGCGAGTAGCAGGCAAGAAAGGCATCCTGTTTTCTGGGAAGAAGGAGTGGGAGGTGGGTGAGCATCTGGCTCTGACTATTAACTCTGGCTGCTAGCACGGCTCCTGTGTTTTCAGGATGCAACACAAACCTCTATTTTAACTATGCACAATCCATGAACTTCTCCTGGCAGCGTTTGTGGTGAGGGCACCAACATAGTATCCTGGCCAAACTGCAGGAAAGATTATGCTCTGCTGACCTATATTCCCCTAAAGTCATTTTCAATTAGTGTAGTAGTTACTTCCCCCTTGTGCACCAATAAATTTCTCCCTGCCATAAGGTTGAGGTGAGACTCCAGTGGCCATGCTGTCTTGGGGATATTGTGCTGGCTCTTCCAAGCAGGCAGAGAAAAGGTCTGGACATCCATTGCTGCTCAAGCAGCAGTCTCTGCTGCTAAGCCTGAGCCCAGACCAGAGTTCTTCTCAGGTTGGTAAAATCCTGTCTCACTTCCCTATTAGGGGGTCCTCCCAGGATGTGGAAAACCTTCTCTGGCTCAGTCATGGCAGGAACTTGGTACCACATCCTGGGAGAGGGTCTCAGCTGCTCTGTTATCAGGATGCCTTTGGTGTGGGACTTTCTCTCTCTCCTGCCATTAGCTGCTTCATTTGCTGCAGGCATGGAGAGAGGCAGGTACACTGCAGCCTGATACCAAGCACAAAAATTCCCACCCTGGTTCTGGCTGGTTGCCTGCCAGCGTGACCAAGATGGACATGGGGATTCCCAGAGGGTTGAAGTTCCTGCTGGCCCAGAGGAAGCACTGGTCACCTGGCCTCAGTTGCTGTGTAGTGCATCCTGCACCAGCAGGCCAGCTTCAGAATAACCACACATCATTGCTCGGCACTCCTGCCCAGGCCCAGCCTCCCCAGCAAACCCTGGGCAGGTCAGGTGCAAAGTCAGCAGTGGCTTACAATGGCACTGAGGAGGAGGATGCTCTGGGTACCCCTCTGGATGTGTGTGCCAAATGCTCCCAGGGCAGCGTATCTCCAGCTCAGCACAGGCTCCTGCTGTCGGCTGGTGACAGCTCAGCAAGGTGGCTTTTGCCATCTGGAACTGGCAGCAACTTCTGCTTCAATCTCCATTAGGTGGCTCAGGGAGTCTGGCCAGGGCTACAAAATGTGAGAAAAGGACCCCAAAGGCCACTTGGTCTGTTCCCCTTGGCAAGGCAGGATTACATGTGTCAGTACATTTAGAGAGTCCTCCTCGGGAATCGCTTCTGTTACTATCCCTTTCCTGGCTACTGCCCACGCAACAGCTGAGAGGCTGCTAATATAATTAGCAAGACTTAATGAGGGGCAGTGCTGTTGGCCAGTGCCTTCAGTGGAGCTGCTGAGCTCTGTTTGCATCAGGGTAGAATCCATTCTCTTATCAAACAGCTGCCTCAGAAACTGGATGAGATTTTATCCTTTGCTTTCAGGTTTAATTTGAAAGCTGTGATTCAGCTTTGTGCAGAAAGCTGTTCATCAGGCTCCCAGAAAAGCTGACCCAGCTGGGCTCTCCCCGACACAAGCAAAGTCCTGGGCATGAATGGTGCCTTGGGCAGTAGTGGGACACAAGGACTATGATGGAAGAGTTTCTAAATCATTACTGTTGTTTATTCATAGACATTGAATATTTTTATGCTCAACAGTTTCTTTGGATCTCTGGTGTTAATGAACTGAATAAAATACAGACATCATCCTCCTTCCTTTTTCATGAAAATGTGACATTTTCTTGCCTACAGATTTTGAATTTTGCCTTCTTATTGCACAATATAAAAAAAACCCCATGGCCTCCATAATGAAAACCAGAAACCTCATGGCTTGAGATGTTCTTTGGTATGATGAATGGATATGAAAATTCATTTGTGTTGGAGTCATATCATTTGATGGCTGAAATTGTGCCTTATTATTGGTACACAAGCAGGCCAGCTGAGGACACAGCTTAAACTACACTCTAGGTGGAAAAAAAAAGCTGGAACAGTGCTATCAAAGGTAGTTGATAGTTCAAGGCAAAACTTTCTTATCTTTTCTCACTCGATACTTGCTAGGATCTCGTTGTGGTTTAATTCTAGTTGAAACTAAGCCAGTGACACAGCCAGTCATTCACTCTCTCCCCACTGGCATAGGGAAGGGAATCAGAAAAGTAAAAGTGAGAGAAGTTGTGTGTTGAGATGAAGACAGTTTAACTAGCAATGCAAAACCCATACACAAGCAAAGAGGAACAAGGAATCCATTCACCACTTCCCATGGTCAGGCAGGTGTTCAGCCAAGCCCAGGAAAGCAGGGCTCTACCACGTGTAGTGGTAATTTGGGAAGACAAACCCCATTAGTCCAAATGTCCCTCTCTCTCTCTCCTTCCCCCAGCTGTATGTGCTGAGCATGATGCCATATGGTCTAGGACATTCTTGTGGTCAGTTGGGGTCAGCTGTCCCCACTGTGCCCTCTCACAACTTCCTGTGCACCCCCAGCCCTCTTGTTTGTGTGGTGGGGTGGGAGGCAGAAGAGACCCTAACTCGGTGTCAGCACTGCTCACCTGTAACAAACACATCTCTGTGTTATCAACATTGTTTTGGTCACAAATCCAATCCATAGCCCCACAGCAGCTACTAGAAGAAAATTAACTCTATCTCATCCAAAACAGACCTTTCTACATGTTATTTTCCTCGAAGTACTGTTGGAAGACTTTTGCTCCTAAAGGATCAAGGCTGGAGAAAAGCAGCTGCAGCCTGCTACCTCAGCATACCTGCAATGCAGCTGGTATTTCTCAAATCTCTTCCAGTACTTTTAGTTTTTTTTTCAAGGTGGCTTTAAATTGCCTGTTTCAAACCACCTTGTTTAAATCTAATTTATGGGAGCCAAAGGCACATCTAGCAATCGCTGTCACCTCTCCTTCCTGGTGCCTAAATACATAATGCCACTTCATGAGATAAAGTCTCCAGTATCCATGCTGACCCAAGGTGTTTCTGACACATAATACCTGTCCTTGCCCCTGTCCCCCTGTGTGACACTGCAGTCCCCCAGCTCTCTGGCACACTTTGCACAACACTGAATTGAACTGAGGCACTGATCTGGCTTAAAGAACATCTGCCAAAACCCTTCCCCTTTGTCCTTTTTTTTAATCTGGACCAATTCTCCAGTCTGGCCCTGGTGTTAACAGAGCTGACAGGGAAAAAAAAGCCTGGAGGATGAGGGGTGAAAAGGTGAGAGAGTAAGAAAAATCTTAATCTCATTCTGTTGCTGTGGTCTCTGTCCCATGAGCTGTCTGCTGTGAGATACCACACTGGGAGAGGTTACCCCAAAACTTTCAGCTTTATTGAGTCTCTGCTTCAGCAGAAGCGATCTTGGGAGAATCTCTTTCATGCCATGACTACGGGGGGATGTCAGCCAGTGGTAAGGGGGATGTGGGGAGTGCTTGGGAAAAAATGAAGTTGCTGTTGGAAGAAATGGTATTTTAAATGAGAAAACCAATGGGAGCCAGCTAAACACCCACCTTTTTAGTAGATGTACCTGTGTGATGATGAAAGTGCAAGCCATCCAGAGAAGGTGATCAATGCAGGCTCTGTTGTGCTGTCAGGAACATTGTCACAAGTGAATCAGCTGATGGAAAGAAGACTTGCTTGGGGTTTTTTATTTTCTTCAACAAACTGTAATTTTATGTATATACATATGTATTAATACAGCACAAGAAAAATGTGGCCACAAACACCCTTTTCACATGCTCTCTGCCAAGAAACCCACCCTGAGCTGCACATGAAGCTTTGCCTCTAGGAATTCTCTCTGTACAGACAAGCACTTTACAGCCCATGAGCCCAAACCATCAGCAGATGCCATTGTTATTGCCCTCAGTTTGTCTGCATCCCAAGGGTATATAAACTTCACTTTCCATCCCCACCCCTGTTTTATATAGTACTAGGTCATTCCAGAAGCATGTTTACTTCCTTGTCATTTTTGGACTTAAATATAGAGCAGCCCAAATTGCTTGAGACTTAAAATTTTCTAATTAACCATGGGAAACAGTGGAAGAACTTTGCAAAGTACAATGCACAGCTAAACCAAATGATCACCCTTGAGTTTAAGCACAGGAATGTGGATACCCA
>VRYO01002772.1:30904333-30994716 GCA_009812075.1 Sialia sialis
CTCTCTTTCTCTCTTTCTCTCTTTCTTTTCTTCATTTCTGCAGGTAAGTAAGATTTCTTGTAGAAGTTCAGATGTTTTCCTTTATGTAGGCATAACTTCATTGCACTGTGTTGGTAGTTATTGGGATAAACTTCTAAAAGGAGAGTGAGGAGGAAAAGGGAGCTTGTCTTAGGCAAAGGAAGCATCATTAAAGTCAGACAGAGAAATAGAAGGCTACTAATTAATTGGAAGAAGTTATATAACTTAAAGATACTAGAAAAAATACAGCCCACAGCTTTATCTCAGCCTTGGACACTTTTCTACATTTTGTCCAAGTCTCAGTTAGTAATTTGTAATCTTTAGTGATTTCAAACTCTTTAAAAATGTTCATTTAAAGTAGTTTTGTCTGTTGTTATTATCCTGGACATCATTCCTCTAACAGATGTCACTGCATTGCTTCTGGTGAGTGGAGAGCTAAGACACCTGTGGCAAGGTGGGAACAGCATCCTGTGCAAGAGCCTCTTTGAGTAGAGTGGAGAGGGAAACCTTCTGGACATGCACCCAGGACATGTGGAGAAACATCCCAGTCACTGGTGAAATCCAATTTCTTCATCAGTTGCAGAACAGGTACAGAGGGAAATCTTGTCTTTGTCAGCAGGAATGACAGAGAATCTCCAAAGCCCCCCCTACACCACACAGAGTCTGTTCCTGCTGGGCAGAGCCCTTGGGTCTGTCCTGAGTGCATGGCTGGGATGCTGTAGGTGTTACCATGCTGCAGAAGGAGACAGGTTTCTGACATATTACCTTTTATGTAGACGTGTCTGAAGGTTGCCATGCGAGGAACTGACCAGACTGAGTTCCCTATTTTACCTTGGCTGTTACATTATGTAAGGGAGGCAGAGTGTCCTCACATTATTATTATTATTATTATTATAATTAAAGAATATTGTGCTTTTAAGCTGTTCAGTTCCTTCCTTAGCATTGTTTGATACGAATAGATGATAACAGACTGGTTATTGTGAGTTATTAATAACACATTGTGTACTCACCATATGCCTAGGAGACAGAGCAGTGAGCAGGGCTGCTTTGTCCTGGGTGTCTCTCCCTGCACTCACAACTGAGTGGATCATCTTTGATCTCTCTTTGCCTCCCGAGATCTCTCTTCTATTTGGACTTACTGCTTACCATTCCCTTTGCCCCCACCCCTGGTTACCTTTGTGTTTGAGGGACTCTGGAGAAAACAAGAACAGTTTGCTCTGCCTTCTGCTCTCTCTTCTTGCATTTGCATGGAGTGGATGCTCTGGTCTGTTTTTAATTTCCATAATTCTACAGTGCTTTTGAGTCCAAGGTGCTAAATATAGATCTAACCTATAATAGCCAGTCTCTTTTTCATTTCTGTCTTACAATGTTATTTTCTGTTTTTATCGTTTAAGCCTAATGGATTTACATTATTAGGAGCTCTCCAATGTGTACAATGTGGTTATGACCACGACAAATGCTTCCAAAGTTTTCAGGAACACTTGTCTGCATAAAAGCAAGACAAAAAGGGACTCTTCCTTGGCTCTGCAGGAAGAGGATTGGTGCAGTGTAGGCACCTTCTGTCTCCCCTTTGTACTGCAAACCTGTGTGTGCCCTCTGGGTAGGGGAAGCACTTCCAGCACACTGCCAGAAAAATGACTCTCTGGAGAAAAATCAGCAGACACCACGAAAAGTGCTGGCTCAGACACCTTATTTTGGCAGACTCCTACCAAAATTAGTTCTGGATAAGCCAGTACATCTGTAGTCAGAACAAACTATTCCTTTTTCTTCCTATTCCTATCACAGCCATCCCCCAAAAATGTAAGTCAGGAAAACGTTTGGGGAAACTATTAAGGAGCACAAAGGGAAAAGAATATCCAGACAAATATGGAGCCATTTGAGACAGATATGAAGTCATATATAATAAACAGCTTGCTAAAGCAAGCCAAACACATGTGATGGTTTTTTGAGCTGCCCTAGTAAGCCAAGGAAGGAATGTGGTGGATAGAAGAGGGCAGGCCCACAGAGAGAGACACGAAGACCACTCAGGACAAATCTAGAGCCACACCTGTGCCTTTCCTAGCCTAACTGATACCTGTGGCCTAAGCCAGTAGCTGGAGAGGAGTGGGGTATAGAGGAGAATTGGTCATTTCACTTCATTTACCTTTCCCCCTGGCTGTACAAGAGGCATATGAGAGAGGACTTCTGTGTGACCAGAGGATCCATCCTTGGTGAGCTTGGTTGGGTTAAGGGTCTCTTTGTGCAAGAGTCCAAGCAGCAGCTCTCAAGATTCACCACAAGGTATGGAAATGGAAGTCTGACCTCTCCAGGAGAAATAAAAGCTGAAACCTACATGAACAGCTACCCTGGGCACAGTGAATTTTTCTTCAATTGGAGAACCTCACCATGCTTAGCTTGAATGCTGAAGTGCTATCTAAAAAGGGGATGAGAAGCACACTAGCATGCCACAGATCTCAGGATGTGAATACTTTCTTGTTTTCAGGTGCTTTTCAGGGGAAATGTGCTAGATTGGGGAAAGCTGTGTCTTGGTCAGGGTCCCTCCAGTCATTCACTTTGCACTACTTACAGTTCAGCTGGGGTTGTCTTTGGGAATTAAGTTGGTTTCCTTTGAAATAACTTTCAGGTACAGCTATGAGCATAGTTCACTCCAGGCTTTGCTCCTAGTAGGCATTAGGATGAGAGACCAAGCTTGGCTAAGCCCTAAACCAGCACTCTGTGCATCTTGAAATATGACATTATGTCCATTAAAAAGACTGCAAAGAAGCTATTTGGCATATTCACACTCTAGTTGCTGCTGGAAGCATTGCTTTTCATGGTGCTGTCCAGAAGACCAGAGGAGAAAGCTACTGCTGCTGGAAATGGCAGTCGAGCTGTAGGTCTTGGCTGCTGCCAGCAGAACAGATGGCCCAGGAGTGGTGCAGGGCTGACTGCTGCACCCATCCAGAAAGAGTGTTGTGCAAAGCAGGACCAAGCTGGTCCCCACTGTGGCCTGGCAAGGGAAGAAAGGTATGTTGTGTAGCAAGTGAGCAGGTGTTTAGTTTAAGTGTGCCAATGACCATGCACCTCAGTGGGTGGGGAAGTTCAAATATGACAATTCCAGTTAGGCTTAATTTTTCCTAGCAAGAAATGCCAGAGCATTGATGCACGTGGCTGAAGCGTTGCTCAACCTGGTGAAATAAATTCTTCTACATTGCTCCGGACAGTCTCGCAGTCCTGGAACCAGTTGATGGTGTCTCTCTTGTTTCTGAAGTTTTGTGCTGTTCCTAGTACTGCAAAAATTAATCCTGAAGATTCATAAAGTGATAATTTTAAATGCATTGGGAGCACTGCAGGGGCTGGGAAGGAAAGGAAAGGAAAGGAAAGGAAAGGAAAGGAAAGGAAAGGAAAGGAAAGGAAAGGAAAGGAAAGGAAAGGAAAGGAAAGGAAAGGAAAGGAAAGGAAAGGAAAGGAAAGGAAAGGAAAGGAAAGGAAAGGAAAGGAAAGGAAAGGAAAGGAGAGACAGAAGGTGAGGTGAGAACATGGGCAAGGAACAACAAAGGTATGATGTCTATGGATACATGAATTCAGTGACAGAGGGCAGACTGTATCCTCCTGACCAGTGCTCTAAACTCCAGTTCCCAGAGCCTGCAGGGGCAAGTGTTCCCAAGAGCAGAGACTGAATGTTGTGTTCACCACAGATCAGCTATGATCTCTTTGCTCAGGGCTTAAACCAGGCAGAGGCTGTGTGTATGTGCTGGCAAACCAAAAATGGTCAGGGCATGAGCCTGGACAGTGTCTCACATTCATTCATACTGTGCCCATTCAATTACAGACACAGTCCAGCTTGCATTCTTCCAGGCAATGCATCACCATGGTTTGCAGATGGTTAACACACTCCCAGCACTGGTCTGGACTGGAGAGGACTCAGCTTTGAGGAATACTTGAATCTGTCCTGTATCATCTCAACCACTAAAACCTGACTGACAAAGCCCTAAATCAGCTAATATTTTAGCTCCTCTTGACTTGCCCTCCTCCTGGCTAGTAATGCCTCTTTTGAGGCCAGCTGTGAATTATCTGCCAGAGGAAAGTTCTTAAAAAGCCGTATGCTGATGTAGCCCACCTTATGTTCTCCATCAGGCAGGCTTTATCCCTCTCATGTTCAGCGTTGCACCAGCAGAAGTTGGATTAGACTTGTATTTCTTGGCTAAACAATGACTAAAGGAAGCACGATAACTATCTACAAGTATTTGATGGGTGTAAACTCCAGTGAGGAAGAGGAATTGTTTTGTGTGGTTAAAGGACTTTCATGGCTTAGAGCAATTAGATTAAATGGAACAAAGCAAAACATAAACTGAATAGCCTTTGTAATGCTAGCAGGCTGCAAGGGCAGCTCCCAGGGGACGTGGTGGAAGCAGTGATGTCTGGGTCAGCTGAAACGTCATAGGGAGCAGAGCAGCATTTACGTGATAGACCTGGGAACACCATCCCATAAACAGCATGACAACTTTCCCGCTGTGTCCACACCCTGTCTACGTGAGCAGACGCCCTGATGAATAAGGAGGAAAAAGGGGTGTCAGGGGTGGCTCTGCCTCTGCCTGCACCTGACTTGTCCCCTTCTTTTGGTGTAATATGTTGCCCTAAACAATAAGTTTTCATTCTGCTGACAGGGATTCTCATCTAGTGACTGTTAAGGGAGAGTTTATGCTTCCACTTTCCATACTGAATCGTGAGTAAGCTTTCCTTTGTACTTCAGCAGGATGGGGCTCGAGCTCCAGTTATCTTAAGCCCGCTAATAACCTTGGGTTATCACATACCAACAGGGATGCCATCAGCATTCCCTTCAGGTTGCACCTCTCTCAGCTGGCAGAACGTGGCATAGGATCATCAGCTCTACAAGAAGGGAACGAACAGGAGTGCACAGTTCTTCTGAAAATATACTGTTGGCCCCTTATTCACTGCTGGGAAGAATGAGCTCACTCTTTTACATGTGAGAAGCAGTATGCCATAATCTCATCTTGCCTCTTTTCTCTGGAAACCAAACACAGAGCAGGCAATCCCATTCATCAGGAGTTTCTCATGGAGACTGTGACCTGAGCACTGAAAACGAATGTCAGTGACTCAAGCAGTGCTGTGTCTTTCAAAATCCTACAGACTCTCAGGGTAAAAGAAATAAGAGGATATGTGATGTTTGATGAGTCAGGATGCTTACCCTTGGCATGATTGTTTCTCTGCCTAATTACACAGACGCAGTAACAGAAGATAAGCCAGGTAAGGTTTGTTGTGGATGTCCTGGTCGTCTAGGAGACAAGAACCATTTACCTTACATGACTTGTAAACAAACTACCGTGTTTTTAAAACAGCATATTGCTTCCAAATTGCAGGTTATCTGTTCTAAAGCAACACCACTTAATGGGTTATCTTCTCCTTTAACTGGGCACACTTGTTGACATATCATTAAATCCCACTTAGCACAAGTGTGAGAAGCTGCTGTTAAAAGCTGCGAGCAGAAAGACAAGGACACACACATCCTCCCATGGCACTGCAAAAAAGGCCCTGATCTGTTCATAAAAGGTCAGGAAGGAAAAAAGGAATTCAAAAGCCTTAAAAAACAGCCTGGACTGGAGTCTTGAGTAGTGCGTCATCACAAGTTTTCTTCTCCCGAGGGAGTAATTCTTCAGATGTTTTACGTGCCCCTTGCTGGTGTCTTTCCATGTTTTTCTTCAGCAGCAATTTGTCTATTTCTGCATTTATGGAGCCTTCCTTTTTTAAACAGAGGCAGAGCTAGTGGACATCTGTGCATATGGGAGAGACTGAAAGGGTTAACACCTTCTCCCTCGTATGTCCACTGCCCAAATGCTAACACCTACCTGGTTGGGTGTGCTCATTATGGACCATGCAACAGAACAGGCATGGAACTATTGCAGAATCCCTGCTGTGCTGATGCATTCTTCTTCCCAAATCTGGCTGGCTGCAGAGGGCTCAGATAATAACATCAGGGTTTTTTTTTCACATAGGCGTGGAACACCAGTCCTGGTGTCTTCATTAAAAATGGCATGCTTGAGGATAGTTTCCCATCCTGGCTGAGATTTTTTTCATATAAGAGGCTGGCAGGTGTTCACGCTTGTGGTGATGTTCAGAAAAGATGAATTCTCCTTCTCGTGTACCTGCTATATTTTCAGTTTCAAATAAAGATGTGCACATTGTATGGGAAGATGAAGAGAGAAGGGTGTCAGGGTTTCTGTCACCTCACATGACCATGCAGGTGATTTCTTACCATTATCAGTGGGTGATCTCAAAGCCCCTGATGAATGCATGTTTAACCCGCACCATGAGAAGCTGCAATTCCTCTGCAGTCTCTGCTGGCTTGGAAACTAGTGGTGCCCATTCTCCTGGGATTTTGCTTCACAAACTCAGGAGGTTCAGAGCTCATGAACTGGGTTTAAAGACAGGTGAGGATGAACCTGAACATCCTCTTTCCTCTGTGTCGAGGAGTACAGTCCTGGAAATGTGACATATACATATACATGAGTTCTGAGAGAATAAAATACTGAGAAAAGACAACAGCAGTGTTGTCTTTGGGGTGTTGTTGTGTGTAATATGGACCTTAAATGTTACAGATGGTGCCCATAGTATTGAGAGCAGCTTGACAAATACCTTCTATGTAAATTACAGTGTTTTCTCAAAGATAGTCATTGCAGCATCATGTATCAGCTTCTTTTCACACTGACCCTCACAGGACTGCCTTCTCTTTTCCTTCCTCTTGTGTCTTCCAGTAGAAAATTGGTGGGCAGGCAAGAAGATAATTTTGCTAGGCCAAAAGACCCAAAAGGTGCTTTTAACATTTAATTAGACTTTCTTTTCAAGACTACATCACCTATAAGGTATCCGAGGACGTGACTACCAGAAATGTCACCTAGCCATTTGCCAGCTATGAAGCACATCTTATAGTGGTCACCTGGGATGATCTTTTTGGGCAGAAGAACTCATCCTGCCTAAGCAAATGCCAGAAGTTCAGCAGAATCATGGAACAGATAAGGATGGAAGGGGGCAGACTTCGTCTCTGGTCCCCTGGAATCTCCTCAGAGATTTCTGAGGGCTCACCTTGGCAGTGAAGGCTGAAGCAAAAAGACATGCAGTACCTCAGCCTTCCCTGCAACCTATGTTTCAAGGGTCCCGGCTCCTTTTAGCAGAGGACACACATTTTGGTTAGAATTCCTCTGGTTATTGATGAATTTGAAGAAGACTTTCTTATCCTGGTCATGCTTAGCAAGATTCAGTTTCAAATGAGCCTTGGGCTTCCTGTTTGCATTTCTGCATACTCTAACAACATCTCAATATTCATCCCAGGTGGGAGGTCCTTGCTTCCACCTCATGTATCTTCTGCTTATGTCTGGGTTTTGACAGCAATTCCTTGTTCATCCAGGCAGGTCTCCTCCCGCTTTTGCTTGATTTCTTGCCACTGGAAATGCCTTGTAGGCACTTCCTGGGCTGCATGCACTTAGTAGAAATGTTCCCACTTCAGCCTTTTGCTACATACAAAAAAAATACCTTGTCCCTATTTTAAGGGTAAGAAGAGGCTCAGGTTCAAAAATGCTCTGCAGTGTGTTGACAAAACCTGAGGCAGCATGCCAATGCTTGAGCCAAACCAAGTCCTTTCCTTACTTTAAACACTATTTGTTTTACCTAATGATGCAACATACATGAGTCAGCCCTGGCACTCCTTTTTCCCAGGGCAGGGACTCCCTTGCTATGGCATCGTCACTTCCTGACTTGCCTGCCATCTCTCTTGTCTCTGTGAGCCTTGCCTTTTTGCATGGAGGTACTGAGCATGTCAGAAAGACATCAGCCCCAAATTCAGACTGTGGTGCTTAGGATTGCACTGAAGACTGCCGAGATGCTCCTGAGGTGATGGGGACCAGCACCTAGTTTCCTCCACATGGTGGGCAGAGCTCATTGCATGCCCCATTTGAAGGAAACAGGCTATGAGGTACCTCTATTTTCAGAGCAACCTCAAGGAGAAAGTCTTGGGGGTGTTGGTTCCTAAAAATCTGGGTACGACCTGGTAATGTGCACTTGCAGCCCAGAAGGCTAACCTTATCCTGGGCTGCATCCAAAGCAGTGTAAGGGATGGGATTCTGCCCCTCTGCTCCAGTGAAATGCCACCTGCACTGCTGCATCCAGCTCTGGGGGCCTAATTGGTTGTGGATCTGGTGGTGTGAGTCCAGAAGAGGGCCATGACTGTGATCAGTGGGCTGGAGAGCCTCTCCTGTGAAGACAAGCTGAGATGATCAGGGTTGTTAAGCCTGAAGAAGAGAAGGCTCCAGGGACACCCTATGGCATCTTCCAGTACCTAAAGGGGGCTACAGGAGAGGGACCTTTTACCATGGTTTTTATGGATAGGACAAGGGGGAATGGCTTAAACCGAAAAGAGGGCAGGCTTACATTAGGTATTAGAAAGCAATTCTTTACTGTGAGCATGGTGAGACACTGGAACAGTCTGTGTAGATAGCTATGGATGCTCCATCCCTGGCAGTGTTCCAGGCCAGGTTGGACAGAGCTTTGGACAACCTGGTCTGGTGGAAGGTGTCCCTGCCCATGGCAGGGGGGTTGGAGCCGCCAGATGGTTTTTAAGGTCCCTTCCAACCCAAACCATTCTGTTATTGTATGATGTTTTCTGGCTGTTGGAGGCTTCACAGCACTCAATGTCACACATCCTATTCTTTGGCTTTCCTTTTCCCTGCATCAGGAATTGAAAACAGTTATGCTACACAGCAACTACCTCGTTACTGGTTTTCCTTACATGGTGGTTTGACAAAGGGATGCCTCAGTACAAAAGAGACATCTGTAAACTGGAGGAGATTCAGAAAACAATAATAAAAAGCACAATGCTCTTGGAAATCCCTGTAAGGCAGCAATTTAGAGCCTAGCTACTAGCATGCTAGGACAGACCTCAAGTGAAGTAGAAAGAAATTAACTTGTTAAATATCTCTAAAGCAGGCATGTAAAAAGTATTATTTTCTGTATGCTGTGTGTGCTTGTGTAAACAGCCTCTTCCACTTGGGGCTATGTCTCCATAATTATGCATTATTTGCAAGAAGAATGCAGACCGTGAGGAGAGAATGTATTCCAAATGTGTCCAAACCCTGACGAGGCAAAGGCTGTGATTTTAGCTCACGTTAGGGAGAGGAGAACAATCCCCTGTCTTTTGTTTATTCTTCTTGAGCCCTTTGTAACAATTGTACTTTTCACTGGAAGTGACTCACCTGGCAAAGAAGATAAGAAACCCAGAAGAACCATTCAAGAAAAATATAGTGGTGGAAACTATCCTCCAAATTTAAGGCTAACAGTTCATCTGAAGCCATATTCATATCCAGGCCCTTCAGGCTTCCCCAATTACTGAGAAGAACTATCATTCTTTTCTAAATGTGGTGTCAGCATTTGTTACAAGCAATCAGCTCAAAATTATCCAAAAACCTTCCCGTGACCTATAAACCTGCAATTTGATATGCCTCACCCAATTTTTATTCTGTAACAAGTGAATTTTTTGCATAGATTTCTATTGCAGAGACTCTTTAATCTACCAGGCAACACATAACAAGATCCCATGGCTGGAGGCTGGAGATGGCTACGTTTCAGCTAGCAATAAGGTGCACATCTTAACAGCAATTAATTAAGCATTGAAATAAGTCCTGAGGGGGTGTGACGAATCCGTCACTTCTTGAAGTCTCTGAACTTTCCAGACATCACGCTATACCTGAAATACAAAGTGTGGTCTTGGTACAGGAATTACAAGGAGGGGCAGTGAACAGTATTTCTTAATGTCAGGGAGAAGCCATTTTCCACATCAAAACCTCCAGGATTTTCTTTTTTCTTGGTTTTTTTTTTTATTTTTTATTTTTTTTACTTTTTTTTTTTTGTTTGTTTGTTTGTTTGTTTGTTTTATATAATGAAATTCATTCCTTCTTTCAGCTTAAACCAGTCTACTTCAGTGGAAATCAAGAGGTCACTGCCAACTTATACCAGTAAATAAAGCCAAACTTTTAAAAACAGATATATAGCTAAATTTCAAGATGCCTACTGGGCTGTAGAGCAGAATTTTCAGACACACTGCTGCCCGGTCCTAATTTTTAGTGAAGTCTCTCTTTCACTGTCAAGCCTTCCATCTCTGGAACAATACATTGCTATTGAAATATTTAATGAGTCACTTTTAAATATCCCACAGGAACAACAGGACATTTATCTCATGCTGCAGGGCTGTATTTTAAAAATAATGATCTTAAAAAGAAAGCCCCATGCAACAACTGAAATAAGCCCAAATGTCTTCCCCTTTCTAGTTCACAGAACTTTCTGTCTCTCTGCCTTTCTCTTTTCATTTCTCATCCACTCTTCACCCACGGGGTTATGCTGAGGTGACTACGAGGACGCCCAGGCTGAGACACTCTGTTTGCATTCTTCTGCCGATTTCGGTTGGCTACTCTCCCGTGTAGGCTTGGCAATGTGAAAAAGTGACCTTGTGGCAAACTTGGGTGTGACCTTCTAGAACAGCAGCAGCTCCCAGCGTGACTGCCCGGACTCCGAAATCTTACTCCATGGAAAACTTGAGGCAGCTTATCCCATATGCACTGACAAGTTTACGTTTATCTTAGGGGAGGAGCGTGCATCTGTGGAGTTATCACAGCAGGGCTAACTCACTGTGTTGCCACATCCTGGCTCCCCTGCCAGGAACTTGCCACAGCAAGAGCTCTACTCTTGCTTTGTTAATGGTAGTGTGCCAGAGCCACATGCTTGCTTGGTGCTTCTGCTACGGCAGGACCTCAGCAGCACCATCCATTTCTGCTGCTCCATTTCTACTCCTTCAGCTCTGAAAAGGCAAAAGGAGCTTGGAGCTCCAGCTGGGAGCTGTTCTTCAAAATGTCACCTTAGCCTGATGCTGTGATGCTATTCAACACATGTAAGAAGTGGTTAAGGAGGTAACTGCTGGATCTTTCATCTCTGCAGCTTTTTTGCGTCACGAATGCTGCTGTCAGAAGACTCCAGCGTGTGGATCCAGATTCAAATATATCCATTTTGGGACCAAAATAAACCTCTGTTTTCCTAAGGATAACATCCTGTACAAAGACTTTCACAGTAAGGTTCATAGCTGACTCAGAAGTTCCTGCAAAAGGGTTCTGACATACCAAGGAAAGTAACAGAGCCTGCATCACCAAACATGAGCCAGACACAGCTCACAGAGCATCACTCTGTGACCCTGCATGCTCCTCTGAACTGGGAGATAGTTCAGGACATTAGATCCCTGTATGGATCATTCTCTTAAGAGTTGGACTCAATGATCCTTTTGGATCCCTTCCAACTCAGGCTATTCTGTGATTCTGATTTCTTGGCTCTGCCTGTGCAGGGAGTGGACCTAAAAAAAGCACAAACCATCGGCCTACCTCGTCCGTGAATTGTGTGCCCAACACTGCTCACAAGACTGGATTTCCCCTCTGTTTTTATCACCAACAATCAAGCCACCTCAGCCTGACACTGGGGTTTTCAATTCTGCATGGGCTCGGCAAGGCTAGTCTTTGCAGGCATAGAGTGACCTTCCAAGCCTGGAAATCTGGTTTGGAGGCGAGGGAGGACAACATACATATTTTTGACAAATCAGGATAGTGAGGATCTTCCATGTTGCGCTCCATTTTGGACTAGTAACCACACTGGTCCTGTTTCATCCATGATCAAAGGGGAACTTTTTCTCTGCTGAGGTGTTGTTCTGCACACAAGCATGCCATACTGGAGCAGAAATTGTTACATTTTGGGCTTTTTTTTCCATACTCTAGCACTTCTGATAGCCCGAGGCTGGCACGCAGGTGCAAGAGTTGACTGGCTGTCATTGGTATGTCGCACAAACAGTGCTTTGACCTGCTGCTTCTCACTCCCCAGCCCACCCACATACACTGTTTTGCCCCTCATCAGAGCAAAACCACCGTGATGAAGCAGCTGTGAAATACACCTGCCCTCTCTATTGCTGCCCTGCTCTATTACACACCTTTAACTTGGCAATGTAGACTAATTATGCTGTAATATGAATACATTTCTTTACCCACAGGATGCTCTGGATCAATCAGCAGCATGAAACAGCAGGACGGAGACGAAGTAGTAACGTGGGGATAAAAAAATAAGAGTTGATGTTGTAATCAGCCAATTAAAAACACCATTAGAACATATTGTCCTGCTCAGTGGGTGTACAGCTGCACTGGGCCATGACCAAATCTATTAATAGGCCATGCAGAACTCTTTGTAGTTCTAAGAGCAATGCTCCTCAAATGTTGAGCTTTGAGTTCCTTCTCTGTGACTTCAATGTGGTGTATAGTTACAGCAGTCAACTCTTCAGCAAGGATGAAAAGTCTGACTCTGGCCTCTTCAGACTAGAGTCAGAAATCCTGCTTTTCATTCTTTGCCCAGACCAGAAGGGGGAAATAATTCTGGGACCATAAACTTAGCCATAATGTGGACTGGAGATTGCCTATGGAGTGTCTGAGTTGTTCTAGGCTCGATGGCAAACACGAGGAGTAAAGGTGGGGGTGGAAAGTAAATAGTTTGGCTTGTTGCTGTGGAAAGGACCTGTTGCATTCCAGGTTCAGGGGACTGGGCTGTCATGTGCCTGGAGGATCCTACACCCTGTGGACGAGCACACATTGCCATGTCACTCCACAAACCGGCTGGCTTTTTAGCACCATATGTCTCCTGCCAAGAAGCATGCACACCTACACAAGAAACCCCTCAGTCTCTGTCTGTAATTTCACAGTAACAAGCAGACACTTCCAGCCTACAAGTTCTTCCATTTTAAAGACAATTAAAGTTAGGGAAAATTATTTCTACCTCGCACCCAAAAGACACTGGATGGGGGAACAGTGCAGACCAGATGTTTAGCAGGCTGAGAGAAGGTAACTCCATGTAACAAGGTACTGGGGAGCCATTACTCCATGAAAATATCTGTAACACCCTTGGGCTGCTCCAGCCTCTTTCTCCTACTGTAGACTGGTTTGTGGCTGGAATCAAAAGCCAGTGCTGCAGCTCTATGATTAATTCTCATCTTCCCCATGACTGAGGAAGGGACTTGAGGTCCCTGGAGACTATGGATGCTTTCTGCAGGACATGACCCCAAAGAATTGGAGTCTGGTGAATGTCTGGAGTGCTGTCTGAAACTCAGGGGTGAAATCGTGCTTGGTGGGAAAGAGCAGCAGCAATGCAGGGGAGAAATGCTCGAGGGAGAGGGTGTACCCAGAGAACAGTGGAGGAAGCATGTGTGAGGCAGCAGCTGAGGAAACAGGCAGCAGGGAGATGGCAAGCACTTGGGAACAAACCCTGGAAACAAGCAAAGGCAAAGCATGGCGATGGAAGGAGAGGTGAAATGAGGGCTGTCTCTGGAAACAGCCTGGTGAGAGCCCTGCATGGGGTGACTTGTACTGTGACTTGTACTGACAGTGCCAGTTCAGCCACTGCAGGCTGGGAAAGCCTGACGGCAGCTTCTGGGGCTTGGTGGGGCACCCCTCCAGCTCAGAGCAGGACTGCCACCTCAGTCATCTTGGGCTTGGCCCTGTAAATTTATTTCTTTAACTGAATTGCCCAAGCCAGCAGTCGAGTCACCACGGACAAGCGACAGTAAGGCTTTCACACCTTCCAAGGTCTCCTCTCAGCCCATCTGGAGAAGCAGGGAGGGCTGGTTGGGGCAGGAACACAGCAGGCTTGCCAGTCCTGCCTGGGGCTCCTTCCCCAGTCGATGGAGCAAAGGGGAGAGGGTGCAGCCTTCCGGCAATGATTCAGCCCACCAGGGAGTAGAGCCAACTTCATGAGGTGCATGTTTCCCTGCTCTGACTATAGGAAGAGCCTAAAGCAAAGACAGGCTGTAATTTAAGGATGCCAGCCAAGAAGCTCAGAGCTGGAGAGGATGAGTTGGATATCCCTGTTGAAAGACAATACATATAAAATTCAGCATGGCATAGCAGAGTGAGAGAAGGTGAGTCATCTCAGAGAGCACCAGAGCTGACTGCACAATAAGCACCACTTCTTGTGTAATTATAAATGAACATGAAGTGGGAACTGTTGTGTCTCCCAATATTGCACATTTCAGTTAAGCTCTCTGGAACAACTGGCTGTTGGTATTAGTCTTCAGATAATGCCAGTGGGAAGTAGTGAATGACAAAGCATTGCTGGCAAGAGATCAAGCTGTTAAACAACCTCCGAGAAACACAAGTTATAAATTCTTTTACTGTATTAATTTGACATTACAATTTAGAGATAACGTTTTCCAGGAACCCTAGTGAACCAGCATATAGTTTTATTCATAAGGTGAACCTGAAAAGAAGTCAGTAATACTTAATATTTGTATACTATTTTCCAACTTCTTAGTTGATGAAAAACAAGGTAGTTTCCGTTTCCAGGGCTAGACATACTATTTTGGCACATACTGTTGTGTTTTTATGATAAATCCAACACAGATTCGCCTTAGTAATTTTGGACTGTAAAAATATTTCTGAAGGCAGCAGCAGGTCAGGATGAGACTTCAAGGGCAGTTTTTTGTCTTCTCCTCACAGCTGTTTGTACTACTGAACAGCACATTCCCAGTATAGTGATTTCTTTCTGGCTTTTGTCCCATGTTTCCTACCACAGGTGTATTGCCAAGGCAGTAGTGCAGAAGCTACATCATGCAGCAGCCAAGTAGCCTGTGCCTCTCTCAGCCAAAGCCCCATAACAGCAGTGACCTCTCTGTCCCAGGTGCAGGGACCTCTGTCCCACTGGGTGGCTGTGAGGGGACTTTCAGACGCCAGAGCTGATGCAGAGGGATGTACACAACCCAAAACATGCTGCCTCCTACCCCATTCACCCATTACAGTGGTTGGTACATCAGCTGCCTTGCAGAAGCTTTCAGTGCAGGGGGTAAAAATGCTTAAACCTACGTGGGCGGTCACTGGAAATGTGTCAGTAGGTGGGTGAGGGAACATGATGGAGTAAGCGGCAAGCATTGCAGGCAATGGATGCCATGGAGAAAACATGGTAGAGTGAGGCAAAGGATTTGAGTTTGTCACACATTTTGCCTCTGTTCCACCATCTTTTCCCTCCTTTTTTTCGTTTTTAATTTGCTGGGATAATGCAAGTGGAAAAGAACATCCAGACCCATCCAGGACACGGCTTTTAAAATAAAACACACTATACCAGTGTTTATGCAGAGAACATAATGGATAAATATTTTATGCCATGGATTCAATTTCTTATCAGGACCTGTATTAATAATAACTTTATAGTTACAATTGTTAGTGGGCTCCTCTTCCAATGAATGCTTTGCTTAAATGTATATTGAAGACTTGTTTTACAATGGCTTTCTTCTCTTTAATAGGATTTGACATGTTGGCTGTGGTATAGCATGCAAGTGGTTTGTGAGAAAGATTTAAAATACATTTCTGAATGGTGCTATATAAATACTGCATTGAATTGCATTATTTTATTGTGAAACTGAAAGGTTTCCTGTTCCAAACCATAATATGATTTGTTATTTTTTCAGCGCACACACATTAGCCTGCATTCAACTTCTGCACAAGGTAGAAGAACTCAAATTAAATTTACAAGCACACCTGAGCAAAGTTAGTTAGCTGTGGCCAGGTCATGTTTCTGTGATTAAATAATGCTGGCTATTATAACGCATTGCAAGAAAGTGCTGCTATAAATCCCTGTCTGGGTTTATTTCCAATGTTTCATTGTACTACAGAAACTCTGCTATACTCTCTTCTAAGCAGAAGGCTAGACATGGGACTGAGTCACCCTGAACAGATGTGTTAGACACTAACTCGGAGGAGATAAGAGTAACAACGCTGCTCTCCCCTGAGCGTTCCCCTCAAGGACGTTCCCATGCTACACAAACATTGATAAATCGATCTTCATTGCATCCGACCACAGACTTTATTAACTGAGGAAATTGGTTCCCAGAAAAATTTAGCATTTTGCTCAAGGCCAGAGAGTAGGTCCACAGTAAGGAGAAAGGTATGGAGACCTTCACTTATTTCCAGTTAATGTTTAATGTTACATTAGCATGTAACATGGTGCACTGAAGGCACAACACTGCTGGGTGTTCACTTTGTCAGAAATGGATGAGCACTGTTTTCACATCCTACAGCAAGACCCTGCTGAGAATGTTGGTCACCACCATGATTTCTTTGCTGAAAACATACAACACATGGTCAGACAGACATCTGAGGCTGGGGACACTAAAGCAGCTCAGCTCTGTCCAGAGTTCAAGGTTTTTACAGGTGGCTCTGAGAGTTTTGCATTTTATTGCAATTTCTCATTTGCCAGTCATTTACATTGTTGGTAAAATTTGACCACTGGGAGTAAAGTTTTCCAGTCCAGGTGTTTGCCTGAGGCTGAATTATTTCAGATAGGGTGGAAAGGAAAACTTAGTTGTTCTTCATGGCTAAGACTTAGATTGAGGGAAAAGATTGGTTTGTAAAAAAAAATGACATGACTTACCCTTTGAAAATCTGCAGTGCTCTGTGAATGAAAATATAATTGTGTGAAAGAAAGGAAAATAGAGCAGACAAAGACTCTATGGGCACAAGTCAAATAGATGGTTACTGTGGGAAGAAGGATGGAGGGCCTGGGTGAGGTGGACTGACAAAGGCACTGTACCGTGACTAAAACTGAGAGAATGGGTCAAAAAACCACCAGACTTTACACAACTGGAGTTGATTGTTGAGTCTGGGGAAAGTTTTCAGTGGGCCAAGTCCTAGGGTGGGAGGCAGAAGGTAACCATTTAAAGTTTTGCACCCAAGAGAAGGCACTAGTCCATAGCCTGGATTGGGCTGGTTCCTAAATTTCTTCAGTCCACTGCCATCAGTGTTTATGTGTGAAACTACTGATGACAGCATGTTTTATCTCCCACGTACTGTAGGAGCCGAATCTCACCCCACAGGTGTGGTCTTTTGGCTGCCCTGGCAAATCTCAACATCATGGTGTTTACCCTGCTGATAAGTCATGTGGATGTCATGCAACAGTACTTAACTCCTTTTAATTTTGTCTTTAATTGCACACACGTACTTGGGGTTTCTTCATGCATTCAGAGACCTTCAGCTTCACACTGTGCACTAGAAAAACATGTCTCAGCTGGCAAGCACCTATTTCATTCTGTTATTTTCCAGTATATTCCTTATTTATTTATCCATGCTCTTTGAATCCTGAAATATTTTCTTAGTGGGATTTTCTATAGTGCTTGCCACTGCAGAGCAAGCGCTCCCCAGCCATTAGCTGGCTCATTTTAGCAGAACTTTTCTGTGATGAGATATCATGATACTGTCATTTGGCAAATGGGCATCTAAGTCAGCACTGCAGCTGCCAAGTGTGAACCCACCGGGACTTGATTTCTCAGAGCACTTAGTGTACAACACGAGGGTGTGAATCACTGAAGCATCTCTCTGCCTCAGCTGAGGCTGGGAGCTCAGCATTTCTGCACACCAAACTACTGGGCTTGGAAATCAGGCACCTAGAAAGTAAAAGCACACAATTAGAACCCTTCTTTGAGAAGCCTAGATGAAGAGTATTTACCAGCTCTCTGGAACAAAGGATTATATCCAAGGACATAATTTTGTACTTTCTGTGTCCCACAGTCCTGTTCCTTACCCCCTTCTAGCTTTTGGAATAACATGAAGTAGAGATGCTGCCATAGCCACAAGGTGGGTCTAATTTGTGTACTGAAGGAAGGAGCTGTGTGGGAAAATACTGCCTGATCAGACAATCCAAACCATGTCTGCATAATTCTTGTATATTTGGGAGATGCATTAAGGTATCAAAGGCAATTTTAAATTAGCGTTTTCTAATATTTGTGTGCTTCCTCTGCCAAGCTTATTAGTATTCCTTCGAAGAGGGGTTTTGATTTGTTTTGGAATAAAGATTATTTATTGTAATTATGCATAGGCAATAGCTAGCTATATCTTTCTCATAAAATATTTTTACAAATAATAGGGTGCCCTTCTCTTGACATTCCTCTTCAACTTGGGTTCAGCATTTGAAGATGATAAATGGGCATCAAGCTCTGCATTTCTACCACCTCCTACCTGCTTTGACTCTTGTTTCATTAGAATTTCAGCAATGCGCTGGTTCATGGCAGATAACCTCCTCTCCCTCTCCAGAGTGCCTGTGAGTGTGTAGGGGGTGAGGGAACGGGTGCATTTCTCATCTCCTCAGCATTTATTACATTCCTTTTTCTCTACCTCCTCTGCAGCAATAAATCAGTGCTACTTGTTATTGTCTACTCCTTGAGCAGCATCTCAGGGGGAGAGGCAGGCTCTCCTGACTATAATGCCAAGTGTTATATCAAATGCTCAAACAGAACTAAAGATCCAAAGTAAATCAGTCTTGTTTTTGCAGCTTTGGAGGGGAAGGATTCCATCCAAGTCCTGCCAGCTGCATCAGCCTTCAAGATGCTTTGTCACACAGGCTGCAGCTACCAGCCCCAGCCTTAATTGCCTGCCCAAGCAGAAGAGGACAGTGTGTCAGTGGAGCAATGTTTCTGTTGTTACTCTGGGAAAGAAAATTGAAAGTGTCTGGTGCTGATGATGGTTTCCTGCCAGCAGGCAGCTCCCAGACTGGGATGTTGGATGAACCTTTCTTGTATGTGTGTTGAGATGTGTGCACATTTCTTGTATTTCTGCCACTTGTTAATGGCAAGTAAAGCCCTAGAAATACTTTGTGGGTGAAGTAAAATACAGACTAATTATTGTTTACTCTATCAAGAGCAGAAGCACACACACTGGTACCTGGAGAAACTGTAGTTGGTGCACTTGGGGACATGGCTTAGTGGTGGATTTGGCAACCTGAATGATTCTATGGTTGCAAATGAAAAGCATCTTCATAGTGGGACTGTGGCTTGCAGCAATTCCCTGGAGAAACATTGCCCAGAAAGCCTCAACCTTCTTGTTTTGTTGCCTGCTTTCTAATCACAGCAAACTGCTTTCCTTCACACAGGCTTTCTGATTTTTCTCCTGGAAAAGAAGGCCTTCCCCACAAACCTGGCCCAACAACCAGGGGTTAGATGTTCACTGCTCTCTCTGTACCGGGAACAGCCTGAAGAGATGGGCTGGAGAAACGATCATGAAAGAGATTGGTGTGGTGGAGGAGTGGGTGAGAAAGGCAGGCACGTGACTTAGAGAACAGAGGTGCTTGGCTGGTCCAAGCCCAGAAGCACAAAATAACACCAGACACACCTGCACAGGAATCCAGGACCAATTTACACAGGCAGGTTTAAGTTGGGATTGCAGCTGGGATTTTTTCCTCCTTAACCCCTTCCAATGTTAACTGGGGTAACTCATATGGGAACCTTCAATGTAGAAGTTACTGATGGGGTTTTCAGGCAGATTCTCAGAGTTTAAGTGCCAAAAAAGGCCCACTGATGCATTAGCATGTTTCTATTGTGGCTTTGTAAACATATTTTGCATTTTCTTTCTGCAGTGGCAAAAGGTGTACAGTTATATTCCCCCCAAGCAAGAAATGTACTTTATCAAACCTCAGTTTGTCAGCAATGGCCTTGGTAAAAGCATGCACATACTTGCACCTCTTTCTCTATGTCTTCCCTAAATTTTGACTAGTTTTTTATTAAAGTGGCTGCCTCAAGCTACTGACAAACTAACAAAATGTGGTGGGTATGAAAAAAACCCCACCAACTCCAATTCAACTCAGGTTTCTTCTGCTGATTTCACCATTTCTCCCTGCCGCTACCCTGATTTTCAAGAAGTCTTGCAGGTGTCAGAGTGCTTTTTTCAGACCTTCCAGGGAAGATGATGCCCTTGCATCAGACTTCACTTGGACACAGCCCCCTCTGCCATGGGGACTGGGAGGGCAAACCCACAGCTTGTGCTGGAGACAGACAGGCCTGAAATGGAGAAAGGACCTGTCTCTTTCATGCTGCTTTTCCAGGCTCCAAAATCTATTGAGGATAACCAGGCAAAAAAGTATTACATGCAGAAAGGGGAGGGGTTCCTCTCTGTTTGCTTCTTTGTTCTCCTTTCCTAAAAAATATCTCCCCAGCCTTCAGGCAGTTGTGAGGGTGTGGACTCACATGATGATAGACCTCGTATGGGTTTGCAAATAGAGCACAGACTTTCAGGAGGATCTCTGGTTCAAGAGCTCTCCTTACCTTGTGGCATGGTAGGAGGGGGTAAAAAAAGAGGCAATTTTATTTTGTTTTTAATCATTAGTTCAAATAATTCCATATATGTGATTGCCATAGTCCTGAGAGAGCAGTGAATCTCATTCAACAGGTGGACTTTCTCTGCAAAATCTCTGCTTACACTGGAGACTGGTTTGCCAGTTTCCTCTGTGCTGACCAAACATCCTTAATGTGGACAAAAGGATTTCAGGGTTTATGCAATCAAATACTGTAGGGGTATCCAGCAGCGTGAATGCAGGCAACAGCCAAGGGCAGACCATTCATCACTGTCACTAGGCACTGTTTCTGTTTCATATGCCAGTTAGATACTGAACTGGAAGGATCTTGCAGGATTGAGATGGAGATAAGACCAGCCCTTCTCAAGGCTTTTATCATGTTCAAGGTAGAGCAAGATCAGATACTGGGTTATATTGAGAGAATTTGCTTGCATAAAGCAACAATTAAATAATGATAAGTTTTAGGTGGAGGTTAAATATCTCTTCTGGAGGAAAGCATGGATGATCTCATGCTTTGGCTTTTTTTTTCTCCTGGAAAAAACAGAAAGCAAGAATGACAATGGAGATTTCCATTTAAGACTTTCCTCTATTTCTGTTGCGTAGAAGAGGTTGAATTGGGAGGTAGAGAGGATTGACTTGCTAGTCAATAAGGAGCCTGTATGGAGCCTTCTTTCCTGAAATATCACATTGGATGCAGATAGTTTTCTGCAAGAAGCAGGCTGAAAAGGATGGGTAATAAAAATGCTCAAGACTGACAAGACTATCCATGGCTTAGAATAAGGCAGAAAGTATAATTAAGGAATGCTTTGATTGAACCTACTTGGATAGCTTTTAGAATGAATAGGTTAGGATAAGGTATATAAAAATGAGCCTGTTTTAAACCATCAAGAAAGGAACTTCAGTCTATAGTAGCTATTTTAATCTTGTTTTGAATTAATATTTGCTTGTTTTCATTAAGGAGAATAAGTTCTTATTGCTTGGTAAATACTAACTTGCATCTTTTAAATAAGGTATGGCTGCTTTAAACTACTCCTTTTTGTTAATGTTAGACAGCAGCAGAAGAGGTCCTAGAGGATACACAGCACGGGAGGCCCCTGATTTAAATGGTTTATGTTTATTTGGAAACTTTTTTAGAGCAGGAAATGGTGAGTGATCCATTCATCTATTTTTTTGTTGTTGTTACTCTTCTGTTTATGTTGGATTCTACTCCCACAGAAAGTGGAATTAAATGAAAAGTGAAATACACTTATTTTTCAAGGATACATTTGTGAAAATGATGCAATTGAATTGATCTGATCACTTGGGTTTTCAAGATTTTAGATGAATACAGCTGATCCTCTTGCCCCAGAGTGTAGAAGTGGGAAAAAAAGCCCTCCTGCTTCTCCAGCTCTCAGATACAGTCAGCCTAAAGTGAATAAGATGGCAGACTGAGCTTTATCCATCTGTCCAACGCCCATGTGAGTTTATCTGGCTGCAGATTAGCTGTGCCCTGGGTGCAGAGACCTGAGCTGGCTCTGTGCAGGGCGGCTGATGGGTTCAGGTGCAGTGTCATGTGAAGGCAGCATTAGGATTTGAGGGTCAGGGAAGGTTCAGGAGGTGGATGGTCGTGTTTGCACAGAAGTGAGCTTAAGCTCATAAACTCTGTGGGGCCCAGCCTGTTCCCCTGCACAGTTGCCCAAGTGTGGCTGGTGCCATGTGTTTTGGGGTGTGCCCTCTTCTGGAGGACACACTCTGGCAAGCAGTTTTACTATCATTATTATTAGTAGTAGTATTAGTATTATTATTATTCTTATAACACCACAAAATGTCCTCATTGCAGTTCCACATATTCTATGGAGGACACTTGAGCTGAATAAACAAAGCAAATGATTTTCTTTCAAAAACTAGTTGAGCAGACCAATAAATTCTGCTTAGTCAACGATTTTCACAAATTAAGAATTTTTTACATTTCCTCAAAGCTGGTAAGTGAACTTAGAGTGCTCGGTACAAAATAAATTTCTTTCAATATAACTCAAATTGTATGATTAAATGTAGTAAATTCAGGCTTTAACATGTGTTCATCGCAACTTTAAATGGGCTCATTTTAAAAATAAGACAAATTATAATTTAAAGAAAAAAAATCTCAATTTGTATCTCATTTCTCTCTCCCCCTCGACCCCCACCTTTTTTTTTTTCTTGCTACAGGCAGATCGTGCATTTGCAGAAAATCCAAGAGGTCGTGATTTTCTATGTCTGCCCATGTTTCATGTCACTGGCAACTTTTATTCGTCTGACTTCTTTGATTTTTGATTATCATGAAAAGCATGGAGCTCTGTAAGATGAGATCTATATGGAAACTAGGAAAACTAAAAGGAAAATGAAACAAAAATGAAAGGAGTAATTTAAAAATGGCCAGAATATTCTGTGCTTGCTTCCTAGAATACCATGCGACCATTACAATCCATTCATCTTTCACAAATGATCCTTTATTAGAGGGAATGTCTGATTATCTGACTTCTCTGACATATCCTTTCTCTCCTTTTTTACCTTCACTGGCTAGAGGGATTGGTGATGGTCAGAAATACTGCAAACATTAATTACTCCAGCTTCCTTCAGGAAATGGAAACAAAAGCACACCCATTCAAACATTTTGAACTCTCTTTAAAGTCCTGCAGAAGTGGTGGAAGGCTTGAGGTGGAGTTTCTTAACCTGTCTGAATCAGGACTCCCTTCCTTGACATAAATCAGGAAAGGAAAAATTCAGCGTTTTGTTAATTTGTGTGGGACTTTGATGATAATTTGCCTAGAGACATTTAAGTGGTACAACATGAAATAACAGAAACTAAAATTAATGGAGTTGGAATGGGATTGCATTGTGCAGAGCCCCCACATATGGTTGCAATTCAGTGTTTCCTCTGTATCTGACAGGATCCTTACAGAAAGAATGCTTCTGAGGAACTGCTACTGCACCCACCATGAAAGCGTGGAGAAGAAAACCTCACCCCACAGTGTCTGTTCACCATTCCTCTCCTCCCATAGTGACTCCTTGTGGGTTTTATTTGTGCTGGCATTTAAACACAAGTCTGAGTTTGCTCTCTAAGCAGGCTTATCCTTTGTTCATGGTTTAAATCTCGAGGGCAGCACTGGAAGGTCTCCCTGTTTGGAAACACTGACAGAAGCTCCATGAAGCTCACACGCAGCACCATGAGCAACCTGAGATGCTGTGAGACTGCTGAGGTGTTCTGGCTGACCTGGTAGACATGGCATAGGATCTACAGGAGGCACATGTCTGCTTGGAGGAGCAGCTGGAGGCCAAGCACACTATTGCACAACAACTCCAGTGGCCAGGTTTCAGACGATGCAGCACATACTGGGTGTCTATGGATGAGCTGGTGCCTGAGCTCCCAGGACAGACATCAGAAACCCAGTCAGTGCAGTCAGCAGCACATGGAACCAAATGCTGGGGTGCAGCCCAGTTGCCTAAACACACGTATCAATCTTCTTTTCAGGTGTTCTCTTATATTTCAATATTCACATGGGCTGGGAGACATGATGTGAAACTACTGGTTATTAATAGTATCTCGGAGGAGCAGGTAGAGACTAGGTAGGACACTCAAGCCAACCAGAACCTCCATTTTGGCAAGCAAATTTCCAGGTCTAAAGAGAGGCTTATGCTCAGTGGAATGAACAACAGATGATTCAAGTTTAGAACCAGCCCAAAAGCAGAAACTCTAACTTGGTTCCTCCTGTATTGAGCTATGACAGTGCCTCAGCACACAGAGTGAATGAAGAGTTTGTATGTAACAGTGTTCACGAGTTAACCTTTTGCCAAGTTCTCTCTTCACTTGTACACAGAACTATACCCCCAGTTAGCCTGTGGCAACCACTGGCCAATAGGTTGGTCTTGCTGGAATGTCAGGTAAATGGAGTGTGTCACATCAACAAACCTGGCCAGGTACAAACCTCACTGAAATGGTCAACTTGTGCCTAAGTATTAATCTGTCTTTCATTTCACTATTTCCATTGCTCATAATTATTACCATTGGGACAAACAGTTATCCCCCTTGCTCAAGTCTGCAATGAGTCTGACTTTTTCCCAGCTATGCTTAATTGTTGCCAGGGCTCCCTGTAGGAGCATTAGCCTGCTTAGTATTACACGGCTTGAGAAAATTAAATGATCAATATCAGGTTAAGAGCATTCAGTTGTTCTTTCTTGGCTTTTGTAATTGCTTGTGTGATGGGAAAATAATTACTATGTTGAGTTTATTGTTATTCTCATTGTCCCCAGTTGGTGATTTGTTGTTCAGCTATGGACATGTCTGATTTAAATTGTCTATAATATTGCTGTCTTAGATGGAAATAGAAAGGAAAGGGGAAGGGAAAGGAAGTAGAAAAATTAAAGGCTGATCTAAGATTAACATAGTGTTGGCTCTGGCTCCTGGCAAGGTCTGTTTGTAAAGGGAGACTCCCAAAGCAAAAATCATCTAGAATGAATTTTTTCAAAGTGACACTGTCAACTTCAATATCACACTTCAGGATTTTTGGTTTTTACTCCACGTTGTTATAAGTAACACCCAAACCAATTATATCCCACTAATCCCATTGGAATACCTCAGATTACAGTTGTGAGAATAGAGAAAAAGCATCAATCTCTATTTTTTTGGTTATTTTTACTGCAATTCCTGGCACAGTAATTTCATATTCTGAATTGAAGTGACTTACGAGGATCATTGAGTCCAGCTCCTAAGTGAGTGGTCTGATACAGGGATTGAACCTTTAATCTTGGCATTATTAGCACTATATTCTAATAGCACAGTTCTAATCAACTGAGCTAATCCATAATCACCGACTTGTATGGAAAACTTACAGACAAAAAGGATATTGTGGATTTGGGCCATGCCCAAATCTTCTGTAATGTCTTAATAGGTCTCCTTCCTGTTGTTTATGTAGTTTTGTGATAGAGTAAGAGGAGAGAAAAAACCACCACCAGTGATTTTTGAAAAAAGATTTTTACAACCAGCAGGGGAAATAGAAAAACAGAAATCCCCACGGGCCCTGTGCAGGGAGGGGTCAGGGTCCTTGCTTTCAGCCATGCAGAGACAAGCCAGTCCCTAGTGAAAAGATGCCTACTGTCTTCAGAAACCAGTGGGAGTGAGCTGATAAAGAGATCCCTTTAACCGTGGTGCTTATGAGTCACTGGTGTCAGCGTTAAGACATCCTAGGAGAAAGAAGGAAACAAAACTGGTTATTCACTGCCTTTTTTTAGCTCCCTTCAGAGGTTTCAAGAGACCTGAATACAGAGACACTGTGGCATATGCCAACTGTTGACTCCATCAAATAATAAAACAATCCCAGTGGGTATTAAGAAGCATGGAATCATTCTAATGAGTCTGGCAAAATCTCATTAGGATGAACAGCAGGTGATGACAAAATATTTGCTCTGTATGCAAATGACTTGTTTCCTTCTCTGTCTGCATGCGGTTGCATGAGTGCTCAGAACAGGAGCTGTCACATAATTACTTACTGGAGTAAAGCACTGCATATGTGGTGGTTGCATTTCAAATTTATCAGTGGAAAAATGGGGAAAATGATAGAAAGGAGAGCCCCCTGTATCACCAAGCTCTTGCACAATAGAGGGCTTTGCTGGGCATCCAGACAGTCCAGCTGTCTTTCCAGAAATGCTTTCAAAGCAAGGACATATGGGCTGCAAGAGCTATGAGTATGGAAAATATGATGGAAGGAGGGAAGGGTGTGAGCAGAATATTAAGAACAAGGCAAAACACGGCAGTTCCTGTTGATAGAGGTAGGTTACCTGCATAGACCCGAGTCTGACCTGACCTGCTAGTTCAAAAAGCAACTCCACAAATCAACTCTGAGCTATCCAGCTGCAGGCTCAGATGTTGCACAGTAAATCACTGCTTTGTCCCCTTCTGCTGTTTTAACATCAGGCTGCGTAGCCCTTGATATCTGTTCTGTTCCTGATGGTGTTTCTGGCATAGCGCACTTCCATTCTCTCCAGTGTATCATTAATAATGCTTCACACATTTGTTTTTAATCACTTTGGTATTTATTTATTGCTGCAGTTCTGTTCCTACTCCTCATACATGTCAGAGGCAAAATTCTTGTGTGGGGGAAGTGGAAGTCCCCCAAGAGCCCCATTTTTCTTTGCACACTGGTGGAGATGAGGACAGGGCAGTTGAGTCAAAGGACATTCCAGATTAAATATTCCCAAGCTACACAAACACAAGTGTTCCTCCAAATCGTCCCTCCAGTGCCTGGCAGTCAAAAACCTTCACTATATATTCTGCCCATGTAATTGTGGTTTTCTCTCTCTCTCTCAAAAAAAAAAAAAAAAAAAAAGAGTCAGGAATGCATTTGAAGTCTTCCTTCTAAAATCTCCTTTAAGATCCCCAGGAAAAACTTACAGGTTGGAAAGGCAAAAGACCGTGTGTATGATGACCCTGTGCCCTCACCATGCTCATTGGTTCTTACCTGGAGACAGTTTGCTACAGGCTGTCCAGCCGGCAGGGAATTAAGTAAGCTGATTATGGAAAGAGCCATTTGCTTTCCTGCTGGAGTCCTACAGAGATGGAGTAAAAACAATACACTAAAGAGCAGAAATTTGCTTCTCTTGCCCTCTAGCAACTTGCAGCCAAAATCTTACAGAAGTTAGGGAAAGGGGACCAGTCCCCTTAAATTTCCCCTCTATGAAAGAAAAGAAAAAATAATTTTAAAAAAAGTTAGCTGAGGCTTTGTATTCCAAGGATATTAAAATGAGTTATGTGATTTTAATAACAGTGATTGTTCAAAATTAACATTATTAGATGCTAATAATATTAGGATTTTTTAGTCTGTAGACTAAAAAAAAAATGCCTTTCATACAATTTGTCATGGTAAAGTCAATGTCGTTGTTTCTTCTTTCCTCAGTTTGAGAAAGGGTCATCAGGTAGATCATCAAGTGAATTGGGAAGCAATGCCTAGTCTTCCTGAACACCAGAGCAGCAGCTTGTGAGCACAGTGGCTCACTGTGTCATTTCTGTGAGTCTGGGATCTACAGAGCTACCAGAGCTCCTTCTGAGGCTGGAGGTTTTAGGAATTAGTAGGAGAAACATCATTTGGAGTAGCATGGGGTATGTTTGACTCTCTGGGCATGGGGACTGGCAACACCATCTTGTGAGTTCCAGACCTGTAGCCTAGAATTTGATGACAGTATCCTACACAGTATTTGTCTTAGATTTAACAATTGCATTGAATTGAGGTCTGCAGCCCAAGTGCTACCAAAATGCCAGCAGGCCAAGAGCTCCATGAAGCCCTGAGGAGGCTTGTTCTCATGGCTGGTAATGGATGCTGAGGGAACACGCTCCAACCCAAACCAACAGCACTGCATGGGGTGGGGGCAAGTCGGCTGGCTCTACTTAGCAGCTTTTGCTGACCACCAAAAGCAGTGGAAATCCCAAGCCCTCAAAAAGCAGTAGTTCTTAAGCAACCACTTTTTCTTTCCTTTTATTATTTTTTTGCTACCCCATCAGCCAAACAACCAAGTGTTTGTTCAGTGAGACTGACTGCAGTAAGAAAACTGGACAGCAATGGCAGCAATTCATTTCAAACCCAAAATGTCATCTGATGTTAGCAGTGGTCTGTATCAGCTGACCAAAGGTCAGCACATGCTCATCCCAGGTATATATTTCTCTGAAAAAGAACCCTGTGGAGCCCTCCCAAATGCAGGATAGGTCAGAATGCTCCAGGTTTGGCTCCCTCTATCCAAAACAATCCTCCACCATGTCCAAGAGGCTTTGTGTTGTCATACTCATACTCTAACACCACACCCTCAGGCTGTGTGTGTCTTTGTGGGCATTCTGGAAAAATATCCTTAGGTGACTGAGGCACAGCTGTCAGGGTATTTCACACACTTCCCACTGAAAAAGACAACAAGCAGAAAGAAGTATTTCTCTCTCAGAATCACAGGAAGACTACATGCTGCTTAGATGAGATCCAAGACCACGCAGACTAGACAGGAGAGCACAAGCCCTAAGCAGTAGGGGCAGGAGTCACTTTGTGCTGCTTGGCCTTGGCAGCAGTCCTTGCCTTCTTTTCTTTAGCAGTAGATATGGAATCTTACAGAAACTATGAGCACAGCTTACTCAAGCAGAGGCATCTAGTACTGTCTGAGATGCCAAATCACATCCTGCATGTCTTTCATCGCTTTCTTCCAAAGGGATATGTTCCATTTAAGACCTCTGTGCTATCTGTCAGGATGACCACACCTCTTGGGTAGCCCCAGGGATCTGGAACAGGGGACAAGTCCCTGTTTAAAGAGTGAGAGCCCCTGTGTCTGCGCTGAAAGGTGTTCCAGTTGCTCAAGCTCTCATTTGAGGCTTTTGCAGCCTGAACTGAGCTCTGTGCTTTTGCTGCTGAGAGAGTTTGCAGTTAGCAGCAGCAAGCACTCAGAGGTGTCTGTAGAGCAGGCCCACCCTGAAGAACTGATAAATACCTCTAGATAGTCTAGCTGTTACCATAGGCCACTGGTAGTACTGCTCTCCTAAAAGTCTTTTGAATGTTAAAGTACTTTAATTAAAAGTAATTAAATTAACACAATAGTCAAAGTAAAAAGGGATTGTAGGTCGGCGTCTTTTATCATGGGTTTGGAGTGGATAGAGAGATCCTATGCATTCATGTCATCCTCCTCATAAAAAATAATTGTTATTAAAGGTTGGGGAGGAGAGAGGCACTCTGTGATTTTTTTGTCCTTAGCCTAGTCCCTCTGAGAGACCAGAGCACTTTGCTTTTCTCTTCCTTATCCTCTAGTCCCAGCCACAGCCTGCAACTACCTGACCTTTCTCATCTCCACCTACCCTTCCTAACGTGTCTTCAGCATTTCAGTTTGCTCAATCCTATCTCTGCTGTTTCACTGCCTCCCAAACCTTCATAACTTCATTCTTCCATTCACCTCCTACTCTTTCTACCTGCCCCTTTAACCCTGGTGTCCCAGACCCTCAAAATCAGCCTTCATATATTCTGCAGCTCCCTGAGGTCCATCTCTCTATGAGGTCTACACTGTACCTATTCTTGAAGGACTTCACTGCTGCTCCTCCCTTGGACCAAGTAGATAAGTGCACATTTTCCCTTCATGTTTCCCCTATCCAGTGATAGAAATCCACCCATCCTGGCCTAGAGAAAATTAGAATATGTCTGGGTAGAAAAGGGTGACTCTAATATGGGGATGAGGACTGCTACATCAAGATATAGTAGTTTGTTTAAATAAGATTCTAGGAGGTCTGGACCTCCTTGGAGCATATCCACAGCCATATCTCTGGACAAACTGTGCTGCTATGACTCACTTGGAGTTTATTGGTAGCAAAGGGTAAGTCACAAATTGCTCCAGAGCAGGCAAGAAAAGGTTCTTAAGAAGAGAACAGCAACTAAATTGATGAACACAACTTCCTAACTTTTTCTGTCTCCCAGTTTCCAACATTGTGCTGAGTTTGCTTTCCAAATGCCTGACTGACAAATGTCCTTTCACTTTTACTTAAAGTAGCTCAGAAGGCAGATTATTACTCTTTCCTGTTTTTCCCCTTTCTCTTTGTCTTTGCATAATAAATCAAAGTGGTAACCACTGGCTTACCAAGGTATTTTTGTGAACTCTGGAAACAAGATTCATCCTGCCTTTCAGCTCCTGCTGAGGCATTTAAACCAGAAGTCTAATTGCCCTCAGATACCCTCACTAATCACTTTGCCGTAGGCTGAAACACCCCATACATGTCTCACTTCTCCCATACCCAAACCTACCAGAGGCCAAGTGTACAAGGTGCATTTTGCTCACCCTCCAAGTTGGTTCTCCTCAGTAGAGCCAGAACTTTCTGTGAGGCTGGCCCACAGTGGCCTTTATGCCTTACAGATATCAGTCCTTTTTGGTGCCTCTGCTTTGCAGCTGCTTGGGTTTTTCAGAAGCAGAGGTATCTCTCCAGCTATGTTGGTTAGCAGGGACAGACCAAGAGGCAGCCAGGAACCTGAAGGCATTGTTATCCTTGTGAAGGTTGTTCTGTACCTTCTAGTGTGTGCACAAGGTTTTTCCCTGAGCTGTGCATGTTCACACTTCCATTACAAGAAACTTTGCTGGGCAGTCATGGGATGATCTTTATTTCCCGGACAATACAGCTGCAGACAAGTCTTTGAAGCCTTTTTCTTGAATTTACCTTAATGAAAACTTGAGCCTTAACCTTGGTTTAGGTAGAGTTTAAATGTTCCTACTTGAGCTAAAAGAATATCTTCCATATTTTTTTTAATCTGCTTATTTCTCCCGTCTCCAGAGAAGACAGAAAATCAAACAATTTGCTCTGTACTTGCTAACCTTGCACTACCACACAATTTTTAGTAACGTTGGGAACAATAACTTGTGAGGTTATGTCCTGTAAGGGAGCAGTATAACTCCAAATCTTGCGTAACTAGAACTTGCACAAACTTCAGCGATACTTTTCTTCCATCAGTTATGGGAGAACAAAGCATATACTCCTTCATATTTAAAAAATCACCTCTTCCTGGAATCTCAAGTCTAAGGTGTTTTTAGTCTGAGAAAGAGCTTCATGGTAATAATAGCTGAATATCAGATTACTGACTCTGTACAAGAGTCCTCTGTTTGGCTTCTGTCTGCTTCTCAAAAACATTTCGTAAAAAGCTGAATGCCTTCCAGAGACACCTTTAATTTACATGCTAAGAATGTTTATGCCTCTCAAGTGGTCAAATTAAATTGTATCAAATGAACTGTATGGGCTTGACATAGGTTCTAAGGCCCTGTTTAAACTGTTGTGTGTTCATGAAACAATTAAAGCTGAATAAACAGTACCAAAAGAATTTCAGAGAGGATTAGTTCAAATGCTTAACTAAATTAATTTCTGCCACGGTTGGTTTCCATGGGCATTCATTTGATCTGGCAGAAATGCTCTTTCCTAAGTGTGTGACCAAAGTCTGATTGTAAGTCACATCTGCTCTGTTGGGGAAGGTAAACAACAATTTTGCCTCCTGTGATCACATGTAACTGAACAGCTCTGTATCGCACCTCTTGGGTAGCAGGTGTCCAGCAGCCAAGCTACTCAAGAAAGCTTTGGATTTTTTACTGATGGTACATTATTTGGCTGGGTCTTAAAAACAGTGATTCTGTGTGCATTGACTGGTTTTACAGACCAAGATAGCTGGGGGTCAAATACCTCAACTTCAGACTTTGCAAACTAGGCATGGCTGGAGTAATGGCATCTCCAGTGAACACTTGGACATTTCAACAGGTGTGGATGCTAGCAGGGATAAACAAGTCTTCCAACATGGTCTGCTGAACTGAATCATCTCTCCACAGAGACCCTATCTTCACTCTCCACTTCTTCAGAAAAGCCTTGAGGATATGAGTTAGGAGTATGGAAGTATTTAAATGAAGAGGAAAAAGAGTGTTTACTATGGTGTTACCCAGTCCCTTCAGAGTAAATAGCCTTCATCCTATACTCACTGAAATGATAAACCTGAAATACAAAATTAAGGTGTAGAGAGCTTAGAATATTTTGTTAACCTGAATATTTTACTCCTGCTTCAAATAGCAACAACTTTGCACAGGTTACTACTGATGTTGTAATTAGTAACCAGTGTCCCAAGCTACCTAGAGAAGTGCTCACTCCCAGTTTTGGGTATGATCTCCAGAGAACCTCAGCTGGAAACATTTTTTTTTATTACCTGGTATCAGGGGTGCTCATATAGATTTTCAGTTCTGATACTTGCTCATCAGTTTTGTCTATGAGATCTTAGTAGGCTAAACCAGTGCCCTTCCAAAGGTGGGCAGAAGCTCTAGGTAAAGCCCAATAATTTATTAACATTTAACGCTTTTGGTTGTGCAACAAAATTGATCTTTTCTTCATGCTTTTGACAAGGGAATAGCTTATGGTCAAACTACAGGACAACTGGCTGGACTACTACAGTCATAGGATGACTTTGTAACCTCTACAGCACTACTTCAGGTTATTATCTTTGTTTATCTCCTTAATGTTTAAGCAGATATTGCCAGTGCCTGTCTGGAGGAGGACCTGCTAAGCACAAACAGTAAATATTGAGGCTCCTGTCTCTTCCCTGACCACACCTGCCAATGCATCCCTGGTCTTCTGACCTGAGATATGCTACTTCTCTTTGGCACTGCGCTTAAATACCACAAAAAGAAACTACTACAACTGGTGATCTTTGCACTGTACTTAGCAACATCGGGAAGTAATCATGGCTAATTGCTATAGCTGTAATTCCAAACCTGACAGCTGGCAGTGAATCAGAGGCCTCAGTCACATTTGCTAAATGTCTCTCTAACACACACTCCACCAGATAGTTTGCGGCAGTGCTCTCCAAAGCCTTGCCCTTTGACTACTTGCATTGCTCCAGTACTTAGGTGGTTGCTGCCAAGGCTGCTCTGCTCTAGAGTAATTATTTGTGCAGTGTAATTTCTTGGAAGCCTAGCTGGCAAATGCTGCTTTCATGCAGTCTGGGGCTAGATCTATCCAGAGAAAAGTTGGTAGTGTAAAGTTTTTAGGGGCTCCTAGAGGGAATGAACGAACAGTGGTTATAAAGAAAAAGCAGGTGCCATCTGCTCCCACTCAGGTAACTCCTTTTGACTCCAATGGGATTGTGACAATTTTCACAGCCACTCCATTTGCTTTTGTCAAATACTTTCTCTAATATTAGCGATGATTCAAAATGACAACCCCCAGAGATCTGAACTGAAAACATGGATGATGGAGTGTGGATACATTCCCACAACAGTCAGCAGAATGGATCAGTTGACGTTTAACAACAGTCTGTATATCCCAGCAGTGGGTGCCTGAGAGAAGGTGAGTTAGGTAGCATTTTCTAAATGGCTTTGGTACTATGGGATCAATTGCTCTCATCACAGCATCCAGCTTAGAGTAAGTACCACCAAGGTAATTGCTTTTAATAGAAACATAGGTGCCAGAGGTATGTAGAAACAGATGTGCCTTTCTCTGACAGAGGTATTGCACCTGGGGAAATGCAGGAATCCAAGAAACAGTATTTGTGCTTCCTGGGATGACATTTCCCTTGGAAATAAGCAGGTCACCACATCCTGAAAGGTTCTCACTCCAGCAGGAGCACCCAGACAACTTCAGAAAGCCCTGCATCACCTCTAAAAGGAACAAACACTGAAAGATGGAAAGCATTTCTGATGAAACAATGGATGTAGAAAGGTCTTCATCCTGTGCCACTGAAATTGGAAAAGAGCAAAATGCATAACTAATCTTCTAGTGTCTGGGCAAATGAAGAAAAACGTGGTTAAATAAATCCAGTGGCAGCTCTCAGACAGTGGATAAAATCTGACTAGAGACCAAAGAGTGCCTTGAAAGAGCACTGGTTTGTTTTGAAAGGACTGCTGAACCTAATATTGTCACTTGAACTAGAATTGCAATGAAAGATGTGAAATTACAGCTCATTTTACTAGCAAAGCCGTGGAATCCTGCAGACAGTGCCATATATCACATCCTGTAGTTTTCTGGTTTTAAAAGTAGCACATTTCCTAATACAACAGGGCTGTAACCAGAGCTGTGTAGAGACCAAGCTGAGAACTGAGTTCAGCTGTGGGTTCAACATACCGCTGGAGAGTTTAGCTGTGGTGGCTCTCCCAGTTTCTTCAGTGTGTGCACTTCATGAACCTGGTTTGCCTGCAGACTTGCCCGGACGCATCTGGGGCGCAGGCACCTGCTCAGGGTACAGTGCCTGAGTCATCGCTTCCAGCTCCCTACTCCTGCCGTGCAGTCTGCGTGCACAGCACCCGAGGCAGCAGGGAGGTGACACCAGGGCAGAAGAGGCTGCAGATAAGGCTTGGGCACTTGATTCTGTGTCTGAGCCTTTCTCCCCAAGCCCTGCATATCAGCTGGAAGGCTGGCATACCTTCCTTCAGGCTGTTATGCTGATGCTCCAAAGTCCATGGAGTGTACGTGACTGCAGAAGAGGTTAAACTGGTGTAACCAATCCAGCACAATGAGAACACTTAGAGGGGAATTCAGCAGGATGCATTTTTCTTTCCTTAAGGTGTCCTCTAGGAGATCAAACCAACTGATCTAATGACCCTCTCTTACAGACCATGGCTATTAGAATAAATGTACATCTAGTTTTGCATTTGACTCTGCGGCATGCAAAACACCACTGGTATTCTAGCTGGGCTGGCATAGGCAAACATGATGGCCTCTGCTGACTGGAGTTGAAATGTAGTCACCCCTCCAAGAGTTGCCCTAGGCTCCTTCTGAGTTAAAGATTGAATACTACCTGTTTTGAGAGTAGCAAAGCTCTTTTCTCTGGCTTAATATATTGTCTCACATTTGTACTGGCATTCCTTCCTTCCAAACTCAGTCCCAGGCACCAGTATTAAAAGATGCTTGTGGTACAAAGATTTGTATTTCATCATAGCACAATACATAGGGCTGGGGCAGACAGAATTTGGGATTGTTTTCACAGGCTTTGGAGCATCTGTAATGAATAAGATGCTAAAAGGAAACTAAATTAACAATAACCGCTTGAGATTTATGCTTTTTTCAGGAGCATGGAGAAAGCAAGTAAGAAAGGAGAATGTCTGGATAGTTACAGTTCACCCAGCTCTATTCAGGATCTTCACATAGTTGTGAAGAGCAAAGCACAGTGCACTCCTGTGTTGGACCAACTAGGCTGGGCTTTGACAGTGAAATTGAAAAAGACTGGAAGACTTCAAGATAAATAAGACAGCAGGAAAAAGTAATGAAGAAATTAAACTGACCTTCTTTAGAAATGGGTGAGACAGGATAAACAGGGAGAGATCTTGTTTTGCTTTCATCCTGGAAAAAATAACATTTCTTCCTTTCCAGTTCAGCACAGTTGACTGATTTGGAAACAAATCTGTTTTCTCTGGAAAGATTTATTTGCCCAATGACTTTTTTTTTCTTTCTTTCTTTCTTTTTTTTTTTTTTTTTTTTTTTTTCCTTTCTTGGCAAAAAGCACTAGGTTGAAAGAACAAGGCTTGTCTTGTTAGTAGGTTTAAAGGGCTCAGTAATTAACTGGTACATTTGGAGGCATGGCATGCAGGATACTTGCTGCAACCTACTTTATTACAGTGTCACAGGGAAGTGCTATGAAATGGGCAAGAACTTTATAAAAACACTGTTTATTTCTCAGGCAGTATCAGATAGCAGGATTATTTCATTATGAAGTTATGCCAGAGCATTTGCTGAAGTAAGGACACTTTGCCCTGACCTTTGAGGACGTGCTTTCATCTGTGACATGCTTTCTTTTTCTCTCTTTCTGTCTCTCTTTCTGTCTTTTCTAAGTTGGAAACAGAGCGACACTTATTTAGTCTAGGGACAGCATGCACTTTTTCACATCAGTCCTTTGCAATACATAGTAGGTGCCTTCAAAAAACAAATTGACATCCTGTGATTTGGAAAGTCTGTCACAAGGGTCATTTGTCTCTGAAGTCATCTCCTTTTGCTGCACAACGTTTAGCAACGTTATTCACAGCCAAACCTCTTTAACTCCCTTATATTTTTCTTCCTCTTATTTTTTTTTTTTAATTTGGTATGATACTGCAGACAATTGCTGCCTTGAAACAAAATTAACAAAAATGTCGGTGGCTCAAAATAGGACTGTAACACTGCTGCAGTATTTTAAGTCTGGGTGAGTTGACCTTGTGAAGACCTAAAGGTCTGCATCGTGCAGTAACTGTAAATAATGTGCAGAAGTGTTCAGCACTTCTGGAATACAGTTACTGTTAGCCCATTCCCTGAATGTGCAAGCCAAAATAGAGGCATTTGTATTTGGAAATGCAAAGCTAGGGAGTCTCTTCAAGTGCCAAACAAACCCTTGTGGGGGAGAAGAGGGTCTCTTCGAGCATATTTCTGGAAATGCAAAAGATAAACATTTATCTTGCAAAATTATGCCTCTTGTATCTCAAGGGCAACCTAAACACTGAAAACCTCCTCTGACTCCTGTGCAAGTCCACACTCACTACTGGTACTAATACTGAGAAGTGCAGCATTTGTCAATGTGGAAATTAACTTCTCAATTCTTGGATACACCCAACAGTGTATCCAGCTGCAGATATCCACATACATTTCCTACTGTTAGACAGAACCCTTTAAACTGAGGTCAAGATTTGGCCCTAAACATTAGTGTATATTTATTACTGTATTCCTTTTGTTTCTTTCCCACTATTTCCCTTCAGACTCCAACCTGGTTTCATCAAGTAATAACAAGGATCTTGGTGTGGGGAAAAATCATAAGTATCTAGATATATATGTGTATATTACGCTAGAGTTACATGATAGTTGGATCATAATGAGGTTTGTCAGAAAACTCTATCCTCCTTCCCATTTAGTGGCTAGGTCATTGATTTTTAGTTTTATCCAGAGGCCAGTGGAACAACCTGGGAGGAAAGTTGTTATTTGCTGAATCATTGTCTCTTCCTGATCTCTTCACTACACTGGAGAAGGACAGAGGTATCTGCAGCAGTTCAGTTTCTCTAACAGCATCTTTTTGAGGTTGCACCAGCTGTAACACTTGGTGCTGTCTTTTTCCCAGCTCCTCACATGAGAGCAGGGTCCCTGGCACAGGACATACAGCCATGCAGCCTGGCAGGCAAGGGAGGAAGAGCCGTTTGCAAATCAGCATGATTTGCTTTCATGGTCTCCTCCACAGGGAGAAACAAAGTGCACAGGGAAAGGCTTCTATTGAAAAGATCAAAGCGGGTAGAGAGGAATGAGTTAACAGGCATACTTTTTGAAAGAAATAATTCTCCTGACATCTCAAGGGATGGGTGAAGGGCATGTTGCCTTGTCAGTTAAACACAGCCGTTAGTTTCAAACCCATACTAATTAGCCAGCTTAGAAAAACACTGCTCAGCATTTCTAAATGCGGACTGCAGCCTCTGCCACTCCTCAGCACAGATATATTTGTCCACATCCTCTCACTGTAACATGCTGCTACAGAGGCGGCTTGGTTAGTAGTTAAAAGAGAACCCAGGATGAAGCAAGGCTTCGTCCGGTATTTTTCTCACTTGCTGCATCCAGGTCAGCCCAGGACAAGCCACTGACTGAATAAGGAGTGGGAAGCTGCTGTGTGCTGGGATCCCATTTGCACAACGGAGCAAATTGCAGCACTGCCAAGACCCAAGGCACTTCCCTGTGACTGCTCCGGCTTGCACCTGCAGAAGCAGGAGCTGTGGTCCCTAATCTTTGCTGAGCTTAACTGCAGCAGAGCACAAGAGGGAAAAATCTCACTTTTGCCCTGCACTGGAAAAGGCAGGTGGGAGGAGATGGTAGGGTTACCCCAAGGGCCTGGGGAGCTAATCCCGTGTGCAGAATGGACTGGTAGGGAATCTGCTTTATCTAGAATGGCTTTTACAAAGTTTGACTTTTCCTCTGGTCCTTCCCTTTCCACACTGTAATTCAGGGCTTCTAAACCATCACTAAATTGAAGGGTCCTCAAGTCACTTGTGTTGGTTGGGTGCAGCAGCAATGGGCAATCTATAGATGTATAATTTCAACGTGATAGAATCACTCAGCTAACAATTTACTCAGTTAACATTTTTTCCCAGTAAACATAAACATAACTACAATTATCTGGACAAAAATCCATAAAATTGTGACTCCAGACTCACCATCTGCTTCCCAAGGAGTTCAGAGGCCAGAGATTACTTCAGCCATGAAGTTTTCCCATCAACGTGGTTCAGGCTGTAACTGCACCAACATGAGGAGATCAACAGGCATCTCTTCTCCCCTGACTGTATCTACTCCATGGGCACAAGGCTTGTCTGACCTTCATTTGTCTTCCCATCCTTGCTCTGACATGAGGGTTTGGACCAAAACTTCTTCAGGACAGTATCTTCTACTGAAGATACTTCTTCAGTATCTTACTACCTGCTCATGTGCGTGTTCAGCTCCGAGTCAAAGTAGACCTATGAGCGTCAATACAACAACTGTTAATGTCCACTGTTCTTGAGTTCCAGGTTTTTCTTAAATAGCAGCACTGAACACATCCTGGAATGAGACTGAAGCATGTCCTTTCTTCATATGATTAGCTAACCCCTGCAGGATCCCTTCTTCTCTCTGCCTTTGTCTCCCTGCTTCTTCTACCTACCCAAGAATGAAGAATCCACCTGCCCTGACTCCAGACTGTCTCAGCTGGAGCATATCTACTCTCCTGCAGAGCCCTCAGTGTCAGGATGGCACAGCAGAGCTTCATCCAGCTTGGCCTACATCCAAAAACTGTAATGATGTTTCTCACATCCCTTTTGTTGCCTTATGGAGAATCACTGTTTGGTTTATTTTTTTCCCCTTTTCTGTTTTGTTTTGTTTAGTTTTGTTTTGTTTAGGGTTTTGATTGGTTTGGGGGGTTTTTGGGTTGTTTTATTTTGAGGTTTGGCTGGTTTCTTTGGGGGTTTGGGGGATTTTGTTTGTTTGTTTTATTTGTGTTTTGTTTTGTTTTGTTTAGTTTTCATTCCGAATACAGGAATTGGTTCATTAACTCCAAAGACATGAGATCCTACTTCATGCAAATTGAAGTGGTACTAGAGAAGGGAGCAGGGGATGCTTGCAATTAAGTTCTTGGAGTCAGCTTCTGGGGATTTCCAGTATGCATTGGTCAATCTGTTGTCTGCTTAATTTTTACTAGGACAGTTGGCCTGACATTGCTCTTGTATTTTCCTGACAAGAGTCCTCCTCTCTGTCTGAGAAACCCAGTGGTTGCTGCCATACATTTGGTACCTTTTTGTCGGAGAAGTAGGGTGGGGACAGGTTCTTCACTGACTTTGGACACTCTCTGAGCCACTGGGGTTCCAGGAGTCATGTCCTACTGCTAACAGACTGTAGAAAGTGAGATGAGAATCAGTCTCTGTATCCTGAAGGTTATTCACCAGCTTTACTCATCTCCATGGAATATCTGCCTGGAAACCATCACTGTTCCTGGAACAAGAATGCATCTGCTCCACTAGTTAATCATGGCCCAGATCATTCTTCAGTCCAGAGCTGATGACCCTCTGAACACCTGGCATGCCTGCAGACACCAGGATGCAAACTCCAGCCTCAGGCTCAGTGAATTTAGGCTTTTTCTTGTTCCTGCTCTTCCTTTTCCACCCAGAACTAGCAGCAGTGCCCCAGGCAGCTCACACAGTGCAGCCAGGCTACACACAGCCATCATTCCTTCCTCTCAGGTGCTTGGTCATGGGTACAGCTCCTGGGATGGCAAGCCAGGCTCTTTGCCAGTCTGGGGTTCCCTGCTGTGCCTCCTGACACCAACTGGTCCCTGTGGGGATGGGGCATGCTGCTCTCCCTTACTTTCTTTTACCAGTCTGATTAGGCATTGCAATTCCAAATGTCTGTAAAGGGCAAATCTTAGTGGATGTAAACCAGAACCACCCAACTTACTGTCTCATAAATGGAATCCATAGCTTTGCACCACAAATTTACAATCTTATTTTGTGTATAAAAGATCTCCTGTCAAGGCTTTATATCTACTCCATTGCTCTGCTCTGCATGGAAACCCTTGGCATAACCTTTTCAGAGAAAAATAAGCCTTCCGCTGGAAGCTAAATGATGCCATTATTTTTTTTGATATTTATAGATGTCATCCAGCAGTGCTCCCATGCGTGGATTCCAGACAGTTTGAATCTTTCCAAAAGTTCTATAGGAGAGAAAGATGTCAGTGTAGGAGGGCCTGAGTGGCAGGCAGTCTGAGGCCACTCTGGGTTACACACAAGCATGCCTGCTCTGGATGAGCAGCAGACAATGGACACCCCAGCTGTTTCCTTGGCCAGGCAAGTTTTTAGTCTAGGCTCCTGCCGTGCTGGGCAGAAGGATGGGAAAGGAGGATGTCAGAGGTCTCCAAGGGCACAAGAGCAGGACCTGGGCCTCAGCCACAAGGTTGGAATCCTTCACCATGAGAGACATCTGAGCATAGCTACACTCCTAAAAGCCACTCAATGAGAAGAGGTGCCAAGAGGCTCCACTGGTGAGAATTCAGTACAGTGTGCCAACTTTGTTTCATAGATGGGAACTTTAGTAATAGATAGATGTGAAGTGACATGTCAGAGTCATAGGCAAATGCAGTCCCCGGGTTTCAGGAAGAAGTTGGAGTCCTGCTTTAGCAGTATGAATCATTTGGACACAAATATATGTGTATATTCAAAAACTGGGATAAGGTGAACTCTGAGAATGAAAAAAAGCCGTAATAAACACCATCTTGAGTTTTCTGGAGCAAAGGGCTGCTGCAATTGCTTCTGTGTTGCTGGAGAGATGAGCAGTGTATTTATTGCCTTTTACATTCATTCTCTGGCTTCAGTGTCTGGGTTTGTAATGTCAAACCTGGGTAATTTCATTGCTCCATGTCAACCCGGCTGAAAGGAACGCAGCATAGTAACAGGCACAGCAGTTTAAGTGGCTACATGCACTTAAGTGACTGTCTGAGAAATGGTGAGCTCTGCTCCAGCCAACTAGAGGAATTAGACCCAGCCTCTATTTAAGCTCTAGAGAAGGTTTGTAAGCTGTCCAGGTTTTTGGGTTTGAGGGTTGTGTTTTCCTCCCTTCCCTAATATTTATGGCTTGCCAGGAGCTAGACAGCCACAAATTCACCTAAATGTTTTTCATCATCTTCCCATGAATAGAGAGTATTTGGCAAACACCAGGAGCAAATCCAGAGAGCTGGCTTATAGCTGCTGTAAGGCTAAGCTCCTGTTTACATCCCAGCTCGGTGGGACAGACCTTTCCCATTCTGAGCCAAACCAAGACTTGTGTGCCAAAGCTGTGAGCAGCATGAGGTAGGAAGAGGCACCGACAGAAAGAGGCTGGACTATGCTGTGCTGCCAGTGTGGGACATGGCTGGGCTGCACCACTGCAGCTGCAAGGAATCTCAGGGGAAAAAGGGATGTTTCCCTGCCTCCTCTGCAAAACCGCAGGAGCGGACGTATCCCCTTCCTCCCCTGTGGTGCTATTTAACAGGCAAAGGAGCTGTTTAGCTTCCCTTTCTGCCAGCTGTGCTGTCCCTGGGGTGCGATGGTTCCCAGCAGCCAAGCAGCAGCGCTTCTCGTGCCCTGGGAGAATGGACAGCCAAAATGAGCATGAGGAGAGGGGACTCTCCCCCTGTGCCTGGCATGGGCGAGACTGCACCTCAAATCCTTGTTCAGTTCTGGGCCCCTCACTATGAGGAGGTCACTGACGTGCTGGAGTGTGTCTAAAAGGCAACAAAGCTGGGAAAGGGTCTGGAGCATAAATCCTATGAGGAGTGGTTGAGGGAGCGTGAAGAAAAGGAGACTCAGAGGGGACCATATCCCTGTCTACTGCGGCCTGAAGGGAGGGTGGAGCCAGGTGGCGATGGGTCTCCTCCCAGGTAACAAGTGACATGATGAGAGGAAAAGACCTCAAGCTGCATCAAGGGAAGTTTAGAATGGATAGTAGGAAAACATTCTTCACTGAAAGGATGGTCAAGCTGCTCAGGGAAGTGGTGGAATCACCTTGGTTGAAGGTGTTCAAAAGGTGTGTGGATGTGGCACTTGGGGATGGGTTTTGGTGGTGAATGGTGGAGTTGAGTTAATGGTTGAACTTAACAATACTGGAGGTATTTTCCAACCATAATGATTCTATGATTTTATGGCTTTTTGTGTTTTATGGGACTACCTTGGGAACCTGGTGTTTGGGGAGAATCCACTCTTTCCTCCTGCTGCCACAGTCCCAAAGAGGAATGGTGCTTACCCATGAGTGGAAAGGGGGGGGTCTTGCTGCTGGCCTTGGCCTTCTGGTGTATTCTGAGCAGAGGCATCAGGTCAGAGATTCATCAGTCTCTGAGATTCTATTTCAGTGCAGGGAATTGATTCTGCAGATGAAATGCTATGCTATATTGATCCTTTGGAGAATACAAAAGACATTCAAAGAAGTAAAGAGACCCACTTCTCCTACCTGCAAAACTAAAAACTACTACCTGCACATTTTTCTGAAAATGATGTGGCCTGTGTTGCATTCATGAGCGTGTTTCTGAAGCCCTTAAGAGTAGAGCTACCTCATTTCCTGGTAATTAGGTAGTTGGAAGCACCAACTAAGCCTAAATAAACATCCTTTATAGTAACAAAGCAAGTTATTGTGTAGTCTTTCAGGACACAGTTTTCTGTAGTATGCAATGACTCTAATGTCTATTAATTATTTCTAAATAGTTTAAACATTATCTGCCTTTGGGTAAAATTCTTTCTCTATAGTGTAACCTAACCTGTGGGAGGGAAAGAAAAAAACCAACTACAGTGATTTGCCATGTCACCTCCCCAAACATAACAGATTCTTGTTTTAATCATTATCACCCTCACCATCACACACCAAGCTCCAGGACCTGGAAAAGGTTAGTGGTATGGTTTCCTAGACTCCATTCCAAGTGTTGTTGACTCACTAGTTTTAAAGAGCATGTGTGTGGGGGGCCCTTTTGACTCTCACCTCTCCTCCCATCTGCTGCAAGAATGGAGCATGCCTGTTTGCTCTTTGTCTTTACAACAATTTAGCCATTGTGCGTATCTCAAAGATTTTTACACGGTATAAAGAGTTTGGTGAGATTTTATTTTATGAAGCTACCAAAAATGTCTCAAATAGATAGCCAGGAAACCTAAAAGTGTCTACTCATATAGAACACTCAGTTTTGTTTTACAGAAGAAAATTACTGTTTTGTGCGAGTCTGCATGGTTTACTACTCTGTAGTGTCAAGCCCAGACCCAGAATTTTATGATCAAGTGTCCATCCATTAACTGAATTCTGACTCATCTCTGCTGAAACAGAGTGACAGAAGAATAATTTTAAATAAAATACTTTGGGAATATGCTTTTTCTTTATTACTACATCTTTTTTAGCAACCATAGGGTTACAGGAGTTGTCATCCCTTTGGCAGGACAGAGTGATGGGAGAATGGAAGAACAAAGAAAACATGAAATCTATAAATTAGCTTCAGAAAGGGAATATAAAGTCTTCTCATGGTTACATAGGTGAGAAGAAACCAAATCGTATTTCTGTGTACCCAGCATGTTTGTGTTCCTCAGACACAGCTCAGGCAGACCAGAATCAGCATAGCAAATGTTACCGATCTGATTGCAGAGGAGAAAATCCCTGCTTACTCCCCTCAGTGTTGATCAGCACTTTTTTGCAGAGTGCTTCTGAGGCCAACATTTCATAAACCAGAATAGAGTCTTTCAACCTCCCTAAGCCAAGAGGGCTTCCACCTTTTCATGAGAGTTTTCTCTAGAAACATTGCAGCCACAAGGGTTCCCTTATGTGACCATAAAGCACCACGCATGTCTGCCAGCACTCAATAAATTCAAATTAATAATAGGTCCTCAAAGAGCTACATACTGCTTCCAAGATACCTCAACATGTGGGCAGGAGAATGGTCTCCCCACAAATAATGAAGCATACTCTTGCCTAATGTGATGCTTATAAATAGATGCTGTTTCTTTCCTATGAAAGACTGGATTTACAGCTCGATGTGTGCAAACAGCAGGCAAGTTCATCCAGAAAAAATTGCCCCTGTGAAATTTTTACAGTGTATAGCAAGACTAGCAGTCACAAAGAAAAAATACTAGTAGGCTTCATTAATACTTTGCCTGCTTTATCCAGTACCACTTGAGCAAGGAGGACTGTGAAGACCTGAGTCAACCGTGACTCATCTGCTGAGTCCTGAAAGGGGATTCATCCCCAGCAGCAATCCACGTACATTGTGTGGGCACACACTCCTGCCTGGGAAGGGCAACCACAGGGGGAGTTGTCTTGTGGTTGCTCAGGGAATGACACATTCATTCACTGCCTCACCCGACTTGCCTTTCTCAGCCAATTCCCTTGCTAGTCCTTCCCTCTTTCCACCTCTCCTGAGGCTGGTTGACACCCCCTCTCAGAGGGCTTTCTGCTGCCAGTCCTGGCAGGACTGACTGGAGGGTTATACCAGTGCTGGAACCTTCCCAGGTCCATGAGTTTGGGCTTGAACTCTGCACAGGGTAGAAACAAATCCCACTTCTACTTACCTCAGACCTCCATGCAGGAGATGATACTTTAGAAGATGTTATGTGAAGGAGTGTGTCCCTGGAGGAGGTTGTGTGAATTGTTTTATATGGATGAGCTTGACTGGACCCCTCCAATGATGCCTATACCCAAATGCAAATGGACAAATTAAGATTCCAGCCTAGGGCATGTATCCCTCCCCATTATTCCAGCCAGTCCTGAGTTTTTTTTCCGCTCAGTGCTTCCCCTTCTCAGTGTAGCTGCTGTGGCAGGACAACACAATCATTTGTTATCCCAGGTCACATTCTGAGGCTCAGGAGGTGGCAGCATGGTTTGGTGCAGGCTGTTCCAGCCAGTCACAACTATGGCATGTGGCAGTCGGACTCCAGCCTGTCCAGCCACCCAGTGATGGCATGTGGGGGGCATCACACATCATTAGACACACATGAGCAGCACAGCTTTGCCTCCAGAGATTCACTGCCAGAATCCTACCCTTGGGTTGTAGAAATAGACAGGCCAGATGGGACCTTACAGCAGGAGGAAGCTGAGCAGCTGGGAATCTACCTAAAGAGTAAAATGCTGCATAATGACCCCCTGACAGGGAGCCAAAGCAAGTGTAAACCCTGCTAAAGCATGCTTGCTGGGTCAGTGTCCTTGCATGTTGCTCCACTCATGTTTCCAATTGTGCCCCCTAGCCAAATCCCTGCTCATCACTAGGATGTGACTCAGAAGAGGTGTTTCCATTAAAAGGAACTGAGTTAGAAGGGACTTATGACATGTTCAAAATGGTCCTCTGGCTTTGGTGGCTGGTGGGGGGACCAGAGTGTGAGATGTCTTTTTTGTCTGTCCCACAGGCTAACAGGTCTTGGAGGTGTATGAGGAAAATGGGAGTGGAATATATATATTTTTTTTTTCATGTAATCAAATTCCTATTGTCACAGAATTTATTAAATCCTCTTTGGGAAGGGACTATGACACAGAGGAAATTGAAGAGAACTGATGAGAGCATTGTATGGGGCCAGGTTAAGACTATCTATATCCATATGGCTGTAATGGAAGTCCATGGAGATAAATCTGATATAGCTCACTGGCTTTGGTACTGCTACTACTTAGCTGCTGCAATATGGTGTTTGGGGTAGACTTCAGAACACATGAGAGGAGATGCAAATATAATTTGCTTTTGACTCTCAGCTTTAGTCAGGAGGGATAGCAGGGCCTGACAGAGCACTTGAACCTACCTAAGAATTTGCATGAGGCTGAGGAAACAGGAAACAACATGAGAAGAGCTGCTGCTTGCAGTGGTTCTTGGGCTGGGAATTAGAAACAGGTTGTGAGACAGCACTCATCTTATCTTGCAACTCTGTCCACAGGGAACCATTCCCCCTTAGTACTGTGGCTTTTAATGCAACTCTGGTAGCTTCTCATCTCCTGTGCTAACCTTAAACCTGGTTTTCCCAGATCAAACCAGATACTTCTCCAGTCTACATGGAAGCCTTTTCAAATGGCAGCTCTTTGTCTTATAGGAATGCGATGCTACTCATAACTACACAGAGAATGCTTAGAAAACTTCTCCAAATGAAAAAATCACCTGTCAGATCTGCATTTTCTAGATCCCTTGGAGAAATTAGTAGAAGCAACAACCACATCTGAAGGGTTTTTTTACCTTTTTACCGGCTCTGTACCCTCTCCTGTACTTCAGCTCTTGTTAACCTCAGCAATTCTTTGTGTGTGCTATGCAGAATTAAGCAATTTTATGAAAAATCAACCAAGTCCATGACCCCAACAGCAACATTCCCCAGGGCTACAAAACCACATCACCATTTGCTAACTTCCCCCCCTGCCACTGTCCTGCCCCAAGATGAGCGGTGATTCCTGTCCTGTGGTTCATCATATTGGGATATTATCTGCTTCTGGAAAACAGGTAATGAACAGCCATGTAACCCCTGGCTCTGCTCTTTAGCTGTGACTGCAGCGTGACACGTTTCTCAAACTTGATCTTAAAATCAAGAGGGTGTCTCCAATCTAGATAATGTACTGGAGATCGCCACAACCTTTTCCTTCAGAAATCTTTCCCTAACAGGCAACCTTTGCTATAATTTAAGTACATTGCTTCTCTCCAACCTTCAGTGGCCACAGAGAGCAATTTATTTCCCCATTTTGGCAGGAATCATTTACCTGGTGACAGTTGAGGGACAGTTCCCATGTCTCCTTTTGTTTTTCCCCCATCTTCTAGTCTGTGCAGGGGAATGACTTGACCTTCCACATTTTAGAGAGGCAAATTTGTTATAATGTCTGTAGGATCCAGCACCTCCCTGAAATCAGAAGCTGGTGAAATAGGAGCAAGAGGAGATCCTCCCTTGGCAGTGCCAGCAGTGCACTGCAGGGCTGAGCAAACCATACCCAGGATGGGTCTGGGCTATTTTAATAAGGATGTTTGTCAAACCTCAACCGGAGGAATGCTCTATAGGGAGTGGCAAGGAAAAAGACACAAAGTCCAGGCATGAATCAAAAATGGACTGAAAGGCAAAGGGAAATTAAACTATAGAGATGGGAACAGTGTGGAGCTCTGATGCCTACAGCCCTTCTAAAGAGGGAAAGCAGGATGTCAGGGCACGGAGACAGCATCCCTGTCACCTGCTACTGTATGTTAGAAGAACTATTTACATCTGAGCTCATCATTTGGCTCCCCATTGAGACAATGCAAAGGAATACATAGGGCATTTGAAAGGTCTGCCTACAGATGAGGTCCACCTTTAGGTGTGCTTACTATTCCTGCTGTTGCTGAGACACCCAGGATGCCTAAATGTAGATGTCTTAATCTGCTCAGAGACATCTGACCCAGAGAGATTGCTTTTGGCTGAGAACAATTTAATGCCACTCTTAAAATGCCTCTGTCTGTTCCTTCCTTGTTTTTATATGGAAAAGGCGGATGTTTATCCTGCACCTTTCCTCATTCCAAGCTCTCCTAGTGTTCTTGTCATGTGGGACCAACCTTCTGATGGATGTCTGAAAGCATCCATTACAACACTGGAAGTTCTGGTCTGTGTTCCATGAGCACAGATCTCCATGCATGCAGAGAGCAGAGGAGCACATGAGCATGTGCCTCATCCATCCCGGGATGGCAGGGCCCTGCTCCCAACATCCATACCCATTTTCTCTCAGGAAAACTTAAGCTGACTGGTGGCCATCTGTACAAGCTGCAGTTGATGAAGGTCTGTGACAGCCGCTGTTTTTCATTGATGGTGATATGAGTCATCCTGATACTTCTTGTGTGCTGTGACAACCCAGACTGTCACCACGCTCTCAAACTGCTTGTAGGGCGTCACAACAAACAAGAGAGCTGTGAAAGAGGGATCTTATAAGGGAGAGAAGGGAAAGAGTGGAGAAATGAATAGGAGGACAAGGGACAGGAAAGGGTGAAAGGGCTGCAACAACAAGAAGACCTGGAGGGACTGGCCACCACCTCCAGCTCATGATTTACCTCTAGAGATGCTTCACAAATGACTTTTGAAACCTCTTAGGCCACCTATCCTATTTCCATCATGTAGCAGAAGGAGTGCCAGCAAGCAGTACATTTTTCAGTGCTTTGTCCATGCCTATGTTTATGGCTTATATTCTGGGACTCCCACCACCTTCCCCATGAGGCTCAGCTGGCAGTCTGGCAGCTTCTGGGCAATTAAGCTGTAATTTCCCTTTGCTCCATTTTATGCTGTTACTTCAAGCTGCTCCTCTTGCCCTGTCCTCAGCAGCTCTCTCCTGACCTGGTGTTTTCTCTCTACTGACTCCTCAGTTATTGTTATCTCAATCTCTGCAAGCACTGGCCACAGTTTAAAAACACGTCCTCAGAACCTCGGAGGTGTTTACTCCTTTCTGCTAAAAAGCAGACTTGTGGAGAGTGTGACATACCACTCACAGAGTTCAGAGGCAGGGCATTTCCCACATTATAAAAGAGAGGACCGCAGCCACAAAAAGTTGAACATCACTTGAAAACTCTGCTATTTGAGAGGGTGGATTGCTCATTGCTGCTAAAAAGTACAAAAACACAACATTACTCAAAAAGCCAAAAATAAAATCCCTTGGCAATTTGTATATGTTTCAAAATGCTGATGGTTTTTAAAACTCTTTTTAGATACAAGGATCTCTGTGCCAAACTAAGATCCAGCAGTAAAAACAAAAAGATAATGAAACAAAGACTGTGATGATTAAGAAGAAAAGAGAGAGAGAGAGAGAGAGAGAAACCTTGTTGCAATAATGTACTTTTCCAGGAAAATTAGCCATAACAACATTGCTGGTGAATCACTGGGTAGCAGCTCCTGCTTATAAACATGATTTTGAAATCTTACAGTGTTGTTATTTCCACAGTAGTATTGGCAGTAGCTGTGTAAATGTTTTTTAGCATAGAAAAAAATTTCTCCTAAAACCCCTGAATGGGATTTTTTTAAATGCTTCCTAGACAATTATGTTAAATGGATGTGAGTTATCTGCCTAAATTATTTACAAATCTTTAAAAGTCTTATTCCAGCTCCATTATGTGCAAATATTTGTAAGCTGTGAAGGTGCTCCAGAGAAATACAAAGCATAAATATCCCTGTGAGGAGGACAGAGGACGATAACTTAGATCTCTATGAGTAAAGAAGGAAATCCTCTGCCCTTTCAGTATCAAAATGTGAAGATCAGGTAGAAGTAGTTAAGGTCATATTCAGCTTTACCCCCAAAAATCTTCTTAAATTGCATTTTTTTAGACTTTATGGTTTTATACCTCTGAGTAATCTAAGTGATCTATTTTAACCATGTCAGGGAACTGCCACTGTGATGCCACCCAGGAAGACGCTACAGTTGTGGGCACTGGAGCAGAGAGTATGACCCTTGTTTGGTGGACAGGAATGCAGGTTTGTCACAAATGGTGCCATCTGAGCACGGCATCTGACTACAATGAAACCCAGGCTGGGCTGGTGTCAGCTGCAGGATGTTGCCATCATGGTGTAGTTGCTTTCATGGAGGGACTTGTGCTCTGAGATCCCCCAGCTCAGTTTCGCCTACACACCCTGCCACAGCTGGTGATAGGCAGCATTCCTGCAGGCAATTACAGTGGAAAAGATGGGATAAATGTGAAGGATTAACTGTTCTCACTCAGACTTTGACGTGTTCCCTCTGGATCCCAGCTCTTGGCACATCTGTGCTTCTATGAGCGGTGAAAGTACTCTGTTAATGTGATATCCGTCATGGGCTGTGCCTGTGATCACACACACATAAACACAGACACACTCACTGGTTCAGACTGAATTTTTCTGTAAACAGCAGCACTTTTCCAGTGTGGTCTCCATGGCCACTTTGCCACTGCAGTAGAATTCCTTGCCATTAGGCACTGGGTTAGGTATGATGTTACTGCTCCAGTGTTTCCCAGACCCCAGTCTGTTTACTCACAAAGACTCAAACCTCAGCTAATATTTTTCAATGTTCCTGGGCAGGAGATTCTTCCCTACATAAAGAATTTATTTTGCTGCAGTGTTTGCTGGATTTCTGACACAGTACAAATAGTTCGTATCAGTCTAAGAGTACAGGTGGTAGAAACCTTCAAGTTCTCAGCACTGAATTACTCCATTTGTTGTTTTCAGCTTTTAAACTTTAATTTTTGCAGAAGCAAAAATATGCTAGTCTGAGCTGGACACACACATCAGTTCCTGGCCATTCAGATCCTTATTGTTGATATTCCCTGGCTTCGTGACTTGGTTTGGTTCCATTGTTCTGAATCTGCCAGAGTGATACTAAACCGGCATGATTCCTATAAACCAAGTCAAGGAAAGAAAGCACTCTTTCCCTCCAGATAAGTAAGAATTCTTAGGATGGAAGTGGTCAAGTCTAGGAAATATCTTCCTCTCTCCTTAAGAAGAGAAGAAGGCTGTGGAGGTAGTTTGGATGCTGAGCTGGCCAGAAATGGAAAGAGAAGGAAATTCTTCCAATAGCTCGTGATGTTCTTGGAAAATGAGGGTCTTGAGGAACTGTGGAGTTGAGGACTCTACCAGAGAAAATTATGCCTCTTTCCTCAAGAGGAAGAAATTCAGGCACCTTTTTTGGAACAGCATGCTTTCCCTGAAATTAGGCAGATTAGATTTCTTCATCAAACAGCGTCCAGCTCTGAGGTCCACAGCATAGAAAAGACATTGAGCTGTTTGGAACAAGTTCAGAGGAGGGCCACCACAGAGATTTGAGGGATGGACCATGTCTCCATGAGAGAAATGGATTTCTTCAGTCTGGAAAAGAGAAGGCTTAAGGGTGAACCTTCTAGTACCTGAAGGCAGCCTTCAAGAAAGGTAGAAAGGGGCTTCTTACAAGGGCCTGTAGTATCAGGACAGAGGGGAAATTGATTCACACTGAAAAAGGGCCAGGTTTCAATTAGATATTAGGAAAAAGTTCTTCACTGTCAAGAGTGGTGAGACACCAGCACAGTTGCCCAGAGAAGCTGTGGATGCCCCATCCCTGGCCGTGTTCCAGGCCAGGTTGGATTATGGAGCAACCAGGTCTGATGGAAAGTGTCCCTGCCCATGGCAGGGGGGTTGGAACTGAATAATCTATAAGATCCCTTCCAACCCAAACCATTCTATTATTTTATGATTTTATGAAATATTCAGTGTGTCAGGTCAACGGCAACTATATCTGGGATTTCAAGGGGGCTAGACAAGAACCTGGAGAAGTAAAAGCAAGAGTCATCCAGGGGCACAGGGGCCACATGCAATGTCAAAGAGAATCAGAGAAAAGGTGAATGAATGCCCAGCTATGTCACATAAAGTAGACATTCCTGTTAGCAGCAAGGAGTGAGGATGAGGGATGGCCTCCTCACTGCACTGAGTGCAAAGGGACCTACCAGATTAATTTAGATTATAGATTGAGGGTTTGACAGCTGAAGATGAATAAATTAAATTCCCCCCTGTGAATGCCTACATGTATTAGAGAAAAGAGCAAATGGATTATTTAACATTGTTAATAACAATATAATGAGAAGCAGTGGTTGAAAGTGGCAGCTGGGCAAATTCAGACTAGAAGTAAGGAATGTTTTATAACAACAGAGATAATTAACCATTGGAAACATTTATCCAGGCTTGTGGTTTATTCTTCCATCACTGGCAATTTCCAAATCAAGACTGGATGGGTTTTCAGATAGAAATGTTCTTTGTTTCAAGCAAGAGTGAATGTGGGAAGTTCTGCTTGTGCCTGGTACAGGTTGGGCTACAAATTACTGAAGAGGTGGACAGAACAGGCCTGGGGGCTCAAGTAGAAGTATCTCTTGTGTTGCAGAGATACTCTTTTCCTGGGTACATTATTGGCATTGCATCTTTGCCAGCTGGGAATCATCCCCATTGTATATCCTAGCATATAGATCCAGACAAAACTCCCTCAAGACAGTTTCCTTTGTGGCCTGTGTCAGAAGATTGCTGAAATCTGATGCTGGCTTGAGCTTCAGTCTCTAATGGCAGCTCAAATTTCCCAAACACCAGGTGAGGTTCACTTTAGGTGCATAATGACTATTACCTTATGAACATGCCCTGCAACCATTTTCTTGCATAACAGAGGAAGATAATGGAGTCTAATGTCCCAGACTCAGTGTCTTCTTTGCATTCCAATATTACAGGAAGAATCTAGGGAGACCTGCAGATGTATTCAGAACAGTTTTGTTTCTTATTTTAGTACTTTTTCGTGTCTCATTAAGAATATCAAAGGATTCTTAAGAACAAAGTCAGCGTAATAGCTTGCCCCTAACAACTGCTGATTTTTAGCCCCATCACTTGCAGGCATTACGTACTGAAAGGCATTCCAAAGAAAAAAGTGTCAGAGTCACTAAAGCAGACTAGTTTTAGCTGGTGTTTATAAGGAGGAGGAGATTCAAAAACCTTTAGAGCACAACAGCAAAACAAACCACAGACAAAGGCTTTAATTCTCCTTCTATTGAAAGGTAGCTCCTCACAGATGGCAGCTAATCATGTGGTTAAATCAGTAACTGCTGTTACTAATAGGCATTAGTTCATTATGAGATTCTCTGCTAGCAAACATTCCACTCACTGCACAATCTGCATCTCAACTCAAGATACAGATTGACACCAGAGTTTACAACACAAAATACAATTTTTTAGTAGAGTTATTATAGCTGTGATAATCCAAAACCACAAACATTTATAGATAGTGATCACATACTTTCTTAAGACCATTTCCATTTGGAAAGACAGTTTTTTGGCTCAAAAGTCTTTCTTTTAGGCTGAAATCAAATGAGGTTTAGTTATTTTAGAGTACTTAGCTTGTGAACTCTAACAGCTAAATTTGGGTCACACTTTATTGAACGCATATCTACACACAACAAAAACAAGTCTTGTGTTTATGCATTTTTTTCCTACTGCCACAACTTTGGTAACAATAGCCAACAAACCTTCATATTGCAGAATGGGGACCAAAATCTATTGCTGCTTATATGGAAAAAGTTCCTTAAATGACAATAAAAGCTCAGAGCCTATTTAGCTGGAAGTTACCAACTACCCTTCACTTTACTGAGTAGGGAGCTACTATACCAAAAGGAGTCTGAAAAAATCCCCAGATTTTAAACTAATCTAAACAGCTATACCAATAAGTGAAGTTAATTATTGAAGCCAAGTTACACCAGAGAGATTAAAAAATAACAGTTGTTCCAGAAAGAGAGCTTTTGTCATGCTTGAATGGACACAGTCTATAAGCAGCAGGATATCCAAGAGTGGTTTTATGCTATGCTTCACTCTGTCTCCAAGATCTTTGGACTTCTTCTTTGTTTATATGACCCCACATAACAGTACAGTCATCTGAGCACTCCCAGTATCACAGCTAAGATATAACTTCTGAAAACAGGCAAACGTGTGTGCCACTTCATGCTGCAAGACTCATTGACCTGGATCTGCAGAATGAGAGGACACATCCAATCTGCCCTGCCAGAAACTGTGCTGTATCCTGTCAGTGCACACAGGCTGCTGACAATAGTTGTTTGAAGAAAATTGAACCAACTTCCCTCTTTTCCTCATGTTTTTTTTATTGCTATATCACTTACAACACATTTAACTGAATCTTGGATCAACTGAAGACTAGGGGAATTATTCCAGAAAAAATATTACTCTTCTCCTGCTGTGAGCAATTCCTGAGAACAAAGCAATTGGAAAGGCTAAAACCTCAGGCACAGAGAGATTAGTCAGGGATTGGTGCCACAGTCGGGACAAGTGTTTAGTCATCCTGACACATCCTCATGCTGAGCCCTTGACCAATGAGTTCCAGCCTTGCTTGTTGTCTTCACTGAGGACAGAAATATATGAGAAACTAAAGTTCTGTGGTAGACATCTGAGTCAAGCACTTACCACACAGCTGTCACACCCACTGCTCTTGGGTCTGCTCAAGCTTAATAACTCTTCAGTGCATTACGTGGATTTCGGAAATGCTATAACTTCGGTGGAGTTGGCAAAGCTGCATGCGGCTATAAAGCAGTGGGCTGTACCCCTTCCAGCAGCTGTGGTGGTCTCTTCATCTGCCCCTTCTCACTGTAGGTTTGTGGGTCTCTGCCCACAGAAATTGCTCTGATGGAACATGTGTTTGTCCCTGGCCAGGTCTATACAACAATTTTCTTTCCCACCAGAAAGATTGACTAGTAAGGGATTTACTTTCTGTTTGAATGAACTGTTTTGGTTTCCCTCTTCCTGCTAAGCTTGGGAAAATTGGCCAGGGCTTTACAGGGCTTTAGTACTATTTACCAAACTACAAACCCTTTTTTTGCCTGGAAATTTTGAATGTGAATGCCAAGAAGTTACATCCTCTTAGAAGATCAGTCTGGTTTGGCTTTGTTTGGATTTTCAGCAACATGCAGTTTCATTGCACCCTTTCCCAGTACGCCTGCACTTACAGATAGTGTTGCAGCCAACACAGATGTGGCTTTCAGGAAAGCTGGAAGGTCCTGAAGCTGCCCCTGGATGTGACCAGTATTCTGTAAAGGCAAGAAATTCAGAAACCTGTTTTGGTAATTTCATTTAAGAAAAGGCAGGAAGAAGTTGCTCTGCGTGCCTCTAACAGGAATATCTCAAGAGAAAAATAAATACCTGTATTTTGGTTTTGCTAGACTTCATAGTGTGTGTGTGTATGTATGTGTGCAAGCACGTAACAACCTGTCTATAATTACCTGTATCTAGAATTACAATATATTGTAAGTATCCCATAATGTCATACCATCACAGATTTATTTTTTTTTTTTGAGCTAACACTGAGTAGCAGACAAATGCTCTACAAGAACTGCAACCTGGAAAAAAAAAGAAAAAAGAAAAACAAAGGAGAAAGAATCAGGATTGCTGCTATTTAAATAAAGCATAGAAATATTTCTCACTTGTTTACAAGTCTATCTGTCCAAGGGCTATCTGTTCTACAGGTCTCAGCAATTGCAGTGTTTAAGCTCAGAAAAGGAATGAGTTTCTAGGCACACAGAGAGTCAAAGAGTCAGCTCCCTTTTTGTTATACTGCCAGTGGAGACAGTAGTAGGGGATATGAGCAATGGGCAATGCCATTTGCCAAAACAAAACAAACAAAAAAAAAGAGCACTGATTTCTGTGTCTTTACCAAAAACCTGACTTCATGCCTTGGAGGCTATATTTCTGTGGCTGCTGAGTCTGCGAGTTTGGCAGAGAAAGGAAAACAAAAAGCAAGTGGAGTGATCCGACTCTGGCATGCTGTCAGGGAAGCGTCATGTGCATGGGCTGGGAAATCTTTCATACAGACATCAGCATATGAGCAATTTTCAGCTAGGCTTCTCCAGCCTGACAGAGTGGTTACAGCACAAGAGGAGCTGGTGAGAAGGCAGACTAGAGAACTCTGAACTGCCAGTCACTAGCATCCCCATCAGCAATGTCTCATGAAGGGCCACAAAGTTGATGAAGGGACTCTCATATATGGAGAGGCTGAAAGAGCCAGGACTGCTCAGCTCAAAGGAGAAAAGGCTAAGGTGGGTCATATCCATATCCATATCCATAAATACCTGATAGTGGAGTAAAGAAGACAGGACCAGACTGTTCTCAGTGGTGCTCAGTGACAGGACAAGAAGCAATGGGCACAAATCAAAATACAGAAAACTCTTGTGGGTAAACTTTCTCACTATGAAGGTGGTTGAAAACGGAAAGAATTTGTAGAGACGGGTTGTGGTCTTTCCAGCTTTGGAGATATTCCAATCTGACTAAACACACGCCTGAGAAACCTGCTGTAGCTGACCCTGCTCTGAGCAGGGGTCCTTGTCAACATCATCTGTTACCCTGTGATCCCATGAAATGGCTTTGCTCTCCATAAAGATTTCCCGTTTTCATGGGACACAACGGAATGTGGCCATGCCAGGGGTCCTGCCAAGGGGTCTGCCTACTCTTCCACCTCCTGCAGGCCAGAAGCCCAGCCTGCTGTCCAGAATGCCTGTGCAATGCAGCAGCCACAACATGTTTCTGCCTGTGTTATCTCAGCCATAAGCTATACAAACAGGGAAATGAACCAGTCAAACAGCCGGAGGAGATGGAGGTTTTCCCCATAGCAATGATGGCTAAGGGGAATGGAGAGGAAAACAGGCCCTCCCATCCCTCTGCTGTGTTTTCAAACACAAGGGCAGCCAAAGGAGGCATTAGGAAGCGCGGTAGAAAAGCCAGAGTTTCTCTTACAGCATTGCCACTGTTTGCCTTTTATCAGCTCCTCTGAAACACAAACAATTTTAAAAGGGCAGAAGTAAGAAGGGTCAGTGCCCCCAGTCAGCTAATGAATGTCCTGAATGCAGTGGAAACTCTAGCAAAAAGCAGCTGGTACACGGAAGGAAGGAAGCACCCTTCCAGAGATGTTCCAAATGTCCTTGCAGGCATACAAATTTGTGTGCTTTGGTAAAAAGCAGCTCCTCAGAAACAACTACTCATCAGTGGGGGTGTACTGCAAAAAGCATCTTGCTTAGGTCTCCCAAAATGTTGCTTTGGTGCAATTTGCTGGCTTTCCTGCTTTGCAATTTTCCATTCTGCATCTTGTTTAGATAGGGGAGATTAATGAGAGCTGCCTGTAGTCAGCTGAACTGCTTTTCTGGCAGGGACTCTGGAGGAAACCGTGGAGATCAGTACACAGAGCTTAAAGTGTGGGTGGCCATGAGCTGCCATTTTTTTTGTCTGCATGTGTAAAGGAAGTAAGAAATGCAGCAGTCAGCTGTGTCAGACAGGGGAGATATTTCATAGGAAATAACAGACGGCTTCAGACTCATATTTCTCTTACATAAAACTCTGCTCAGGTACCTTGGAAAATAGATGCCTCAGACTAATCTGTGTTTCTTTTGGGTGCCTTGAGATATAATTCATGCAGAAAAGCACAAAGCAGAGGCTGAAGAAGCCTAGACCTTGTGTGTTTGCACAATTATATATGCTCTTGTTTTGGAGAACAGTGGATGATATAAAGTTCAAGGTCTCTGAAATAGCAGGTGTGGGGTTTCTTTTTGGTGACAAGCAGTTGCCAGCATAAACCAGAGCAGAGGGGTCCCTTTCCACAAGTTCATTTAGAAGGATGTAAAGCAGTAGAGTCCCTGAAGAACTTCAGTGCTAGAGGCATCTTTCACTCCTCTGAACATGCCTGCTCAGTGTCATTTTCTTGTGCCTCTCCTCTGCATGCAACTCATGCAAGCACAGACTCTCCTGCAGCTGCAGACTAAGCTCAGGTACATTTCACGCTGTGCCCCACCAGAAGAATCTCCACAGAGGGATGGCATGGCAGCAAAACCATTGCTGGTGGCACCTGGGAGGAATTGCCACTTGGCAAAAGAGATGGGAAGAGAGTTATCACAGCCCGTCTGCTCTGCATGGCTGAAAGCTTCCTGGGATGCTTGCAGTGTCTGCAGGCTGAGGAAGAAGAGCTCTGTATCTCCTGCCATCTCAAGAGCTGAGCTGAGTAAGGCCCAAATATGACTCCAGAGAAAGCCATATTGCTAAAAAGGAATTCCTATTTTGGGTAATATACATCAGATCAAGGCTCACATGCATGGTGAGCAAGAGGAGCTCAGCATGTGAATCACCATCGTGACCGTGGCCTTGGGCCAACTGCAAGTGACTGAGGTTTGTCCTTGCTGAGGTTTCACATATTTTGGGACAGTCAGGAGCAGGTGCATGTTACTGGGACCACTGGAATGGTCATTTCCCCACCCATGACCTTAATGCCTGCCTGGTGACCTGTCATTACACCCTCACAGCGACAGATGTGGTGACACACACCAGGAAAACCTCATCATGGTGGTCCAACCCTGCCAGCCCTCCAGCCCTCCCACTCACACTGGGCTGCTCTTGCTACCTCAGAATTGCACAGCCTAAATAGCTCCTGCCACGTGATGAGGGCAGTCAGGGCATCTCAGATGCTGCAGCTTGGCAAACCCACAGCAGACTCAGTGTCTGACAGCCACAACTTGAAAGGGACAGCAAGGGAGGGCAGCATGTGAAATATACTTCCCTCTTTCTCCATGGCCTGTCTTCCTTGGGGCCATGCAGAGTGATTATGCTTTCACAGCCTTGGTTTTACACATGGCAGGTTGCAGAAATACAGCAACAAGGAGATATACAGCTCTCCATCATATTCTTGCTGATGGCTAATACCAGATGACTTTCAGCCATTCAGTCTCCTGCTCTGTGTTTCACTGGATATTTACTCATAATATGTTCCTTTCTCCTTGGGCTTATGCCGTGGATGGGACTAGAGTGGTTTGCAGGTGTGGGCCCCAGAGGACAGTACAGTCCAGTTCTGCATGAACTGCTGCTCCAGCACTTTTACCCTTGCCAGAGTGGCTGATGTGGTTGTAGGAGTAGCCCACAAACACTCCTCTACCTACTCATAAAACAATGCTTTCCTTTTGGCTGATTGAATGACCACCATGTATAATTTATGTATTTTGTTGTCATAATGATTTTTCAAAAAAATTATTTTGATGCATTGATTTTATTGAATGCTTTGGGAATCCACCAGTTCAGTTATGGCTGCCTGTTTGGTTCAGTCCTTTCATTCACTTCTGTATCTTACCTTAATGGTTTTAGGGAGTAATGTCTTAATAAACCATTTCCCTATGACTTTACTTTATGTCACCCCCCTCAGTATTTTTCACCCTAATTGACCTAACCCCACTTTCTTTTTAATTATTCTATCTATTCTGCTGCATTTTTACAGGAAGAAGACCCATGTTAAAGTGAAAAGATTAAATCTGACTTTGTAAGAATCAGTCTTGAAGTATGTCTGTTCAGTACTTTCATTAACAAAATAGATGAGAGACTAAAAGGGACACACAGTGAATCTGGAGATCAAAGTAATGGGAAATGCTTTGAAGGAAAGAGTTAACATTCAGAATTACCTTAACAAATTGAAGGAATGGTCTGAAAGGAAAAATCCAAAAGGTATATAGCAGGTACAAAAGGTACTGTCCTCAGGCTAAAATAATCAACTATATGATTATATAGTGGCAGAAAATGAGTTGGTAGCAGTCTTGGAGAGGAAAGTATGAATGTAATGGTAGATCAGAATCAGACTGGGGGTCAGGAACTTTCTGTTGTTACAAAAACAGATGGTAAGACACTGAAATCCAAGACAAGAATAGCATGCATGAGAAGATCCTTCTGAAGCTTACTGGTAAGGTATCAGCTGGAATACTTCAGCATTATACTTTAGGAAATCTTGGAGAAAAATGCATAAAAATAGACTAAATTGTCTTCAAATACTGCTGAAAAGAAGATATGATCAATCTCACTTCCTCATCCATCTAGGAAAGAGTGGGAAGGTTAGACACTATCTCTGAGATAAACATGTTAATGAGGAGCATGAAACCCTGCAAGATCTGGGAAAGTCTTGGAGCATCTGCTGCTGGAGACCCTTAAGAACTGGTCAGACATGCATGTATGAGGAATGATCCTGACAGGGAGGGTCCTGCTTTGGGCAGAGGAATAACCTTCTTGATTTCTTAAGGCTCCTTGCAGCTCCAGGTCTGCTTCCTGCCCAGACATGAACCCCATCCTCTGCAATTACCTCTGTGCTGTGTACCACCCACAGCCTGACCTCAGCCCACACTCACTCATCCTTCTGCAGAAACATGTTTGCCAGCTTCTAGAAGATCACTGGAAGCCACTTGAGTTTGCTGCCTCTTGTCTTTCTCTTGTCCCTCTTTCCTTTTCTTTGCTGCTGCACTTCTTCCTGTCCACTGCAGCCCTCCATCCTGTCCTGGACCTGACACCAGCCTGCAAACTGATCAGTGGGGGGATGGCAAATGTCACCTTTCATGGTGAAGCTTGCACCAAGGACATGGATCAGAAATCTCTACTCCCAGGTCTCAGGATCATTGCTCCTGACTGTTTGTATATTCACCCCTGCTTTGGTTATATTTGGTTAACACTAGTTAGCTCCTTTTGCCCAGCTCCTAATGATATTTCTTTGCTCGTTTTTGGAGATCACATTGCTTCTGCAGCCTTTGATCTTGATGACCAGGCAAGATGGGCTTAATGTTTTAATCCAATCACCCAGCCAAAATATTTTATGATTTTTCTGTGCCTTTAATTTCTTTTTTTTAAACACATCTCATACGTGCTTCCAATGCAACCCAAGCCCAAAAAGACTTAGATTCTAAGAAGTGTTTTTGAGCATGCAGTGCTAAAGGACTGGGTTTATAATTAAGCCAAATGAGCAAACATGCCCATAAAAGGAGAGCACCGTGGGCCAAGACTGTGTGTAGACTTGCAAATCTGCCCTGGGATTTTGATTCCAGTAACAAACCCATCTGAGATTTGCTCTCACAGTTTACACTGTCCTCCGAAAACAAGCCTACAGAGAGCGTGATGCAGCAGTTACCATAGCAGCCAGCACAGAAGAATCCATTAAGTGATCACAGTCCCAGCTCAAAGTGAATTACCAGACTGCAGGTGAACTTTTGCACCTCACAAAGTGTCTCCTGGGGAAAATATGTTGTCATTCAGGGTGGAACAAGAGAATGCCGACCGGCTGCACTGACTCGCTGCTGCATTGTTAACCTTAATTATGTCTGTGCTGATTTTTAAAAAGTACTGCACAGGCTTTTCCTTTTTCCTGTCAGGTGTTTTTTGTAATTTTTTTTTCCCCCTGAAGGACAAGACAGACTAGCCCAGTCAATAACTACTAATGAAATGTGCTTCAGGCTTCCCTGCATTCTGCCACAATTAGATTGTCAGCTGTCTCAAGAGAGATGCTATTATCTATGTGGGTGTGGAAAATGATCTATTGCTGTTAATAATTTCTATTATAGCAGCAGATAGCGTTCCAAACATATCAACACCTCATTAATGATGGCTTTTTTTCACACATGGGAAGTTGATGCTCAGACATTAGAAATATATAAATGGAGCTGGGAGGTGGAAAGAGTGGAGCCTGGTGGGTTCCTAAGAGCGCAGGAAAACACACAATCTCCTCATAAACACAGCTCCCTGGACAGCCAGAAGGATGTACTGCCAGTATGTGCTTGGGAGAAGCCTGCACACAAGCTCCAGATCCAGACATAACCTCTCCTTTTAGCATCATCTCTCCTTTTTGTCTCTGTACCATACAACTCTGTCCCACTATAACAGCAAGTGCAGACAGGTGTGCAAGCACCCTTCTCCAAAGCTAAGTGCAGCCGTGGATGCTGACATCTTGACCCACAAAAGATGGCTTCAGGCTTGCAGCGGCTGAAGACCCAAGTTAAGTAAGCGGAGTGCTTATGTAACCGTCATTGATGCTCTTCCTGAAAGTCACTTGAAGCCTTTAAAGCTCTCTACACTGGGACCACCATAACAGGCACATGAAGAACCACTACAAACTTCCTGTGAAGGGAGGTAATGAGAAAACTATAGCGTCTGGGAAAACCAAAACAAACAAATGAACTAACAGACCCCAGGCTTCCAGAGAACTTGAGTTGAGCTTGACCTCCATGAAGTATCATTCGCTTCCTGTTTGCTGTCAAAATACAATAAGGTTTATATTAGGCCCCACCTTTCAGTGTCTGGGTCTAAAAATACAATAATGAACTTGTGACACAAAGGTCCTGTCTCCTGGGGAGGAAGAATTTAGATCTAAGTGCAAAGCACAAATTCTCCTCTCTTTAAGACAAAACTAGTTTTGAGTAGGTGGATGGGGGTTATTTTCTTCTTTCTTCTTTCTTCTTTCTTCTTTCTTCTTTCTTCTTTCTTCTTTCTTCTTTCTTCTTTTCTTTTTTATTTTTTTCTTTTTTCTCTTTTTTTTTCTTTTTTTTTTTAATATTTCTGATTTTAGGTTGCCAGACTTGGGAGGATTTCATTAGGGTTAGGCCAGACTGATGCAACCGTTTGTTCTAAGTTGTTAAGTCTGTCATGACTATAACCATTTTAAAGCATCTATCACTATGGTTACCTCTGTGACATTCTCTGAGTCTGAGCTGATACATGGCTGGGAGGAGACACCAGGCCACGTGAGTGGGAACACACATGGATGTCTAATCTACGTATCTTTTTAGTTCTGTGGAAATGTTGAGTCTCAGCTCCATAGATAAGAAAACAAGGTGAATGCTCACATTTAGTCCATGCTCAGATGCCACCAAGCTGACGACTTGATGGTCTTCAGACAGCTCTTGCTCTCATACAAGGAAGACACTGGATGCAGTGTGGAAAATGCAGTGGGGTGGTGGCAAAATACTTTTTGGTAGACAATTTCAATGCCTTAATTTTAATTATTTCCAAAAATATACTTTTAAACTTAATGATGCTTCATTCTGTGCTTTCATTTCTTCTGGGCAAACCACCACTTATGTCTAGTGGGAGTAGACCAGATGCATTCTCAGTTTCTCAGCAATAGACTAAAACTGATGTTTGTATGACTGTGGCTCACGTTTCCTTTTCTCTTTCCAGAGTTCATTGCTTTGTTCTCTTTCTGCTTTTTCTTGAAGTATTTTTGCTTCCTTCTTTCCCTGTTTATTTTTTCTCTTTTATTCCTAAAGCAGTTATCTCCTTAGTGGTTATTGGAATAGTTGTATGTGGTTTTGCTGATTCAGTGAAGCCCCTCAAAAAATGTTTAATTTCCATATTACAGTTTTCCAAAAATCAGAGTCTCTTTACAGCCTCATCTCACTCCATGGTTTTCCTGGGAGATGTCTGAGCATGGGCCCTCCTTTTGTATGCACAGGATTAGCTTTCACCAGTCAGACCTCCTAAAAGGGGAACCTAGGTGACTCCCCAGGCCATTGTACAAGGGACTGTGAGAGACAGAGCATTTCCAGCTGGCAGTCACAAGGACTTCTAAATGAGAGAGGAATTGCTGGAGAGCTGCTGCCAAAGGGTCACACCATGGAAACCTAAGAGCCCTCATCTGTGAAAGAGCACATTCATTTACCCACTTTGGCCATTTCTACCCAGAAGATCCATAAGACTCCCAGGGTAGCCACCTGGCTCTCAGTCTTGTCTGCAGCACTTCTCAGCTCTGAAAGATTTCTGAATACAGCAATTAATAAGTGCCTGGACCAGACCAGCAGGGCGATTGCCTGATATGGTTAAATAGCAAAAACTTTGCATGGTCTAGATAAAAACTAAAGATTATCTATGGTGTGACTGGTTAGTAAAGAAGTTGAAAGAATTAGAGGAGCCAATAAGAGCGCCAGAGTGGCAGAAGGAACTTTGCATGGTGCTTATTTGCTGTATGGCAGTTGTTAGTCATTGCTTACCCCAGCAGGAGCAAAGGGCTCCCATCATGTTCATTCACCTTACTGAGAGGAAAGTTTCAGACCTGAAAGAAATTCTGCCAAATCCGGCATTTATGTGAGAGAGAGAAATGTGAATACCAGAGGAAATTATTTTAATCAGCTCTATGTGTCAAAACTAGCTGATTCTCAGACCAAAATTCTCAGAACAGTCTGGAGCCCTTTCTAGTTAGCCTGGGTACTCCAGTACTCCTGAGATGGTGACGGTCTGACTTGCTTCAGTATGTCCCAGCACCAGTGTGAAGAGCAGAATATAAGTGACAACTCATTTACATCCAGCATGTCACAGGATCTTTTTCAAGCACCGATTAAATAAAGATCTTCTCTGTCCTGGAAGGCTCATAGAGACGCAAAATTTCCTCAATAGATTGAGATACAATTAGAAATTAGAAATTAGAAATTAGAAACCCTGAAAACTCTTTAAAACAAAAAACCACACAACCATCTGTAAAAGGCAGTATGTGATGGAAGTACTGGAGCAACTGGATTTGCTTGTAAATAAAATAACAGTCCAAAAGCTCAGTTCTCTCAGTAGGTGTTGTATATTTGTGTAAGGGTGCCTTGCAGAATGTTTGGACAGCTGCTGCTATTAAAACTTTTGCCACGTAAATTTTAAAAAGCCACCTTCTAACTGCCATTTTCACGAATACATAATGAAGTTTACAAGCACTTCAATACAAACCGGAATGTTCTTATATTTATTTTCAAAATATTTAAAACCCTTGAGTAGCATGTTTCATTTTTACTCTGTATATGTGCCTCAGAGTAATACAGACAGTAAATATATTAGTAATATACAGATTATGGTTGCATGTACATATATCCAAGAATGTTTTCTGTCTTTGAGATGATATTCAAAATATTTCACTCATTAGAATTTTGTTGATTTTTGGGTTTTTTTAGAATTTATGATAAAATTATAAATCTCAGAATCGCTAAGATAGATGAAGAACATTTGCTGCAAAATTTGGCATAGTGTGATCTTAACTCTCTGTGCTGAGCAGCACCAGCTGATTTGGGATATATTCATGGCTAGATCATTCCAAGAAGTGTGCTGGTTGCGCATCATGAAATGCATACTTAATTCCACTGGAAGCCCAGGGCCTCTGCACTGGGTGTGGAGGCAGATGGTGCAGGAAGACATTCCCCTAGGGCTTTTTTCCATTGTGTCACTCAAGTGATTCCCCAAGGGAATAACATTTATTCTTACACTTTCCAAATGGGAATAATATTGCCTTTCCTTTTTTCCTTTGGGGTCTTTGTCACCAGTCACAGTTCCAGAATACAGGGCAGGGACCAGGAGTGAGAGGGGGTAAGCCTGAAGCTATCAACATTTGAAAGTGTATTGCTTTAACTCTTTGCATGCTGAAAAAGAGAAGGGATACCATCCTGGGTTTGTCTCTAGATTACAATGGATGAGGTTGCCCATCTTCATGTTGGAAGGATTTTTCCACTGACTCCAACCTGAATATTTATTTGCAAAAACCATTTTTTTCCCAGGTCCAACTGTAGCCCAACAATTCCCTCCCACAGGAAAGTAATGCAGCAGCTCTGAAGAAGCCCACCCCCAAGCACTGTTTGAGATTTTTTTAACCCTGCAAAGGCTCAGAAGTTTGCTACACACCATCCTGTACCAAACATCCAGTATTGAGATGCTGTTCCAAGACAGGAACATTGCAAGATCCTTGCTGATCATGTTAAAGCTGCTTTGGAGACCAGCACTATGTTTGCTGGAGTGTTGAGTTCAAGCAGTCTGGGCACAGGAGCAGGTACCATGTAGTCCATGGACAGGCCCTTTCCAGGGTCTAACTCTCATCATTGCATTTGTGGTATGTGCTGACAACTACAAATTCTCTGTGGAGGGGCTGAGGTGTTTTGTTCAATCTCCTGTGTGAAAAATGCCATGGACTGGAGGACAAAGGGCTGAAACATGTTTCTGAAATCATATAATCAAGCTGATTTAAATCTGAATCTAAGGAGAAACTTCTTTTGTCAGTAAATATTCTACTTAGTCTATAAATAGTTCTTTAGGTTGCCAAATACTCTTCATAAGTTATATCCCTGATTTGGCCTGAGTGGGAAACAAAATGTAGTCCTCAGAATGGAAAAGAATAAAATAAAATGTTCTCTCAATGGAACTGACATGACCTTGGACCCAGATGGTGATTTGTACTTTATGACCCACCAAACTAGTTTACCATGTGGTCAAAATTGCATTAAACATTTCTGCAGTCCTGATGTGCACAGTAAGATGCTCTTCTTCCAAGGGAAGTAGCTCATCCTTTGGAGATGTTTGTGTTGCTATCACCACAGCAACCAGGAAAGATGAAAGTCAGAGTAGGAAGACAAAACCAAAACTACTGGCTGAAGCACGGATGGGCAGTGAGATTGTAAAACCAGGCATGGGCTTTTAAAAGAAATAACTTTTATATCAAATAAACCTGGCAGAATTACTCGTGCCATAGCCTAAAAATAGAACTTGCAGCTTCATTGAGTGCTACGGTTCTTATAAACCCCATTAGAGCAGATGTCAGAAATGGGGGATTCTCCCTTGACTGGAGCATTGTTGATCCTGCTTCTCAGGGGAATGTGCCCTGCAGCCCACATTGCTTCTAAGCAAAACCACCTGTGCTCCCACTTTTTGACATGGATTTTATGAAACAGAGCTATGAGCAGCTGTGGCACTCGCTCTGCTTGAGCCATGAAGACTTAAATAAACCCTAAAATCCGGGTCCTTAATATGACCCTGGATCCTACTCCAGTAGACTTAGTTGAGACCCATTGTGTAACTCTGTTTGAAAGAAAGTCCTTGGTCAGCCAAGTCAGTATTTTGGCATCATTCCCCATAGAAAGAACCTTTGCCCTAATGCCTAAACTGGGAGAATGAACCCACAGAATTCTACAAGGATTATTTTCAGGAGAAAGGATGAACCCATATTTTCCACAGAACAGAACAGAAGTCTGATTACTGAAAAGTAGCTAGAAAACCTACACATTTCCCACAGCTCTATTCCATTTAGGAATGGTTTGGCCTTAGATTTGAACTATGAGTTCCTGTATAAAATTAAACTAAATCTGGCTCAAAACAGTGCCTCCTCACTTGTTCCTGAGTTCTACCACAGATGAGTCTGGCAGAAATGGTAATTTGAAGACAGTTCTCAAATCCCTTTGTGAACCCCAGAACAGACAAATATTATCTCTTTCACCACCATGTTAGAGGAAAAAAGATTTGCTTAAATCAGTCTAAAATATTGCTTTATCTCATAAAGGGAAGGCTGTGTAGATCAGGCTGCTTTATTATGACACAGAAAATTCAACAAGATTCTTCCAGGTCCTCCACTTCACTTATTTGTCATTGGCTAATAAAGAGAGTTCTTTTCTCTTGAGAATTTAGGGATTAGATAAACAAAGCTCAATCCCACTGAGTCAGATGAGGACGTGCTTGTTAAACATTAACAAGCACCCAGCCTTTTCAAGTGTCTGCTTACCAATACCTCTGCCACAGGCTTCGGGGTGGGTTTTTGCATGCTACATCAAGTAAGCCTGGCTGTGTGCAATCACCAGGATTAGACTCCTTTGGCTTTCTCCTTCTGGTGCCTAATGGAAGGTCAGGCATCTAATTAATGAGAATAAGAATTGTTTTTTTCTATTTTATTTATCCTGCATACATCCACCACAGTGGGCAGGAAGAGTCACTCAGACTGCCAGTGATCTCCATTGCCAGTTTATGTTATATGGGCCAGCAGCACCTGCTGTGTACCCTTCTGGTGCCACTGTCATCTGCTGTGCCCAGCACACAGGACATGCAAACCTTTTGTACCTCCAAGGTGGGAGGTCCTGTTTCAAATGCCAGGTGTTGACCAAGAGCCCAATACCCCCAAAACTCCCAGAGCCTTCCTTTAGCCCAAACACGGGGGCCAGCCTCACCTATGTGCATGCACAGGCCCAGTAAGTGCCAGACAAAAGGCTTTGTTTGAAACCCACCTCTTGGTCCTTTCTGGACTGCTCCCCAGTGGGCTGTTTCTGTCCTCCTGCAGTATGGACGCTTTGGTCCCCATGCACAGCCCATAGAAACAGAGACGGTAAAAGAGAAACAAATTATGTCAGAATAGCTGAAGGCTTAATGGGAGTACAGTGAGGCAAAAGTCACTACATTTGCATTTATTTTCATTAGTTCTCAGATTTACAGCAGATCCAGAGAAATGTAATTCGATAGTAAACCCAGTTAGTTACAGTATCCAAGCAGAGTGAAAATCCCCTCAAATTGGATGAAACTTGGGGCTGCCAGCATACTCCTGAATCCCCTCCAGTGTATTTCCAAACCACATTCCTCCTTTACTCTGCTGAGTGCCGCCCAAAGGATCAACACTAAATCAACTAACCTGCAATATACTTCTTTGTCTGTAATGCACCTATAAATTTCATGGAACTATGGATTTATTCTTATGAAATTTAATTTGAGTAATTTTGGGAAACATTTCCATATTGAAAGGAACTCCTAGCTTTCATTGTACTTATACTTTGCTCCTAACTGAACTGCAAATGCTTTGATTTAAAGGAACATAGCCAAGGTAAAGCCTGCCTGCACGAAAGTGATTGGGTCCATTTCCACTTGGCAGGAAAAAACAGGCAGCTGCTGAGCCAAGCAATCTCATCTCTGCCAGCCACTTGGGGTTGAGCACAGAGAACATGGGCTTGTGAATGATGCTGACTTTTCCTCCGAGATTGCCTGTGAGATTGCTGTGTCATGGGAAGGACAAAGCAAGAGCCTGGCTGTCATTTCCAGCAGGCTGAGTCATGGAGAGGGCTGCTGCCGACTCTCTGCATCCCTAGATCCCTGATTGCCACCCCTAGATTTCTGTGAATGGGGCTTTTTGAAAACATGTGGGTCTGAGTGAAATCATGGGTGCACAGCATAAACTGGGGAACACCTTCACAGCACCAAAACTGATCAGAAACAGCTTTTTTTCCTTCTTCCTTAAAAAAAAAAAAAAAAAAAAAAAAAAAAAAAAAAAAAAAAAAAACAAAAAAACAACAACAACAACAACAAAAACCCCCCAAAAAAAGACTGTTCTATATGATTACTGGGCTCCCCAGGCAACTTCTGACAACCTCTGCTCCCACAGTGTTTTGTAACATACGCAATCTCAGGTGCAAATTCATCCAATTTTGCTGTTACTAGAACAGAGAGAAGATGCAGCAGTTTCCAGCTTATGGCTCATAAATTAATACTATGCAGTCTGCAAAAGGTAGTGGACTGCAGTTCAGTATGCATAAATGCAACTCAAAATGTTAAGAGGGGGAAAAAGATAGGAATTACTGAAAACATCAGGGTTGGAGACTGAAAAGGGAATACAAGGGAGAAGTGGGACTGAAGCATATATTTAAAAGCCACAAAAATAAAATAGATTCAGGAAAAGCGCTCAGTTAAGCTTGGATATCAATCCTGTTTTCTATAAAGGAAGAAAGAGACACTATTAAGTGCTTTAAGTAGATATGGACATAGATGGTTACTAAAATAACAGAAGAGGAAATCAGAAGTTTGTAAATGCAAGAACAGAATGAGTTAGACACAGAAGTTAGGAAAAAATCTGTCTCGTTTGGCTGACCAATCTGACCTCTGGCTGTGTCTGCCTTACAGTGATCCATACTGTCTCTCCACATGGATAAATATCACCTCTCACAAGTTTCTGAGACAGGGGTTGTCTGAAGCACCCACTGAGGGCTGGGGTTGTTGCTGCTGTGACACACCTGACAAGGACTCCATGGAGCTTGTCTTGGTCTGGTCCCTGATCCACAGGCGGAACCCTTGCTCAGGACAGCAGGACAGAGCCATGACGTGGGCAGGACAGGACACTTGAGTTTCTGCACCACACAGAGGCCAAACCACCTGTACTCAGTGGCTCACAGATGCATGAGCACAGCCAGGAAGTTGATGAAATCCAGAAGGAGCTGGTGGAGAAATTTGTTTGAGTCCCCAGCCTCAAACATTTTTCTGCATCAAGCCCGGAGTAATAAGGCATCAGCAGGAAAAGCATTGGAAAGAAAATGGCTAAAACATTGGGTTTTCCAAGAACTGGTTAGAGACCAGTTCTCAGAAAAATATCTCCTAAGAGATTTTTTGGCGAGTTTGCTGGCTTCACAATAGTGTCATGAGCAACATAGTTACCTCTGGTGCTGTATCCTTATCTTATCTCATATGCACACCTAATTCACATCAAGAGCCCAGTGCCATTCTTTCTGGTTTCTCACCATTTTTCCTACACTCCTGGTATCTCTCATGTTGCCTATATTTTTCAGCATTGTCTACAAGGTTTTTTGCAACAGTCTACGTGGATATGTTCATCTCAAGAAATAGTTGAGCTGCCTTCGTGAACATCCTAGAAATGGTTTTAAATATTCTCAGTGATGATGTCATACAGTCTAGGTACACTAAAGACAGAAAATGTCTTGAGATCCCTTCCAATGCTCCATATCCCCATTTCTGTGAAATAATGGCATGCATCCACATACCTGAAAATATGCCCAGCCACCTATGCACTTTTTTTCATGTTTCCAAGAAAGGCTTGAATATTTTTATTTTATGCACATTTCCAATATTTTATTATTACTCTCTAAAAATCCAGTTTGAAAAAGAGAAATGTGGTTTCTGCGAAGCAAATATGGAATTGCCAGTGCAACTTTGGTTTGCTATCTAGAATTATTTGCTAAGCAAAAGAGTTTTACTATTATATTATACATTAAATATTCCCTTAAGAAACCATTTAATCAAGGAAATGCATTGTCTCAGGGCAGAATTGGTTTATGGGCTAAATAATCATATATGTTAAATTGGATTTAAATTGTCAAAGATCTGAAACACAAAGAGCATCATTTATAAGTAGTGAAACTGGCTTACAGCTTTCTCTGGCTCATAAATTATCCTTCTACCTACCTACCTACCATCTGCATATCTATTGCTTGCTCACCGGTTAAATATTATTTGAAAGTATTTCAGCAAAAATAAAATTAGCAATGGGTGAAATGGAATGACTTTAAATAGGTTTCTGATTTTCAAATCTTAACAGGAGCTCAAAAGCATTTTGGAAATATGACTTGATGGAACCTTATTTCTCAATATTCTATAGAATGTTCTGTTTTCTCACAGGAATGGGAATAATAGGCCATCCTCTGACTTAGCATATATATCAGCAGCAGAAGACATGATTGAAAAACCTCTCAGTGCCAAATGCAGTAATGAACATAATACAAATTTGGGTGCCTAGGTGATGGCAGAGGACTCAGTCCATTCTGCAAATCAGTCCTGAAGTTGCTGGGAACCTGGAGTTATGAGCAGGTCAGCATCAAACCGTGGATTCTCAGCAGTTTTCTTTATCTCACAGGAAGTCTGCTTCTAGACCATACGCAAGCAAGCCCTGGGGCTGTTTGTTTGTGTTCCTTTCCTTTCCACAGCACAAGTGGTTTCAGTGCACATGTTCCTGTCTGCTTTGGACTCAGGGGCATTGTGTGTTTACGAGTGGACTTCTCTAGCACGCATGCTGCAGCGCTCAGTAAAACTCCCAGGTTTTTGTATTGCAATAAAATCCACACATAGCTGACTTCAGAGAAGTCCTGTCTGTCTTTCCACCTTGCAGCTCTCCCAGATGTGCAATGCAGGCAGCTCTCACTGTGTATAAAGAGCTGACAAGATCAAGGAGCTGGGCAACATTTCTCTCAGGCCTGCCACTGCTGCCTCTCCACAAAGATTTTAGGCAGCTGTGCCTCTGCCTGCACTTTGTGTGTGATGCTCTGATGTGCATTTTTGGTTAATGCTGGAGCATGATTGCAGACAATTGGTGAGGTGATCCTGGGGTCAGTGTCTCAGGGCTTATCTCAGAGCACTACTCAGGTTGGGAGGAACCTCAAGAGACTGTCAAGGCAGGGTCAGCAGTGAATTCAGACCAAAAATTAAACAACTTGATTCTTCTGACAGTCATCATGAGAGCAGCCCCGTCTCGGGCTTCCTGCATGGAAAGGAACGGCTGTACAAATGCTTGTGAGAAAGAGGTGGTGGGAAGGAGATATGGTCCATTTTAGGAAGAGAGATAAGAAGAATTTCAGGCAGTTGGGCCCAAAAGGCTGCAGGGGAGGAAGGAAGGGAACATAGAAGCTAATCTTGGGCAATTGAGATAAGAGTCCTGGTTTCAGAAAACATAATTTCTTTTTATTTTTCAGAGCTTGAAGACTGGGTGTAAACTGTGATATATGGCCTAACTTTTCTCTAATTTTATGTTTAATTATGTTTAATTTCATTCAGTCCTTTACACTTAGACCAGCTGAATGAAGAAAAACTGTGCTGCTGTTTGAGTAGTCTTGTGCCTCTGCCCAGGATAGGTACAAATGGAAAGCACACTAGGTACAAGAAAGAAGAGGAGTCAGGTCTGCATAATACAAAACTGTCTTGAGGAAAATCACACACAGAGATTTAACCTGGATAAGGACCAATTGCATTTTAGCCAACACCAAAAAAAAAAAAAAAAAAAAGAAAAAAAAAAGAAAAGAAAAAAAAAAAAAAGAGACAGAGAGAAAGAACCTAAAAACTCTAAAAACCCCCAGAACACACAAAAAAAGACATTCTGTCTTTCCTTGGGCTCCCTTCTTCGAGCTGAAATTGATAACTGCTTTCTTTGGCCTCCAAAGTCACTAGATTTTATTTTACTTTTTCAGCATGCCAGCTGAGTTAATGTTCTCAGTATAATCACAGATTCCAAAAATGTATTATTTTGAAAGATCTGAAGCACTTGCAGAAATACAGCTTGCCACTTGCACCTGCCCAGATCCAGCTCAGGGATATCATTAAAATAATTGCATCGCCTTTAAGACAATTTTTATGCAAGTGTATGAGCATATAATGTCTTCAAAAATCAAGAACATTTTATTGCCTGCTCCCTTTGAGTGATGCTTCATTACATCTGCCTGCCTCAGATTTGGCCTTCAATGCTGATCTCACATCATGATTTGCAATTGATAGTGCCCCAGTTTTATGTCTCCATACCTTTTCGAGTTAGATGGTGAAAATGAGGAACTGACTCTTCATCACCTCACTAACCCCTGTTTACTCCCACTTCACTGAGAGTTATATGTGTCTACCAATCTGGGCCAAGGACCCTTAAGGTCAGGTCTTCAAAGCTCACTGGTACAGACGGGACTTGCTGGGGTGCTCAAAGGTTTCTGCACTGGGAAGGAACTTCAAGGGAATTTAAAGTGAGAATCAGGTATCTTTGAGGATGTTCTCTGTTCCTTGCATCCCTATAGAATCTGCTGTAGGGCAGTCTAGAACAAACAAAGAACTTGAACTATACCTACTCCTATTATTTCTGTAGTAAGAAGACCCTTTTCTTCCAGCTGTTCTAGCCCCCATGAGGTTTGCTGCAGTAGCTCTCCCCTTTGGTTAAATGAGTGATTAGCAGTACGTACAAATGAAGGTACATTTTGAAAATGTCGTGATTTTTGTTCCAGTGTAATAAAAAATCCACAGTTTCCGTTTCAATTTTTATCCCAGAAATAAGTTGCCCGTGATTTTTTGCAATCTTTGTAACCAGTCGACAGAGTTCCATCAGCAAATAACTGCCAGTTCTGCACAATTAAGTTTTTTACTTAATAGATACTGACAAAGAGTTTTGTGAACTGCCAGAAAAATAACTCCTGGGAGAATGGAAGAAGGAACATGGAAACATTCGCACCGCATTTGAGAAGTCTCTAGCTGTGAGTTACTTTTGGGTGGATGGATGGATGGATAGATAAATCAATAGGCATATAAACAACAACAGAGAAGATACACAGTTCACTGGAGTTTACAGTTCTCTGGAAAATTAAGTCTTGCATAACAGCTCTGGGTTTGCGCACAGCAGCCTGTGGCACTGTTATTTCCTATGCCTTGTGGCAGGTATATCAGTCCTGAGCACAGCAGAGCTTTACAGCCCACAAGCCACAAAATCAGAGTTCACCATCCTATCCAGCTTTTTCATCTGGTGGGGCAGCTGCTCAGCTGATTGCTGGCAACCACTGTTTGTCACAGCTAAAATGCAAACAATGACAAAAGCTTTCCAGATGAATTTAGGAGCATTTTCTGTTCTGAGAGGTGCAGAATTTCCGTGCAATGATTCCTCTGAGGCAGAGGCTTTTTGAGATAAAATATAACTTCCAAACCCTCAGCAGACCTATATCCTGTTCCTAGTGGCCCTGTACTAAGGGGATTATGCATTATCCTCACTGCACCGAGATATTTTGTAATTTAATTTTTTTTCTTTGGCAATTTCACTGGAAATGGACAGTGTCACAAGATATGGTGTGTTGGCTTGCAAGACCCAGAAGATTGCTCCTCTGTTCCTAGGCGCTTCCTTCTATTGGAGGATCCATCTGTAATTTCCAATGTTTGTTCCACTACAAATACTTTCGCTAAATAGATAAAAATTACCCACTCTGATTTGCGAAAGATAGCCCATCCATCAAGGAGCAAACAATTCCACAAGGTCACTCAGATTTTACTCAGTCAGAAAGAAAACCTGGTCTTTGTTTAAATTGGCCTGTGGAATAGCATGAGGGATACTGTGGGATCATATTCCCTTGGAAGTGCAGATGAGAGACTTTTCAGACTGTCAGGGCTTTTGTCCAGCCTGCACACCCACTGGGGACACCAGAGCCTGGCAGAGATGGGTGGCACGTACCCTTCTTTTATTTCAGCACAGAGTGGAAGCACACACCTCAGACATGCTCTTGGGTACCTCAGTATAGAAATAGACTGAATTCCTTATCAACATAATTTCTCCTCCCTCACACTCATTTCTGTCAGGAGTGACATCCCAGACTCAACAGGAATATATTTTTTTTTCTGGTTTGATTTTCTATTAAACAAAAGATACGCTGTGGTGGTTGTCTGATTCCTACAGCTACAGCTCATGGGTTAATGTATAAGCAGCATATTCCTGAAGTATTTAAGTTGCTATTTCCCTTCACTTTGCCAAGGTAATGAGGTGTTTGATGAAGGGAATTCAGCTGCAAAACTGAAAAATGTACACTCTGTAGGCTAGAGAGAAACCACAACATGCTCTTGCATTTAATATTCTGATAAATCGAGCATTTCTGCACCTTACATCAGAGAGTGACACAATGCAGCCTTGTTAATCCACATAAAAAAGTGTTCCTTCAGTAATGAAGTCTAGGCCTGTTTTGGAAAAATTAGATTTGCATCACTAATTCAAAACACCAAAAAAATCCAAAGGATGCTCTGGATATAGAGGTTGTCTGCTCATCTGTTCAGATAAGTGAAGCATAAAGCCTCGACAATGTGAGGAGGTAATGAAACAAGCTGCTGCCAGCATGCTGCACTGGTTAGTTAGATTAAAGGAGCATATCTGTTGATGATTGTCTTCTGTTTTGTTTTATTTTCCCTAAGAAACATATCAAGAAGTGTATTAAAACAGTTCAAAATCACTGATGGGTTTTGTTATCAGTTGCCTGGTGTCAAATTGCTGATAACTCCAAGACCTTCTTTCTTTTTCAAGACTTTGAACAATGTAATTAAGGTTTCTTGGAAATAAATCAATACTTGATATCACCACTGAATAGCACGCTGGCCAGACAATCTGCCTGCCTTATTGAGACATGGCTTAAAGTCACTGGTGTCAGACTTTAAGCTTGCACCTTTTTGCTTGTGTATTTTCTTTGTAGGTAAGGTTTTCTTGTTGCAGTTAAAGCTTCAAACCTCCCCTTCACGAGGCACAGCTGCTGCATGGCAGAGCCCAGGCACTCCAGAGGAGAGCTGTGATCTACTCTGATTTCCTTAACCCTTGCTGTGGGTCTGCGTGGGAGGTGGGCTGTGACAGACTGACTGCAGCTTTCCAGCCTTCTTCAGGAGCACTTCATCGCACACTTTCCCTCTCCTTTGTCCTTTATGCCCCAGTAGCACACATAGAAAATGAGGATGCAGTAGACTTTCAAACAGTGTCAGTCAGCTGGGAGGGGAATGGGGCTCTGTGGGGTGTCGAGGGAGTGCTACCCAAGGCTATTATGGCTCTGCTTTTAGTTGGCCCTAGCAAACATCTCTCCAGAGGGGGGCAATCACTTTAGTAGAGATTATTTACCTTTTGAAAAGTTATTTCAGAAGCTGACAAGGCTTAAGTAAATTCTCTGGAGGCTTGAAACTGTTTAGCCTGAATTTTAAGGGACACAAAATTGCACTTCTGAGCAGTTAGGTCATAGGTAAACTATAGGATTCTTATTCTTGCTTTGAAATGATGCTGAAATAAGAGGATTTACTGAAGTCTGGTGGTTTAGTTTTTAAAAAACCCAGAGGCCTTGATACTCAGTTGTCTATGCTGCTTGGCCATTTTCTGCAGCAAAAGACAAAAAAGGCCCAAATGGTTCGTGCTTTCTATTTGAAGTTTCCTTGGGAGGAACCGCCAGTAAAGAAGCACCCAGCAGAGAGAAGAGATCATTGTGCCATATGGGCAGACACAACCTAGCTGAAAGCCTCTCCAAGCCTAACTTCATCCCACTCTACCATTTGGACATCTCAGCCTCCAGATGTGCCCAGGGATCTTCTCCTGGGACAAGCAGGAGAGTCTCTGTCCCTTCATTTTGCTTTTATGAAATCACATGGACATTTTTCCCACTGTCAGCTGATGAGGTAGTTGGCAAGAGCTCTTTCTGCAGTGCTGTGGAGGTAGAGGAAGATGGTATTTAGGACGGTCTGTTATGTTTGAAGACATAAAAAAAAAGAAAGGGCTCATTCAAATACTCAGTATCAGAGTTAAACATCTAGTGTAATGAAATATTCAGGCTGCTCTTTGCCAGACCAAGGCGAGCTGTTTCAGCTGGGACAGATTGGAACTGAAATGTGTCTTCAGGCAGAATGGGGGAAAAATAATTATTCTGATGACATAATTGAGGGGAATCAGGGTCACAAGCCTGGATAGCGATCACTGCAGACAGAGGTTACACATAATCTTTCTTGGCCACATCCACAGGAGTGCTGTAGGAAATCAGTTTCTTCCCTTGATGCACCCAGGGATCAATGCATTTAGGATTAAATGTGTTTAGTCCTGTGCTGTCCTACACATGTCCTAAGACGACACTCTTCAAAGAAGCAAGTCTGGTGAAATTCAGGTGTGATTTATGATGTTAGAATGCACCAGACTCCAGCTGCTTTTCCTGTCCTTGCATGGTTTACCAATTTTATCACCTAATCCAGTGGCCTAAATTTGGCATGTCATTTAAAACCACAATGGCTGTGGAGAGTGAGAGACCTCCAGTAGAGCAACCTCCACTGAAATCTCCAACCAGTGACCACAGCAGGACTGTGCTCCTTTGCCCACCTCTCATGTGCCACCACAGAGCAGCTCTTGGACAGAGAAATCTGCACCTGGGTCTTTCCTCATCCTTGTCCTTTTTGTGGTTTAAAGCCCTTATGGTGAAAAATGAAATGTACTTTTGCTGCTGTAGTACCTAACACTGAATTTACCAGCTCAGCAGAGAGCTCTCAGCCTCCTGAAATAAAGTGCATCTCTCCTCTCCTGGCAAAGGAAATTTGAAAAGCCGGTGAGCACAAACTGGAATTTTTCTGTTAAATGCAGCATCAAAGCCTTTCATTAGGAGCTAAATGGATAAAAACAGTGCATGAAATTGAAGTTGATAATTAGCTAGTCAGTCCCAGTGAGGATCTCATAACTGCTTTAACCTTCGAGCTTTGTGCAAGGGTCGAGAGGAGAAGCTCATCTCTCCAGCTGAGCACAACGGAGCTCACATGGTTTTTACCTGAGGATATAGCAGTGCAGTGAGCTAAGCCCTGGCAAAAGAAATAAAATTGCAGATCAAAGGTAATATATCGAAGAGATTGGTCCTAAGCTGCTTGCCAGAAAATTAATATGAAGAGCTAATTCCCTCAGAGATGCTCAGAGTCTTGTCAGCAGCACCCCAGCATGCCACCCAGGATCTGTAAGGTTGTTAGGGTGAGCTTTTCTGAGTCTTTGTGAGCAGGAAAGACAACACTGATCTGCCTTTCAAAATCTTAATTTCCCTTCCGTGAGAGCACAGATATTTCTTAGGACACTGCTGTTATTTGATATTTCTCTAAAGAGAAGTGTGTCACTGCTATGTTGTGGCCTTGGCCCACAGCCCCCAAAGCAGCGGAAAGCCTTCCAGAGGACTTTTGCTCTGTCCTCTGGTGAGGAATGGGAATTCTGAATGGGGCAGGTCCTTGCTTTATGATTCAAAGATTCACAGAATTTAGGATTAAGAAGAACCATTAGATTATGGGGTTGTGCTACCTGTGCACCATATACACCAGTTCACCCATATATGCTGGCAAAAGGGTCAGGAATCTGCACTTCTCTCAAATGTCTCTTCCCATCTCATGTTACAAACAGATAGAAGCATCTTTTACTGATTCCACATAATTGCCTACTCTAGTACAGTCACTTCCCAGCCCTTTCTTTGCTAAAATTTCAACCTCACACTTGCAGGCATTTTTCCCAGCCAATGAGTAATTTTTTATTGCCTTTCATTATTGTCTCCTCCCTTACGAAACTGATGCTGAAGTTGTGACTACCAGCACCAGATATGCTCTCACAGGGGTGAACCATGTTCCTTACTTATCACCTTGCCTGTTTATACAAGCAAGAATTACATTTTTAGCTCTTCTTACTCCATATTTGCAATGAGAGCTCATCACTGCTTCCAGAAGGCTGTCCTCTGTTTCTCAGGTAGAGCTTGTGTTTTTGTAGGTAAATTTTGCTGAGTTTTTCTCTTGACTTCTATTCTAGTGCTTTTTGTTTTAAGAAGCCTGATGTACCAGAAAAGCCTGCAGATAAATCTTCTGTGATTTAGTGTTTGTACCAAAACTTGTGCCAGCCATTAAGTTTCATCTGTAATGATTTCATACCTATTTCTGGTCTGATCTCAAGAGTCACAATTTAAGGCTTTGAACCTGAAAACATCCTTTGTTTTTCTCTTCTGTAAGGTTGCTCAGGAACAGCTAACACAAATTCACACACTAACCTTGAGTACCAAAGGTTTTAGGATGGTTTTATGACCACATTTCATCAGGTCAAACAGTTTGCAAAGCCAGCCAAAGCAGATGTTTTTTCCTGCAGTGCTATGTCAGGATATGGTGGGTGAGCAAGAAACAGCAGAAGGGCAAAAGCTTGAGTGGCAACCAGCCCAGCCCACTGCCATCACTATGCCTCACTCCCCCCCAAATGCCCTGTGTAAGAGAGGAGGGAGGCTTTTAAAATAACTTTAATTGCAGTTACAGATGCGTCAGCCCAGAGTTATGATTTACTTTTTCCCAGACAACTCTTGGTTGGTATCTGGGACATAAAATATTGTAGAAAGCAGAGGTGGGACAAAGGTGGCAGGTTTTTGCCAGGCTTTTGCCAGGCAGCGTTGGCAGCACTTGCTGGGATATGTGAAGGGAAGACTGTGAGTCACATGAAGAAAACTGCAGTGAGAGAAACCAGCATTGGCTGAATAAACTAACATGCTGTAAAACATCCTGATCACTTGCTCTAAGCAAGCTAAAAAAAATCCTAAAAAAGCCTAACCAAATAAAACCTAGTTGCACTTAAAAGAGATATTGCACCTAAAATTCCACCAATGTCTTTTGAAAGTGCATACTTGCTTTCCTGGTTTTGGTGGATACATTGATATGTTTAAGATTACATTTGTCTTTCTTGGCTTGTTCGCTGCAGTTGTCTTCTAGTCAGCTGGCCTTTAAGTCATTTTCTTCAGAAAGCTCCCTGCTGACAGCAAAATCTTTCAACCTTAAATCACATCCTTTTTAATTCAGGTGTTCTGATTTCTCTCTGCATTAGCAAGAAATTCTTAAATCACCAGCCACATCAGAGAGGGGGCCTCCCTAATAATGTCTTGACATTCAACGCTAACTCCATTTATGACCCAAGTTTTGCAGATTCTCTATAACTTTTCTTCTGTTTATCCCCTTCTCTAGTTCACCTAACAATTTCCTATGTATCCCCCTTTCAAATGCTTATTTAAGTGCATGACTTACTTAATTTTCTTTGTCTCAGGAAATTAATTGTCCCCCCAAGGAAAGGACACTTATGTCTATTGTGCTGTATTTCTTCATATGCTTGTTATCCACATTCCTTTATTTCTTCCTGAGGACCTGTGTCTGGCTGGGAGCAGATGAACAAACTTGTGTTTTTCCATGTCACATTTTTCACATTTCTGAAACATAGATATTACCTTAGCTGTTTTCTATTTCTGTGATATCACCCCTAAACTCTGAATTTTATTTGTAAACTTTTCTACCAAACCTGCTGTTGTTTGCTGGCTCTTTCAAAGTCCAGTGATGGAGGTTATCCATTCGTGAATTCATAAACACCTGAGCTCCATGTAGTTAACCTCATTTGCAATAACCACGGCCTTTCTACCCAAGCTCTTGAAAACAGAGGCAACACCTTTACTTAGGTTTTGGAAACCTAGTTACAATGTCTTTAATGTTTACCCCATAATGCTCAACTTTCTTACTTCTCCAAATTTGTATAACCAGTGAAGGTGACATCCTTTCTCACACCTTGTGAAGTCTACAGCTTATTTGGGGTTTGCAAAAATCTTGCTTTTACCTCTACAACTTCTAAGATAATTTCCTTGTTTTCATTTTCCTATTTTTCTCTTTCTGTTTCCTGTTTGTTTCTAGGATTCTTCATCTTGAATTTTTCATCCAGTTATGATAGCAGTCCTTCTCTGGTGGTTTTTCTCCTTTCTTGGAATAGAAGTTTAAGGTATTTTCTACACACAAGATCTACTCATACAGACACATTCAAATTTTGAGATTAGATGTCTTTGATAATTAGCTCCTTCAGTCCGTCAAGGCTTCTTCCTTTTAAATAAATCATTTAAAAAATCTTACTTAGCAGCTTTTCTTTGCTTATACTGCCTTTTAACTGAAAGGTAGCTGACTCATAATCCATCCCTCCACAAATATTTGCCATGGACACCTGTTTTATAACCCAAGATCCCATACAACTCCTCTATTCCTGTTTTTCTTCCCTGTCTTCCTCTTCTCCTCTTTCACTCCTCCATAGAAATACGATCTCACTGGAAGCATCTGATTCCAAGAGCAGAAATTCCCCACCCAGTTAATGGAGGCTGTGAACTGCCCCCTCAGAGCCCTGCAGCCTAATTGAAGCACACTGACTGACACTCAGCCAAGGGACCAGGTATTTGGATGCATTCATGGGAACTGTGTGTCAGAGCTCCTGCCTCTGCCAACAGCTCCTGTGGCTCATTAACACCGGGCTCCCCTGTCAGCAGAGTCTGCAGAGCTCTTTGGAAGGCAGGTGCTTGAATAGCTCTGTGCTCCTTGCTCTGACTCTGCTAGCAAAGCATAGGCATCCAGACACCCCTGAGGACCCCACCAGTGTGTGAGATGCTTTTCCAGAAAGCTGTGGTCATATCTACAAGCTTAGTGAAGATGTTTTAGATGACCTCTGGTGACATAAGTAGCATCAGACAGCTACATGTAAGCAATTGAATCAAGCTCTAACTTTCCAATAAATACATAGGCAGCTTTGTCACCTTTTGCTCATGAAGACATATACATTTATACACCGACATTTTGGTCAGGAGTATGGAGAAGACTGAAAAGGATTGAGGATGCTCCTAGAAGTGTTTTCTGCATATGAAAGGTTCTTTTGTTTGCTTTTGAATATTGCTCCTGATAAGATGAAATAAAAACTAAGATGTAAAAGGGCAGGACTGAAAGTAACTCTCCTAAACATCAAGCAAGAGGAAAGCCAAGCAAAGGAAGATACAGCAATGGCAAGGAAAGCAAGGCAAAGAAAGGTACAACAATAGAGAAAGCAACGTCAGTGGTAGGACAAAATCCCAGACAAGATTAGAAGTACAAGTATTTATGAGAAAGTGGGTAAAGTACTTTGTGATACGAGTCTGCTGAGTCATGCTACAGACCTGAGTGCAATGATGAGATGTTTTTAAGAGAGGATTTTACCCAGCTCAGTGTGAAGTCTTGAAAGGGGATATAACTGATGTTCATGTATTTTAAACCAGTTAGGAGGATGAAGGGTCAAACACAAGAGAGAGAAGGAGGGAGAGAGAGAGAGAGAGAGGGAGGGAGAGAGAATGGAACTACTGCAGTGAATCCTGGCATAAGAATAAGTAAGTCAATAAAATGCAGACTGGAAATTAAAGAGAGGTCCTTGCTTATTACAGCTGTGAAGTGAAAATGGTAGGTTCCAGAAAACCCTAGTGACTTTGCAAAACAGAACGTGACCAGCTCAGGGAATGTAATGTAGAATGTGATGGCAGAAGGCTTTCTTTTGGCAACCATTAGGGTGCATTTTATAAGCCCCCACATCAATCCCCACTCTAGGGAGCAAGGAGGTGCTTCGTGTCTTGCCTGCTTTGCACAGAGATGCAGCCCAGAGTCTGACCAGGCTGCCAAGCAGTGGTGCTGCTGGCACCTTCCCTTTCATTGACAGAGGAAAAAAATCATGAACAGCATCACTGACGACACATCAGGCCACAGACTAATGTTTATTTGCTTTTTCCATTTACAGTACTCAATAAGGAATGTTAATGGAAGGATGTTTAAGCTTAAAAGGCAAAATGAAACTCTTATTCACGGGGTTTTGGAACATTTTTGTTTGAAACTTCCTTCTTGTTCCTCTTACCCCCTCCTCTCCCCTTCTTTCCTATTAAACTGAAGTCAATTTCCCTTATGAAGTCCAAGGCTTTTAAACCCAGCCTAACTTTCATGATTGCTATCTTTCACTGAATAAACATAATACTTTATACCTTCTGTTGGAGACACAGACTTCTTTTATTTGCAGGGCAGAGTGTAAGCAACATTTTTAAACACTGCTTTGTGCATAACAGCCGATTAAAGCTGGAAACTGTGAGAACTGGGCTGCTCAATCCTTATCCTTTATCAAGAACTGAGGACATAATGAAACCTGACATATCTGGCTTCTTTCCTTGATCAGCTCCTGATTTCAGGGCTGCACAAAGAACAGTCAAACAAAGGCAAAATGGGACCTGTCCATAAACCCAGGGACAGATCCTGCAAAACCTCAGGTAGCTCCTAGGTGCTTTATATAGAACCAGCTCCTAAGTGCCACTGCTGATAACCAAGAGATAACCCATTTAGACAGGTAACCAGGAGCCCTGGGCAATGCAGAAAACTTGTCCCATGAGTAGCTATGGGAATGTGACTCTGACAGATAGAATATCCAGCATGCACTGCTGAGAAAGACAGACATTCCTCACTAGGTATTGCCCTGACATCAAATGCTCCCCTAGAGATGAACCCCCTTTTCACAAGTCACTTGGAAATGTCCTAAAGGGAGGGGATGCTACCCTGGGTTGCCATTTGGGGTGATTTAGCCTGAACAAAATAGTCCCTTTGAACCAGTAAGCCTGTGTTTGCTCTGACACTGATACACATTCCTGAAGCCCATTGAAGAAAACAGAGAAACACAAGGGAGCCAGAACTCCTGACTGAAATGTCTCCTTTGTCCTGTTAAATGGAAATAAAACAGGGAAGAAAAAAATGCACACCAACTGAGATGCAGGAGTTTAATGTGCCCTTCTAGACACACATGTTTCCAATGTATTTTATAACAGCCACAACAAAATGCAATTACTCAGTGTGGGCAGGCGGGCCCCCGGATGGCTCAATAAAAGTCCAGACAGGCTGTGCAGAGTAAGGCTGGAGCAGAGCCCCCTGTCTCCCTTCCCATTTGCATGGTTGCTCCCTGCCCCTGTGTGCTGTTGTTGATACAGGGCTGGTGCAGGGAGGGGTAAGAAGATGGAGAGACCTGGAAGTGATGGAGAACAGATCACGCAGCTCCTTGCTTTCCCACCTGACACCTTCACCAGGCCACAGCTGCTGCTCTGCAGAGGCATTGGCAAAGAGTCAAGAGCATTTGAGTTTTTGGGGTGAGGTGTGAGGGCTCAACTGCATTATTGAGCCAGCCTAATGAACAGAGTCTTCTCTCTCTTTCCTACATTAGGGAATAACCACTCGCAGCAGAAACAAATACCAAACTTAAGTGCCTTGGGCATCAGGCAACTGCTCTGACAGTCTCACCTTCATTTTCCAGTTAACTGAGCTTGTGAGTCTAAACAGGTCCTGACCACTGCAGCAAAATCATGTATTTGTCCAGAGGACTGGGAATGATGATGGATTTGGAAAGGAATCTGAAGACAACCTGTGGATTTCTCTGTCTCTGGCTGAAGGAAGAAGAGGATTTCCTTTTCTCTCTTCTGTGTGTAGTTCTTACTTCTAATCAAAGTGCAGACGACTCAAATTAAGGGAGCACAGCAAGTAGCAGATTTTATGATATCTGCACACTATATTACAGTGCACCTGCAATGTCAGGCTCTGATACAGTACAGAATCCTGTTTCCTAGAAAAATCAGATGCAATTTCAGGTCATGCTGACTTTCCAAGTGTTCACAAGTACAAGGAAATAATGATGTGCAGTCTTGAATCACATTCTATTTACAGCACTCATAAAAGGCAAACCCCTCAATGGTCTGAAGATTAAAAGCCCCTGCACCCCAGGATAAAATTTCTATCCAATATCCAATATTCAATTCAATAGCCAATATCCAATAAATTGATTTCCAAGGCTACTTGTTGAAATTAGGCTTGAGGGACAGGACTTGCCTAGGACATTGCTCATCTTCTTGACTCTACTTGAAGGCTTGGGCACTGCCTTTTATTTCAATAATTAGGTGCTGCTTTTATAAGTATGCCTCCTGACAAATTTTTTAGTCAGTAAAATCTCTCATATTTTTCTGCTAACTGGACACTGAAAATCCAGTTGCAGCCAGATGTTCACATCTTAACAAGAGTTGTGTTTTTGAGTGATATTTGGTGTTACACGGCCTCTATGCACCTCTGCCTTTTTAAAAATTCATTTGGGTGCATCATTCAGCATCTCAATTCCAGTCAGTTCTGAGTAATAATAATAATTCATTTATCGATCTTTGCTGCATTTCCACTCAGGGTAAATAATAAGACAGCACTGTGTTGTGGATTCAAACTGAGACTCCAGCTCTAACAATGATTGAAAGCCCCCACAGGGGTGTGGAGAAGTCAGAGACAACATCACATCAATTATGAAGCCCTGCACTTTATCTACTGCTGGCAAAAGAAATGGTTAATTATCTAAAAATAAAGCAACTGTATGCTGGTGTAGGAGGGTGAACTTGGGAGGAAGGCTCTGGAACAAGCAAGATAAGGTTGTGATCTACAACTTTAGAAAACTGAGGCTGAATAAGGAACTGTCCAGTATAACCTGTCACCCAGAGGCAAATCAAATTGCATGGCTGAAAAGGCTTGACTAAAATAAATGGACTACATCACATCTTTTAATAAGCCTTTTCTGGTTCTGACAGTGAAACCAACAGGTGTCCAGGAGCCACAGACACTCTCATACCCACTTAGCTACTCCAAGGCTGTACATGTTGCAATGACGATTGCACCACAGCAAGCCAGAGACTTCAGCAGTGAGCTCAGAGATGAATTTCCTCAGTGTTTCTGCTGACAGTTACTTTTCAGAGATGTGAGTTTGAAACCATACCTCCAAAGCCCTTTTATGTTTAATGTTTTTCTCTTCGCAAATCTCCATGGATCACTAAAGCTCTAGGTAGTGGAAGAGGCACCAAAAAAGTTTGGGGTGATTTTCACCATGGCAGATGCACAGGCAGAGGCAGCTGGCAGCTTTCAGTGTTTGTTAGGACTGCTGTAGTAGAGAAAAAACTCAATAACCACCAGTGGCTCTGCCATGGGAATCCAAACAGGAAAGGCTACATAAGAAGATTGAGAAAGAAGCTATACTCCTTCACTTTGCCTGCCTTATTTTTTTGAAGGCCTGCCAGACAGCCAAGGACCTCACAAGCTCCAGCTACATATTTATGGCGAAGAGGAAAGAGCAGCAACTCTTCCAGCCTGTGATAGTAGCTGAAAGACTATGAGGCATATGGAATCAATCTCTCTGACTTAAAAGGAAAACCAACAGTAATATCAATAGGATTTTAATGGAGTCTTTAATATAGGTCTGAAATACATCTTAGAGCCTGGGACATGCTCTCCTTAATGTTATTTTTTAATAATTCCTTGCTTCCATTGGGACAAAACTTGGATCCCCCATTAATACTGTGGGGTTTATAGCTGCTGAAATCATTGAAGATCATTACAGGTGTTTACAGCATTCTCTGCAACTCCCTCTACGGAAGGAAGGGGAAAATACCATCCCTTTATAAATAAAAGCCCTGTGGCACTAAGATTCTAAAATTACTCAGTTAATTGCACATCACATACACATGGGGTTGGCAAATTTCTCATCTCTTATTTCTGAGTAGGTCCCTCAGTCTCATAACAATTCACTGGGGTTGAAGATGCTGATTTATAAAATGAAAAAAATCCAAAACTACTGGAAAAAAAAGATGAATTTGGATTAGGTTTTCAGGTCACTGTACTAAATACTGTCACTGACAGTATTAAATTTATATTGCTTCAGTTTCACTGAACTGAACATGAATCCCATTACATTCTTCATACTTTTAGTCAGGGCAAATACACATGGGCATAGGTGGGTGCTTGAGAATTCCCATGGGGTCACAAGAACAGGTCTGCAGGAGAGGAGGGCTCCCACAAGTGGCTACTCATTCTGTTGTCATGAGGAGAAGAAAACAGTGGGTAATACAGTCCTATAGACATCGTCTTGCTCCACTGAACACAGGATGTAAGTACTCTCTCCTTCATACATTTGTTTTAATTCTTAAAGAACTATAAGTTGTCTTTCTGAACACAGACTTTTCCCACTCACCCATCTGGGAATATGACAAAAAACCACACTCAGTCATCTGGGACCAAATGTACCATAGCTGTGTGGTGGGCTGACCATGCCTGGATGCCAAATTCACACCCAGCATCTCTCTCACTCCCCTCCCTCCTCAGCAGGACACTGGGAGAAAATAAGATGAAAAAACTCATGGGTCAAAATAAAGGCAGTCAAATGAAAAAAGAAAAAAAAAAGGAATCAAGCCAAGATTAGATGCAGAAGCAAAGCAAAAGCAAAGGAGACATAATGCTCTACTTCCAATCAGCAGGCAATGTCCAGAGACTTCCTGGGAAGCAGGGCTCCAATATGCAAAGTGGCTGCTTCAGAAGACAAATGCCTCAGTAATGAATCATCCTCCCAACCCATTTTCTATTGCCTTTTAAATTGCTAAGCACGATGTCATATGGTATGGAATATTCCTATGGAATTCTTACTGGCCCTTGGGGGTGTTGCAAAGACAGCTTTGGTGCTGTGTGGGTGCTGCTCACAGCAGCCAACGTGGTGTGTTACCAGCACCCTCCTAGAGACAAGTGCATAGCACAGCACTTCCAGGGGAATGTTAACCCCATCCCAGCCAGAGCCACTTCCTGGATGTCAGTGGTCACATCCGGGAGGATGTCACACCTGAAGATGGGACACCTTCATCTAATATGTGCTGATATGTCCCTGACAAAAGAGGAGGAGAGGAACTAGGATTAGTTTGAAGTTTTGGCTGGCTGGGATCACCGTGAGACCATCCTGTCTGCATGAACAAATTAATGGTACAGGTATGAACGGCTGCATTTTTTCAGAGGCATCTCCCCGAGAGCTCTGTGTGCTCATTATGTCTAGAGCCCTTTTATTTAAAGACATCCTTACAGACTTCGGAAATCATGGTCACCTTAAAGATGTTGACATACATGTTATGAGCTAAACCATTGCAACATGCAGGATTCTTGTATGTAAAATTCCTGTAGGTAAAGAAAACCCTCCAATCCTAAACCTGCATGATAACTCATTTCATTGGAGTCTTGTTACTTGAAATGCAATATTATTTGCTAACATGTGCCTGTGTGAACACTCTCCTACTGTTTTGCTGGAGCATATGTCCTTTTCCAGATAACACAGGTCATTGGAAAGGTCCACGCAGATCCTCCTCCTTCTCGTTCCTAAATATACAGCCCCCGTACTTGTGTGGAAAACATCTCTTTTTCCGTCTAAATGCCCACAGAAATGAATTCAGCACACAGCTGGGGCACTGAGTGTTTAAGGATTGCAACAGCCATGCAACAGGGAATAGCTTTGCTGTTTGCCAGGTGCCTCGGACACATTCTCCTCATCCCTAACACCAGCCTAACACATAGCAGACACTTGTGCCTATTTACAGAGCCTAAATGCAAACAACACCCTGAAAGGACCTAGAGACACGGGAAGAAGACAAAAGCACAAGCACTTATTTGCTTATCAGACGATCACTTCCAAGAACTTTCACCTCACTTAATGAGCCGTATCTAAGTACCCACTTCTTACCTAAGATTCATGTCTTTAATACTCTTTCCTGACAGAAAACCTCAGTTCTTCCCCTTCCTTGGAGACCCCAGGCTTCTCTTTAAGTCACTCCTCACTGCTGGGATTATTGGTATTAATTTATTCGGGGAACATTTTCCACACTGCTGCCCAAGGCTAGTGTCTGCCTTCAGCTGTCTAAGGATGCTTATGGCTTTTTTGCTGGGCTGGAGCCATCCTTTCCCAGCCTAGCAGCAACCAGATATCGCTGATAATGACGTGGCTCAACTGCCAGCAAGTCATTAACCTTTGTTAGGGTAAAATGCTTTCCCACCTGGGGAAGTGTACTCCAACCTCAGACTGCAATTTGCTCGGTGAGTAAGTAATTTCCTGCAACACACACACACACAAGAATGCTTTATACAAAGAAATATAAACAGATTCAACAGATAATTTCTCATTACCACTGCTAAACATGACAACAATCACGATTTTGGGGTCCTAATCATGATACCATTCTCAACCATGACAAGACTGGTCTCATCTGGGTCAGGAAATTTACGGGATTTTTGAGTTTGACCCTTCTCCCTGTTGGAAGCCATTAGCATCTGCCTGTGTGCTGGCCAAGCATCTGCTGACAAGGGAGTTGTTTGTTCCTAAAAGAGTTTCTTTTTCTTTAGGGAAGCTGTTGATTTAGAAGCCAATGACAACCCATCAGGAACTTTCTGAGTGACGGCCAACCTTCATTTCAGAGGCACAGCTGCTGATTTAATACTCTAGTTGGAGATGAGAGTAAATCCACGACATCTTGGGGCTACTTGAGCTACTTGTACGTAGAGATATTTTTGGTGTTTGCAGTGGTGTTGGAGAGGGGTGGTGACACAAGGAAAAATATCCCTTTTTTTACTCTGTATATTTTAACTAGCCTTATTAGGTGTATAGTGACTATTGAACTTATAAACACAAAAATCCATATGCTTCAGACATTGGACTAAATGTTTATGTACAAAGGAGGGTGGGGTCATCTTACTGAAATGTGGTCATTTTAAGTCAGATGTTGGCTCTGCCATATTCCGCAATAAGACAGGGCCCTGTAGAGAGTGGTTCACTCTGCTGCTCCCAAATACTATAAGGTCGGGTGCACTGCCCTTTGGGGGACCCCTGTGAGTTGTAGAAGGGGTCTCTCTTGACAAGGTCAGAGGGACAAATACTCACAGGGATGTGTGCCTTTTGCCTCCTTTTGGGGTATCAGCAGGAATGATCTCAACCCAACATTTCATGCCTGCTAATATGGCCAGGATTTTCCTTACAGAGGATAACATATTCCTCTTTTTTATTTTTATTATTATTTTTTCATAATTACTAAGACTAATGGCCTTAATCACAGGTTTGGCAGGAAAATAGCCTTGCTGCTGTGGGACAAAGCATTTGCAAAGAGAAATGTCCCATGAGTGTACCCTCTCCCAGCTGTTCCCATGCCCATTGGCAATGCCAGCTGCTCAGGCTGGCATGCTAAAGTTACTGAGAGCAGCAAGGCAGGGATTTTCCGGAGAGCTACCCAGGAATTAAGTGTCTGGATTCCTTTCACATTCCACAGGTGCTAGTCCAATGAGTTGTGCCTCCAGGTTCACTCTCCAGTTCAGCTCTGGTACTGGAAAATCGCTCCATTGAGAGGAACATGCCCACTTGCCAGCCAGTCAGAGGGTGCCAAGAGCAACTTCAGCAGGGTTTATCAGACAGACGGCCAGGGCACTGGCACAGAACTATCTCAGGAATCTAAGCACTCTCACCACAAACCTATCCTGAGTTTTGATTTTGAAAATATGTTCTTCTCACGCAGAAGAAACATCAGATAAATTATGCAGTCCTGCCTCTCCCGGGAGTGAGCCAACAGCTACAATAGCTAGAGGTACCTCTTGGCTAAGTTTTTCATATTTCGGCATGGTAACAGCTGAACACTCAAATGTACAACTGGAAAGAGCTGGGGAATTAAATGAAAAATGCCTCCTGGCTTGTTGAGTTTCAAGCCCTGTCCTTGCCATGGCTAAGGAAGGAAATCAGAGGCACCAGGTGCTGTGCACACCATTTGGTAGCTAGAGGCACAAAATTTTAGGAGGCTCCTAAGGTGCCATGCCTATCTCTGCCTCTGTGTAGCCCTGCTAGCCTGGTAGGGCACCAGCAGCAAACAGAATTCAGGGCACTTACAGGCTCTTGTCCTGCCTGATGCGTGAGAGATGGAATCAGACAACCTCTCAAGCAGAAAGACTCCAAACAACACAGTTTCAGGCAATAGGAGCTGGGGCCATACAACTCATCTCCTCTGCTTTGGAAGGAAGGTACATGCAACTCCTGCCCTGCAGTGTTTTACAGTTGTAATTCAGGGAACAAGACATATTGAGAGCAATGGACTGGCAATGCAGGCAGGATAGGATGAACCAAAGCACTGCAGATATACCTGTTTTTCTAAGAAAACACACTGGTGGCTCCGGACACCAGAAATCGTGTGAGATAAGTCCTACTGCAGCTGTTCATGGGCAGTGAGACACATAAGCAAAGCTCAGCTTGAAGCTGGTCACTGAAAACTGATGATTCAAAATTAGTGGGAAGCCAGGGGTAAAGACAAGTCAGGCTCTTCACAATTTTTGGCTTGGTCTCATAAAATTGTTGTATAGTTAGATACACTGTAGATACAAAGCCTTTAGAGATGGTTTGCATTAACGCTGTTTCCTCCTGAGGATGACTTACATGTGGAATCCAAGACAAATGGGAAGGTTTCACTATTAGGCTATGGTCATTTCAAAAGGGATGTAGGAAATGAGCCTAACCTTTTTGTGTTGGAATGCAAGCTGCTACAGGGTTGATAATCAACCACAAGTGAAAAAGTCAGTTTAATGAGTGGTGAATTTACCATACTTTCTCATAGAATGAATCACAAAATGGTTTTGGTTAAAGTGACCCTTTAAAGGGTTTGTAGTCCAACCTCCTGCAATGAGACTCTTCCAGTAGGCCATGTTACTCAGAGCTCCATCTGACCTGACCTTGAATGTTTCCAGGGATAGGGAATGAATATAGTCAAGTAAGTACAGTAATTTCACAATTA
>VRYO01002772.1:30995716-31065658 GCA_009812075.1 Sialia sialis
GTCTGTGAAAACTGTTTGCAAATTGAGCACCTGACAGCAAACCTTGCAATCGTGTGATTCTGTTCCTGATTCTGTTACTAATTCCTTACTTTGTTGCACATGGATCTTCGCTTCAAAAAAAAAAGTGTGGCTTATCACCTGGTGCGGCTTATTTATGGACAAATTCTGCGGTCTTCCCAGCTATCCGGAAGTGCGGCTTATAACCAGGTGTGGCTTATGAGAGTGAAATTACTGTATATTGAATCAGAACAAAAAAAAATTAAAATGCACATGCCACTTAGGACTAGAAATTTCAGCTATGGAGAAGGAGAGAGACTGAAAAAGACTCTGTGTGATGTTAGATTATTGGATTATCCAGTGTCTGTCTTTGGGGAGAGCTAGTGTCATACACTGATATTTGTCCCTGTTTTGCACTCTGTGTGTGGGCAACATTTGTGCACCTCCCGTACCAAGTCTAAAGGAATGTAAACACAACTTAAGTCCATGCACCAGCTCTGTGGACTCTAGATCCTACTAGTAAAGAGCATGGAACACAGCCCCCTTTAATTCTGGGGATGGGGGTGGGAATCAGTCTGGAAATTTGATTTTCTCAAATCAGCCATAAAGCATAAAAAAGCACAAGCTTCTTAATTTACACATTCTCAAAACTGCTGTCATTTCTAACATCATTTCTGCCCTTTATTCAGTGGTGACAAGTCCTGAGGGGGTGAAGGAGCGGGATGAAGCAGTGACTCTTGGTGCACTCTCTGGCCTAATTATCACTTAATCAACCCTAGCAGTGTCAAAAAAGAAATGTCAATCCATTTTCAACTCTTGGCTCCCTTGTGCCTCAGAAGGCCCCTAAAAAAAAATTTTAGAAACTATTTCTGTGACTCTGAGATTTATCTTATTACTATTTTTCATCTCTTTCTACTACTACCACCACTACTACTAGTTTTTGTCCTTCAAAACTTTTTGTACACAATCCAGAGAGCAACCTGTTAAAGCCCAATGCTGCTTCTGAGTAATTTCCCAAACTGTTTGTCTCCTGACTAGAGCAAAATAAGAATCTTAAGCATGATGAGCAATGAAGATAATTGAGCAAAACAAAAAAAAAAAAAATTATTTCTTTTGAGAGAAAGAGGGGAGAAAATTGACTTGGAGCTATTGGATCATAAGAGAGATGAAGAAAACAAAGCTATGCTTATCCCAGAGATGGAACTCCATTACAGCCTCAAATCCTGTGGCTTTGCAGAAGTTAATGCTTGCTGATGAACTTTGCTTTTGCTACGGCTGTGCAGAGAGAAGCCTCTGCCCTTGGAGACAGCAAGGACTGTCATGTGCAAAGGAAGCTACAGCAGGGTTACACAGCACAGGCAGAAACAGAAGGGTGGGAGGTTAACCACACTTCTCTTGGATGGTGCTGAGGGAAGAGGAGGGGACAAAAGGAGTACTCACATCCATTTTGGCCAGAATGTCTAAAGGGTACCTGGTAAAAAAGGTCTGTATGCAGAGGCTGTGAACGGCAGGAGCCAGGCATGTTTCTACAGGATGTTTCTATAATGTAAAATTAAAGATTGCCCTGCCACTTGCCAGCCTTTCAACGCCTGTATGTGTTACTTTGCACACCTACATTCTACAGTGAATTAAAAATTGCACTGCATGAATTGAATGTGGGCTGGTAGAGTGTTCACACTGTGATATGAGTTGTGAACAGTGCCACGGAGTTTCTTCAACCTCTCATCATCCTCCATCTCTGCTCTGCAGGCTCCAGAGTTCTTCAAAACTTCACACAAAGCCCTTGCACATACATGTACATCACTGCAACCTGAGTTGAAGGGTTAAAATGTTATCTAGCCTTGAAACAGACACTAAGAAAACCAAGATCTTGCTGATACTTGTTTGGATGCTGCCAGCACTCCTGGCTGCTGCTACGAGGAGACTTCTTGGCAGGAATACAAGGAGATAGTGCTGGATGCCATTCAGCACAGAGCTGTGAGGCCGGGGAACAATGCCTGCCTGGCCTGCTCTGAGCCTCCAATATGAATTATTCTGCCACTGTATGAGTCTATGAAGTGCGGAGGTTCAGCTATGTACAGATTCAGCACAGAAGCTGGAGCTCCAAGGCAGCTACATAGATTTTACAACATTTACAGGTTCTATTTGCCTCTGTGCTGATGCCTGTTCTCCTCAGACACAAAGTGGAGCCTGAGAACCTCTGTCTTAACCATGAAGGGACAATAATTATGCAGCAATAGCAAGTTATTTTCAAACACTCAGCTGCAGCACTTCACCCCAGCACCCCAGCCATGGGCCCTGTGGCCAAAGGCACCCTGAAGAGCTTTCCAGACATGTTTCTATCCAGATGCAATTACAGTATATGATCTGCTAACAGCCCCACCTGCGGTAAGGTTTGCATATGCTGCAAGAGGGGATCCAGCAATACAACATGCTTTTCAGAAGCTAATTTCAGCTAGCACCTTCCAGGGCCTCGAAGTAGCAGGAAGCACCAGGTCCTTCCCACAGAAAGCCCTGTGTGTGTTTCCCAGGTCGGTTGCCTCCACATTGGGAAGACAGAATTCATCTTTTTACCACATCACCTGTGGCTGGGCAGCATCTGAATCCCAGACTCACTGCTAAAAGGTAAAAGCTGAGACAGTTTTTCTGTTTAACTCTCAGCACTTTCAGTATTATCCATACAGGAGCCTCAAGTTTCCAGGAGGTGAGAATTTTTTCTTCCACAGTTATTGCTGAAGCTTAAACATACAGTCATCACTTTAAATCACCTAAATGAAACCTTTGTTTATTTTTGACTATCACCATGCTTGGGAAGGTCTAGGATGAAGCACAATCCCTAGTCAGACACTGTCTTCCTATCCAGAGTGGGAGATGGAGCTGTCCTGCCTTGCTTTAATCCCAGTGTTTCCTGAAGAAGTAATGGCATGATGTGGCTGCTGACCCTCTCCTTCCTCATTAGAATTGCAAATCCTAATTACCAAATAATATGAGAATCCAGAACTTCAGTGGGTTGTTGAAGACCCAGATGAATGGCCAAACAAGTCAGAAAACTTTAAAATGAGATGGGAAATAAAGCCATAAGACTTACTTGGAGCAAAACCATTTACTGAGTCTTTTCATTTATTTTGTAGGTATGTCTCATGGGTGTTTGGGTGATTGGAACAGCACCTACCAGATCCATTAATTGCATCAAATCCAGGTGCTTGCTGGAAGCCAACATTTACCTATGCAAATTAACATTTCTGTGTTCAAGGTAAATTCCAGCAGCTACTCATGTGTACCAGCAGCTGCAACTACTCTTTGTTTTCACCCAAACAAGTTTTTGCATGTGCATCCGTTGTGCCTGTTTATGAAAATGTTATTTATAAATATTCATTTTATATTTTAATAATTTCTATGTAACCCCCTCAAGAAGACCAAATTACCACTGCAGTAACTGACTCAACACTGACAAATGCTTAGGCTGAGATAAAACAGATACTTCTCTGCAGTGAATGCCAGATTAAACTATTACTACTCACTGCTTCTTCTAGAAGTACCTGTGTCAATACTATCATCTTATAATTTATTTTTCTTCTGTAGCCGAGTAAACATCTTTGATTAGACTCAATTAATGTGGATTTTGCCTTACATGGAGGCCTGAATTTGGATCACATCCCAACAACTTCAATTTTCCTATCATTGTATCATAATTATCATTAATGTCTGGATCTGTAAATTGGTGTTGCTAAAGCTTAGACGATTTCTCAGATTCCTGCAACAAGGATAAAACAATAAATAAAATTGTTACCTCAACCACTTTAAAAAAAAACAAACCACGTTTCTGAAGTTACATTTAAGAGTAATGGCCTTAGCAGTCCCACTATTGACCCAGAGGCTATTTTGTTGTTTTGTTAGCCAAGATGCCCTTATAGTTGTCAATTCATCATTCCTAATAGATTAGTGAAACACAGAGGGATGCACATTTTCCTAAGGTTTTCTTCAGAGTAACAAATGGCTGTGCCAGCTCCAGCTATGCCAGATGGTGCTGCACACAAACATCCCTCCCTCACTGGTTTTCTGCAGGGACCCTGCTACCCTGCACAGCCCTGCCACTGTTCAGGTCAGTCTGAAGCAATTACAGGTTGACATTGTGTTTGCTGAGACCTGCCACGGGGCGCAGGTTCACCCCACAGACTGCTGCACATATTTCACTCAGCGTTCAGGTGGGAACCATTCAAAGCTCCCAGTGCTTTTTCTGTAGCCATGACTGCCCACATCCGACAGGCTCTGGGTTGCATGCATGGTTTGTGAAGTGAGCTCACTGAAGGCTTGGTTAGGAGAGCAGCAGAGGTGATAGATTTACACAAAACATGGAGGTTTTATTTCACTGATAGCAACTTCCATTTCCAAATCACAGGGGCTTTTGTCATGACTCAGTCAACTGCACAGAGTTACTTTTAGGAGCTTCTAGGATGCAGCCTGTTGTCATCTGCTCAGAAGCCATTTTTTCTACCGCCTGGTGGATTAAAGGCTTTCCAATTAGATTAATTTTTAATCTGAAGATGCTGTATCTGCAAGTTCCCCTTAGCATAGAGAGAACTTTTACTTCTGGAAGTAACCAAAAATTTTTGGTCTTCAGGGAATTCTGTGAGGATGGCTCTTCATTGAAACAGGTTGATGTATGAAACTGAAGGTTATTTAAAAGGCTTGAGTATTGCTGTGTTGTTGTGTTTGGGCATTGATACCCCTAAGATTCTTCTGGTTTGGTTTGGTTGTTCTGCTATTTTAAATAGCACCAGTGACTCCCAGGGTGGAGGATGGACTTAGGTCTCCCTGTTAATAATTGCCACTAATAAATACCCCGTGTCAAACAGCAGCTGGACTGGAGGATACCCTGCCCTCCCGCAGACTGTGATATTCCCCAGAGATGCCACTACTGCCCACTAAAGCAGAAATATCAGTCATTGCTGAAAGGAGCAGGTTCCAGCTGTCCTGGACTTCCCCACACAAATGCAGAGCAGCTGGACCAAGAGCAGTGGGCTCCTAGCAGTGAGCCTGTGAAAAAGGGATAGCTGGTGGAGATACTGGGAAGTCACCAAGGTCCAACTGGGTGCTGTGGTTTCACAGCCAGAAAAGAGTGCAGGGCTGTGCACTGCACCGGGTAAACAGAAGTAAGCTCGTCTGAAGGGAATGCATGACAATACAGTGATTAGTTCCTAGAAAGAAAATTTGGACAAAAATCTATTTTTTTTAATGCCTCCTTAATGAGGCGGCTGTTGCATTGCAGAAGGCTCTTCTGGTGTCTCCACAAGAAATCAGAGTGAACAAAGGCAAGCTGCCCTCTCTCCTGCCTCTCTGCAGAGTCTCAGCCTTGCTTCCCCTGATGCTGGAAATAAAAACAACACTGGTGGGAGCTGAGCTGCCCGGAAACACCATCCACTCTGCTGGATTTGTTTGCTGGCTCGGAGGCAATCTATCAGAGCCCGTCCACCTGCCAGGCTGTGGGGCTCCCTGTGTCATACTAGCAGTGCCTTGACCTGCCAGAACCCTCCTGCTACTGACCCAGCAGAGCTCCACTGGTGTGGATGTGCCACAGCCTCCCACTGCCCGCCCTGCTGAGGCTCTCCAATGCAGCCAGGAGAGTGACCTACCTAAAACTCCCTGCTGGTGAGCTCAGGGGTGGGCACTGCCTGTCTGGTGAACATGGAAATTTATAGAACAAAGGCAGGGATCCTGCTTCACACTTCCAACCAACCTCTTCTGCAGCTTCCCTATCTCCAGGAATCACTCTGGGAACTGCACTCCTGCTAACAGGGAATGACCAGGGACAGGAGTGTTTGCCTCTGAGCACATGCCTGAGTACATGTGTTGGCTTTCTTTGCTCCAAACTCAAGTGCCAAATGTGACATCTCCAGCAGGGTCTGTGGAAGTCCCACAGGTAGCAAGTGGGAGCACCAAAAGATCAAATTTTTAATGTAAGTATTATTTTGCCTAATTTATTAAATGCTCTCATCTCCACAGAGGAAGCTGAAGGAGCAGGTTCAGTTGCTTTGCAGCTGCTGCAGCCTGGTTCTTCAGCGGCCTCCTCACAGTGAGACAGTATCTGGAGTGGTGTGGGATTTCAGCTCACAGGTAAACAGCCAGTTGATTACCCATGGAGAAAAGGGAAGAAAGGGAGAATTCTGTGGTTTCAGCAAATCAAACTGACATCTTCCCCAGCTATTGGGTTCCTCTGCAGAAAATCATCACCTGGAAATCTCACCTGGAGACCATCTGAGCAAAACCTTGTTTGACAAGGAATTTGATACAGAAATGAAATATTTTAGGAATTTGATAAGAAAATTGAAATATTTTAGGGTCTCTGAAAAGCAGAATGGGAAGTTTTGGTGGCCTTCTAACACAGCAGAATATTAAAAGTATTTGAAAGCAATGTAAAATTCACCAAACTTCAGACCCACTGACAACACAAAAGCTTAATGTTTCTGACCAGTCTCTGGTCAGACAGCCAATGTATGTTGGCTCCAAAAGCAAAATTCCTCCCCACTGCCTTGACACTAGGCAGCTTTGGGAAACCTGCCTTCCTTTTCTCTGCCTCCCTCTTCCCCCAGGCACACTCTGTCTCATCTTTCTTGGCTCTCTATATTCCCCAGGTAAGAGGTGCTCTCTTACCCATCTTAATACAGCCTCCAAAACTGCACTGACTGCAGCTTCTTGGTACTACTTATTGAAAACCAGTCAGAGAAAACTGGGTTGGAAGAGACCTTGAGAGGTCACCAGGTCCATCTGCCTGTTCCAGCAGAGTCAGATACTGATCTAATCTGTGCTGGACTTCTGCCACCTCCTGCCCTAGCAGCTTGAAGACTACACAATTCTCCTTGATAAACTGTTCCATGGCTGCACTGTCATCTTTACCATGAGAAAGCTTTCCCTAGTACACAAGCAAAATTTCTGTATTGACAATTTAAGTCCCCTCCATTTTGTCTTATTCTGCAAGGACATAGAGAGTATGCCCTTTTCCTAGCTTGCAGTATTTATCCTATTTGAAAGCTGGTACAAAAGTGGTATTTCTTCTGTAGACTAAACAATCCCAGAGACTTCCCTCACATGTATCAGTGCCAAAAGCAGCAAAGTCTTGACAATAATTTTAGTCTCATTAAATGGAACTTTTGAATACAAGCAAACAGTGAATTTTCCAACAGTGGAATACCCAACCTGGCAAGCAGAAGTGACAAGACATATCCCTTCTGCACACTTGCTGATGCCCACTGCTGTCTGGCTCCACATTAACCTGAAACCCAAGGTGAAACTCAGCCACTCAGACCTCATAGAAAGTTTGCACAGATGTATGCAAATCTGCTGGCTTTGTGCTGCATTGCTTAGTGGCAGTTGGATGTGGGTGTGGTGGCTGGCCAGGAAAGGTGAGGGAACAGCAGCCACCTTGCACCTGGACAGGGAGAGACTATCTGCCCCAAGGCTCTTGTGTGAGTTGCCTGGGGCTGGTTGGCAGGGATGAGGTGGGATGAGGTGGGATGGGATGGGATGGGATGGGATGGGATGGGATGGGATGGGATGGGATGGGATGGGATGGGATGGGAGAAGGTCTGAAGGGCAAGGAAGTAGCAACGTGAGGAGGAACATAAAACTGGAAAGCCAAGAGCTGTGAGATGTCTTTGCAGGCCATCAGACTGGGAAGGAAAGTGAACACTGCTCTTGGTAACTTAGCTGGGCTGGGCTGAACAAAGGGCCCCATTTCACTGCTTCCTCTGGTGCATGTGCTGCTTGCTCTGCCTTTTTACTCCTGCTCTGAAGTGGTGATGGAGCCAAGGTGCAGCACGCCAAGGACTATGACAGTTCTCTGTGACTTCCCTCTCCTACCTTCCTTGACAGCCCAGACTCAGTGCCTGGTAAAGGCTTGGGAGAAAACAGGAATAAAGCAAAACAATCCTGCTGCCAAGTTGGGGGAAATGAAGCCAAAGACTGATGTAACATTCAAAAAGTACATAAATGACACCATTAAAATGTCCTTCTGTACCTTATTTGAAGATCCAGAAGCTGCAAGACATTGTATGGAATTTGAGGACAACATTTTTAAGCAAGACTGGCAGTGACTAATAGCATATTAATTCACAATTACAGATGAGTATCAGACCCAGTGAACAGGAAGCTTTGAAAGGGCCAGGAATCTCCTGAACACCAACTGCATCCAAAGAGGTCCTGGGTCTCAGGACACATGGCAAACTACTACAGGAATGTTTCCCTGCCACTTAGATAGTTTCAGGACAGTGTTAGGAACCAGCCAACAGCAAATAAAATACAAATGTTCTGAGTTGATGCACAAGGCACACTGCTTTTTCCTGGGATTTACTCTCCTTTTCACCCTGAATACACCAGGGTGAGTCCCGAGATATCCTTAGAATGTTCACCACAACTTTGAATAGAAGTCTTTTACTGTCTGTGTTTCGTAGTTCTTATCTAAGCATTTTATCTAACACAGCTGGAACAGAACTGCCCTGTGGAAATCATGTGCTAAGCAGAAGTCCTTGCTGATGAGCAGCTTGCAAGCACCAGCTTCTTTCAGAGCCATAACCACTCCTGACCTTTTCTCCATGTGACTTTAGGTCACTCTGGGCTCTCAGGTTAAAAACCCTGTGCCAGCAGAGAAACTCCAGATGGAAGACTGTTTGTTTTCACCTTCCTCTGAATGTCCTGTCAAGCAATTTGCTGCTATTAAAAATCCAGGCAAACAAGATAACTGCACACACAAATCCTGTTTGTGCTGTTGGTCTTCTTTACTCTAAATATCGCTGGGTGGAGGAGCCCTGACCAATAACACAGCAGAGTCCTCTGCTTATCTGCACCAAGGCCTTGGTATCTGCACAGATAATAACCCCTTTTCCTTGAGTTGTTCGATCAGACACAGATTTTAGGGGTATAAAGCTGAGCAAAAACAAAAAAAATTACTTGTGCTTCTCTTGCAGTCATTGTAAAGAGGGAGGGACTCCACAAAGGGTGTGCATCCCATCTTTCCTGGACACCTTTTTAAGATGGTGGTGACTGCCATCTTAGTGACAATTTTAGACTTGTCTGCTCCTGCTGTGGCAGGGAGACTTTCCATCTCTTGTTGGCTGAAGGCTGATGGAACTGTGCTCTTCCACTGCAAATTCTCATCTCACTCACTCCATTTTAAATCTGGAAGCTCTCCATGAAAATTAAAGGCTCAATTTCATAAGTCTCTTCCAGCTGCTCAACACAAGTCCTCCATCAACTGGCTAGTGAAGATGGGTTTACGGCAGCCTGGTAAAGTGATGCATACTAATGAGGCTTTGATTGAGAGGACCAAATTTTTTTCCCCATAATAACATAAAGTGTTCCCTTAGGAAGCTCATTCTCCTTGTGTCTCAAGAAGTCTGGACATGATCACTCAGTGACTCTCCTCAATGGAGACCAATAGCGAGGGAGAGGTTTGGGTGGGTTTTTGTTGGGTGTGGCTGTTTTTTGGTTGGTTGGTTGGTTGGTTTGGGGTTTGTTTCTTGTTTCTTTGTTTTTCACTTGCATTCTGTACTTTGACTCTATCCCGGCAAGGGGAAAGCCAGCCAGAGGTGGCTGAATTTTCAAGTCTCTCTGTGTGTCCTCCAGAGAAACTCAAATCCCAAAGCCACACAAATAGACCAATAGTGCAAGAAAGGAAATCCTGTTCAGGTCCCAGTGAGGCTCATTCTGCAATGTCCTATCTGCTACATCTAAGTAGGGTTTGTCACAACCACCAGATTTTTGCCTTTTAACAAACATGACGTATCTTGGCTCCATTTCCTCCCTTGCTTATCACTATTTTGTTAGCTTGAAGATAACTTCCAGGAGATCTGCTCTCACCTTAAAGTCTGATCAAAGCAAATTCCCAAGGCTTTTTAAAAGAAGTTATAGGGGAAGAGGGTGGGTGTCTTTCTGTCTGGTAACAGTTTATTTTAATCTGCATGTTTTCTCCTTTTGTAATCCATAAGCACTCATATGTTTAGAAGGCTTGCCAGTTATGATAGGTTTCCTTGACGTTACTGTAACAGGCAAGGCTAAACACAGCTGTCTGGTGCCTGGAATCCTTAGGAGTCCTGCAGGACCTGAGTCGGAAAAAATAAACTGAACTTTAGACATACTCAAGCTAAAGGGCTTTTTCAGCCAACTCCTTTGTAAATAGTCAAAAATCCTAAGTAGATATGGTGGGACAAATTGGTGTCTGGGGTCACTTCAGTAGCTGTTCTGGCACTCTGCTCAGAATTCATTTGCTGCAGTTCATCTTCTACAAAAAATCCTTGTGCTAGGAGCAGGCAGTTCATAAATCAGACATCAAGACTCAACTTTGCAACTTTTATGTTCAGGGAAATGAAGAGACGAGAACTACTAACAGAGAAGACATGCATCTAAATGTCAATGTAATACTGAATTTGATGAGTTTTCATTAACTGCCAGAGCTGAAACAAACATTTCAGGATAATATGTGCCAAAACACTTTGAAATATTCGGAGAGCATATGAAGATGCATGCTGTGAAAAGGAGATAGATGCCATTCTGCATCATCTTTGATTTTCAGTCTAGATTTTGTTCATCCAAGTTTTAGAGTAGACTGATAGGCTTCTGAGTCATAGTCTGGAAGGGCAAACCAGACATTGATTATTATCCCAGAATAACACTAGTAGAAAATGTGTCCAAACTTCCAGCAAGCCAAAATGTCCAATTTCTTCCCATAGGTAGTTTGTGATGGGTTGCTATTTTCTGTATCCAAGCTCTAAGCTTAATTTACGTGCAGAAGGAGAGCCTTTCCCACAGATGGATATTCAGAAGAGGAGCTGAATTCAGACACTCTACAGTTGTACCTATCTGACTGCACCTGAGCACAATTCCAAGCTCCTCATCTGGAGGCATGCACCACACATGTCCTAGTCCAGGTGCTCACCAGACTCTGAGCTTTTCTGTCACGCAGCTTTCCACAGAGAGGCAACCCAAACCAGGTGGTGAGAACAGTCTGCTCTGAAGAGGTCCCCAGTGAGGGAGGTGGGTGGCTCAAGTTGAATCCCATGCATGAGGGGACAAGATTGGCCTCTGTGCTGTTCTCTGGCAGAACCTCTCCTCCTCCTCCCATAGGAAAAGGAGTCCTGAGGACACTGTGCTCCTACATGCTAATGGCAGGTGATGCAAATACTCACTCTGTGCATCTCATCGGCACAGTGAAATTGGCCATCTGAAACCCTGCAAGGGGCCTGGGATGCAATGTGCCACTTAAACCCTGCATGAAGGTGGGGAGGACAGCTGGAGAAAAGTGTTGCAGCACAATGACAAATCAAGGAATGAATTCAGAGGCATTAAAGAAGGGCAAATAATGAATTGGAAAAGTTTTCAGAATTCATCCAAGCGCTGCACTTTTGTTTTATTTTCAGGTGTACCACACCATAGAAAAGAGGCATGGCTCTCTAATATTTCTCCTGGAGAAACCAGAATTGAATATTATTTTTAGGAATAGCATGTGCAGATGTTCACCAGATACTAACTAATGTTTAAGTATTAATTACATCAGAGGTAATTTCTTTAGCAAACACTTCATCTTCTGATTCATACAGCAGCTCTCCTGTTGCCTCTCTATCTTTAAAAAAAGGAATATGTCAGTAATGCCAAAACCATACTAAGCACAACTCATACAAATGAACATTCTTCCAAAATAGCAACACCTGTTGTGCATGTGGCTCTCACAAAAGCCCCTAGATGACTTGGGTGAGTCCTCAGCAGGGAGTAGATATGCAACCATGAAGTCTAGATGATCAGTACAGGTACTAATTTGTAAATCAGTGAATACTCAAAGCACTAATCATAGCAAAAAACTAGGAGAAATCTGCAGGATGAATTGTGTTCCCCACACCAGCCCCTCTGAGTCACTCTGAACAGAGGACCAGCTAAATTCACCAAAAACTGGTCCCTGTGTACAGCTTTCAGGAACCTCTCATAGCAAACAGCAGATCAGGTTGATGTCAGACCTATAAATGCACAAACACACATGGACATACCCATACATGCTTCCTCCTCACAAATGGAAGTCACATTCATAATAAATATTGGGATTTTGGGAGGTTTTATACTTACCTTCAGTGCTACTGTGTTACTGTTCAGAGCCAGGTGAATTCAGCAGAAAATACCATGGCAATATTTTGAAGGGCCATACTGTGTTTCAAAAAAGCATTTCTTCATTAAAAATGCATTAAAACCCACTGAAATCTGAGGTACATATCAATATTATAGTAGGCACTTGAGGTTTACTTTCCTTAGACTGATCTCGCTTCTGTGTAAAGTCTGCCTCGGTAAACGCCAGCTGGTTGGTTTTGTTGTTTTCTTTGAAATTGCTGTGCCCACATTGAAAAAGTCTGCTAAAGAATATAACAGTGAAAGCAGCACTCTTCTGTAGGAACAGATCTATTTCCTAGCATGAAGGGGAAAAAATCAAAGCTTGACATTATTCTTTCATGTTCAAAGATATGTCTTTAATCAATAAATTTATCTGATTCACTGCTAGTTGGACACCACTGCAACAGTAGAGGAGTTGCACGTTCTTGTATACGACTTGAATTTGTTCCTAAACATCAATATGAATAAGCAGAGCACCGGATGCACTGAACTGACAAGGACTATCAATACTCGTGCTTCAGGGTACATAATCTGACACCAGCTGAGGTCAGGGAGAAATATCCCCCACTGGTATAATATTGACTAATTGGATTCATTATAAGCCTTTTATGTCTTTCTCTAAAAAATCTTACATTAGCCACTAGATGGACCAATGGCCTATTCTGGCATGGCAGTTCCTGCATATCCAATCCACAATACAGTTGGCAATGTGTGCTGCTCCTGTAATGACTGAATCAGCAGCACACCAGCTGGAAGGGTCTCAGCCTGCATCCCCACAGTGGCATGAAGCATTCCAGATGAGGTCTTAGTTAGGAGGTGGGAAATAGGAGGCTTTTTGCCATGGTGAGCACATTTATGGAATATTTGATTTACAGACATCTGATATAGCTGATGTACAGCATCTGAAGTACACATCACCTGACCTGGATTCCGGACAAGGGCAAGAAAATTAGAATAGAATAGAATAGAATAGAATAGAATAGAATAGAATAGAATAGAATAGAATAGAATAGAATAGAATAGAATGATGTAGTGTAGCAGAGCAGAACAGAGCATAGCATAGCATTGAACACATCTGAAGGTTGTATACAGGAGCAAGAATCCTGGAACTGGAGGTGAGCCAGTGCTTGTCTGTGAAGCCCTAGCTAATCAGATGCCAGCCTACTTCTTCACTTCCACTGCAGAGAAGAACAGATGGGTGGGCTGAAATTAAATACAAAATAAAAGCAGGCGGGCGCCTATGGTCAACTTTACACAAAGGTTGATAAAACCCCTCATTATCTATCAGAAAGCCAAAGTACGTTAATACTTCTCTAATGGCACTTCCCACAGAAGCAAAATCTGCATCTGCTTGTTAGCCGCAAGGTGCTTGGGTGATTATCAGTGAAAGGGAGCAGAAGGCCGTATGTGATGCAATTAGGAAGGCTGCTCAGAGAGCAATTTCAGTGCTGAGATGAGGTCCATGCTATCAGAAATACAGATCCTCCCAGACTGTAAAAATCAGAAGACAGAGTGAGAGGTTTCTGTTATCCAGTTAGCTGAGTCATGGGTCAAGGTATATTTTCCATCCAAGGCCATTCTTTCTAATATGTCACACTTCAGTGACACTTGAAGCTCAAAATGGAGCAATCTTTTTTGTCTGGCTGCTTGCCAGGGTAGCTGGAGACTTCTGGGCTGTGCACTGACAATGCTTTAGTCAACTAAAAGCAACTGTACTCTCTCTCCTCAGGAGGAGACCAAGTTACAAAAACAGCATCTTCATGTCCCTTTATGTGAAAAACACACTGTGCAAAAGGAAAAAAAAATAGTGCACTTGGTTTTTCTTTACATTTATCATCACCAGCGACTGTATCAGTTGGAATGAGTTTCCAGCTTCTCAAAGAAGCTCTCAGTAGATAAGCTTATCTGTCATGAATCACACACAGGCTGCCCCACAACCAACAAAATAAACACTCACACTGCCATTCTAAGGAACAGCCCTGTGACAGTTGTCTTGCCATTGCAATGCACAACAATATTCAGGTAGCTGAAGTAGCATCAGGAGGCTGGAGTTTTTCTAAAACTTTGTGTTTTCCTCATTTGACCTATTTCTCATATTTGGAAAAGTTTTGAAGAAATTCTTCTAGAAAAATGAGATGCTGGTCTTGTTTAGAATAAAGGCTATCTCTTATCTGCTAGAAGATGGTCAGCAGGTGAGGGTGGCTCACAGGCAACTCAGACCTCCCTCTTGAGCTGAGCTTGCTACATATAAATACCTACACCATGTGATGGTATGTGACTGCTGGTTCTTCTGCATCTCTCATGGTCAAGAAAATGAGCCAGAAAATGCAGCATCTCTGATTCTTACCTGTAAAACCCTAATGTGTCAAAAAGCAAATAGAACATCTACCTTTCCTTTCCTGTTGACTCTTCAGGAAATGTATTTGGTGCTCTATCACTTGGGAGAATTTCAATATTCTGACCATAGGAAGGTGAAGCATCTTCAATAAACTGATTGGGGTAAACTGGCCTTTGTATATTTGGGACACAGATCCTAAGCAATACCTCTTGGTTTTTTTGCTAGCATAGGCTGCAAACATCAGAGGAGACTCGGGGGAAAAGGACCTGGCCTTTCACTCACAGCACAACTTTTGAAACCACCTTTGTAATCTGCGGTCAGTCTCAAGACACACCTGAGCACCGATGACCTCTGAGCAACGTTAGCAACATGCTGTGGACAGAAGGGACAGCCACGGCACTTGTCCCCAGACAGATCTGTGAAGGTGAAGCACCTAGACTGGTTGTGACCAACAGATGTGAAAGGGCCACACAGCAGGTCTCTAACTGCAGGAGATTCCCTGACCTGTGGCCTTGGGGCAAAGGAGGTGACACAGAGACAGTAGCAGGCATGTGGGTAATGTTGACAGGCATGAGTAATTATTGACTCACCACTTTTCATTGTTTTTCAGTTTGGTTTTGGCAGGGTGTTTGTCTGCCAGGTGGATAGCATGGGAGACTCAAATCCTACTTTTCTGCATGGGGACTGGGAACGAAGGTGTTGGCGTATTTAGTTTCACTCCAGAAGTCATCTACCCAAAGTGAAAGGGACCACCAAGAGAGAAGTAGAGTTCACAGTTGCCAAGGTGTCAAAGCTGACACTGCTGCATTTCTCCCCATTTCTGATGCAAGGGAGGATTCTGTTTCAAAAACACCTTTGTTCTCAGGCACAAGGAAGTGACATTTGAGGCTTTCTAAAAATAAATATGTAGTTAAAGTGAATCTGGTACAATTAGTCTCTTAGCTCTGGAGAGCCTGTAGAAGAGGGGGACGAAAGGAGAGGACAATGAATTTATAATCTGGCTTTTAGCAAGGTGTAAATTTACCACCCAGACTCCCACCCATTACACCACAGACAGGAAACCAGCTGGTGGAGGGTGCAGTGAGTTTGTTGTTCCTCCTCGCACAATGACTGCGTGTGTTATTGATTTCACAGGCCTAACCATGACTGGTGTATTTTTTAGATCTTGCCTGTTGCCCTTTCATTTTTCAGATCAGCTATGCATTTCATCAGCCTCCTGCCCACCAGCAATCATAAAATATGAGCCTTTGTGGGAAAGCAGAGTCGTAGAGTTTCTTATGAGCCGATGGCTGGGATTGTTCCAGACACCTCCAGCCAGCTGCTCTCCAGGCAGCAGCTTTGCCATACAAGAGACAGTAAACATCAGCTTTGGAAAGTCAGACAGTTGGGCCCTTTGGCTGCAGGCCCATTGAACAAGTTCTCATGACTACTGAGGCGTGGCTCGAAAAATAAAAGGGCTCTTTAGTGCTGATATCTTTGGACGCCACTGTGCAATATAGCTGGAATCAGTCCAAGGTATTCCTACCTGCTTTGCATCTTAGGCTATAAAGCAAATCCAAACACATCAGTCCTTTCCTGGTGCTTGGTTTTCATGGAAGTGTCTCCTGCTGTTAATCCTGCCTGACCCAGCCTCGGGCAATGCAGTGTCACTGGGCTGCTGCATGGCCAGAGGTAACTGGAAGTCCACACTGGTGGAGTGGATTATCTCTTTTCCAGTGCGCAATGCAGGAACTGTACTCCTTTGCATAAATTCTACCTACGGAAATTCTGCAGCTTGCGCTTTCCTCCTGACTGTCTGTAATGTCAGCTGGGTCAGAAGAATGCAGCACTGATGGGCAAGGCATTTTTTACAGATGAGGCAGGACTCTCTTATACTTTTGAGGGCCTTACAGTTGAACTATAAGAAAGGCATACATGGAGACCAAAGGGTGATCAGCTCCTGTATATGGGGAAAGTAAATAGGCTAGGATTTTCCAGCAGGGAAAAGAAAATTACATGGAATGTAAAATACTGCAGCTTTCCATATAGGTCAGAAAGTGTGTAATTGCTCACTGCAGGGGAGGAGCTGGGGACACTGAATTAAATGATCAGGCAGAACATTCCAAGGGAACTACAGGGAACACTCTTTCAAACAAAACATAATTCACGAAGGAGAATCACTGCCATAAATTTTTCTTTGCCATAAATTCACCGCCATAAACTTTTTGAATACCAAAAGTACAAACAGGTCAATAAAAGAGAGGCCTGAAAGGGTAAGATGGAGAACAGCACCAGAAGTCCATAATGCATGGATTTTATTAGAGGTTAGGTAGGTCCCCTTTCCCTTTCCCTGACCTCTTTCTTTTATTCTTTTTCAGTAGCTGCTGCCAATAACTGTTAAAGACATGATACTCTCTTGATGGGCTTTTGATTTGACTCAGTGCAGACACTCTTAGGAGGTTTAATGGACCGGCTCCTCTTTGGAACAATTCCAATGTCTTCAATGAATATGAAGCAGAAATGATTTCCTACATGTCTGACAATTCCTGCTTCGTTTCCATTTCAGCATTTCCTAAGGCTTAAAAGCAGCTCTTAGCCTCTGAACTTTTCCTTTGAGTTCATATCTTGGTTCTCTCAGTTATGCTTAGCATTGCATTAAGACAAGCATAAAAAAATACAATACCGTTTTATTAAATTGTCACAACAAATAGTGTCAAATGACGGGCTGAAACTCACATAAGTCCTGGTGATTGGATGAGGAGGTACTATATTACTGCCACTCTGGACCTCAGCAATTCGCAGTACTTGTCAAGAGGGGGCAGATAAGCTGCCAAGGGCAGATCCCTGGATTCCCAGATACGGGAAACCCCTTGAAGCCCTGGTGCAAGGGCTGGGTATGGCCAAGTGACCACAGCCAGCAGGTCAGGTCCCAGCCCCCTGAGGCAGCTCCCTCAGCCCCAGCTGTTTCTGCAGAAGAGAGAGGACCTGGTAGGTCAGACCAGGTGTGTACATACTTACATACACAATCTCCCAATTAATAGAATGGTTCTGTTTCGGTATATTACAGGACACAGGCAGTGTTTCAAACCTTAAAAAGTTGCAGACAAATGGTAAAGCCTGTTGTGGAACTAATTGATTCTAACAGTTTTGGTTTATCTGTAGGATGGCTCCATTTTAAGATAGCATTAAAAGAAATTAAACATTTATACTATTTTTTGCTTTTTAATTTTATTTCTTTGCTCTTCTTTTAATTTCAGGACTTCATAATATATTCACTACCTCCTGGGACCCTTTTGTATGTTGTCAGTTCTGCAATTTGTCTAGGTTACAAGTCAGTTTGCTTTGCAGGTTTGTAGCTTGAACCAGAACTGCTAGTGGAAAACAAAAATTAATGAAATGAAAGAGACCCTCCAGGCACCACATGAATTTATAGCACAGATTGCCAGTGCCACCTAGAAAACAGAATGAATCAAACACTAATTCAACTGTGTCTGCAGGATGCTCTAGAATCCAGCATGGCCAAAAATGGACATATCAGCCTTTTTAATAACATGAGCTACAGTTCTCATAAACCAACAGAACAGAAGGATACAGACTGGCCCTCTCAAGGCATTATGAGACTTGTATATATGCTTGTATATATTTACTGCATATATGTGTTTCTGTAGGCAGCTTTTTTTCTTAATGAAAATTGCTTTAAAATGTTTTCAGCCCACATTTATTAACAGCAATGCAATCCTGTGTGTGAGACCCACTGGTGACCTTCCCTTGCAAACAAGATGCAATGAATGTGGTGGAAGCTGCACACTTTTCTATGATCCCAGTCAGTAGATTTATGATTTAATAATCAGGAAAAATTCAGTTAAAGAAAACCCTCCAGCTCTGTCAACCTGCTGAGAGAACCTGATTGCTCCAGAGCTCAGTAAGAAGTCACAATTTAATAAACTCCACCTGGTGTTGCCTCACCAATGCATCTCCATTGTCCAGGAAGTCTGAGGTTGGTTTTATTGTTCTGAGCCTTTTGATTATGCTTAAGCTAAAATGAGGGATTGCACATTTCAATTTGTGGTGCCCTGTCTTGTGAGAGGGCCTTGCTATGAGCAACAATAGAAATGAGGCTCATGACCCTGTGTTTTAAATCATTTATTGTCATTACAGTGTGTAGTCTTGATTTTGCAAAGCTTCTCTACCTGCTTTTAAATGTATCCTTAAAATAATTTGTTTTATCCAAATAGAGCCATGTATTTAAATCTATATTTGCACACAGGAGCTTGGCTCAATGAAGTTGTAAAGCAAAATGCGATAACTGAGGTTTCATAGCAAGCCAGAATGAAGCTGTGACACAGTCCTAAATAATATGCAAATGGTGACATGCATCACAGCTCATGTCATAAGAGGAAAGGAACATTTCTGGCACAGGGAAAAGATTGACACTGACAGCTAGTGGGGGGAAACTAAAAAAGCCCTAAATCACACCAACAACACACACAAAAGTTGAAGCAGTTGCCATGCTAGGATCTCTAGAAAATAAAATACAAAACTCTGTCTGCCTAGCCAACATCAGAAAATGAGGCAAAAGCGTGGAACCAAGGAGGAGTATAAAGTCATTCCAATTGCTCCCAGATGCCCCAAGCAGGGAAGGGGGAGAGATTAAATCAGCTGTATTGAAGGAGAGGGAATCCAGTGCACCCAAAGCAGAGCATGTCAAAAGTAAATTGAATCCCACATTACTGGTGCTGAAAAATGGACAGCCTTTATTATAAGGAGAACATGATCTGAGTACAAGTAAAATGAATTCTCTGTTAGATTTGATTTAAGAGAAAGAAAAAAATTCATGGACAGACCACAGGAACAAAAATCCTGATTTAATTTTAACAAACTACAGTGAATGATGGAGAGGGAACAGAGAGAGGGAGAGCTAAGTGGATGAGAGGTTAGTGTAGATTCCAGAAAAAAGAGCCTTTTCAGTCATTTCATTACACCTAACACTGCACCTGCCACAGTTTGAGCCATTTGTTTTCCCTTTGTGAGCTTCATATTTATTCTTGGATGATACTAAGTTTTGTGTATACAGATGCTACAGGATCTGAAAGAATGAGGAGAAATGTGTCAGAAGTCATCATTTGCTTCTTCAGCCAAACGGATCCAAAGAAGTGCTGGATATCCTATTTCTTCAAATGTTTACTACCCCAGACGTAGAACAGACAGCTGTGTACGAGCTTGTCCTGGCAAAGGAGTGGAGAGGGTAACCTCATTTACCCTTTCAATCTCCGAGCTTTGATGATTCATATTCTGCAAGAGCAGCTTTGCTTATAAATAAGAGCAGGTTTAGCAAGTGAAACCAGTTAGCCTTTAAACAATTAACGCATGCCTCCTAACAAAAGGCAGAGCTTGAACCCAAAGAGCAAACCCCTCTTGCTGTGAAATGCTTTCCAGAGTTTAATTTCACATGTAGGACAGTAGCAGGAAGGCAGAATGAGTCATGTGGAGATGTTGGGAATTGGGATGAGAAAGCATTGCAAAAGTACTCGTAATATAAATTGCTTATCACTCTGTACTTTGTTCTTCAAACAAAGATGATTTTTATACTGTATCCTGTTCCAAGGAAAGAGGAAAACCTGGAGGTGCTAGACTGAAGGCTAATCCCACCAGCACTCTTACCATCCTGAATGGCAGCAAAATTGTTTCTCATGCAATGCTCTAAGAGAAGATAAAATTAAGAAAATAACAGACTTAGAAAGTGGGACTGCCTATTTGATGCCCTGTTACTGTATGGACTGATTTATTTCAGAAAGAATGAAAGAGAAAAAAACATCATTCAGACTTGCTATCTGTTTTTAGAGTCCTTTACACTATTTTACATGTGCAAGGCACAGGATGTTCGCATATCCTGGTAGTTACAGAAACTAAGGAAGACTCCATCCAGTTTATCTCCAGCTTGGTACTCCCTTATCATTTATAGCACTGCCAGATCAGCTGAGATAAAGGGAGCCTTCTTCTGAGGAAGAAGGGATTTTGCCCATCCCAGGGCAAGAGTACACATCCTCAAACCAGCTTATACTGTCTGCCATTTCACCTGCCCAAGTGACCACCAGCATTGTAGGTGAAAAAACTTGATATTCTTCCCACCACATTTCTCTGGAGTGGATGGTTGAAATTATGCCTTTTGGAAACAGCAGAATACTTATGCTTCAGAAATAGCTACAAGGATCAATTCCAGATGCCTATATTTTTTTTGTGCATATTTCTACCAATGGATTTTGTCATATCCTTTTTTTTCTCCCTCTGTTTTTTTTTGCCTAATTGTGGGTAGATAGGAACGTAGACAATAGTTTGTTTCCTTAAAAGTCCCTGTTTTAAACAAGGCACTGACACCAAACGTTGTTTCACAAATCAAAGTCCAACATTCCTCTCCTGTGCTATCTCAGCACAGATCCTGATACAGGTACACCAGCGTATCAGATTGACTTCTTCAGGGAAAGGGAAAGTGATTTTCTTATTGATGTGCTAGGTAATTCATCCTTTTGAGAATCAGTGAAATCAGGGCAACCCAATCTATACTAGCAAAGCTTATCCCTCTCCTTTGATAAGGTGTTTTCCTTGTCTGCCATTGCTGCATCCTGTGAATTGATTATGCTTGGCCAAAATCTCCCCTGATTCAAAGTAAACAGTACATTGCCAAACTTTGGGAAATACAGAGATGTCTCACTGAGGCAGAGGTTAGTCATTTCACTTTGTATATATGAGCATAGCCCAGTGTTTTGTTACTCTGGCAGAGAGCAGAGACAGCTGCAGGAGCAGTGCAAACGCTCAAGGAGCTTTTTCTTCCCCTCTCAAACCCTATTGCAGTCATCCACCCCAGGACAATACGGGGTAGAGACATTCTCCCCATGATTAGTGACATTTAACACAAGTATGCACTGGGATGAGTGGAATGCCTCCATGGGGACCTGAGACCTTAGCAAATGTGTTCAAATAGACACTGTCCTGGTCCTGAGATATATGAGCAACTGAGATCTCCATGACATTTGGCTTTTTCATTTAGTTTGAGTATTTCAAGATGGGCGCCATGAACCTGTTTCCTCTATGCCTTTTCCACTGTGGCATGGGAGTAGTAGCCTAGTGGCATTTCCCTTTGCTTTTGCCTGTCCACAGCAAGTTCCTGAGGAACCAAGCAAAACAAGAGTTTTGCCTGGCTGGCTTGGGATTGAGCGAGTCACTAGCTTGGGGAATGTGACTGTCACATGTGGGGACTTTCTGTTTTCACAGATCACAGACAAGGAAGAAGAGCAGATCACTGCTACAGTACTCCATGGCAGCCTGGGGAATTCAGAGATGGAGAAATTCAGAGCAGATTGAACAAAAACAGTGTTGGAAATGGGTCTGTATTTATAGCCATATTACAGAACACAAGGATCACTTCATTCAGCAGCTGGAGACACATGAACATCCATACCCTAGATTTAGGTTTGCTTATTGTGCTTTTAGTATGGGATTTAGCTTATTAACTTCTGGCATACATATGTGAGCCAAACAGACTCTGCTTCCTAAATTATAGTCAATGGTAGGAAAGAGGCACTTCCAAGCCATTGTTCACCTTATCTGTAAAAGACTTCTGCAGGCTGAGACAAATTGAACTTGTGCTGTCTTTCACCTGCAGTAATTATTTTCTAATCCTCACAAGGTAAAGCATATCACAGACCCACAGTGAACATCCAATAAATACAATCTGCTAGAAGTATCCCAGTGAAGGTAATTTTTTACTTCATTAGACAGCTTCTTTCACTAAGCAGCACTTTATATTGTCCCTATCCCACACCACAAATTAGCACTAAAGGAGCCTGCTGGAAGGGTCATGTGTCTGCAAATGAGATTCACACTTGGATATCCTGCCCAAATTCCCATCTGCATTGCTATCACTGTCCAGAAGCACTGCAGGGGCAGTGAATTCTGCCTACCAAAGTACCTAAATGTGCTTGTCCATCAACCTGCCACCCCGTTCCACCCCAAAGTCTGAATTGTCCTATATCTGAATTTCAGAAAGCTGAGAAGGCATCACAGCCCATTTCCTCCTGCTAGCAGAGGATGATGAGGAGCTCCAAATACTCCTGGAAATCACACACCCTAGGAGGGCTCCTTTGAAGAGGGAACAGTGGGGACACCGCATAGTGCTTGGGCAACCTGCCTTTCCTACTCCAGCTGCCAGCAGATCAGAGGATCCCAGGAGCCACAATACTTGCTTGGCATATCCTGGGGTGGCAGAGACACCACCACTCTGCATTGTAAATACATTAAGCAAAGATGGAAAGTGAGGGAGCCAGGTGGGACCTTCATGCTAAAACACACAGGATCTGGCAGGTCTGAGGACTGCAGCTGATGGTTTCAGGGAGGAGTTGTGCTCAACAATTCTGAGCTGGAAGGACAGGTTAATCATGCACATGGCCTAAAGCAAGGAAGGCAATGAGATGAAAGCTGGGGAATCCCAAAGAGATGCGAGATGCAGATACACACACCCCAGTAAAGAAAACCCTGAACTTCATTTTGGGAAGGGCAGCTTGCTCTGGTGTAAGAAGCACAAAACCTTGAGTGCTTGTCCAAGTGAGCATCCGTGAGTGGCAAATTTATATTCTTCCTCATATTAACAATGGACATGTTTTTCTATTCTGCTTAACCAGGTGAGCAGCTGCTTACATCTGATACAGCCTGATGCAGGGGTGAGCTTGGCTATGGCAAACAGCCTTTGCTCTGTTGTCATCAATGCTTTTGCATTTGTGCATGTGTGTACAAGGCACATCCCACAGACTTTTGAGAGGTTAGAGGTGATGGCTCACAAATTGAGCAGATTGAAATAGTGCCCATTAATAATTTTCGTATTGTATGGGGCACAGATCCATGGAAAACTTGAAGGTTACTGGCAATCTGCTGGACCAGCCCTTTGAAAACCACTCCTCTAGGAGTCCTCTCTAGGTGATCACGGGAGAAGTTAGCAAGAGAACAAGCAGAGCTATCACCACTCAAGTGATCTGAAATAAGGGGAATTCAACCAAGTCAAAGCAGAGCTCTGTCTCTAGCCCATGCCTAGTCATGTAAGTTAATCTTAACTTCCACTACATATGTACAAACAAGCGGGTGGCACTGTCACCAGTGGTCTCTTCTGGTGCTTTCTCTTACCCATGGCTGCACACAAGACTGTCTGAGATCAAGAAATTGCTGATTGTGCCTTGGAGTAACTGAGGCACACCCTGACACAAGGTAGGATGTATTGGGCAGCTCATACACAATAATATATTGTTTAGAAAAAACTTACCTGTCAGCTTGCATCACTACACTGTAGCAAAGTTTTGGTTTCTACATGCTAGGTAGACAAACAAGAAGAGATTGAGAGTTTGGGCTGGCTCTGCAGTAAAGATCTGTCCTACTCATGCAGAAATGCTATCCAAATCACAGAGGATCAGGAAAACCAGCTACAGGCTCCCTGAATTTCTGTATGAAGCAACCACAGTTACACAACTCATAATTGAGTTTACTGCACTTAACTCTCTGTTCTTTATTACAGTGTTGACTAATGAAGTCTTACTTGAGAATAAAACCCTGCTTCTGGTAACATTGTGGTGTTAATATAATTATTCATTGTCTGTGTGTTGTGTTTGTGCTAGTGCTAAAGAGCAGATGTTAAGAGTGAAATCTGGAGAGTTTATTATAAGCAAAAATAATTAGCTTCCTGTTCTGTAGGAGCAAGTCTGTTGTCCACCAGACTAATTAATCAGAACTTCAGTCAGTCTTGTGTCATGTTGCAACCAAATCTCTGAAATGTTTTTTTTAAGGTTCAAAGACTTGAGAGTGAGGCAACTCATCTGGATATCATATGAAAAGGCTGACTACTTTCATTTATCTGTATCACCTTATTCAATGAAGTGTCATTATACAGCTAAGAGGCTTCTATAATTATTTTGGTCCTTCTTTCTTTTATAATGATAACAAAATTTCTGTTTATTTCTGTCTACAAGGGTCTACAAGTTCCTGTGTGCATAGGCAGAAAAAATTTTCCAAAATCCAGGGAAACTTGAAGTCAAAAGCAACAAAAAATACCAGAGAGAGTCCACTTTGAGAAAGATGTTAATCAATTCTAGAGCCATCAAGTAGACCACTGAGAATGGTCAAATATCTGTGAAGGGACAGGGTAACCTTTTTCAAGCACATGAAAGATCGTTTCAAGCACATGAAAGATCGTTCCAAACAAAGGAATTAATCTTCCCTTCAAGTATTTGTGTTAGGTAGGACAGGAATTAACCTGCAGCAATGAATATTTCTCTGAAACATGAGGAAAAAGCTCTCTAATTGCAAGGACAGTGAAGCACTGCAATAGACTTTCTAAAAAGCTGCAGATAATATTTTTGTCAAGGAAGTTAAACATCTGCCATCACTATGCATGCTGCTGTGGGATAAGAATAGATGACCCTTGAAGATTCCTTCTGCTTTGTGACTGTACGGGATAGCTGGGCAGGCTGTCAAGGCAGAGAAGCAGACATATTCTGAGACGGGTGAGGGTCAGAACCACAGAAAAGCTGTCTTGGGTCACTAGGACAGGCTTAGTCATGACATATCAGGACAGGGCCAGCTTTAGGACCGGGTTTAGGGCTTGTAGAGGTCTAAAATGCAGTTTTCAAGAATTTATGTTGTACAAGAATTTGAGTCCACGTGCAATGTTCGAACAGCATATCTGACTATGGTGTCATGCAAACACAAAAAAGGAAGATAGTCACTGCCAGAGAAAGGTCTACCTACAAGTTTGTCAGCACCAGCGTGTTGAGAGTCAATCAGCCTCATACAAAGCTTTATCTGCAAAGCACAATGGTCAGTGGATAATGTTTTATTTTCTAAGCAAGTCCCTGCTCACCACAGTTCACAAGTAAAAACTCAGGCTAAAATCCTGAGGGTAGGATCTGTCACTGCAAGATGTGCCATATTCTGTGTGAGGGAGGAGAGTGGGGCCAGGCACCCAGATATTTTGAGATGTAGTTCTCTCTCCAGAGAGCTGCCAGGTGCTAGGCTGAGACATCACCAAATCTTTTACTATATCTGCTCAGAAAGGCAGGCCAGAAGTGCTGGGATCACTTCATGTGAATCTCTCCTCAGGTCTCAGTTGTGCAATGCCGGTTTCTGTTCCTCTTCTTGCAATAATAAACTGCAACTGCTGCTTCAGGGATTCTACCAAGGATGCAGCTTATGTAATATCCATTTAGAAATGACAAAGCTTTCTTTTTTGGGCCTTTCATGTAGTAGTCCACCCACATGCAGGCGGTGCGCACAAATGACGTATCACCCGGGGGCTGCAACTTGCTGCAGAAATTGATAGTAAGCTGTTGTTATTCTAATTATGTGGCTGTCTTCCTTAATTAAAGCTATGCCACAGGTCATTTACCCTGGTGCAGAGTCCATGAACATTAATCCTGGCAGTGTTTTGGAATCAGAGAGTTCTCATTAGCATAGGATTGGCTGTGAGGGAAGTATAATCATCTGAAACCCTTTACAAAGGAATGTAAATTAGCATCCATGCCTCCCATGTACTATTGGCACAGTGAATTATTTTACTGGCTAGAAATGAAAACAAGCACGGAGCAATGGCTCTCATAACTGCAGCACAGCCTGTACTGTGTTTGCAGTGGGGATTTGTGTGTGTGTGTGTATCCACAGCCAGAAACTCCAATTATCATCTCTGATGGCTCACCAGCTCTTGAAGCTCAAGCTCCTCCCCATGCAAAGCACTGCAATCTGTTTACAGTGAAGTAATAATTGAGAATAAAAAGAAGACTTTAGAATGCCTTATTAATCTTGGTGTTCTTCACTCAGAAGCATGGAGCCCTATATAAGGAGTGGATTTAGGTTTGGGAGTGGCTTCTGAACCACATTATAGTAACAGGAATAGTTCTTCAACTTGTCTAATCAAGCAATGTTAAAAGTTTTTTGGTCACAAATCATGTTTCGAGACAGACCTTTAGTTTTGCAAAGATTGAAACAGGCCCCAGGTAGAGAAAAAAGATAAAAAGGCTGCTTTTCATCAAGCACTGATTCCACAGCAAGAATATCACCCTCAGCTAATCAAAACCTATCCCTCCAAGGAGACAAGCATGCAGAGATCATCCATGCTAGAGCTGAAGAGAGGAACACCACACCCAGGGAGAGAGGCCAGATGTCCTGACTGCTGGTCCAGTTATCCCACACCATCTATCCCACACCATCCCTTCTGCATTATGTGATTATAGAAGGGTAGAAATAATAGATGCAGTTCTACAATAGGAATTGTTCTTCTACCGAGTCAAGTTCTCCTTTGTGTAGAATAATTACTTCCCTGGCACACTTCCCATCCTGCTCAAAAGCCAAGCAATGGCCATGGCTAACAGCCAACTATGGCCAACAGTACTGTAATGATTATTTTGGAAATTCATTTTCAAAACAAAGAATTATGCTCCTGATAGTAAAGTATAGCCAGGACATTAAGCTCTGATATGAAGCAATATACTATTTCACTGGCATCTGTTAAAATGCTGTATTATCCCACATGGATATAGTCTCAGAGTAGTTCTTACAGTGAAAAAAAGTTAGGAAGTGGCAGGATAAGTCCTGTTTTCCTCAAAGTTAAAGAAATCAGTTCTAAGGTGTGATAATTCTGGCAATTTTTACTGGAAGAAGAACAAAAACATAGGGACCCCCCCCCACCCCAAAAAAAAAAAACAAAAAAAAAACAAGGAAATAGTATATTAGTATATCTAGTACATATGGTATATATAGTATATATAGTATATTAAAAATGAGCAAAACCACCTACTGATCTTAAGGGTTGCCTTTAGACAGTGGTAAAGCAGTCTGGAGTAAAGCAATTCCATTTCTATGTAATTTATGCTATGATATTGATAGGATCACCAGTAGTACATTATCCAAATAATTCACAGCACAGAGGTGCTATTACCAACATCATAATTTTACAGATGAAGAAATGAAAGTCCAAATTCTCAAAGCTATTAAAGTTTACAGATAACTATCTTGACAAAGTGACTTGCACTATAGTTGGTCAGGAAATCAAGTTCAGGTTTCTCACTCCCTCAGCAGCACTCACATAACTGGCTCAAGGTTTGCTTTCTTGGGATGGTTTTGCGTTTGTTACAATGTAAAATAATTTTAACCAGGACCATATGATGTTACTGAGTCCTATTCTGTGAATTTAGGAACCGTTCAATCTCACTTGCACTCTGAGGAAAGTAAATGCATTCTTTTGAATGTTCAAAGTGATTTTGTGTGTGCGTGTGTTTGTCAACAACTCACAACTAATTTATTTTCCCAGGCATATCTCTGTTTTTAGCAGCCATTTGCTCCTGGTCTCCAGTCATCATCACATGGTAATTTGAAGCCAGCCTACTGTCATCAGAATTATTTGATCTTCGGGGTGAGATAATAATGATGCTTATGGGCACTTCCAGAGAGTATCTGAATGTCACAACAGAAGGTTGGGAGCTGGCAAAGACACTCCTTACTCAAACAGAGGTTCAATGTTCTGAGGCATTTAATATTTTTTCTGTGTTTTGCTAGGGGTAAAAAAAAGTTGGAACATCAGTTAACAAAAACAAACACAGGGCCATATAATAGTTTTGAGAATGACAAATTTAAACAATTTCAGCTACTGTCTACAATCAAACTTTTGCTCCTGATTAGATATCCAAAGTGTCTGAGGTGCATAGGCAATAGTTTCTGGTTTTATTCTATGGCATTAACGAATGTGGCAAAGTTAGGGCAGCAGAGCCTTTGACAAAGGTGATCACCTAAATCAATCAGACATCCATGGGACAAGCTGTGGTTAATATTATGGGGCTCAGAGAGGTGGTTAATGTCACTGCAAGTGCAATCCCTGTCATCCTTGAGAGGTGGTGGTAATTAGTCAAGATTCCCAATGACTGGAAAAAGGCAAAAGTCACAAATGTGTTCTTGAAGAAAACCAAGGAGAAGCTTTCTTGAGGAGGTGAGACCTTCTGCCCTACAAGCCAGTACTTCTCACCTTTCAGTCTCTGTAAAGGTCATAGAGAACGTTTCCAGGCATGCAAGGGACCACAGAGTGATTTGAATCAGCCAGCATGGATTTTCTGAGGGCAGATCATGCCTCACTTACCTGGTTTTCCTCTATGATCAGATGATTAGCTCAGGGGACAATGTGAGAAGAGATGATGTTAATTTTGAAAGGTCTTGGACACAGTCTCCCAAAGTGGCCTCACAGCAAATTTGATCAGGCATTGGCTGCGTAAGTGAACGTTAGTTTGGACTAAAATTTGACAGGACCTTTGGGTTCAAAGGCCTATTACAAGCAGCATGAAATCCAGGTGGCATGCAGGTCATGGAGCAATGGTGCCCATCTGTTCAATGTCTTTATCCATGGCCTAAATGATAGGACAGAATTCACTGTCAGCAAATTCATGGATGATACCAAATTAGAGAGATCAGTTGGTAAGCTGGAGAGCTGAAGTATTGTTTGGAAGAAAAACAGCAGCCTGGAGATATGAGCTGATAAGAAAAATTAACTTCAGAAAAGTGCTGCATCTGGGATACAGTCATTCCATGCCCCAGTATGGGCTGGGTTGTCAGCTGGATAGAAAGCAGCTTTGCAGGGAAGGACTGGGGTGATACCATGGAGAGCAGGTTTAGTATGAGCCAACAGAGTACCATTTCTGCAAACAGGGATGGCCACATACTGGGATCTGTCAACAGAAGCATAGCCAGCAGGTCAGCAGCGCTGCCCTTTGCTCACAAGCTGGTGAGACCACACCTACAGTAATATCTCCAATTTGGGATGTACAACGGGGAGCCCAGAGGAGGGCAACCAAAGTGGTCAGGGGTCTGGAGCACTCAGCATATGAGAAAAGGCTGAGATTTGTTGAGGAGAAATTACTGCTACAGTTGACTACAGCTACTTGAAGAGAAAGGTATAGAGAAGACTTCCTTCTCAGAGCTGCACAAAACCAGGAAAAAGACATGCTGCAATGTACTAGTTCTAATTATGTGCCAGGAAAAGAAGATCATTCTGCAGAGGGTAAAATATAGATGCCCCAGAGGAGCTGTCTCCAAAGGTATCACATTTGGAGATACTCAGAACTTGACTGGACACAGCTCTGAGCAAGCTAGTGTAGCTTGGTGCTACTTTGAGAAGCAGGTAGAACTAGATGACCTGATGAGATCACTTTCAGCCAAAATTATCACGATTTTGCAATTTCAGGTGAGCCAAATGACTTGCTTTTGTATTTTGAGAAGATAGTAAGTCCTAACCTGAAAATTTAAGAAGACAGAAAATCCATATCTACTATTACAGCTGGGTTTCAGCCACACTGATAGAAATGAGCTCTTCTTCACTTCTCAAATTGCCTTCTCAGTTGTGATATCTGAAAGAAAAAATGTCTGCACAGAAATCAGAAATAACCAAGGTTTACTTTATTTGCATAACAACCCTGCCAAAAAAGCAGATGATCATTTCAGTGTGCTTTATTAGATTTGCTGTCTAGGCTCTCATCAGTTTGAATCATTTGCCATTCCTCCTGGAAGGGTCCTCAGGACCCATCCAACTTTTTCATGAAGTGCTGGCAAAGTCCCTAATATAGCCTCAAATGGGCCCTCCAGTGATCACAGAAACACAAATGCAAAGATATCCTAAAAAAACATGGTACACACAAAGGGCTTTTACTCTCCTAAGTAATTTTGGACACACAGCCAGGTCATTGCCTCTCCTTCTATTTTTATCTGGGATGAAGCTCTCAAAATGCGGACTACAAGGGTAGAAGGGACAGACATAATTCCCAGAAAGCTGCTTGGTTGTGGGAGCTGAGTCCTCAGTTTCCCTGCAGAATGCTGGAACATGAGGAGGGCAGGGAGCCTTGGGGTGAACACAGCTGGCTGGATCCAAACAAAGTGAAACTTTTGCTGTCAGTTGCTGTTTTCATACCTGCACCACAGCATGCAACAGTGTTGGTCCTGGTGTTTATATGGCTCAGCCCACACAGGGAAAAAGGCAGCTGTTCCTCCAAAAGAAGTGTTGTGGGGCTGCATCAATGCTGCTCAGCAGGTCTTTTTAACTTTTCTTTCCCTGCTTTCATTCTCCACCCAATGAGTATTGTTGACAGGCACAGTGCTGTTTCAGAGACAGTGTGATGCACGCACAGGGGGATGTTCCCAGTCAAGCTCAAGGCTGATCAAAAGTTAGACAAGGCTGCATTTGCCTTTTCTGACAGTGGACTGCAGCTGGTGGGTCTATTTCTGCCACAGAAGGGGGAGGTAGGGGATGGCTGCTCCTTCATGCTCCGTGGGGCATGAAGGGCCATGGGAGAAGAGGCTGCCTCTTCTTCCAGGTGCAAACACAACCCTCATAGCCTTAGCCTTGGCCTTGGCTACCATGGGCCATGGTTCTGCAGCCTGGACAGAGTGGCAATGGGCCATTTGGCAGCTCTGCCAACCAACTCCCCTCAGCAGCTGCTTTGTTTACCTGTGCTTTGTTTACTGTGGTAGAAAATGCCTGGGACCAAGGCAAGCATCCAAACCCAAGCTGACACAGCTCATTTAGGCTTGGCAGGGAGTAGTTCTTCTGGATTCAAAGCCAGTGAAATGATGGGATTGGCAAAAGGACACTTTGCTGCCTGTATTCCTTTAGAAAAGCTTTGCTTGTTGTGCTACCAATTCTTGGGAAAAGGGCCTTTGACACAAGAAGGGCAGAACTACAACAATTTGACTCTGACCTTGAGAGGAGGGGGAAAGCAGGCCACATTCTATTTGTGTGGGTTTGTTTGGGTTTTTTGGTAAAACAGAAAAGATGGAGAAAATAATGGACATTATTATACAGCAGAGGTGTGCAGACATGGACTCCCATAAAAGTCCATGGGGTGTCCATTCAGCTCTTGACTTCTGGGGCCAGTCTGGCCCGGTCTACCTTGAACTTGCTGAAACAGAGAGCAAAGACAATAAAAAACATTGCAATTGCACTTCTTGCAAGGTCCACACAGACGACATAGAGGTACCGACTTCAGTGGGATTTAGATACCCCTATATAACTTTGGGAAACTGGACGTGACGATCTGCCCAGATGCTGAGTCCCTCCTCCAGGCATGGTGTTTGACTTTAAGTTGTTGATTACTGTCTCTGTGTATGTGTATTTGTGATATATTAAGTCATCTGACAAACAAAAACTAAACATGCCTCAGGCTGTGAACCATCGAAGCATTTTCTTTAAACGTATGTAAATGAAACCAATTTCATTACCAAAATGCTGGCAAACCCTCTGTCTTGCTTGAAGCTCCTAGAGTCCTTTGTTTCCAAATGCACTAGTAGTGAGCAAACACATCAGGCTGCAGGAGCAAGCCTGCTCTCTAAAAGGGCAACAAGTCACATCCAAATGATTCCTCCAAAGCATATAGATACCTAAAGACAGAAATTTCAGTTCTGGGCTGGGAAAGATGAAGGAGGGAAGTGGCTCTGACAGGCAAAGCAGACAGATTGGCCACATAGAAACTGGTAAATGTGGGAGACTCCCAGTTCCTGAAGTAGAACTCACATATCATGACCAGGATGAGATGGTAGAGCATCCCTGGAGTCATTCTTGTCACCTCAGTCTCCTCCAGAAAGGAGATGTGGCATCCTACATGTGTCCCTAGTCTGCATGACGTGGAGGCTGGGACTCATGGTGGATCTTCCTGTGCAGCCCCAGGTAGCCCCATATCAGCCACAGCAGTGCTCAAATAAGGACTGGGAGAACTACTGGGACGATGTGTGGTCAAAAACTGAAGGAACTGAATTAATGCAAAGTGCAGAACCGATTTCTGTTTGACAGGATTTGAAATGTTTCTTTTTTTGCCTGTTTATTTTTATATCCTTCTTAAGGCTAATTAAATTGGCTTAAAAACACAACAGCTAATCATTAAATACCAGATTTTCAGGTTTAAAAAAATCCATTATTTTCAGAAAGTGAAAATAGACATGATTTAGATATCAACCTGTGTAATGCCATTTGCTAGAAACATTTTCATAGCATGGCACACACAAACAGTGGATTAATTTAAAGGTGAAAGATCTTCCTGCTAAGTTTCAACAACAAAAAAAAGAAGAACACTGCTTGGAACTTTTTAATATTGAATGATTTGAGCATCTGGAAGCACAAATGCAATCTCAAAACCAAAAGCGGGACAGGAGGGGAAAACCAAACCAAACAAATGCTTCCTGGCAATCCAAATGCTGTAAATGCTGTAAAACTCCTTGCTGTGTTTGGATGCAACCCTGGATGGTTTAGCAGCGTTTTGAGTTACCAGCTCACCCTTCACAGACACCCGTGACGCAAAGCACTCATGTTTGATAGACTTGTGTGGATAACTCTGAGATTCGAGGGCTGAGGTTACATGGAAATTATCTTTTCTGGTAGTGTATGTGCCCAGCCAGGAAGGGGGACACCTGCCTCCCGCTCAGACCAGCCCTGTGATGCTCCCACAAGGGTCCCCTGGGTGGATGCGGATCGGTCCCCAGTGGGTGCGGTTCGGATCCCCTGGGTGGATGCGGTTCGGATCCCCTGGGTGGGTGCGGTTCGGATCCCCTGGGTGGATGCGGATCGGATCCCGCGGGTGGGTGCGGTTCGGATCCCGCGGGTGGGTGCGGTTCGGATCCCCTGGGTGGGTGCGGTTCGGATCCCCTGGGCGGACGCTGTTCGCTGCCCCGGGGGCCGCGGTCCCCCCCGTGTCCGGGCGGACGGTGCCGCTGCGCGGTGCCGAGCCGGCACTGCAGGCTCTGCGGGCTGTAGCGGCCCCGCAGCCTCCCGGGCCCGGACAAAGGGAAGGGCAAAGGCTGGGGAGGGCAGGACAGGTGTTATCTCGGGGAGGGGGTTCCAGCACGGCCCGGCTCCAAGGATGCAGTCTCCCAAGCTGCCAAGGGCTGGCCAGCCGGGAGTGGGCTTCATTTCTTAAAACATGAGCTGAGCGCGATGGGGCTTAAGCTCAGCCTGAAAGGGTTCGTTTGCAGGAGCCAATGAGTCAACAAAAAAATACTCTGCTGAGCAGTGAGGATCCCATGTTACACAGAATACAGATCGGCTAAGAACCAAGTGAAATTAAGGGAAAATTCCTCCTTGGTTTTCTTTTTTTTATTTATTTATTTTTATTTTTTATTTTTTTAATTTAATCTGTCCAGATCATACAAGGATTCAGGATGAGGATGTTTATAAGAAGCCTTGTCCTTTAAATCAGGGCCTTGCAGACCCTTGTGTTGTGCTGCAGCTGCTATTTACAGTGGATACTTAAGGAGGTATTTCAGTAAGAGACCAAGAGGAGCCAGAAACAGGAAAATGTAGTTCAAGGCCCTGTTCCCAGCCTGCCAAGAGGATTAGGACAGACAGCCCCTCTCCAGCCCCTTGTGCCCCTTACCTGCCTCTGTTTTGCCCCTCTGCTGTTCCTGACACAGCGAAACAGTGCCTAACACAGAGGGACATCCATGTCGGAGCTGCCATCACGCAGATGACATCAGGAATAACGCTAACAGATGGCAGGTCTGAAGAGGAGCCGCTGCCACCAATGCAAGCTGGCAGGCAAACATTCCTGCTCTGGCAGCTGGAACAACGGCAGCGCAAATGAAACATGAACAATTTCCTCCCCGCCAGCAAAGAAAATAGCTCCAGGGAGAACCCAGGGAGAATAATTGTCAGCCTTCCCTAGGTATCATGGGAACACAGGCCATTCAGTAATCCCCTAGTAAACAACTGCGTCTTATTTTTAATACTGAATAAAACCCCAAGAATCTAAGAGTGGGCACTGCACAATCGCTGTATTAGCTGCACCAGTGCTCCCCTCCTTCTGATCTTTCACTGAAAATCATTGAAGTGAGGCATGCAGGAGTTCTACTGTAACCTAAATGGGCTCATAACAGCGGGTGAATCTCCTGTCACAGAAAGATGCAGATAGGACAAATACTAAACATTCTTCTTGCTCCTGTCTTTGAAGAAGATTCTGATCATTAGACCAGTGAAATTCCTCCTTCTCCTGGGACTCAGCCAGGCCTCTCTGTCTTCAGAAGCCTTTTCTCTTTGGTTTTTTTTTTTTTTTTCTTCCTTTAGTTATGGTTAAAATATGTACTGCAAGCTTGCTGGTGTGCCCCCAAAAATTTCGATTGCAGCAAGCAGGGACAGGGTTGATGCTGGCATTCACAATGAACACGGCTTATCTTCACTGATATTCAAAGAGCTACAATGCAGAAATCCTGTAAGCCTCAATAAAGTCAAAATCCTGTAAATACTTGCTGGTAATTTATAACAATATACTCATAACTGGCACTATTTGGTTCAATGGGACTAATCCTCACAGAAGGAACTGTTTTGGACTACCAGAATATCTGCACTCAGGCTTTCCAGCAGCAGTTAGCTATGTACACAAAGGGAATAATAAAAGAATAAGGTAGACATACATCCCTGATATATTTTCCCAGTTTCCAGTAACTTCCCATGCCATTGGCACAGTACCTGACTTTTTGGCTCCTATCATAGGGAATGTTCTTCGATCTCCTGTGAAATTCAGCAAACATATCTGTTGTCATCCCAGTAGGTACCACGATTCCCTCCAAGCAGGGGTCTCAACTATAATCATTTTATGCCACGGGCTCTACTTCACTTATATTTACAGATCAGCCTGTTTAAGAGGTTTCCTTGAAATAAAAGACTTGTGTAAGGATAATGCAATATATATGACTACCTACTTTTCCTTTCCTCAGGAACCCACTGAGCAACATACCACTGGCTCTGGTATAGAAAAACTGATGAGTACAAAACTGACATGAGCACAGATTGTAATGAGCACAGCTGCTGTTTAAAAAAGTAAAACGGCAAGCTATTTCTATATCCAGGCTTGTAGAGCAATCACTCTTCATACCCTGCAGCCTGGCACAGGCACAGACCAAGAAAAGATAACGAGAGGCCTGCTCAGTCCTTATCACAATATTTCTTTTGCTTTCTTTTCCTAGGTCCTCACTCCCCCTTGCCTTCACTGGGTAAAACTCTGCTCTCATTTCCTCAGATATGGTTGCAGCAGAAATAACATAAGTAGGAAGCATGTTTTCCTCTGCAAGATTAGTGGCAAACAGGAGCTCCTCTCCAAAATTAATTCTCCAGCCAGTATCTCTCATCCAGCCTCGGGAGTGAAAAAATCCAAGACAGACATAAATCACAGGTGATGCCTCTAAACCTCTTTTTATCCTCCCTTCAATCTGATTCAAGGGGGGAGCAAAAAACCCCAGCATATTCTTGTAATGGCAAATAATAACTATAAAGCCTCTGGCAATTCTCGGAGAAAGACCTGAATATATTTTGCCAAGACGGTTGGTTGAACACCACTGCAGCTCCATAACCCTTCATTTCTGTACACAAAGCCTCGAGACCATTAAGGTCTTAGGAGAGAGCAGAGAGATGGGAAATGGGGGGGTCTGGCTTATGATGTGAGCAGCAGCCAGGCTGCCCAGGACTTTGGCACATCTCCTCCCTGTGATGGGGAGGATTTGGTTTCCATGGCAGCAGCGCCGTGATTTCCCCCACTCTTCCTCTCTGGGACTCGTATTCCACAAATGCATGGGAGTTATATTTCCCCCCAAGGCATTAATTTTTCTGCTGCACGGTTTTGTCGTGCTCCAGCAGGTCTTCCTTTTTCTGCCTTTTTCTGCCTTTTTCTGACACTGGTTTGGGGAGCGAAGCGGGGATATGGGGATGCTGTGCAAGCATCACTCTTGTCTCCCTCTCCCTCTTAACACTGCTCCACAAAAGATGCAGTGTTCCCTGTCCCCAACTGACTCATCTTCGCTGAGGTCCCCCTTTTCCTTGCCTGTCTCCAGTGATCAGCTCACGCATGCCTGGCTTTCCATAACAGAGCAGAGCTGTGTGCAAGTGCCAGGCGCCCGCACAAAGCTGGAGCGCTGCCTGCAGAGGAAATGTCAATACAGGAACACCAAGCTATTTACAAAACCCCTCTTTATCCTGTGACAGAGATGCATGTATCTGTAAATATACCTGCATATACTCCCCTTCTGATTTTACCCACATGAAGCATATGAAGGCTGTTGTTTCTCTTGATGAAGAGGACTATTTTTCCTTTGTCAGTACAAAAGAGAGGAAAACATGCTCAGAAATAAGATAACTGCAAACCACACCAAGTATTCTGTGGACTCGTAGGAGGATCTGAAAAGCAAAGCCAATTCATTTTTTGTAGCTGATTTGCCTTCAAAACAAGTGCTCCTTTAGTTGTACACATTTGGCATTTGTCTACTCCAGGACCAAGGAACTGAGCTATGTTCTTATTAGAACCATAAAATGTTTTCTTCTTCAGTGTGGAGTCCACACAGAGAAGAGGCCAAATTCTCCCTGATTTTAGCAGGCTTCCCAAGATCTGGGTACATGGTATGCTGTGCATGCATGCCAGTGTTTTCTGTGCTCTGGAACATCCCAACCCACATATCCAGGGCAAATGCCCACCAGGGAGCCCTACTGGCAGCTGGGATGGGGGAGCTGGGGATCAGCACTGGGCAGAAGCAATCCCCAGCTTTCAGATCACAGCTGGTACTGGTCCTACTGACACAGAGGCTGCCAGGCTGAGCCCACTTTTGGTGCAGGCTCACCATAAAGGGCAAAAAGGTTACAGAGTCCAGCACGGAGCTCTCAGCCCATCCAGCAGTGGGAAGTGCATGGCTTGGCATCCAACCACACTCAAATACTAGTCAAGACTATTCCCGCTGCTCCTACCAGATTTTTCCCACACTTTGGGCAAGTTATTGTCCCTTCATCTAGGAGAAAGGGAGTTCACTTGTTGGCATAAAGATGTTTTTACATTACCCAGTTGTTATTTATAGTCACTCGTGTTTCTAAGCACCTTGAAAGAAGTGGTTTCATCATTGCTTCATTGCTTTTAGTAACATCATTGGACTTCTGTGGTGAAAGAGCCCCAAAGACTGCACTCAGGAATCAAGAGCTCCTCGTGGAGAGCAATGCTGAGATAAATTTGACCACAAAAATCCCATTAATTTTCATATGTCACTGAATTCTTCAGTCATCTCGGAAGACCCTTTTGCTGGAGAGCAGCATCTGTTCTGGCTCAGAAAGATGGTAGTAAACATCACATCTTAATTAAAACTCTGTGTACAGTTTTGGGAGACATACTGGGACCTCCAAGGGAAAAAAAAAGAATCTTAATGGCTTTGCTCCCATGTACTGATAAAAAACGCCTGTTACTGTCCTTGCTTTGGCAAATGCCAAGTCCCCATTTGTCAGAGTCAGAATGGAGTTTGGAGGAAAGGCAGCAAAAGGACTGACTCCTCTTGGCAGAGTGTCCCTTGGCTGAGAAAATAGCTTTGCTTTTCACAATCACATTGGTAAGAAAGCCCCTCTAGACAAGCTTCCAGAGCTTCCAGATGTATGTCACAGGTTTAGCACAGGATTTGTTAGGTACACTCTACCTTTTCTTCCACTGCACTTGAATATATCTCTAAATATGTTTTTTTTTCAACCAGCACAATGCAGGGTGATCCCGATACACTAGCTATTACTTTATCAGTCAGATTCATGAATTGACTGTGATGCAAGTACTTCTTATTCTCAATTTCCCTTTCTTGCAGACCTGCAACAGGACTAGCATAGTTATATTCTTATTCAATATGAATAAAAGAGCTTCAAAAACTTGTTTTCAGCATTCAACCCTTATTTGGGTTGAATTATTATTATTACTATTATTATTATTATTATTATTATTATTATTATTATTATACCCCACAAGTTTCCAAAATAAGTAAAATTTCAAGAGAACCCTGTTCTAAAACTTCTTTTGTTTGAAAAAGACTGGAATAAAACTGGAAATTGCCCAAAGGATGCACCAGCACACACAAATTATTACAACACTTACTTTAATTGAATTAATGCAATAAAAGGACTGTTGCAGAGCCCTTCAGGATCTATGATGATATAGAGATAAAAATATTCAGAATATATAAGTGAGAATATGGGTTTCACCAAGCATCTGCTGCAGGCTTCTGTGGTTCCCACATCCCATCAAGTTCCTCTGAGGTCAAGCAGCCCATGAGTTCTGGATCCCCAAATGTCTCCACAGAAGAGAAAAATATGTGCTGGTCTTATCTAAATGTCGTGTAGGTGCACAAACCTGAGCTAGGTAAACCTTCTGTAGTCAGTGATGAAACCTGTCAGACCTAGATAGCATAGTATGAAAATGAACCACACCCAGCTTTTTTCTCCTGACTATAAAGGAGGTCTTTGCTGACTAAATCAAGCATAAATATCAGTATTACATCTGTCTGAAGTCAAAGAGTCACAAAATGATTTAATGCAGTCTGGAGCTCCAGCTCACAGCAGGGCTAACTTCAAAGTTAGATCTGAAAAGCTGAAGTCCTCGTCTAGCAGAGATTTTAAATTTCCATGGCTGCAGATATTATTGCCTTGCTGAGTAATGCCTTCACTGGGAATTTCCATGCAATCAGAATTTCCCTTTATGTAACTGCTAACTGCTCCTTTTTCCATCACTATGCAGCATGAGATCCTTTCACTCAGGGTTACTGTGACTCTGACTTTTTCTAAAATCCTCCATTAAAGAGGGCTATAAAGGTGTGAGCAAATCCCATCCTTGGCTCCCCACTCACGGGCCAACAATCAGCTGTGTATTCTTTCAAAATGCAGGAAATTCCAAAATATTTCAGATTGAGGAGTGAGTGCTCACATGCTGGGATTTCCCAGAAAAGCCTTTTTGTCCACTAGAATTTATATCCAGCACCAGGGCTAAAGCAGGAAGATTTATGCTAGGCCACTAATTTATTTTCTATTTTGGGTTCATCCTTCCTTTGATAGCTGAGCTGGATTTACACCTCTAGGCATAATCTGATGTTGGTGCAAACATGCATTTTGCTTTTGGAGGCATAGCACAAAGGCTGTTTCACAATCCAGGCCATAACTCTTTTCCTGCAGGTCTTTCAATCTATATAAAGCACAGGGTAGCTGAGTACAAAGCAGACAGAAAGAGCACATAGCTCACAACTGCATGACTGTGACTGTGCAGTGAATCTTGTGAGTTTCAGCCTGTTCTAATTAGTTATATTTCTTTTTTCTTTTCCTTTTAGCAGTAAACTGCTTGTTGTTTCAAAGAAAATTAATAAACAATTCAAACCAATCCAAAATTAATCCTAATCTATTTCTGTTTCTCTTAAGTAACTTAGCATGATAGTACAATAAGTCAGCTCTACAACTTAAATATAAGAAAGCTGATATTAATCAATTTTTGTTTTGTTATGAATGGTGTTGACATAAATGCTGACCACAGTTAAGAGTTTATTCTGGAGCCATTGTGCTTTTGCTGAAAACAAATGAATGATGGCATAGCCTTACTTTCAGGAATGTCTAGAATTGCAAAAATGAAGTGGATAGAACTAATAAAAAACCAGAAGCTTAGTGATTTGTGTCCTTGTGAAAGCCTAGGCAGATAATTTGATAGATTTTTGTTTTACAAAGAAAATAGGAGCTGCATAAATATGTAAATGAGCCATCCAAGAATGAGCAAGCAGGAGAAATATTATTGCTATTTGGCTGGCTGGCATGATATATATATATTAACAAAAACATGCTCAGAGTCATACATGGCTCTTGTGTGCATTTTTAAACACAGATGCATAGCTGAAAGTATGTGCCTATGCATGCAAATAAGTGATAAAAATATGGATGGAAGCATATGCATTCAAATGAGTTGACACCTCTAATCAAACAGCAGAGAAATCTGTATGTGTCATGATTTCCTCTAAATTCAAAGAATCTTTCTTCATGGACTTGTCTGTATGTTCTCAAGCACAGAACAATCTCTTCATTTCTACATTTCACATTTTCTGCCAATAATTCTGTGACCACGGTCAAAATATTTTCCATGTAAGACTTTAATATATTGGTCCTACCACCATATTCTTTTGCAAAACTACTCGTGCTTGTTTTCATTCAGGAATAATTTCTTTTTTAATCAGTATGGAGTAGAGTTTGGCCTCTTTAAAATGTCCCCTTACAGACTGATGAAACCAGAAGTTTTCCAAGTTCAGCTCGCAGAGAATCCTTCAAAATCCAGATCTAGTTCCTAGTGTGATAGGCTTGAACAGTACTGTCATCATCATTGGAAAACAGTATCATCTCAGTTTATATCCAATGGGATGAAAAAAATTAAAAGCTAATACTAGATAATGGAGAAAGAAGACTGCAATGCACATAATTAAACAAATAACAAGACAGAGACCATTGCAGATTGGCTTTTGGCTAACAATACACCATCCTCCTGTTTTTCATGGGAGATGTTGTGCTCCCTACAAACAAATTTTCCACTCCAAACTATTTGGGATTGTTCACTTCAGTATTTAAGTATTTAAATACAGTCTCTTTGGTAGTGATTTTACAGACCATATTCTTGTTTTCACAAGTTTTATTCATTTTTTTGCTGTAACTTATTCTTCCATCGTGAGGACTTTGAATTTTGGTCCATAAAACACACTTTCAGTTCCCAAGCAGCTATACCGGGGGAAGGTAATTCACACTCCTCCAGGCAAAGGACTAATCAGATTAATCACAGCTGATCAGTAATTTAAAACATAAACCACAGCATCCATAAAACATTTGCTCATGGTCAATCCTCAAAGCTGAACATTTTAAATACCCTCCAACTCAAAACACACCTATGAAATCTGCAATCCTCAAACAAAAGTAAAAACTTTTGTAGCAAAAATGCTACAGCAATTTCAAATTTTTACCTCTGGTCATTACAAAATAATTAAGAATTAAAATGCTGCTTCCCATAATGGATAAGGCAGGACTCAGGAAACAGTTCTGATTTTTCTGAGTTGGTCAAAACTGCATATTCAGAATTTGAGAATTCTGATATCTCTGTCCCTTAAAAAAGCACTCACTTTCACACAGTGGGCCTTCTAACAGCATCCATAGCCAGTCTAAACTGTGGAAGAGCATTACGGCATCCAAAGCTAGACAGTTATGACTTTTGAGAGGCATGAGGGTCACAAGCTTTTACAGCACAGTGCCAAAACCAGCTCCCAAAAGTCATGAAAAGGTGCTGGTTTTTTACTGTATATATGCTGTGCATTTGGGGTGCTCTGTGACAAATGAAAACTGTGCTGCAGATGCCCCCTAAACACATAGTAGGAATAGCCGTGGGACTTCCATTCTATGGGCATCTCCTAGAAATCTCCCCTTCTTCCTCAGATTTGAGAGCCTCTGGTATGTGTCTCATGGCTCTGAAATTTTGAGATGGTGCTTCCAGGGCCTGGAAGTGTGGTACAATCCTACATGCCTCTTGATCTGTAGATCTTAAATATCTAGACCCTTCAGATCTTTGTGCATTGTCTGCAGAGCTGCTATTTTGTGACCTGTGCTACTGGCATTGCTATCCCTGGTAGTGGAATTGCCCAGGAAGAATAAAACCACCATAAATTCACAGATCACAAGTTTCTCCTTAATGTCTTCTTATGACAAGTGTGGAATCCATATTAAACTGATCATCCAAAATCTTGAATCTACTACTACCAATACGGCTGAGCTAGGCAGGATCAAGAATATCAGAAATGTCTATTGCTTCAAAACCAGTAGTGCTCAAGATGCTTGGTAAATTTGTACTGCACAAACTAGAGCAAAATATACAGTGAATAGGGAAAAAATGAAAAAATATGAAAAAATTTGAAAAAATCTACCTTGCCCATTCCACATATTTCTACCAGAATCCAAGATCACTGAGTTATTTCTCTTCATGATCTACCTTTTGTCAGCACTGAAGCCTTGCCCAGAGCCTTAGGTGGCTGCCACATAAGTAAGGAGTAGTTTCATGATGTTTATCCCCCTTGTCCTCTCTGCCCTTCCAGGACTGATCAGGAGGTCGATCTGCTTTGTCCATTGTGAAATATCTTCTGCCACAGTAATTAGTATAGCTGAGATTAGAAATGTTAGCAAGTATTCACACAGGAGAGTACTTGCCCCCTATACTCAAAATGTTCAGATGTGGCCTCAGAGCAGCAGGGTGCCTGGACTTCTAAGCAGCAAGTTTGGGATTTGTTCCATAGCAAACAAGAAAAGATTCTTCAAAATTTAGACACTCATCTCTTGAGCCAAACATACATTCTGCCATTTATTCGTACAGCTCACTTCAGAGAAATATTATGATGGAAAATCTTCCAAGTCTGCTGAATCGGGCTGTCAGCCAAGCTGAATGAAATTTCAAAAAGCAGTTTATCTTTCATATTTTTAGTCCAGAAATACAGATGCAGTGGACAAGGGCAGATTTGCCCTTCATTGCAATTATTCTGGCCACAGCAAGGTTCCAAAGTCCTGCATGCAGATAATATATAGCAGTTATCATTATCTGCCTCCCACAATTAATCATGGTCCTCTCCCTGCCTGCATGGATTGGAAGCTTGTGAGTGCATGGTATGCCTGTAGCAGGGTTTGAATTAGGGATGAAGGAAGGGGAGAACTGAGATAAGTCCTTAAGAATTCAATACTCCAACTATTCCAGGTTCTGGGGAAGAATCCTGACCACACAATGAAGCCTCGATAGCTTTAGCAACTGTGATAAATAGCTACACACAGGAAGATGCTTGGTAGAATCCCCCTCTGCCTGGATAATAAGGTAGGGGGCTACATTTCCACATCAATAAATTCTTCTTGCACTACATCTTTAATAGGCAGGTGCAGAAATGTCTTTGTCGTCATGATGCTGTCTTTTTCTGCCTCTTGTACCCAAGAGTGTCTCACCATGGGTATCTGTTTCAGGCTAGCTGCATCCCAAATGAGATTTTTGTTCCCTGCTTCTGTTTGTGTATAACAGACTCCAGGACTGCTGCAGAGCCAAGGAATGACTGGCTGCTTTTTCAGTCTCAGATATTGGCTCCATAGGAAGTGGTTCATCATTAGCCTGTGCACTCTTTAACTCACTTGCTAAAAGGAATGCTGCTGTATACCTCTTTTCTCCTAGAATTTATTATAGTGGGCAAACAAGCTCATTCTTTCCTTCTAGCCTCTGCCCAGTTTGCTAGGGATAAATGAGTATGTACAAAGGCATCCAGTCCTGATGTGAAAATAATTCAAGGAATGAATTTTCAACATCGCACATATGGCTATTTTTGATCCCTGCAAAAACTGTGAAATTATTTCCATATTATTTTAGTTTCCTAGTATCAGCTTTCCAACCTCAGATAGTTAAAAACTTTTTGCTTAAGTTATAAATGCTCTCCTACCATAAATTTAGTGCTAGCCTCAAAAATAACAACTATTTTTCACTTTCTGGGTTGAGCCTCCTTCCTGAAGATTGTTTCTGGAATAATGAGATGAATTATGAGTTATAGCTGAAAAGCCTAAAATAAATTCTAACTCAAGTGTAATAGGTTATGACTCTTGGAAAATAGGGAAAAGAGGGAAACCAAGGTCATTCAATTAAGGCTGTTTCAAACATTTTTTTGTATCAAAAAATACCACTTTGAAAGCCTACCAGAAAAAAAAAAACAAGCCTCTGTACAAAGTTCAAATGTCACTCTCCTTCTAAAAGAGCATGTAAGTGAAAGCTGATTAACACCTAATTGACATTAATAAGGCAGAAACTGGAGAAATAAGAGCTGAAGGGTAATCTTAGGAAAGACTAATGGAGCTAAATGTTGTATGTAAAACTTAGCTAAACATTTATTGAAGGGAATATAACAATCTACAGTCTCTGAAGGAAATATTTATTGAAGAAATAAGAGGACTAGTTCATGTAGATAAATATACAGAAATAGTGAAATGAGCTCTATGGAAGACAGGCTCTTTTCAGCATAAATTGAGATTTTAATGTTTGTTTTAATTTACAACGGTACTTCTTCAGTTTTACAGTTTATTTCTGATTACTCACAATATTCAAAACAGGAAACAAGAGCTGCTTCAACAGTTGTACTGAAATCTGTTGTCCTGAAGATGTTGAAACTAGCTTTGTCTAAATCTTTATCCTTTCTCCTAAAAGAACATTTTAGTTAGAGCAGTCCAACTTTCCCATTTTGTGGTGTCTGTATTTTCTAACAGACTTTTATGTTAAATAGTAATGTAAACTAATGAAGAGGGGTCAGCTTAAGTTTGCACTTCCTAGCCAATATACACACAGTCAGTCCCCTCTTAAGAACCCATTATTAAAGGAAATTAGAGAAGCATAATTGCACATGGGACAAGACTCTAAAACCCAAACTATGTCACTCTGATGATCGCATCTACTAGATAAGGAGAGTACAGAATTATCTTTAATTTTCCCAGTCTCGTTAAAAGCAAAAAATTGCCACTAACCTGGCCCCTAAAACGTTAAGTGAACGCAGCGCTGCTCAGGAGATTTTTCTCAAAATACCTCACATCATGGCACCATATTTTTGCCACAATGTCATTTATGGTAGCAACAAATAGTTTGAACAAAAGCTACAACTCTGCATCTGTGTTTCTGCCATGGCTAGTGTGGAGTTATGTGAGCCAGGATGTGTCAGAGCTGAGGGAACTGCAGTAATTGAGGGAACTGAGGAAAATCTAAGTATCAAATACAGCAATAAACATCCACAAGCCTAAAGGAGCCTCTCTAAGGAGTTTCTTGATTGACTCACCTGCTGTCCTGCAGCTTTTTGTGGGGATGATATAAAAAAAGCAGAGAGTCAAAATAAAATCATCCACATGACCCAGTTTTCTTTAATGATAGTTTTATGAAGCACTTAAGAAGCATATATTAAAACTGACTGAAAGTGTTTGAGTCACCTGTCACAATTTTGTTTTTACAGCTGAGATTTTTGCGATTCATTCTTGTGCAGGAAAATCAAGCTCACATATTTCTAAGAAAGATAACCAAAGAAAAACAGAAACGTTTTCCTTTAGCTGCAACATATGCTTCAAAACTCCTTTAGGATGGAGCTCAGTGCCTCAAAGAGAAATGCTAAGGTACTTATTTCAGGCAGCTGTCGTTGGAAAAATCATTTTCAATCGAAATATCTGACCAGAACTATGACTCACTGCTTAAAAATATTGCAAAAAAATATACATCTTGAAATATAAGCATTGTTTTCAGGCTCCCTTATAAAATGCACGTTCAGTTTTATAGTAGGCTCACCCCTCATTTTTATGTTGCAACCTATTTATTTCAAATGTTAGGCCTTTGCTACAAATAGAAGGGGAAAGATCAACAAAACAAACACAGTGGCTAGTAGTTCGGAATTACATTTGCACAAGAAGAGAGAAAATGAGCCCTTAGATAAAGTTAATTATGAAAAGACCTCTCATAGTTTAGTCACATATTGATTTTTGTCTCAGATCTCTTCAGCTGCAGGAATCAAACAGAAATCCATGCCACTTCCCTGCTCCCATGACTGTCAAAATTCAGGTTGCCCTGGAGACATGATGCTGTGTTTGTGGAAGGATGAGAGAGAGAACTCAGTCCTGCTGTCCTTTGGAGACCATGCTCCCAAAATTCCTCTGTGGGTCTCATCTCAGCCCTGATAGCTTGCAGACAAAGACAGACAGCCAAGTATATGAGATGCTACTGTAAATTAAATGCTTACTAATGAAAGATCAGAGGGATCACTTAAAAAAGCTAGCTTCCTATTTCTCTGCATGCCTTTGGGAAATACATAATGATGCTTTTTAGCAGCACAGCCACAGGCACTGTCTATTTAATGCAAGCACAACAGAAAAATCTCTGCGTCTTATAAAAAGGTGTTAGACTGGATAATGATTAGTAGCATTCTGGATATAAGAATGTAGTCAACCAGTACAGTTTTTAAATCCACATAGATATCTATCCAAGTCATTCACCTGTAAGCACTGGATAGTATCTGCTGGAAATGGAAAGTAGAACAAGCCAGCCTCACGGGCAGAGCTTGCTGTCAGTCTTTGGAGCTATGTAAATCCCTCAGCAGGTCAATACACTATTTCCTCTGTCACATATGGGATTTACTACTCCTGTCAGTACACTGTCCTGTTAATATTGTTGCACAAGAGGCTGGAGTTCAGGAAGGACTTTGGCACTCAGAGAACAAAAGCTTCACACACATGACATCAAGGCGAGTGCACACGCGCAGCCCCTCTGGGCCTCAGGACAAATGAATGCAGCTCATCTCCCTCTTGCATCGCCCAGCAGCAAATTGGACATGGAGTGGAAATGAGGACAGCAGTGGGAGCATCTAGGAATACTGACTTCTCTGCTATGTAAGGTGGAGAGTGGTAGCTCTTTTTGAAATGTGTAAAATGAGAATGGTTTGGAGGATAGCAATAAAGACCCTGTGCTGAGAACAGGAAGTTTCACGGCTGCTAAAAGAAAAAAAAAAGCACAAGCATATAAAAGAAAGCAGCACTGGTGCTGCTCTGAGCAGAATGGCATCTGTGTCTTCCAACCCCCTATGACCAGATGCACAGTCATCACAGGGTGGTGAGAAATACAGACAGAATATACAGTGCTGGACAGAAATGCAGCGATGCACAAGAGAGAAGTATGAGGAAAACAACACAAGTGAAGAGGACCACTTTGCAAGTCCATGATACTGCTGGGGAGAGGAGATGCTTTCCTGTAATTCAGTGCTTGCAATTTGGGAGGGATTACAGTAGTTTCACGATTATAAACCGCACCTGAATATAAGCCGCACTTCCGGGTAGCTGGGAAGACCACGGGATTTGTCCATATATAAGCTGCACCCGAATATAAGCCGCGGGTTTTTTGTTGTTTTTTTTTTTTTTAACTCTGCACGGCAGAGGGGCGGGGCGCTCCGGCCCAGCCCCACACAGCCCGGCTTCCCAGCGGCAGGGGCCAGGCCACCCTTGCGCAGCCCCCGTTCCCAGCCATCCCCCATTCCCACCGGCTCCTGGTGGCACAGGGGCCGGGCTGCCCTCGCGCAGCCCCCATTCCCAGCCGTCCCCCGTTCCCAGCGCCTCCCCGTGGCACAGGGGCCAGGCCGCACACTTGCAGCCCCCGTTCCGGGCAGTCTCATGCTCCCGGCGGCTCCCACTTGCCACTCTGCTTGGCCGGCTCTCACTTCCGGGTTGGCGTTTCACTGGGATTTGTCCATAGATAAGCCGCACCTGAATATAAGCCGCACCACTTGGGTAGGCTGTATTCTTCAATGAAAAAGGTGCGGCTTATATTCGTGAAACTACTGTATATACTTTCTGTGAATCAAGATGTGCCCAAATGCTTTGCTGAATGTCCAGGTCCATGGCTTCTGAATTTGTAGCCTATCACAAAGGCAGCAGTCAAATACAAAAATGCCTTGTTTCCATCCTGTTTCTTCAGGTTCTCAGTAGAAAGAGATCAGCAGTCACTGATGGAACTGATCTTTACAAATCATTTAAAACATTTTTCATCTAATTTCCTTAATAGTTTTCACCTTTGCCATACTAGTGGCAATAAAAGGCATGGCTTGGGTAAACATTTCACTAATTATCTCAGGCTTTGATCTATGCCTCTGAAGTTGCACAGTGCTTCCCCAGGCAGAGAGCTTTGCTAGAGCTGCCCTCTTCTACTGGAATAGTGAATAAAGCCTTTCTCAGATGTTTTAGTACTTCATTCAAGTATATAATGTAAATAAAGAGGCCCACATTGAGAATCTACAATAGTAACAAATGTTAATTTCACAGTAACAACTGGCAAAAACAATATTCAATGTGATCATGTTGTGTGCTCTCCTGAGGGCACATCATTATCATAATTAATAATGTTATTTTATAACAATAATAGGGCAAGTTTGACTTATAAATTCAATGGATATTAGGTTAAAAAATGGGATCTGATAATTAGTTAGGTACAGCTGAACAATTTATGAAGCATTTTAAGAGCTTCTCTAGAGATGGTGAATCAGGGGTGATGTGCTTGCCTCCTTCAGTGAGCAACAAGAATGAAAAGCAAATAAACAGAGATGTGAAACAGCCTAGTCTCCTTCCAATCATGCCCTTTCTCCAAACTCTTTTTTTTTTAATACCAAGATTATAATGCCTTTGTAGCAAGGGCTTTTGAAAGAAGCTATGATTTAGAGCCTACCCTGATTTGAGACTGAACCTTACAATATTTTCTTATCGGTTGTGGAGTTTTCCACCTCAGTCATCCATGTGCAAAAGACTGTTTCCTGTCTTGAAAGGTTTACAGTGATGTAATGTAAATTCATATAAAAGAAAAAAAACCAAACAATTGTGGTAATGATTTGTCTGCTCATTCTGATACTCTCTCCAGCTTGCACAGCCCTACCATGTCCTGTAAATGGTATTTTTCTAAACACAAAATCTCTACTGTAATCCTTGAGCAGGTAACAAGAAGACAGGGCTTACTATCAGTATCATCTTAATGATAATATAATTGACCTAAAATACTGTTAAGCATTTATTAGTCATCTAATATACTGTTGAGCATTTGAACTGTGGTAAGCAGCACAGTAGCACTGCAAGGTCTTTCTACTTACTGCAAGGATAAATGAATTGGTTTAAAACCATCTTTGAGGAGGGATGGGATAACAGCAGGCACATGGGCTCCTATGATGCTTCAGCTGTCAAGTACCTTGCAGAACCAAGTAACTCTGCTGTTTTTGATGGCATACCCCTGATACACAAGGGAAGAGGGTTAGTGAAGGGCACCACTGACAGACAAGCTTTGGCTGAGCTTCAGGTGCAGGGATTGAAAAATGTGTAGTGCTTCTGCCCCTATAGCTTCAATAATAGCTATAGCTTACTCACTGCTGTGTCAATCAGTATCCACAAAGTGGTACAGAAATCAGGGCAAAGGGGCACAAGTAAAAGGTGAAGCTAGGCTGTTGGGTTGGTGTTTATAGCTAGTGCAGCAAGATAAGCCTGTCAGTGTCCATATAATTATACTATCCTATATTTAGAACAAATCAATAACACACGTAATACATACAATACACACCATTAGCTGGTGTGCAGCAATGTGCTTGGCAACTCTAAATTGAGCAGTGTGAGTGTTGCCCCTCTTGGATCCTGAGCCTCTGGTCTGAAGCCAGCTAAACGGTGAAAGCAATGGAGAGGTTTTAAAAAGGTAACTGCAAATTGTCAGTGACTGCAGGGCTACAGCAGCAGAAGAATATTTCAGAAGTGAGATAGTTGGCAGAAGCATATTTTTTTGTAGATGGTTACAGTCAGAGAACATAGAGCCAGGCTCTTCTCTGAGAAATACCATTCATAAGTAAAAGGAAGTTTTAAAAAAAAAAGTCTGCTCTTCCAGAAAACAAGGAAACATCTAATTCAGTCAACTCAGAATCAAAACAAAAACAGATTATTCCTCAAGCACAGATATTAGGATAACTTGGCAGATGACTGTAGAGGCAAAAGTAGCAGCGTGTGCTGTGCAGTGCTTTGCAAACCGCATTTTGGACCCCCCTCCATCCATCCATCCATCCATCCACCCATCCATCCATCCTTCCATCCGTGCCTCCAGGATGTTTGAGCACCGCGAGCGAGCACTGACCTCTAGTGGGCAGAGCAGTCAGAGCGGGGAAAGCTCGCAGAACCCAAAATAACAAGTACGTCATGCACTCCACTGTCCAAGGCTTGTGCCTGGCAGCTCTGCAAGCCGCAATCAGCACAGCTTTGCTGTTAGCAATCCCTCACTGTCTGCGTGTCAGAAAACATCATGTCTATTGTAAAATCTAAAGGCATTTTTTTAATGGGCAAAAGAAAACAGTGCACACTTAGAATTTGCTTAGTAAGATGCGTAAATCCAACTACTGGACAGTAAAATTAACTCAGGATAAACTGAGGGAACTTTTTAGATATTTACTGAATAACTTGGTATTGTTGAGACTGTGTCAATGACATTATCAAAAGACCACTGTTTAAAGAAAAAAAATCCTAAGGAGACATGAACTTACATATCATAAATTAAGGATTTTAATCCTGCTTTTCCTACAACTAAAAATTACAGAATGGTGAGAGTTCATATATTTTCAATGTCTGCCCCAAAGGAGCCTGCTTGCTTCTCACTTTCAAGTTATTTTCCATAGGAAAAGTCCTGTAAATATTTTGGAGTTCTTTAAATAAATCCAAAGAAGAAAATTAATCCCATGCACAACCTTTTGTGAGGCTTCAGCTGAAACTATCAAAGTTGGGTGTCTCAAAAAGGTAACATGCAATACTGGCTTCCCTTCCTGTATTATCAATGTCATGCTTAGTATCATTGAGCAGTCTCAGCCAGCAGCTAAAGAAGACTGGCATTCTTTGGGCTTCCATCACCCTAAGTGATGTTTCTGGAAAATATTTGGTCAAGTAAGATCCATAAACTTGGAGCTTGTATCCATGTCTTGGTGAAGGATTTTTCCACTGGTGTGGATTGTCCTTGTTTCCTTTGCATTCCTGCCTCATACAAGAACTGTTGTCCCCACACCACAGGTTCTTATTCACGCCTCAGAAGTGCAAGGAAAGGAATAAGCAGGAGAATCTCAAGACCCATGGATGCCCTGCTGCAAGTCTGTGAAAGAAAGGAGGAACATCTTCTATGAGGAGAGCAGAATGGCAGACAATGCAACAGACTTATTATCTAAATGCTGTTCCAGAATAAGAAATACTGTCTCAGTCTTTGATTGATATGAAGCCAATCTGTGTTCCGAAGTTAGTGCCATCACGAAAGTGAGAGTAAAATTTATCAGGGTGGCATGCAGTACAGAAAGTGATGTTTTGGTTCTGGTCTGTGACAGAATCATCTTGGATGTTCTCGGGAAGAATCCCACCTCTCTCAAGAAGAATCCTGAAAAAAAAGGAGAATCAGAAAATATTACTTTTTGTACATCCTCACATTCTCTAAGGCACTACTATCATTAAAGCAGAACTTCAAGTACCAACTGAACAGACTGTGCCAATATTGTGATTGGAGCTTTCATTTGCTTTTTTTCTTTCTTTTTTTTTTCAGAATTGGACTAAAATAATTACTTTCCTGCAACCTGTAAAATCACAGTAAATTTGTACTTTTGTCTATAATCCATTAACTAACAATATATAACAGTATAACAATAAAATAGTAGTTTATATTAATGCAAAAGTGAGCAAATACCATTCATTTAAAAATATCCTTTCTTGATCTGCAAAGAACTAGGGAGTATTTTGTTGAGAATCCTCACCATATTAGTGCTGAATAATACAGTATCAAAATAATTATTGGTAATGAATGTGGAATTAATTTTTTGTTTCCTCAGGAGGCTTACCTTGTTGCTCTTCTGATATCAATATAAGGACTTGCAGAGTCAAATAGTCTCACACACTTTGGATCAATTCTGTGAAATTCTTTTGCTGATTCATGAGGAAGTTTATAGCAGCAAGGTCCCACAGATGGGCCCAGCACCACAAGGATATCTTTCACATTACAGCCATATTCAGATACCATAGCATTCACCGTGGCCATAGACACTCCTAACAATGTGCCCTTCCATCCTGTGAGAAATGAGAGGTTGAAAAAAAAATATTTCTAGAAGTTAAAAATACATGCAATTATTAAATGTATAAATTAGGAGATGCATTTACACCCAAAATTAATTAATTTTATCTAATAATAAATTAGCATAGAAACCCTACCTCCACCCTAAACATACACATTAACAGCAATCAGTTTTCTAATATAATTTTGTGGAGATGCAAACTAGAGAGAAGTGTTTAGATCAGAATTCCAGATTTCTTTTTACCAAGAGTCCTGGTTTGGGCAATTACAGTATAACTCGCAGCTCCTCTGTGCTTGAAACATTTAAGTGGGAATACAACAGAAATACGTCAGAAATATATTTTTATAACATGGTCAAATATTATTTGGTTTTAATGCTTTTTTAGGGAAAAAAACAAAGAAATGCCAGGCTCAAGCTAGAGATATTTTTTGGAATAGAGAGAAGCCAAGTTTGCACTTGGGTGCTGTTTGGAACAGAAATGAGAAAGCCCAGCTTTGGGTTCTAGTATCTCATTTGAGTCCCACGAAATCTCTGCATTGCACACGGAGTGCAATTCCTACCAGAATGAGCAGCACCACAGGCTCTTCTGATGGGATCAGCAAACAGCACGGGTATGCAGTCAGCACCTGGAGCTGCCAGCGTGACACCCTTCTGATTCGTAACTATTCCATCATAGTTGTCAGGCTCTGTCTTTCCCATAATATACACAGCATTAGCATGATCAACCTGCCAAAACAAAACCAGAATGTGGGCAGTGACATGGCTGCAAAACAACCCTGCTCTGACTAGTACAAGGTTTTTTCTTTCATGTGAAACACTCTTCTGCACTAACTGATTACACATGGAAATCAGGTGAACCCTTGTTCAAATGCCATGAAGATGTATCAGTAGAAAGCCACTATTGAAACAATGGTGCGTTTTTCTTTTAGGATAAAGTGATGTGATCATTTATCTGATTATTCCACTTGCTAAATAGAACTACTTGGTAAGTTAAATATTAGCACAGACTTGGAAGAATCAGTGCTGCTTCTCCATATTGTTACAAATGGCTGATAGCTTGGATGGCTATTCCCCCAGATAAGCTGCCAGCATAAATGTTTTAATTGTCCTGCTTATCACAGGTTCTTGCTGATGAAGATAAGAATAATTCCCACAATTTAGCCAGTGATACATGAAGGAATATCTGAGCCATTTACTTGAATCCATTGTTTTATCAGGTACCTTGACTCTGTGAAAAGCCTCTGGGTTAAATCCTGCAGCGTTTGCTAGCCGGCGGAGATTTTCTTTAACAACAACTTGTGGGTCCCTCCGCTTAGAGCTGCTGAAGAGATTGCAGGAGCTTAGAGTTGGTATGTAGGAGATTCCACCTGTCCTTGTGGTGAACCCATGTAAGAAAATATCACCTGGCAAGGCACGAAAACACAACAAACAACTGCTTTCAAAACAAGATCAAACCAGCTATTACATGGGTTTATACTGAAGAGACCTGGAATCAGCCAACCAAGTAGAGTATTTCTTTACCTTGGATTTAGCTGTGGCATTGAAATTTAAGTATTCCTAATTTCCTTCCTGCTCGTAATCATGCCACAGCAGGAACACTGAGACATCAGGCATGTCTGAGGCTGCAGACCAGAAACTCTAATCCTGCCTTTCCAAATTATGATGGTAACTGACAGGAGAAGATTTTATGGTGTGACCTCACTAAACCCAGGACTGCATTTCCTTGGATCATGCTCAGGCCTGGAACAGTCTTGCGAGCCTTTTGCTGTATTTCAATTGACACTTCTTCCTCTTATACACATTATACATTATTACAACATCATATAGAGTTACTTGATGCCTGAAGGCATTTCCAAATCTCATTCATTTTGCAATTGCCTTGAAGAAGTATGCTTGGTAGGTCTTGGTAAAAACTATTAGCTGGAACTCTCTACCTGGGATCAGGGAAGATCTGAGGATGGTGAGCTCCCCTTTCAGGCTTGGCAGGCTTTCCAAGTACATCTGAATCTCACTTTGGATGAGTGCCACGTCCTGTGAAGGAAGTGTTTGCCCTTCATTCTGGTGTTGAGATATCTGCAGGTTTTCACAGTCAGACACGACCTGTAAATCCTCAAATTCAAACTGGTAGACTGCTGTAAAGAGATGGTCTATATATACTTCCATTAAGTGTTTTCTTAAGGTAGGGAGAATAACTTTAATGGTGCTCAGGTCTTTTTCATCCAGTCTCTGTTTGATGGTGTACAAAGCAGCAGCTGTAGTCTGAGTACATATCACCTCCAGTTTTCTATTCAGACTCTGAAAACTTCTCAGAGCTCGAAGCAAGAACTCTTGCTCACCTTTCCTTTCACTCCCCTGCCTCTGGCAACATATGACATAAACACACGGAGCATGGATGCAAGAGCATTTCTCAATAGCTTCCAGAGTGTTGTGCAGTAATCCTTGGATGTTGTTCTGCAAGTTGGCTGGGAGGCTGAACAGATCTATCAGTACAGCTTCCACCATCTTCCAGGATATATAAAGGTTTCTCCTACTGTCAAGCAGTAACAAAACACGAAAAGCAAACAAAAAGTCAAGAAAGGCGCTGTTAGTCTGAACACAGAATCATGTTAAGGCATTTAATTCAGTGATACTGTGTAGAGAAGGTACATAGCAGTTAATTACTGACTTAGGCTTTCCCAGCTTGCATGAAATGAAATTACAACAAAAGAAAACTAGCGGAAGTAGGAATAATGATGTATTTATTTAAGCATTTAGGTATTTCCTTACTACCCCACCTACCTCAGGTCTTTCCCAGGTCAGGGATGATGAAAGGTTGGTATATAAGATTAGATTTATTGAATCAATTAACCCTCATTAGCCTAATGGATCTTCTTGACATGACTGATGGGTCATCCTCCAGCTTCCATGATGCAAACAAATACAGAAGTCCCTCAGCTTCCCGGGACTAGAGGAGTTTCCGTAACAATTTCTTTGGAGGTGTTAAACACACTTATGGCTCAGGTAGAGTTCATGTCTGCTACCCCTCCTGGCAGTAGGGTGCTGAGCTGTGAGGGCAATGACATTTTTTTTTCCCATAGGCCTTCACAAGACCTTTTGTACTTCTCCCTTTTGCGTTTCCAAAAGTATTGACTTGCTAATTTCTGACTTTTGTGTGAAGTGGCACATGACCACAATAGTTCTTCTTTTCAGCATGCACAAGAACTCAGTAGAGGCTACTGAAACTTTACCTAGTAATAAAAGACGTACTTAGAACTAAATGAAAGCAAGAGAAGGCTGTCCACAACTTCCTGCCTCAGCTTTTTTCACTCTGATAGCTGCACTTTGCTCTGAAATCAAGATGTGTTAAGCTCATCCAATATCATCCTATCATTCACATTTTGTCTTGTAGCCCATAGTGTAATTCCAGTTTTGGTGGTTAATTTTTCCCTTTTCTGAACTTTGTTAATCCAAGCCTAGCCAGGCTTACTTGTGAAAACTTGTAAATCCATCTTTTCCTCTCTTTTGCTCTGAGGGCCTATTTTACATGTCCTCTCAGAATTGTCTTTCTTTCTTTTCTCTCTCTCTGATAATCTTCCCATTTCCAGTGCAGCTATCCAGAGGTCTGAACAACAGGCTAGATCCCTCTGCTTTGGGAACCTTGAAGACACCTATTAGATTTCATGACTAAGCACTGTGCATGATCTAGGAGAAATATATGCACCTTTACCAACAGTTGTAAGACTCAATAATAATTCAGAGTAGTCTTTAACATTTTTTTCTTTTTTTGCACAGCAACAAATTCTGCATGAATATTAATTAACTTGTAGGAAAATATCTTTGCAGGAACAAAGAACTTGAAAATTTTTTAAGTCTTTGAAATCAGTGCTCTGCTACCAGAGCTAACCACACCAAATAATGCCTGGCACAATTTTCTTGCCCCAAGACCTCATTCTCCTGTAACCACATGAATGTTCTGGCTTCACATCACTTCATTATCCTGCAAAAATACAATTTCTGTGTGTACTTGAGGCTGATCATTATGACAGACATGATGTATTCCTTGGCATTTTATGGTTGCCAGTGGATTCCCAGAGTTTCTACACTGAAATCAGAGGTTAAAGACCTTTGTGGTTTTAAAGGATGGCTTATTTAGAGAAGATTTTACAGAAAACATTCTGTATTTTCTTCATTGTTCTTTCCCCTAGACTGGAAGAAAAATAATCCTGACTGAAAATGATGTTTTCCTTTCTGCAAACTGAACACTTACAAAGATTAATTAGCAACTATCAAAACAGGTGAGCTGAAAATATCAAGATATGATAACAGACAAAAGCAACCACCAAGGAATTTATGACTTCTGATTTTGTTCAGAGTATTATTTACACACAGCAGATAATGGATTTTAGAGGAAAGAGCTTGCTAAGAAAACAGTGCTGAAACAGACTCACACCAAAGACCATGACTTGGGAAATCAGAGTATTTCCTTCCCTACCCTGACACTCTCTGTGGGAGGCCTGTCTGTGTGTGACATGATCCCAATCAAGGTATAGCTAATAGTTCCGGGGAAGACAGTACGACAGAGGGGTGTAGTGCAAAAACAGATTATTGCTCCACTTCAGATATGTCAACAGTGGAAGGTAAATAGAGTTCATTGCTGTTCTTGTACTTGCCCAGAAAAATACCACCAAAGAAAGGGTGGAAAGAAAGAGTTTGATGAGGGAGAGGATATCGCAGACATTGTTCTTTAGTTGTGTATGCACTGCAAAAACTCCACAGGGGCAATTATTGGGATTTATGCATAATAACAATGGAGCTGATTCACCCTTGTATCCTTCTAGCTTTGCATCACGGAGTCCTAGTGAGGACAGTGGTGTCAGAAAAAATTTGCTTACAATCACAGCAAAACTTGTTCCTTTCTAAGTCACTCAAAAAAAAAAAAAATACATGCTTGCCAAGCACAGCAATGTCTTAGCTTATGGGAGATGTATTATTTGGCTATTCAGGTTTTAATTAACATGCTCTACAGTCCCAGTGTTCCATCGAAGCCACATCCAAAAAAATAGGTATATTTATTAAGGAGTTGATAGTTTTGGTGCACAATTCAAGACAAATATTTGCACAAACTTGAAGCCAAAGCAACCCATTAGCTATTTTCTCACTCCCTGAAACTGACAGTACAAACATTTGGAGGTTATGAGATTTTCTAGCACAGATATAAAGAAAAGTAGGTCAAAGAAAGCAAATGATAACAATATGAGAGGTGAGGAGGTAACGAGAGCAAAAAGTAGGAAAGCAAAGTGAATACAGAAAATGAATAATGAAGGAAATAAAACCAGGCTGCAGAGAAGAAACTGCCCAGGGTAGAAAAGAGATGCAAAAAAGCAATTTTCAAGAACCCCAGAAATCTAATTCTAAAAGTTCACTGTTGGCCAAGACAAGATTGCTGACAATTTCCTGCATCTTTGAATCCTGCTGATTATCTTATATTAGTAGAGAGACTGAGAGAACAGACATAATTTTTTGAAAATTAAAATGGCAGGAAATATATAACATCTGCCAGAGAGAGACACCCGGAGAAAGAAAACAGGTCATTGAAGCAGCTCAAATGAACAGTGATAATAATACATGTGAAAAATTTCAACATGAGCAAATACAAAAAAGAAACTCCAAAACTCAGGAGGAAACAGAAACATATATATATACACCTCTTAAACTAGATTAAAATAAAACATTCTTCCTCTTTTAACCTAAGCTTTTTTTGGCAAGGTTGAAGAAACAGAAATCACAACACAAAATGAAAATACTGAAGCATACACAGTTTTCATAAACACAGGAGTTTACTTACACAGGTGGACAATCCTATTAAATTCTGAAAGGTACCATCTGACAAAATGCACAGACATTTCCAGCTTTATATATGACTTCTTTCAATCCTGGAGCTGATTTGTACCAGCTGGAAATTCCTACGCTCTGTAAGGCTGCAGAGGGAACCTGTATTTCTTCTTTTTGACGGGACCCTGCTTTGCTGCTGGTTCCACCGGAAAGAACAAACTGTACTGCAAGGCACCAGCACTGAACGCGGAAGCGGCGTTAACCCTGATGCGATCACACATTCTGTGCTCCAGCTTTGCACAACCGCAAACCAACTCCCAAACGCGTGGCACAGCCAAACAGGACAACCCCACAAAGAAGTTAAAGGAAAACTTGTGCAGAGCAAAAGAGCTTCCTTTTCTGAGCTGCAGCTGCACGTTGCACAGAAGGATTTGGCAGCCAGTCACGAAAAAGTATGTTCTGAACCTAGACAGAGAGGTTACGCAATGTCAGCTTTTGGGGCCATGGGCCTGGAATGGTGATGGCAATTTCTCCTTGCAGCAGTCGGGAATTTCACACAGCTCAGTGAAAAAGTCTTAATCCTCTGACACGACAATGCAAAGGTTAAAAGGCAAGCAAGGAAATGAGGGATTTATATCAGTGCAAGAATCAAATGGTAATTATTACATTTCCTCAGCTGTGTTAAAATCATGGTCATGACTCCTAAGTATATGACAATGGAAGAAAGGGTCAAGAAAAAAGGACAATTTTTGATGGACAGAGGAATTAATAAAGTTTGATTTCCCATAAATTGCTGTCTCATGTTCCTGCTTTCCATGGTACATTTCTGCCAGGCCCAAAACACATATAGTGAGTGCTCTGCCATATCTTCTGCTTATCCATTCAGCATGGGCTGGACAGAGGGATGAGAACTGAATCCTGGTTCTCCCTCCCAAAGAGAACTTGAGGCAACCTTGTCCTTCCTTATTCATACATCTCTTTTCCTGATATTTGCAGAAATCAGTCATCTCTGAGGCTTTCCATCCCACTGCCAAAGGCGACTGAGCTAGGCCATGAAAAATTAACAGAACTGCTTGGTGGAGAGAAACCAATGCAATCATTTTATTTCCTTCAGCCAGACTAAGGAAGTAAAACTAATTACTGGTGTTATTTTTGGTGCAGAATGCTGAGAGGGAAAAGGTCAGAAAAGGGTACAAAACAATATTGAAAAATGACAAATCAACATCACTTGAATGAAATATTATACTCATTATACTTATGCCACTTCAGAAAAAGGATGAAATAAATAGGTCACATGCAGAGATGAGCAATTAGTTTATAAAATAGTAGATACAAATATATATACGTATTTATGTATTTATTTATATATGTAAATAACTTAATATTCTATATAATATATATAACTAAGTTGCTTAGCACATAATAATTCGAAGTTAAATAGGTTATAAAAATATTTTAAAAATACAAAATAGATTAATTATAGCGATAGTGCGATTTAGGGTTAAAATCCCCTAGAATTCCCAAGATGAGTAGGCAGGCCAGAGGCAAGTGCCTATAGAGCAGGGCACGGCATAGGCCGGAAGAAACTGGGACACATCTCTTCTCCTTCCTAACCCAGCGGTGCTCGGGAAAACTTGATGTTCTCTGCACAACAAATGATGGCAGCAAGTGCAGTCTTATGCAATGAAGGGGGTAGCTCGGGGAACTTGGGAGCAAAGGGCGCGGAGCACGATGGCCTCAGGCACACAGGGCGAGCCGGGCGGCATCAGGGCCACGGCTGGTGACACAGCCACACATTTCCTGAGGGATCCCTCCTACCGCCTTCCCTCCGGTTCCGGAGGGGTCGGCCCCGGCGAGATTAGCCCGGCTTCAGGGAGGATCGGCTCCTCTCCCGGCGAGTTCGGCCCCTCATCACTCGGCGGGATTAGCCCCTCTCCCGGCGGGATTAACCCCTCTCCTGGCGGGATTAGCCCCGCTTCAGGCGGGATGGGCTCCTCTCCCGGCGGGTTCAGCCTCTCTCCGGGCTCCCTGAGGCCCTGGGTGCCGCAGGCCCCGGCCTGGCGCGGCCTGAGGCGCGGCTCGCAGAGCGCGGCAGGTGCCGTGCGCTCGGGAGAAATGCCAGAACTCGGCCTCAGGCGTTTCGGATGATCTTTAAAAGTTACGACTGTGCTCACAAACTGCGGCTCTGTTCTGCAGAGAAGCCGCAGAAAACTATCGCAGTAGTTTATTTTATGAGATTCTGCAAGAAAGCGTTCTAATTCTCACTGGTTAGCTTTGAGTAAACTGTTTTTGCTAATTAAAAATTAACCAAATTGAATAAATATATCGATCTGCGATCTCACGGGACAGCCCTCAATATTGTTTTGTCTACAAGAACTCAATGGAAAGAAAATAAAACAATTCACCTCTTTTCTTATCCCCCCAGTTCTTCGCTTCTGCCTGAAATGGCTAAGCAAAATTCCCCATCGCTAGCTGAAGTTGTAAAACAAGTTGTAGAGCAGCAGCAGTCACAGGTGGCAGACGTGGAAAAAAGCAAAGCGATTCTTTTCCAATTGCAGGTAATAAGCCTTGTGCAGAGTAGTTTAATAAATTGTTTTTCATTAGATGAAGAAATATGTCCTTGAATAAGAAAAGCTGATGGTACTTCCTGGGCGAGTGCATTCAAGTGTAAGCCATCTATTTTGTCCCTGTGTATGGTTTAGGCTCAGCCAAAACTGGGGCTGTGTATTGTTTGTAAGGTCACAACGCAGCTGAGTCTGCGTTACGGCATGTGAAACGTTGGTTTGTTACTTGGAAAAAACAAAAAACCAAACCACAATTACTGAGCTGAATGCACAAAGCAAACCCACATCAACTCAATGTGAAATTAGAGGTTTCTGAATTTTTTAAAATCATAATTTCCTAAGAGATTGTGGGGGAAGGATATTAAAACTTTCTATTTTTTTCTTTTAGATTGTCACCACAGTATATAATTTTTATTCCTAGCATTTTTTTTGACACAAAATACTTTTTTTCCCCTTATGTTTGAATTGGGCATCCTAAATAGTCAATAATACCAGTATTATTCAGTACTATTTTGTAGAATACTAGATACGTATAATTTTTGTAAAGACTCTGTGCTCATTTCTCTTCTCTTTTATTAAGCTTTCAATTATTATTTAACCTTCGAGACCAAATTTCTATTGAGAAACTTACTTTTAAGTCTGAGAAAAGGTGATTCCAGTTGACATTTTTGAGCATGGAAGAATGTAAATGGAAATAGTGTAGTTCAAATGATAACATCTGTGTGTGGCTCTACAACCGAAATAATTGATATTTGAAATTTTGCACAAAGGTAGCATTTCTGAAGTAGCAATGAAATCACGTATTTTTTAGGAATGTCACTGGACTGGCCACACTTTAGAAAAAGCTTTGTCCTGTATCCCATAATACAGTCTGATAATGCTGCAACAGCAATTTGTGATCACACAATTTAAAAACATGTGTCTGTTTGAAAAAAGACCCACAGAACTTTGAAGCCCTAGGTAATGACAGGTCCTTTCCAACCTTGATGGTTCTGTGATTGCTTATGATGGTTTGAAGCACTACTTCCTGGTTTCGTTCACTTCTTGTCAGTGAGATGATGTAGAGGTCTTTCTAGGACTAGACACATATTTCTTATGGGTGTAAGAAATAAAATAGCTGTGATTAATTCAGCTCTTAGCTACTACTGTGATGAAGTCAGGAACCTCAGTTGAGCAGTCTAGTTAAGCTCCATCACCTGACAAACCCCTCTATGTGTTTGTGTGGGCTTGCAAGGGATTTTTGGCATCTTTGGTTATTTTTAGTTTGATTAGGACTTCGCCAGCTCTAAGTAAACATTAGAATTGGGTTTCGTCTGCCACATTCTATATATCTTGGTACTATGAGGAACTTACAAGTTAATTCAAAGGCATCTTATTTAATATTTTAGACTCAATCTAAGGGGAGAAGACTAAGATAGTATTACTACATTGTGCCTCTGAGATGATGATATTAAGAAATGTAAGTCTAATTATATTCCATTCAAACCACATTAGACAAGTGAAAAAAAGAGACTGCTGAATAAATATAAATTACAATGTTTAACTAGACACTTCGTATTTTCCTTGAAGAAATGAACGCTGAAATATTTTACAGGCAAAGTGTCAGGAACTAGAAAAAGAAATTAATTCTATTCTGTTAGAAACGAAGACAACAGAAAAGGAGATATATCTGCAAGATGATGCCATAGAAGTGACAAAGTATCAGTGTGAAAATCTGGAGGCCCAAGTCAGAGCCTTGTATTCTGAAAATTTAAAATTGAAGTGTGATGCAGAAACAGTACAAGAGGAGTTTGAGATGATACTTGCAAGAAATAATGAATACCGGGAAAAAATAAAGGATCATAAACATCTCTTTTGGGAGATGGAAAGTAAATTGCCAGTTATGATTGAACTTGCTAAAAAGAAAGCGTTTGTGGAAGAATTAAAAGCAAAGAAAGAGGAGTTAATATGTGATCTCCAGAATCCAGAAGGATCTGTTCTAAAACAAGTGCAGGTACTCTTATTTCCTTTTTGATTTTTTCCTTTTATGTGAAATAATTTTAACATAGTTCATATAATATCATTATTTTGCCTAGTATATTCATAGTTCATGAGGGAGTGACTGCAAGGGAATATACAATGAAATAATGCTGCATTAATTGGAGAAATTTTTACTTCAGTATGCAGTGAAAAATATCAGTATTGTTATCTATTTAATATTGTAAAAAAAATGTTTTATGCTTTGTGATCGAATGAACTCAAATATGAAAATATTACAGAGCTGTAAATTAAGCTTTCTCTTTGGATAAACTTACATAGATGCTTTTCAAAATTCTGTGGAAGATTACCATATTGTTACATTTTTCTGGTAAGAACACATATTCTTTAAATTTTGCTGTGAACAAAATAAATTTGAGCTGTATGCCAGCAGCAGGTAGATTTGATGAGACAGTGATAGAAATAAGAAGACATGAAAAATATGTTTGGTATTCTAATCTTACACTGTTGGTTTTACTTAACCCAATTGCAATTTTCACTAATAACAACTACATAGGATATTTTTCACCATGGAATTTTGGACAAACACGAGTATGAAGTTGAAATGGGATCACAAATTTCAACTTTGAAGTAACTTGCTTTATTGAAAATTTGATGGTACTCTATTAATGTAAATTCACGAAAGTTTGTGCAACAGATCTTTCAATACTGATAAATAAAGACTAATTAATATTGTATTTTCCTATGAGAAAGAAAAGTATACCTCAAATATTTCATTAAATATTCTTCCATTTTGCAGTTAATTTTATTTTATATAAAAACCACCCAAATGAGCTCAACATCCTCTGTTGTTGTATTTTTCATATTTCAGATCAAGAGTATATATTCTTACAGGCATAAAACCACATGATAAAATTGTTACTAGTTAATTTTTAATTATCCATTCTAAATTGTTATTATTTTAATTAGTATTTATAGGTTTATTGTGAAATTGTCTATAATAGACCTTTATCTCATCTCTATTTACTGAGACTGTTAAAATGAGGCAATTTTAATAAGTATATTAGATGAACTGTGAAACCTTTCAAGGAGTAGATTTCTATATCTTGACTTACATCTGCAGGAAGAAATCACACTTCTAAAAAGTGAAATCACAACATTGAAAGATTTAATCAATAAAAAAAGAGGTCTGCTGGAAGAAGAAGAAAAAAAGCATGCTAAGCTTAGAAAAGAAATTGAGGTGAGTCATTGGAATAAGATTTAATTGCAGTTCTCCTGATGGAATGTAGATAATGCAAATGAAGTTTGAAGTACTTTATACACCATTGCTGGCTATGCATTGTTCAAGTATTTGCAGTAATGACGCTGGCTTAAATTCTGGGTACTGATAGTCTTTCTAAAATTCAGAGCTTAATCGTGAAAAACATTTTCTTCTGAAGTTTTTTGATAAGGAGTTAATCTGTAAACTTATGGAACGATTCCTGGAAAAAGGTCACTGAATGGTAGTAAAGCAAACACATATTTTAAAATTTCTCTAATACTTCTGAAATACTGTGCATTTCATTCCTGAGTTGATTATTCATGACTTGATAAATCATCAATGGAAGAATCAAATGGAACCAGGAAAATGGATTTGCCACAAATCTCCTTAATTTGAGCTGACATTAAATTAGGAATAACACAGCAGCTGCTAATTAGCTGACAAGATAAAATTCTGATCAATAGTTAAAACCTTCTCTTTTAAATAATTGAGCTATATTTTTCATTTTGTTCCTTTCTAAAATAACCTGTATGATTAGATAACTTTTAATTTTGAAGTTTCATCCCATTTATCTTGTCAGTTCAAATAAATGCCACAAAATTTATTGAGCAAAGTTTAATAATGTAAAGGTTAACTGATTTAAGGTCAGTTCTATTGCCCATTGTAAATTGTAGGAGGAAGAAAGAATAATTTTTTTCATGGGAGAGAATTTTTAACCTGAAAAGCAAAACACAGCTACTTTAAAATAGATCTGGTAGTCCGCATTTGAGAAAATATTTTATTACCAAGTCAACATCCACCTAAGAAAGTTCTCTAAACCCAAAGTTGAATCAGGTAGCCTAAAAAAAGTTCTGTTCTGTTATCAAAATCAATATAATTAAATAGTGAAGGTTAACCTTAACTTTTATTCTTCAGTTATTTGGGTTATATGTTTTTTGTCTCAGAGGGAAGCAAGTTCAACCCCAAAGCCTTTCAGGGTATTATTTTCTATTAAGAACTCTCCTGAATACAGTCCAATTTTTAATATACGAACTGACAGTGGATAGACAGAGACATTTACACACAGCATTCCTCAGTATAACTTGGGAAAGATTACCCAAGTCAAGAACAGGAATAAAGTGAGATGCTAGGCACATGGATGAGGTTTGACTGAGCTGCAGTGTTGGAATTCAGCTACAGACTGCTGGCGCCTGATGTAATTATCTGGAACATCCAAAGGAGGGCAGCTAAGGTGGGCCTTGAAAGGAAGCTATAAGAGGAACATCTGAGGTCCTTTGGTCTGTTCAGCCTGGAGAAGACTGAGGGGACCCTCACTGCAGTTACAGCTTCCTTGTGAGGGGAGAGGAGGGGCAGGCACTGATCTCTTTGCTTCTGTGACCAGTGATAGGACTGCAGGAAATGGCCTGAAGTTGTGTCAGGCGAGGTTTGGGTTGGATATCAGGAGGAGTTTCTTCCCCCAGAGGTGGCTGGGCACTGGAACAGCTCCCCAGGGAAGTGGTCACAGCACCAGCCTGGCAGAATTCAAGGAGCATTTGGACAATGCTTTCAGGCACATGGTGTGACACTTAGGGATGTCCTGTGCAGGGCCAGGAGTTGGACTTGATGGTCCTGATGGGTCACTTCCAATTCAACATATTTTGTGATTCTGTGACTCTTAAAGCAGCCTGCGGACTTTGCTTTAATCTCTTTCCTGAGCACCAGCCCCATCACTCATTTCTTGAAAAGCAGATCCAGCCTATTCCCAGCCTTGGGCAGGGTTGTCAGCAATAAATCAGAGTGGTTATCTGCATTGGGTCAAGGCTTCAGTCATAAGGATAATTCAGTATATCCACAAATAATAGAAAATTTGTTGTTATGTAAAAGTAATTTTAAAAAACCCAACCCAAAAGACATTCTATTCCCCTGCTGCCCTCTTTCCCCAGTGTCAGTGTGTGACTGTATTACTCTTGGCAGATGCTTGCCTCTCCTGTCCTTAAATGACCCTGGTGATGGGGATACCCTGAGTATCCAGACAATTTTTTCCTAGTGTTTGACTTCATGTACACAGGATCCGACAAAAAGCGCAGTGTTGTCCCTTCCCTGTGTCCAGTAAGCATATTTGTGCTCCCTCCCTCAGCAGATGTGCCAGACTGTTCCCAGTAATGATGCTAGAGACCCATTTCTGAAAAAAGCAGATAGTATTGATCATAGATGTTTCAGTGTCATACAACATAGTCCTAGTGATGCAGATGCCCCAAGCACTCATTTAGATGAGTGAATCTGACAGCATCCCTCAAAAAGTTGCAAACAATTACAGTGGAGAGTGAGGAAGACAAGCCATCGCCAATAAAGAAAGGCAGTGAGGTAGTTTCCTAGTTATTTGTGAAATTTAGGTACTGAGATTTGCAGGAAGTCATTGAGAGTGCTGTGGTTCTGATGCAGCTGTACATCATCATGTGTATGTGAAATACAGTGTACAGTAATTTCATACTCATAAACTGCACCTGGTTATAAGCCGCACTTTCCGGGTAGCTGGGAACACCACAGATTTTGTTCATAAATAAGCTGCACCGGGTGATAAGCTGCACTTTTTTTTTCATAAAGTAAGGATCCATGTGCAACAAAGTAATAAGTTAGTAACAGAATCACGTGATTGCGATGTTTGCTGTCAGGTGCTCAATTTGCAAACGGTTTTCACAGACCGGCGAAGCCTTTAAACGCAGCCCCAGGCGCCCTCCCCATGCCACGGGCCCCATCACTCCTGCCCCCAGCGCTGGCTGCTGTGGCTCCCTGCCTGATCAGCAGTGATGGCGGCTCCCCAAGCTGCTCAAAAGCAGCGACTCGGCGGGCTGGGCACGCGAAGAGAAGCTGGCATGCGGCTCGGTGCCCGCTCGCCAGTGGCTCCGGCTCACCAGCCACCTGGCAGCGGCTCCATGGCAGCTCCCTCCCTGGGCAGTTCGCACTTCTGGGTTGGCATTTTGCCGGAATTTGTCCATAAATAAGCTGCACCTGGTGATTAGTCGCACTTCCGGGATCAGCTCGATTCTTCAGTGAAATAGGTACTGCTTATCAGTGTGAAATTACTGAATTAATGCTTCAATAAACAGACATGAGTAATTAAACTCTACCACTCATATGCCATTTAAACTAGGGTAAGTAAGCCCAAATTTCATTAAGGGAATGCCCCTTATTTCCATTTTTATTGCAGTGAATGTTTCATTCTTTTAACAATCCAGAATGCAAATTTTCAGAGGATTATCTGCAGCAGCCATTCTTCTCCACATAAAGCAGCAATGAGGGCGGAATTGACAGTCCTGCAGTGCTGCAGAAAATTGCCTAAGAAACGTGTCATTTTAAATGCAGTGCAGCTACAAAGGTGCTACTACAGCCACCGAGGTTACCTCATTTGTATTCCCACTTATACCCAAACAAGTTCTCAAAGAATGAAAATTTCTTCTTTCTCACCTCTCATTCTGGAGCCTCAAATCTTCTACGCGCAAAAAGCCTTGCCACAGCTGTGACGTGCTGAGTCCTTGGGTGGTATTTACTTTGTTAGATTTTAGACATCCACACTGAACTCTGCACTTAAGGTCTTAGTAGGACGGAGCTTTTCTTTCCTCAATGGGAAAGTGAGGCATGATTCATGTCCTAAACTAGACATCTGAAATAAGTCAGATGAATGGCTTCTTAGATGTCTCTGTCTTTTCAGTAGCTAAAAAGAAACATGGAATGACTTGGACAAATGTCAGAATAATACTTGGACAGAGCTAGGTGAGCTGAACTCACCTCTCTAAATAATTTTGCTTGAATGAAATTTTGAAGTTTGTTTGTTTTTGTTTCTTTTTGTTGTTGTTTTTTTTCAGGTACAGAATAAAAGATATGATGCCATTTTAAAACGTTTGCATTGCCAACTGAACAAAGTCCATTCCAATAAAAGACAATGGCACTGGAACATTCAGCAGTTGGAGAAGAAGGTCGCAGAACTAAGAGAGTGTCTTGGAGTAGCAGAATTAGAAAACATCATGTAACAAACTTAACAAAGCTGGAATGCTCATAAGCTTTTCCAGGCAGGGATGTTTTTTTTCTGGAAATGCTATAAATCTTAAATAGCCTGCTAACTGGGTCAGGCCTCAGTGATTTCTTTCTTTTTAAAGTTCTTCTCTCTTTCATTTTGTGGCCTAAACTAATAGCCACAGTAAGTTAGTTGTTCAGGAAAAAAGTTACTGACACTTCCAGGTGTTTTCAAAATATATATCAATTTTATATAAAATGTTATTCATAAGTCAAACAAATGAGATCTGGAAAGTTCCTTTGAATTTCATTTGGTCTCTGGAAGTTGGAATATATGCTGCTTTTCCTACAGAAAAATAATTACTAGTATATATTTGCACTCCTGAGAGACCAAAGTTATTTTATCTTTTATCCACATCCCTTTTTATTGCAACTCTCTGAGGAACTCTGAAAGCTTTGATGGCCTGTATTTTGCTCTGTGAGAAAGTCATATAGAAGATGTTACAGTCTGCCAGGATGTTCTGGCATGGGGAACAAAGGGGCCAAAGGCTGTCCAGCTGTAAAAGGTTTTGGAACAAGTCCACTCAGAACTGTACTTCAAATAATCTGACTTCAACTGGTCTAATAGATGTTAGCAAAGAGGAGTGAGTAGGTACCATATCTGGACAGCTTTTAAAATGGAACAACCCTCAATAAACAGAAAGGCATTATAGGTGACTGATGATAGAGGAATTTATTCTCTAGAGGATTTTAACTAATATCAGCTATCTAACATCTAAGTGCTTAATGATCTGAGATGACTCAACGTAAATGACTAGATATTAAAAATTCTTGTAAAAATGGTAATGAACAGTATGCCTTTTCCTTTGTATTATTTTTATTTTTATATTGCCTGATATTTGACGAATTCACAGTACTTTCTCTAATCTTACACTTAAGGCAGTAGTTCTGCTTGGACATAACTTGTAATGTTTATCTGTTCTACGAAAGTAGCTTTTTATTTAAGGTGTTGTCTTGAATAATTTAAACTTACCTTTACTCATTAACCTAAAATGAAGGCTATTTACTGCAGAAAATGTTAAACTGCTTATGTATTGTTATCTTACGAAAGCAAAGCTTAAAATGTAGTACTGTTATTACCTTCATACATTGATGTGTATTTACATTTCCCTTAATGTCATTTCACTTAATATAAAGTTATTATATACATATATATATAAAGTCATTAAGGCTGTCTCTCAACATTGTTAGTCTCTCAAGGCTTTTTTGCTCAGTCTTTTTCCTTTGCAATAATATGAACCAGACTGCTTTCATGAAAGCAATAAAGTAGAAATAAAAACTTTAATATCCTATGCTATAGTAACAGTATGTTCTGAATATTGAGTCTATTGAGTTTGTAGCACAAAACTGTAACATTACAGTTGTTTATCCCTACACAGAACAAAACAGCATCCATTTTATGCATGTGTCTTCTAGAACAGGTCCAGATCTGAAAAGTTGGAGAATTTAATGTTATTGTTAGTTTCACCGATTAAATGCTCTTATTTTATTTTGCATTATTCTAGTTTGAGTTTATTCATTCATCAAGTGAAATTAGTGTAGTTTATATCAAGTTCAATGATAAAAGTAAAAATACTGACGCACTGTCTTCTTGATGGGTTCAATAGTTCAAGCCTTCCAAAGCTATTGATTATCAGATCTGACCAATAACTTTAGCTTAATATATCCCCCCTAAAGTGGTACAACATCCAACATTTTTGAGGTTTTAAGATGATGCACCCTTAAGTATGCCTTTTGCCACTGATACTACCTTGTTTTTATTTTTAGTTTCTCATTATTTCTGCTCCAGAACAATTGATACATCAAAATATGTTTTGTATCTTACTTCATCTAAGTTCACTTTGGCATCTTTTACCATAGTCTAGTATCACAGTTTAGCCTTGCATTTATCAGCAGCTAAAAACAACTGTCGCAAACAATCCAAATGTTCTAATGCAACAACAACATCACACCTTTGTTTTTCTTTCTGACCAATGAAGATGTTCATTATTACTTCCCTGGGAATTGGGTGGTTTCTGTGTATCAACACAGGTACAGAATGACTCACTTATCTCAAATAAATACCTTGGACTTAGATCTCCCTTGTTCCTTTTCATAAATCTCAGTAATTTCCAGTATCTCAAATTACTTCTGTGGCTCTTTGTACATGTTTTGAAGTTGTTTAATATAATTTAACAGGGGTGCATACAAGGACCTGTGTATCGTGCTCCCTTTACTGCTACACATGAAGGAAATGTTCCTTTCTATACAAACACCTTGCTATCATCCAAGGTCTAGGCTGTCTTATGCTCCTTGCCCTTTGTAAGAGAGCCCATGTTTTTGCCTCCTGGGACCTTTGA
>VRYO01002772.1:31066658-31092130 GCA_009812075.1 Sialia sialis
GAAAAAGGTGTGGCTTATATTCGTGAAATTACTGTACTTCAATTTCCAAAGCTCTCTCCATTCATATGGGGACACAGCTAAACCATGCCACAGCTCCTTTCTTGCCTGCAGAGATGAGATTCTAGGTAAAACCAGGATGTGAATTGGAAAGAATCACAAGTGGCCAAGGATCTTTTTGATACAGAGTTCAGCTTTTACCAGGGAATCCTCAGTAGTTACCAGAGTATTTGAGACACAACTTAGTCCATTTAAATATGTATATTGACAAAACAAGTTTTATTGTATGCATACACTGATTGTTGTTGTCATCCCACATCACTGTCCTAATTAAATGCCACAATTATTATCTCTTATCCCACATAAACACATCATTTGTGTGTTTAACTCAACTGCCTTAAAACATGACTTGATTAATTTTTAGTCTTGGAAGCTTTGTCCTCTGTTTCTACTCAAACTTCTACTTTTTTTACTTCTACTGACTACACCTGAAATCTGTATTCAGTGCTAAATACCACATTTTAGAGAATCAAACACATTTCACACACTTGCAGTAAACAGAACTTGGTATAGCAAAGTACTTACATATTTTCCCAGGTGCAGCATCTCAAATTGAACATTCAGTGTTCAACAGAAAATAAATATAAGGAAGGTATAAACATTTTACTAGGGAATTACAGTTAATTGGGAGAAAACCTTATCTGGAGGAAAAATGTGAACTGAAACAAGAAAATATAAATTACTGCCTTCTCTAAACTGTCAGCATTCTGTACAACAAATGAAAAATAAGAGAACTTACGTAGCTTTTTATTACAATATCTTGTTTCAACAAATCTTGGCAACCTGTTGAGGCATATTTTTTCTTGGTACAACATTGAACAGTAGCAGTTTGATTTCAGGGCATTTTTTCCCCTCAGCAAGCAAGCACAGACAATAGGAGAATGGTTATTATTTTTGGGAAATAACTTAGTGAATGAACTTCGTATTCTTATTACATGAAGCTCTCCCAGCTCCTGTTGGCGAACTGTGCTGCCAAACTCGCTCAGTCATTTCTGAGGATGGGTGTGGGGCTAAGGGAAGAATTTCTGTCTTCAGTGCTGTGCAGAGAATGGCATGAGGAGTGACTGCCCACTCTGAAAACCAAAACTGCAATGAGCAGCAGGTATGTAAATAACTAAATGTGGGAAAACTTACCAGTGAGTCCTACTCTCCACCTAGGAAAACTTTAAAGCACAGGAAACTGGATTTATTCCCACAATATAGGGGGGAACTGGGGGGAATTCCACACTTGACAGGGAAAATATACAGCTGTTGAATCACTCATGACATGCAGCAAATGTACTGCTGTATGATAAAGGGAGGTATTTCCCTATGCTGTAAGTTGATGCTCCACAGGAAACCCTTTCATCTGACTCAGCAACCTCAGGTGCTGGAAACAGAGGAAATGTGTCAGATAATGCAGACATACCTGCTAAAATCACTGCTCTCATCAAGGCTGCATCAGATAAACAAGAGAACAACAGAATAGCAGAGGAGGGAAGGCACCAGTGCTGTGCTGCCTTGCCTGTCTAACAGTTTGCTTTGTCCCTCAGGAGAGTCACTTGCAGAGCTGTGTGACAGTAACTAGTGCACAATATTCTGCCATAGTTCTCACATGGTGCTTCAGAGGAAGAGGAATCATGACCACATCATGCTCTGATGGTACATCATGCTGCTGAGGGTGGGAAAAAAAACAAATTTCAGAACTCTTATCCGATTTTCTAAAATGAGTTAATGTATTGTTACCAAAGTAATTATTAGATCCTTTGTTAAAATGTAGCTGTAGCATGCAACTCTGAGTCAGGTGCAGGCAGTGGCTTTTTGAGGAACATCCTTAGAAGTGTGGCTTGAGCAAAACCAACTCACAGCCTGTTTAAAATGCCACATACAATTTTCGGCTCTTCATAGCATTTAGAGGAAGCAACCTAAAAAAATGAAGAAAAAAATTAACCGCAAACTGCAAAGGGCAAACCAAGATAAACAAAATATCCCAACCCCTGAAAAGAATGGTAAATGTACTGCACGTGGCCCATCTGTATGAAAAGGGACCATCCAGAAGGACCTGGACAAGCTGAAGCAGTGGGTCCATGGAAACCTCATGAAGTTCAAGAAGACCGGGTGCAAAGTGCTGCACCTGGGTTGGAACAAACCCTGGTATCAACACAGGCTGGGGGATGAGCAGCAGCCCTGCTGAGAAGGATTTGGGGATGCTGCTGGATAGGAGACTGACTATGACCCAGCAATTGTACACTCACAGCCCAGAATGCCAAAAAAATGCAACAAAAGAAGTATTGGCAGCAGAGTGAGTGTGGGTATTCTGCTCCTCTGCTCCTCTCTGGTGAGCAACCCCCTGGGTTGCTGTGTCCTGCTCTGGGGCCTCCAGCATAAGAAGGACATGGACTTGCTGCAGCAGGTGCAAAGGAGGACAGAAAGTTGTTCAAAGAGCTGGAGCACCTCTTCTGAGGATGACAGAGTTGGGCTTGTTCAGCCCAGAGAAGAGAAGACTAGGGAGACCTTACAGCACCTTACCAAATACCCAGAGGGAGCTACAGGAGAGCTGGAGAAGGAATTTTTACAAGGGCATACAGGACAAAGGGGGAGTGGCTTAAATGAGAAGAGCTTTAATTTGGACTAGATGTGAGGAAGAAGCTTTTTACAATGAGGGTTGTCAGGCGCTTGCACAGGTAATCCATAGAGATGGTAGATGCCTCATCCCTGAAAACTTTCAAGGTCAGGCTGGACTGGGCTTAGAGCAAACTCTTCTAGTTGAAGATGTCCCTGCACATTCCAGGGGGTGTTGGACTAGATGCCCTTTAAATATCCTTTCTAAGCCAAACCATTCTATGATTCTATGAAAGCAAAAGGAAGAGAGAGTTTTACCATGTCACTAAATATCATTCTTGTTGAAATTGGTTGCTGCAATATCAAGCAAAGGATAATGCTCTGTGTTGAAGAGATTTCTCCTGTTAGGAAATGAGTTCTTTCTACCTTTTTCAATAGCTTTTAAATTTAAAATAGTTCAGTGTTTGTACAGAATTCATTAAAATTGTCTCCAAACTTTTCCAAGAGCAGCAAGCTTTTAATCTCTCATTTTATTATAAATACCATATATTCAACTTATTGGCTGTCATATAAAAACTTCGATGCTTTTCTGTCATCTGCACTTTGTAATAATTAACACAATCTATCACTTGCAGTGATTTCAGCAAGGTTGGGCAGACTTTTCTGGGGTGGAACAAGCAGAGGCATTTGAAACGCAGCTGTTGCTTTCTTGCACTGGCAATGAAGTGCAATAGTTCCCTCCAGTGGTGAAAAGAATTCGTACATGGCAAAGGCGCGTTTCATCTCCCTCTATTGAAGGTCAATCCTTATCGTGAGAAGCGTTAACATTTCTACAGAACACGATGTATAATCCTAAATGCTATTTTTTCCCTAAAAGTGAATGATGAAAAGGAGATGCTGCATATTCCAACTTTTACAACAGCTAGAGGATTTAATGTATTCATTCTTAATTTTTAATCTGCTTTTAGAAAAAGATGAATTTGGCAAATTTTCTCAGACCTTGTGTTTTAATCTTAGTTATAATGCAAAGTCCACTGCAAACAGCAGGAATGCACCTTTTTTTTATTATAAAATAATGAAAAATATTTTATTTTTGTCTGCTACAAATTTTTCCTTAGGTCACTATCTTCTTAATAAGAATTATTCTGTTTAAGATCCTTGTCTTCCTACTCTTTGATGAAGAATATATTTCAGATCAAAATCACAGCTAAACTGATGACAGTTTATAGCTACAGATTTACAGCATATTATGTAAACCTGTGTTTTCAGGCTTCTTAAATAACTCTGCCTGAACTGAATCTTTTGGCCTGAAACTGCAGTTCTGTCTCAAGGTCAGTGTTCTGGAAAGCTGAAACATAAGGTATGAGTGTTGGTGCTTGAGGCTCCCAATATACTTGCCAAGAGAAAGTCATCCGGCAGCTGATTCAGCTCTTGCATCCCTTATGGCGCAGACTGGCTCTTCCCAGACACTTCAAAGGAATCCTAGTGCAACTATCCTTAAATTGAAAGAACTCAATTAAATACCTATTTCATGTGATGTAAGCCCAGAAACAGCACAGACAGTCTGTTGTTTACGCATGTTTAAAGGTTTATTTTATGGCTGCATGCTGTGGAGAAAATGACAGCTTTGGCAGGGGATTTTAAGGGGAGAAGGAGGACAGTTTCAAGATAACCATCATGTAATGACTGACATTTAGAATTTTTCTCTTTTTGAGTATTGACACAGAATTCTAATCTATTGAATCCTGACTTTATAACATTCCCATAAAATTTACACTAATTAATCAGTGGCCTTCTCAATCCCCTTGAATGAAAGCTATCTGAGGCTCATGATGAAAATTTTGTCCTCAGGCTTTGTCATATCTGTCATATTTACTAAAGGATTGGAATGCCCTGCCTCAGGTGCAGTAGTCATGCATTATCTACCTTTTGTGCATCTCTACTAAAGTTATTACCATCTCTCAAATTATGAGTTCATATTGTTGCTGAGATGTCTCTAATTGCTAGTGCATTTATTTTGGGTTAACCAGTGCAGTTGGGAAAGTAAGCAAGTATTTTTGCAGAGGAGAGCCTGGATATCTCAAGATTTTTCCCAGTTTTATCTGATGGTTCTTCCTTTTTAGTCATGGAAGGAAAGAAGCACTTGTAGGGATGCTTCATCTGAACTACTTTACATAGTTGCTTCAAGATGACAGGAATTGTGCCCTAAAAAGTCTCATTTCTCTCAGTTGACTGTAAAGGAAGTGAAGTGTCATTAGCTCAGATGTAAATAACTATTATTATGATGTCTAAAGTAAAGTAAATTCTTAAGCATCACAGCCACAAGATCACTATTAGTAAAGGCTCTTTATTGTCTTGTTGCTAGCCACATATTTTCCTTTGCTTTTCTAGCCTTTGCCATCGATTTCCTGGGCTGCAAGCTTCTCATTTATATATTACATTCAATAATGTAACAATTTGATGTTGTCATGTTTTCCTGAATGTTACATTGGGGAACAGTGGGAGGGTGCCTTTAACAGCTATTTCCATTTCCAGTGAACCAGGGGAGGCTTTTGGCTAATGGATTTAGCTTTCATGGTGGAGTACTTTTCTTTTTAGCATCTTTTCAGTTTCTTTCATGGAATTCCCATTTTTGTTTTGCTTTTTTTTTTTTTCTATCTGTTTTTCTCCAGGCTCCCAGTTTTCATCAACTATGGAAAAATAGCCATTTTGCAACATTAGCTAATTTTCAGGGGATTCATCTTGCCTGTCTTGGACACCTACAGTAATTTCACAATTATAAGCCACACCTGATTATAAGCCATACCTCCCGGTAGCTGGGTAGACCACGGGATTTGTCCATATATAAGCCGCACCTGAATATAAGCCGCACTTTTTTTTAAAAAAAAAAGTGAGGATCCATGTGTAACAAAGTAACAAATTAGTAACAGAATCGCTGCCAGCTGGGTTTGGTGTCAGGTGCTCAAGTTGCAAAAAGTTTTCATAGACCAGAGAAGACTTTAAAGGCAGCCCCAGGTGCACTCCCCAGCTGGCTCTCACTTCCTGGTTGGCATTTCACTGGGATTTGTCCATAGATAAGCTGCACCTGAATATAAGCCGCACTACTGGGGCAGGCTGGATTCTTCAAGGAAAAAGGTGCGGCTTATAATCATGAAATTACTGAATTTAGAATTTAGTCGCTCACATTGTGGTGGTGCTTTGCTCCTTGCATTGACCATGGAGGGGATCTGGATGGGAAGAAATCTACCACTTGGATAGCTGAATTGAGACTTCCTAGGCTCTTAGATGGGTGGCATGCCACCTTCTAGCACATTGCCTCTCTTGCCTGAAGAAAGAGTCTAGGGCAAATAGTTCTAAACTCATGGTGGATGATTAAAATTACATGACATAAATCCCATTTATTATCTCCAGATATCCCTGACTGACTGCAGGCCAGGAATTAATGTAGCTCTATCCATCGTAGTGAGACCATAATTGAGTTACTCTGCACTGAGAGCAATAATACTTTCTGTGTTAAAGGATAGCAAGGAATAATTTTAGAAACTCTAATAAGTTGTGTGACCTCCATGCTACATTTCTGAAATTGAATTCTCCCATGGCAAGACAATTGCTACCCTGCAGTCTGCCTCTCACTGCAGACAAGTCATAAGAAATAATTCAGCTATGGTTTCATGGTCTATAAATAATTTCCCTCCTTCCCACTCTGCTGTATTCTTTTCTTGCCTTTTATGTTTTAGCACATTCACAATTAGTTTCTGAATTATCAGGATATACAGACAGGCTAGCAGTGTCTTTGTAGTACTACCACTACATCATTTACTACTTCACCTCTTGCCCTAAGCAGATTTTATCTAAAGGTCTTTAGCATTCCAGTCATGTGGACTGTCTCACCAGTTCTTAATAATACTTGTATCAGTGAAAATTTCCAGAGTCTTCTTTGCCACCTGGACTTTTAAAATTAGTACCTAATGACCAGAAAAACTTTGAGCAGTGGTTGGAATCAAAGTAATAGGCTTTGACAAGTATATCAGAGGAATGTGAGTGGGAGACAGACACAGGCTGCAATGAGTAGAAGTGAATAGAAATTGGGCAGGGGAGAGCAGTAGTACACAGGCCTGTGTCCATTTTATACTACAGAGCCTGTAGTGGAACATTAGGTTCCTAAATCTGAAAAATCCTTAATGGTCAGTGGATAAGCTTGTCTTGCTCCAGCTGCTGGAAAACAGTAAAAGTCTGTGTTACTGTCGGGGTCTGTTAATTCATGTGACAGGGGCCTGTGCAAAAGATCTGAAAGACTAATCCTATTGTTAACTCTAGGAGTATCAGAAGAATCTCACAAGGTTACTATTTTTTAAAATTGGCTCTTTGAACTAAGCTATTTGTCTGATGCTTAGTTTTCCATGGAACATCTTTCTCTTCTTCATGAACCTACAGTGCTTCCTCACAGGGTGTCGTAGCTGCTTAAATTCTTTAAGGCAGTAAGTAGAGCAGCTGGAAAGGCAGCACCTAGATCCCATTGCAGCTCAACGCTGCAGCTACTCCTTCACTCCGTGATCTAATGGCTCAAGTGTATTCAGCACCATGGGACCCCATGTTTTGCTGTATTCTCCACTAGAAAAGAAATGTCTTGAAAGTCCCAAGTGAAAGAGAGTTTTCTTATTAATGTTCTGTATTATGCTGCAGGCTCTGTAAGGTATTCTGTTACTCTGCAGTGGTATACTGCAGTTCCTAAACCTCCAATACCCTTGAAATCTGGTTTTACATTCATTTGAGTTTTGGCGAGCTCCCCATAATAATAGCAGAGTTCTATGGCTGAACTTGGAATCTTACCCAGAGTAAGGTTTCTCACAGAAGCATGTGGAGAGGAAAGTCATCCCAGGGCATTTGATGTAATTCCCTGTTCTGCTTTTCAGGGAAGCTGTGTGCAGGAAAGATTTTATTTTCTAGATAGGAAAAACCTAGTTGTTTGCATTACTGTATACAATCTTTCCCTGAATTGCTGGAAAATGTTGTTTCTATACTCATACACATTTTAATGAATTTTTCCTTTATAATTATTCAATTATTCATTCTGCTGCTCAAGAAAACCAGCATAAAAATGATTTAACACAGCACTGCAGAAATTAGCACTCACAAACCAACAAAGAAACACCTCACTACTTAAAAGGGGATCAAAGTGTGAAATCACAAGTAACTCATTACAAAAGTAAATCATAACAATAGCACCAATTCAGTTCTTAAGTGCAGTCACAGTCTTTTGGTGGATTTGACTCTTTTCCTTCAATACCTAAAAAGAAGCTACAGAGGATGCTTATTCCATTTTAAGAAATGTAGTAATTAAGAATTTCAAAGCTTTTCTGGTTTTCTGTTGAAAAATAGGATCTAATAGATACGTTGCTGAATCACTGCAGCTTTTGTGTAGTCTAAACCCTCTCACTTCAATAAATTGGAGTCTGGAGTGGAAAAAGGAACCATTGGTTGGCAGTTACACCTATAAGGTGTTTATCTGTCACTTTGAAAACTAAATCTAACTCATTTTGCCTTCACATTGCTCAAGCAGCTGCAGATGACTTTCTCTCCATTTGAATGGATTTGAATTCTCTGCTTCTCTCCTAAGTACTTGCTTGCTTACTTTATTTTGGCTTTGTCTTTATGTTACATTTTATTACTAGATGATGGTAGAAAGGATTTTGACTACTTTTTATGTTACTGGCACCAGAGACATTCCTAACCATGCTTACTTAGACCTTTTAGAGTGCTAATTTTCTCATACAAAGGGGGTGTTAAACTTTCTTTTGTGTCCTTCCCAAATGCTTTAATTTTCTGATACCATTTAGTATAATTTTATTTGTTTTTAATACTTGCATGTGGAAAACAATGTACATTGGGAAACAACACAAAAGCTGTCATAAAAGTATAAAAGAGCAGCTGATCAGAGAAACAGCAATGCAACATTGTTTTTAGAAGCAATGGAACACAAGAAGAGCTGACATATTGTTACGCTAACATTTTAATTAATGATGTATAGAAGGTCAAGTATAAATGAGAAAGAGAAGATCTTCTAATAGAAAACATGTGCTGGTATACTAAAAATAGAAGTTTAAATATGTGCAATAGAAAAGCCGAGCATTCTGATTAAATGTTAGATTGGAAATACATTGGTTGAGTTTCTTTTCTCTCCCGAATGGAAAATGAGCCATACTTGTGAGGGATAACAGAAGGGAAACTTTGGCTATTGAGACCAAATTACCAGTGTGAAATATGTTCCCACTTTATTTCTTCCTCATTAATTTACACCAATTGTCTTTGGGGTGTAGCTGGGGACAAGTTTGTTTGACCTGACAGTTCCTTTGAATCCACAGCCAAGTGAGAGTACTCCTTCAGTGGGGATTTAGCAGTCATGAAAGCGAATGGTCTGTTTCACAGCCATTAAACCCCTTACTTCTGCAGATGTGCCTAGTAAACTCCAGCAGGGAACCACACTCCTTAGCAGATACACCACTGTAGTTCTTTAGAGCTGGAATTCCAAGTAATTAGTCTCCCTACACAGCCTGTGCTTGATGTTGTGTCTGATCAGCCCCTTGCCTGCACTGCATAGACTTTCCCTACTGGAATGGGCAGCAAGGCAGGAGATTACCTGCAGTAAAGGATTCATCCTCTCCTCTTGGTGAAATTAATCACTCTAAGAAAGCAGAATTGCCCTGCAGCAGTGTCCTTCCTTAGAGTTTTTTGGTGGTGTTGGAGATGCCACAGCAAATCCTTTCTTCCTGTCATTGGGACAGAGGTGGTGACATTCAGAAAAGTCAAGGCAAACAGTTGCTTTTGAATTTCAAATTACCTTTTCTGTTGAGGTGCTCCACAGATGGTTCTGCCAGCATTTCCCGTGACAATCTCCTATATTTAGAAATATGCAACTCCATCAAAAATTAAAGAATAGAACTTGCCCCTCTAGAGGGTGATTTTTTCCCATGTGAGATAATTAAACAGATCCACACGGACAGTAAAATTCCTTTTTAGGCACCTGTGGCATTATATTCCTTCCATTCAATAAACATTTTCCTTATTTTACTGCATGTTAAATGGCTGATCTGTAATGAGTAATTTTCTTTCATTTTAATGAAAGAACAGACAAATGCTTAAAAAACACAGAGAACTTAGCAACTTTTCCCAAAAATGAAATGCGGACAGAATTTCTAATATTGTACCTCCCCTAAAGCAGTATAATCACGGTCATTTACCATCCCAGAGCCTGCAAAATATGGCAGAGACATTACAGAAGACAAAGCCGCAATTGTTACTGTCAAATTACTAGGATTTGTAGTCATTAATCTCTGGAGAAGAAGAAAACATGAAAGTTGAAGTTTTGCATAGTATAAAGACTGTAATCTGGTGCCATTTTTTAAACTGGAACAGTTTGATGTAACAGCTCTCAAACTTTTCCATTGTTTCCAGCATGTTCCTGAATTCTCTTTGAGTTTCAGCTGCTGTCTTTTATTCCTGCTCCTGTCTGTGAATCCTGCTTTTGCAATGAAACCTCTGTTGCACTCCCTTTACTGAGCTCTAATCCCATGCTTATGAGCCACTGTAGTTTTCACCCAGTGTATTATTTTGCACATTCTTCTCTCCTTCATCTATAAGTATCACCAGGCTTTTTAAGAAAGCTGCAAAAATGCATCAGAGATGACAACACTCGTGCAAAATCATTATCACTTGATTCTGTAAGAAGTACAAATCATGTCTTTTGGTCTTCAGGGTGTCTGCCAAGACCAAGCTGCCTCACAGCATTCTGCAGCAAATTTGGTCAGCACAGTCAGGGAAAAGGGATTGTCTGCACTGAAGTGATTGCTGTTTCCCCTTCCTTTGTTATCGTTCCCATATCTGTAGCTCTTTGACATGGCAAGTCACTGCTGAGAGAGAAGTGTGAAGTGATTGTCAGCTGATGGCCCAGCATCAAAACAGACCAATTAGCAATGTCCCCATCTGGTGCCTAGGCTCATGCCTGTTCCCAGCCTCTTCTGGGAGCCAGGAATTGAGCTGGAAGCTGTGGCCTTTATGCGCAGCAGCAAGTGGCCAATTTCTTCAATGCTACGTGCTGTCCAAAGAAGTTCTTACAGGAGCTAGAGAATGGAACTATTGCCAGCACCTTTCTTACCTTTCTCTTAAGAGGTCACCACAGACCATTTAAGACAGGAGGCCATTTAAGACAGCAGCTTGGAGTTGGTGTCAAAAAAAGAGCTTCTACCCTTGCACATCCATTCTGTGACAGAAACTGCCCCGTGTGGTAGAAGGAATCAGTGTACTGAATATCCTCTTCATTAGATTAAAATCCTACATTCATCTGACACTGATGAAAAATGGAAAGGGAGACTAATGGAAACCTTATCCTGTACCTGGCTCTATACCAAATCCTTAGAACTCTGGATTTATGATACGGGGCCATCAGCTACTGGGTAAACTAAACTGAAAAAATATTTGCATGCATTGACATGAAAACACAGTCTGCTAGAGCAGGTTTGCCTGCTAATCACAAAATGTATACCACTTTTATTGTCAGAAGCTGCTTTGTGGTCTCCAGTTACCCCCCTTTTATAAGTCATGATTACACATGTGGCACTAGAGTTCTTAACCTGTGTTTTGTGATTTTACATTTCAGAAACCTCTCATCTTAAGGGCTCTCTGAAAGGCTTGCACAGCAACTCCAGTGTTCCCAGTCCTTTCCAGCACAATGCCAAAACAGTGTTGCAGTGCCAGAAATTCCTGTGTGTGTCTGTTGCCAAAACTCCCACTCCTGAGGACTATATCAAAATCCTGCCTTGGGGTCCAGGAATGGAGATGGGACTCTGCAGTGAGAGTTGTCTGAATATCTTTGCCCTTCTGATTCTCAGCTGGTTAGAGTATGGTGCTGAAGTGTCAGAGTTGTTATTTTGATCCATATGGGCCATTCACTTAGGAGCTGGACTTGAGTTGGTCCATGTGGGTCCCTTCAACTCAGAATACTCTGTGAAATCTGCATCTGTGTCAAGAGATGGTTTCCAACTTCTTATATTTTTAAAATCTAAAATCACTTCATGAGGCCCAGGTAAACACAGTCGTCATTGGCAGGAGATTGGCAGCCCAAGAAGCTGTAACTTGCTCTGATGTGGGTTCCATTTGTAGCAATAAAAGCCCTGATAACCTGCATTCCCATCCTTTCCTGCTAATGTGTCTCTTACTGGGTGAAGACTATCATGACAAACATATTTTATGACAAGTCAAACTGGAGGAGAGCACCTTCATGTGGATTTGCATCTGTTGGGGTTGAGTTATATCTACAAACTTTTGTTCATGCTTTTTCCTCCAAAGGGGCTCGGACAGCCACTCTGCTTTTTTTGTGAAGCACTTGACATAATTGTGTATTTTTGCAACTGTTTTCCCTTTGCCAGATACTGTGATTGCACGAGTCTCTTTTTCTTAGGAAATCAGACTGAAATAGCTCTACAGCCAATTTTGCTTTTTCAAGCAAATTATCCAGACACATTAAAAGCAGCAATAAAAATAATATCTCTGGCAGTTCCTTTATACAGGGAGTCCAGTCTGACCCCAGAGCAGATGCCAAGACTGCTTAGTGTACCCAACAGTAGAATATGTCACAGTTCATGTGGTATTCTGAGGCATAAGCCAGACAGTCAAATCTTTCTCCTGGTGTCAATCAGGAAAAATATTGAACTGTAAGAAAGAAATTGACCCATTACATCTTTGTCTGTCTGTATACTTTTTCTGTCAGGGCTGTTTACATTTTCTACTTTGTTTAATGGTAGGAACTGGAGTGGGCGGAAGGGAAGAAACCCATCATGATTGGCTGTTCTTTTTCTAACAGAGAATTAATTGGGAGGGACTGGAGCAGCTCTCTTCTTCTCTCTGAGGAGCCTCATCCCTGATTTGTCCTCTGGGATGGCTGCATCTGGTTCAGCTTAGCTGTATCTGCCTTCAGTATCGACCCTTAATCCAGTTTCACATGTCTGCTGGAATTTTGCCTTTTCTCCCTTGCTTGCATCTTGCAAGTTTTCTTTCTCCTACTACTCTTTATTTCATTTTAGGCTTATTTGCTTTATGGACTCCTGTAAATCATCCTGAGATCCAAGAAGTATACTAGCTACAGTCATGCTGTCTTGATTTCTTTGGTGTTTTAATGCTACTTGCAGTAGCATATTGCACAATCAAACTGTGGCACTGAGCAAAAGCAAAAGAGAGCCGGTAGATGGCACCCTTTATTATATTATAGACGATTCACAACCAAAGCTTGGAGGGTTTCCCCCCTTAAACCTGGCTGTCAGTAAAACATAAATCAACCCTCCATTTTCAGAGATGTTACTTACAAGCTTAGTAGAGACCTCAGTTTATATCCTTTCCCAGAGCTTCCTGGGAAGAACTCGGTGACAATGCCTTAAATGGAAAAACATTTCAGAAACAATAATGGAACTAGAGGTCAATAGGATACAGCCCAGGGGAACTTTCTTCTGTTTTGCTCTTAAAACACACCCCGTTGCTGCTTTACTTTCTTCATTCTATTAAATAACAGATTTACTTGGAGGTGTATCTTTGAACCCAATAACTTCAGAAAAGAATCCAGCAATGGTCAGTTACAGATATGGTTTAGCTCTTCTGTAATAATGAATAGTTGTATTTTATTACAACATATAGCAGCTGTTACCTAGGGCTCTCAGAGTGCTTCAGAACAATAATGAAGTGTGCCTTGCAACACCTCTGCCAGACAGGGAATAGTAATTCCCCAGGAGTCCCACTGACCTCGGTGGCTGCTTGCGTGGTCTGAGAAACACATACTCGTGTGAGTAAAGAATACGGAACCAGAATAAAGAACCAGGAGTAAACAGTGAAATATATTTTATGCCATTCCAAGTATTTCTTTTTCCCAAAAGAAAAAAAATAGAAAAGAAAAAGGAAAGAGAAAAGGAAGTAGTTTCGCCTTTCAGGAGTTAGCCTCTGCAGCAATTTTGATGGTGGATCAGACTGCTTGCTTGAAGGTTAGCTCCAAGTTTTCAATTGATAGTGCATGCTCTTTGTGCGCTTCAAAGACAGACTTAGTGAACTTCAGCATAATTTACTATTAAAGGTTAAAAGCTGTTGCTCTTTCTAATCTCCTGCTGCACAGCCAATGTAATTTTAATACTGTAAGCTGTAGAAAAGGAAAGAAATGCAATGCTGAAATATTTAGAAGGATGTATTTTTCCATCTTTATTTTAAGTTATGAAAACTGGCTGCAAAAAGCTAGTAAGTGTTTCCAGTCAGTGATAGTTTCCTGGCATCAAAAGATTCTGAAAATGAAATGAAATATCCAGCAGGAAAAAAAAACCCTACACACCAAGAGGAGAAGACAAAGAGAAAGAGAACAACTCAGATTTTCTATATTTATCTCTCTGTGTTATGTGCATCCGCTTCACTGGGTTGTCAATTTTAATTGGACTGCAACCTACTGTAGTTGGGTTCACACTGGTTCAATTAAAAAATCCTGTTGCTACTTTTTTTCCATATTACTCAGAGATAGGAGTATTGTAGGAGCAATAATGTTAACCCTAGTGTCCTGGCAGAATGCCCAGCTTAGGTAATTATATTCCGCCTATGGAAATTTCAGTTGCCAATTCAGCTGAATATATTAGTCTTTATTTTCCATGCCTGATCATCACATTACATGGCACTGCTGTATTGCTGAAGAACCACCCTATCTGTGGCTGCTTGATGGCTGAACTAAGGAAAAAAAATCAGACTCTCTCCTCCTAGTAAAAATCTAGACTATTTAGAACATCACAGTGCATTGTTGGGGTGAGAGTTCCTTGAATTAAGAATTATTTGATGGAAGTATGCATGGAAAATGGGGAGGGATATACAGATAGTTAATGGCTTAAAGAAACCTTGAACAGTCATATGCTTATGACTAAGAACAGTGGAAGGATTTTATAGTCTCACTTAGGGAGATCTTTGCAGGCAAGGTAGGTCAGGCTGAGCCTTTGACTTGAAGAATGGTCCAGTTTGGGAAAAATAATCTTTTAACAGCCTATCTGATGGGATTGCACAAGGACTACTTATTACCTAAAGCAAAAAGAAGAGGGACAGTTGAGGAAAAAATTGTGATAGTGCCCTCAGAGAAGAGTGTCTGGACACAGTAATTTTACACATCATTTTCTGCAAAGATAAACAGCTTAAGAAAATTGAAACAACAACAACCTTCCTCCCCCATCCCCCAAGAACAAAAATCAGGACAAGCCTACTGAAATTGAATCTTGCAGAATGTTTGCTTTTGTCTGTTTTGAAAATTACTTGTGTTGTTGTTGAAAAAACAGGTATTTGTCCACAAAATAATCAGTACCTACTTAACTCAGTATTTATTGACATTAACATGAGAAAAATTGAACAAGTCTGTGCTTCGAGTACACCCCCTTCCCCCTGATGGGGCAATAATATCTGGATAAGAATTAAGAACAAGGATTATGTCTACTTGGTGAGATTTCTAAATGAAAAGTACAAAATAAGCAGAACAGTGATAAAGTATAGTAGACATTCATGAGATCAACAAAGAGGCAGAATAGTAACAATCAAAGTAAGAATCTTATCTTTTGAAAAATCACTGAAGCCAGGGAGGTGTGTTCTGACTCAAACGGCAGTGACATATCTTAATTCTCACAGATTTTTAATGATGATTTTGCACCTACCTGTGACTTGTGCCTTGGGGACATCTACAGCTTACAAATATTATTAATGTTTGCTTCATTATTTAGGAAATGGAAACTGCATTTTTGAATTTGTCAGTCGGCTATTTAGCTTGTATGATCCACACTGCCTCTGAGTTTACTGAGCTTATGTAGTGTTGCCTTGTGAACTGTCTTCATTTTTTTCCCCAGTGGGATTATAGAGACCTCGTTTAGCAGACTTTTCCTTATCTTAGTCAGAGTGATTATTCTGAGAAGCTTCTTTGAGTTAACTGGAGTTTCAGTGGAACTGGCCACAGGGTGGAAAATCACCTACGTGATTTGGCCCAAATATCCTGCTTCCCATATGGGGTGGTTTTGAATTCTCCTAGATTTAATTTTTCACACTTAGGAGAGGAACACAGTAGTGTTCATTTTCTGGTAGTGATGGAAGATGAAAACCAAGCTCCAGGGCGGGTGGCAGTTCCCAGGACTGGCGGCATTAGCGCACGTAGCCGATCACACGGCAGCGATGCAATCCGTTAGCATACGGTACACGGGAAGCTGTCAGGTCTGTAGCAATCCAATTAAGTTACATGGTTTCTAAAGCTAGATGATTTGAAGAAGCTTAAAACAAGAGTTAACACTGTGCTGGCTCAACGGCTGTGTCACTTACCTGCTTGGACGTGCTTGTAGCTCTGCCTGCTGAAGCATATAGAGGTTTTCTTCTCCCATTCTCCCCCAAAGCAAGACCAGGGGAACACATTTAAGTGTTAATTATTTCCTACCTTTATTATTATTTATTGAATGAGAATCCTTATATATATTTGGAAGAGACAGTCTTATCACATAGGAAAAATCCCTGACAAAATAAATGGACTGTATAATGCATTTTTCAGACTTTTTCTGAAACTGAAATACTGAAGTTCCTTTATAATAGCTGAAGTGGCATTAATTTGCATGGAGGTCACTATTTGACCTTTGCTGTGGGAAGCCTACATATTCCTTGTCAAAATCTTTTTCTTCTAACCTTTAGTTTCAGATATCTGCCTGCATTTCTCTGTGCTGTTCCCATTATCTTTGTATCTGAAATGCGTGAGACAGAAAAGGAAAGTGGCTTTGTGGCACAGCTCTCTATTTTGTACAGCATCTCTCTTTGTGGCAAGTTAATCAAAAGCCCTGTGTGAAGCCCTCTCTGAGCTCAGCCCTCCATCTTTCCCAGGTATTCAAGGACCTGCAGTCAGGTAACCCTAATCACACTCTCACTGCAGGTTCCCCACAGGTACATGTGCTTCACTTTTTGTCTAGTAATTTGTGCAAGGAGCTGCCTTACCTGCTTTGTGGGAAACAGGCAAGATTACCATACTTCTCAGAACTCTGCTTCTTTTAGTTACAGGGATTGTCCACCCACATAAAAATTACCTAGCTCCCCCTTGATGAAAAGCCTGAGGAAAGAAAAGAGTCACTCACTGAGCACTAACAGCATCTGGCCTTCTTCATCTTACTGGGAAATTAAAATCAATTTTAAACAAAAACACTCTGCTGCCAGCCCTGAGAAGCAAAATCACAGTTGTGACAAAACAGATTATAAAATTATTTATTTATATATTATTTTATATTTATATATATATGTTATATATATTTATATATTTATATATATTTATATATTTACATTTTATATTTATATATTTATTTCATATTTATTTATACTGCCTTTATTGGGAACACAATTTGAGCCTAGATGTATTGATCTAAGAAATTACCAACTTGATCTCATCTCCAGCCTTGGAGCAGGAAGCAGGAGAGCTGGCTGATGTGTTCAGAAGTGAGTACAATGCACTGTGTTATGTTTCAGGAAAGGTGAATTGCAAGAATAAAGGAAAATTCACAAAATAAAACCAAAGAGCAGAATGGCTGCACACCTGCTTTGGAGACTCCTAAGGCCAAACCTCAGCTCTGCAAGGTTCCTCAGAATTTAACACTACCAGAGTTAGTAGAATTATTTTTTATACCATGTACTAGAGAACACATCTTACTCTTGTATGCTGTATCAGACACTGATGGAAAATTAGTTTAACTCAACAGTTTAGCTGGCATGAACACTCCCATCAGCTCATGTCTTACAGAAAATATTCTGCTAAATTCAGAGGTTAGCTAAGTCTGGTGGCCTTCTGTGAAGAATAAACCAATATTGGTGTAGATATTGGTGGCTGGTTTTTGCAATGGCATTTGAAGTATTGAATCATGGACTGCTTGTTGTGCAATTGCTCCATTCCATTTTTAGTATCAAGATATTTATCAATACATGTTGATACATTGCCTCATAGTATTCTGTTTGCCGGCCAGCAAAGCTGACTCAGGAAGACAGACACATGATGCCTTCCAGTATAGAAATTATGTTCTCAGAACAAATTCAAGTCTTCTGCTGTAAATGTGAGGACAACATCATATGTAGAAAACAAGGGTTGAAAAAAAATAAATTAGCAAAAATGGCCCATCTGCAGTCACTGGCAAAACTCCCTAGGGAAAGCTAGGAAGAAGGAAAGGAATCAGGAAAATTTTAAAATGCAGTTCTCTTTTACTGTGTTTCTAATCCCATTTTCTTGGCTTCTCTTTGTCTAGCTTTGTTGTTGTTTGTCACTAGCCTGCATGTTCTCGAGGCTTTATAATGCTTCATCTTAAGGGGGAACCCGGAGAGCATATTTTCCCTGCTAACGAATAACCTGGATCTTTTTTCATCACTGAAGCCAATCAGAGGCAAGAGATTACAGTTGGCAGAGGGCTGAGATTTGCATATTAACAGCACAGTTATTGAAGAATAGAGCTGTCTTGCATTTAGACCAAACTGTGCCCTCTGATTCGCCAGCACCGGCTGCCAGGCAATGCAGATGAGGGATTCAAAGGTCAGATTTAAAAAAAAAAAAAAAATTTTAAAGAGAGAACTGTGCAGTCCTAATGATATTAAGTCAGAGAGTGAACCCTGCATGCAGGATGTGAAGAAAGTGGAGTAAACCTGCTTGGCTGTGGCTCCATCGTGGCACGGCTGCAGTGCCCTCTCAAGTCTCCCTGCCTAATGTATCATATTGTGTATATTAATGTTTCAGCTTTACAGTTCTATTTCCATTAGGGGGAGATTGCCCGTGAGCCTCTTAGTGGATAAATAGGAATTTACAGCTTTAAAAAATTCTCCTAAAGCTTGCAGGATCCACAGAAGAAGGAATTACACATGACTATTTTTTAAGCTTTAAAAGGTCCAGAGGGCCTAATTGTGCTCTCAGATATGTCTGTGCAGCTCCGATTGAAGTCTTGGGATATAATGCATGCTTATGCGACAGCTAAAATGAGTCCTTTTTTAAATTAAAGAAAATAATCCTTCAGTTATTAAGAAATTAGACTCTAAAGTCTCCAGGGTCAAGTCAGCAACTTCCCAAGAGCTATTCAGAACATAACAAAGTGAGGTCTTGGCTGGAACTCATCTCTGTACTGACCTGCAAATAAAAAATAAATGCTGAACGTGTTAGTGAAATACAGTAAAGACAGTAACACCTTCTTCTGCAGATCTGTGCATCCGTGTTTGTGGGCTTGCACTTGTACAGGCAGTTCTGTGGCAAGGAAGGAGGGGACAACCCTAAATTGAAATAATTAAATAACCTTACCAAGTGCATTCATGCTCCATTCAGTTACATTTAACAAGACCAGTACTGGCAGAAATATTTTCTTTTACCTCTGTTTTAGATCAACCAAGGCTTATGCAATTGACAAGAGGCGTGTGGTTAAACCTTGTTGTGTTGTTGTTATCTGTGAGTGTTTCTAAGTACAATTGCATTCCGTATTAGGAGAAAGAGATGAAGAAGCAAATTTAAAACAGCCAAAGGCAATACAGTTCAGAAATATATTCAGGCCCTGAAGTTTGTGTGGTTTTTTTAACCGGTTCTTGATTTTGCAAGCTAGTTTACACTACAGGTGAAATACAAGTTGTGCGTGAATTTCCCCGTGGGATTTCTGTGTGTTTTTCAAAAGGTGCTTGCTTAGGGGTGAACAGGCTTAGGGCCTGGGCTTTAAAAGACTAAAAAGATGTGTTCTACATCCAAATTGCTTAGAAGAGGATTCCCAAGCTATAATTACATCTTACTTTCATCAGGGCTACATTTAACAGAAATTCTTCCAGCAACTTTTTCTTTATTCAGCTATCTGCCACTAAAAAAGAAAAGCAAGAACCAGTCAGGAAATAAGTAATCCACATCTGCACATCTGGATCGAGAGTTGCTACTTCTCCTTACCTAAATCAGTGCACTAATTTCCTTATTTTGTCCTCCATGTGTGTCCTTGTGTTGCTCGGTATAATATGCGTCAGTATTATTTGTTGTCACTTCTCAAACTAAAGCTGTGACACTAACCCTGCCAGCCAAGGGAAAAAAGCTACACACAGAGGCAACACAAGCCAGTATTGTTTAAATCAGATGAGCCCAGTGGTGTGGAAATGGCTTCTGTTGCGTAAGTGTGCTCACTGGTAGACCCGAAGTGATGGGGTGGTATGCATACATAATTAGCCTGACACCTGTGGATGTAATTCCATACTGCTTTGGTGAAAGAAGTACTGTAGAAAATAATAGGCAGGATATTTTTCTATCAGATTCTATTTCTACCATTAGAAATCATAGCTGCCATGTGCAATATTTAATACCTGATGTTAGTTTCCATCTTTCAGCCACTCTTCACCTGTCCACTAATAGCCACCTGGAAGTGTGCTGAAACACATTGTAAATGAGCATACAAAGGCTTTCTCTGGCATTAAATCACAACCATCTCCACCAAGGTGAGGGACTGCTTACAGCAGTCTTGCGTGGTAATTCAGGCCAGGAAAGAAGCAGGTTTTTCCCCTTCAAGTATCAGGAAGAGTTCAGATTAGTCAGCACTGTCCTTGGGAGCAGAAGGGCAGCAGCAAAAGCCTTCCTTAACTCTCTGCTCAGACAAGGCGTTCAGCAGCCTCTCTGGGAAAGCACTTGTTGCTGCCCGCACCCCTGGGTCCAGCACCTTGTCCTGGGAAGAGCTGTCCTCGGTCGCCTGCCCCATAGCTTCCCGCAGGAAAAGGTGAGGTTAGGTGCTTTTGCCACACTTGAGGGTTGTCGCCTGCCCGGGAGATGAATGAGCAAAAAGCCAGACGCTCTGTCTAAGGCTGTTCCCTAAAAGATGCTGGTTCAAAGCCACGGCTAAAGGGTAGGTGGAAGCCTCGTAGGTAAGACACGCAACTACTCCGCACGGGAGAAATGCCAAAGAAAGCACCGATCCCGTCGGATGGGGTGCAGCTCATCAAGCTGCATAGGCTGTTGTGCATCTCACAAAGGGCATTTGAGGTGTGGGAGGCCTTGGGGAAAACTTGCGGCAGGATGCTCAGCGCGGGGCGCCTGGAGCTCCGCAGGGCCCGCTCCCCGCCGGCTCCCGCTCCTCCGGCGGAGCGCGCTGCTCTGCCGCGGCTGCGGCGGGGCTCGCCCCGCTCCGTGCGGCCCCAGCGCCCGCCCCAGGGGCCGCGCCCGCCACCTCCCCGGCGGGGCCGCTGTCCCCGGGACGCCGTGACGGCTGTGCGCTCCCCGCCCTTCTCACCGCCCCTCTCCCCTTTCCTCCTCCTCCTCTTCCTCCTCCTCCTTCGGGAGCCTTGCCTCCCCTGCACACCTGCCTTGCCATTTGTCGGTGGCTTTGCTAGGAGGGGGGAATTTTCCCTCGGTCCCTTGCAGCATCCCTCCCCGGCACACACACGCACATACACACACACAGGCACACGCTCGCTCTCACGGACAGACAGGAGCACCGCGCTGCCCGTGCCTCGGCGGCCGCCGCCTCTCGGCGCCCGGCCCCGCGCTCTCCGCCGCCGCGGGGCGTCCTCCGCCTGCTGCAGCGCCGCCGGGCCCGGCAGCCGCCGAAGGGGGGCGGCGGCGGCGGCTCCCGCTGCTCCGCGGCCCCGCACCGGCAGCGGGAGGTAGGTACGGCGGTCCCGCGGCGGCAGCCCGCCCCCGGCGGCTCCCGGCGCTGCGGAGGGACGGGCACGGAGGGAAGGAGGGAGGGGAGGGCAGCGGGAGCGGGGCGAGACGTGCTGCCCCAGCCCCGCCGGCGGCGTTCGCCTCGCCCGGCTCCGGCTCCGGCTGCGCTCCCGCGGGGCCCCCGCGCCGCCCCTGCCGCTGCCCGGCGCCCCCCGGGCACCGGCTCTTCCCGGTGAGTCAGAAAGTTTGCTCTCCTGCCCGCCCGTTATTTGTTGTTGTTTGGGGTCCGCCTGTTTAGGCTGGGCTTTTATTTTCCCATTCCCGCTAGCGGGCTATTTATTTATTTATTTTTCATTTCTTTCCTCTTTTTTTTTTTTTTTTTTTTTAATTGCAGTCGCTGCTGCAGCGCTGGTAGAACGGGGCTCCCGAGCTGTCCCCGCCTCGCCGGGCAGCTCCCCCGGGGCACACGCGGGGGCAGGCGGGCAGCGCGCCCGGGGCCAGGGTCCCTCCGCTGCCCCCTTCCCCCTCAGCGCTTCCCCCTGAGGCTGCGAGATCGCCGGCAGCCCCCCTGCAGCTGGCAGTGCAGTTTGTGGTGGCGGCTCGGGAGGAGGCTGTCCCATTCCTCTCCTGTTTCTCCTCGTTCCTTGGGAGAGTGTTTTAAAGCAGGTTTCAGTGAGGCTGTAGGTGACAGGATCCCGGTGTCACCGAGACCTGCGCTCCGTTTTGTAACTAGCAGTGCTACTGTAGCGGGTTATCAGCTGTGGAACAGCCGCGTTCGACCCTGGTGAGGAGAGGGATTGGTTGTGGGTCATGTCCATCTTCCGCTGCTTTCATCTAATTGTTAGAAGTAGCTTGCTGTTGTTCGGGGTAGAAGAAGCTCGCTTGCATTTTACTCTTTTGTTCTTGAATTCTAAATGTGGTTTGGTGGGGGCTCTTAGTTTCTGATAGGTTGAATAAATCCGTCCCTGAGCAGGAGAGGCAAGAAGCTTTCAGGTCCTTCCCATGAACTGTGTATTTTCTATGTTGTGTGTTGTCACTTTTTTTCTTGTCACTGGGAGTTCTGCTGTAACATCTCAAAACCTTTGATATTTTTTTGCAATGAACCTCATTCACTTTTTTTCCCCCTCAAATTTAAAATGCAGTGATAAAATACATAGGTGTTAATAAGTAAGTTGAAAGGACTTTGAAATAGTGCATTTTGTGCATGGTGTGAAATTGTAGATATACATAAAAGAGTAATAACTACTCTGCAGGTTTTATTTTATATCTTCTTCTCTATGGCTTTGTTCTGAACTCTCTTCATCTGTCTCTCAGCTTTTAAGTCTGATTGTTTTTTGCAGTTGAGGTTTCCTGTCATGTTGTAGGAATGCATTGGTAGGCACCCACATTTGCCCGGTTCTCACAATCTTTTATTCTCTCATTTTGCAAAGACCTGCCATGGTCAAAAGTATGTGAAATTTGCTATTGTGGCTTTCAATTTTCCATCACTTTTCTTGGTGCTTTTATTTATTTTTCTATTTGATTATTTATTTATTTATGTTACAACCGGAGGGGGAGAGTATTGTCTCTGACTTTTCTATCTGTCCAAGTGTATGAGGGAAAAAAATAAAAGAGATCATGTAAAGAAATTAAAGCACTAGAACAACCTAGATCTGAATTCCAAGAACAAAAATTACGCTGGCATGTGTGCTTGCCCGCACCAGGCGTTCTGCAGCATGTGGTATTTACAGAACTTGCAGTGTACAGTAGCTCTCCAGTAGTAAGAGAACGCTTTGTATCCTTGGAAGTGAGAGAGTCTTTGACAAGTCAGCAAAACTATAGATACAGTCAAGGAACGCTGATACACGTGTGAGTGTGTGCATGTATAAATATAACCAGATTGCCTGAGTTCATTTTTCCTCAGTATAGTTTGTCTTCCTCAGTCTGGAATGTACACATACTTTTCCCTGAATTTTGAGGCATTTTTTTACTGCTCTTCTCTGTGTGCATGTGTTTTAATGTTAGTCTAAATCTCACTGTAAAATACAAAATAATCCGGTAATAGATTTAGAAGACTTTATTGCCAGGCAAACCAGGCAATAGATCATGAAATCAGACAATAGTATTTTGTTTCCTAGCAACCCCCTACTGCAAACAGAAAACAAAACGGTGGTGGATGCTTCCACATCATGATAGCTATATGTCAAAATCCCCAAGTAGTAGATACTGAAGTACTAATTGTGCTGGGAGATTCACACCTCTATTTGTTTCAGCTGCTTTGTTAATATTTTCCGTTTTTGAAAAAGATTTGCTGGGGTAAATGCAGTTAAATGTTTAAAATTTCACTCTGGTCTCTTAATGATAATGTGTATTAGAATGAAAAGTGCACAAAATTAAGTAGAATTTTTTCCATTAAAAATGATTTTGAGTTGTCAGTTCTTGTTGCAGGACTGTGTCTAAATCTGTGCTATTACAGACCCTTGGAAATCAGATATATCATCTCCTGTATCCAACATCCAATATCTTTCTGGATTTCGTGTTGTTAGTCACCCTTTAGCTTTGTGTTTTAAAACTATGTTTATTAGAATGTATTGGAAGAAAAATCTTTTGTGGCTCCTAGGAATGGAAAGTAAAATCCTAAGTGCATCTCTGCCGTATTTATGTTCTTGGCACTCAGTTCCGCCCTTCCAAGGAATCCATGCTATCACTGTGCAGCAGGATTGGGTCCTAAGCTGTCATCTTTCTAAAAGTGCTTTTGATAATGCAGTAATTCCCTCAGTTAGAGCTCCTGAGCACTGAAATAGCATCTCGACCCTGAATCAATCTGGGATGCACTTTGTGCACTGCCATCTATCTGAAAAAATCCATTAGTGCAAGCTGGAGATCTGACCTGGGATGGGTGCAGGTGTCTGTGCACTGTAAGCTGCTGGAGATGCTGAGCTGCTGTAGGAAAAGGCGGTGAGCAGGCATAGATGTGTAGTTGTGTGTACAAGGCAGCAGAGAAGTTTCTATGCTTTTGTCTCTGTTTTATAGGAGAAAATGGCAAAAAGGTGTTTGCAGAGTTTTACCCACAGATCTTCACTATCCAGCACTATTTACAGACATCACACAGTAAATTGAAACAGAGGTAGTTTTCCTATTGGTTGCATCAGGGATTCTGTAAAAGTGAAAATAATATTCCAGTCTGGGAAACTGTAAAATCACAAGAAAAATTTGCTGTGGGGAAGACAGCAAACTCAGTCATGTATGCATTATTAAACAACAGTATTCGCGCTTGGCATGGGAAGGGTGTTCTCTGAGTGACTTAGGGGTTCATAGCATTATTTAAGATATTCCATGTGCAGTTACAGACAATTTATTTATATTGCCTATAGGTATTTTCCTGGCTCATCTCAAATACTGAGGGACAAAAGGGTTACAGCAGATGCCACTTGAATAAAAAGGGTTGAAGTGGAATGGTCAGAGTATTATAATTCAGATAAATATCTATGAGCAGCTACTTTCTTGTCTATATTTGAAATCACATATTTTAGTGCATGTGTGGATGGTTTAGTTTAGAACATGCTAATTGAATTTTGGAAGGTATTATGGATCGAGAGGAAGTAGTCATTTTCCAATTTTTTTCTCCATTTCTTTCTCAGATGGCACTAGTCCCAAAATTTGAATCTCACAATTAGGTAGTCCACAGATGAAGCTTGATATGGCTGCCTAATTGCAGTCCCTACTTCAGCTCTGCCTGTGTTTGCCAGGTAGCAGAATGAGAAAAGGCAAAGAAAACAAAAAGTACAAACAAAAAACAAGGGGGACAGAAAGGTCATGAGGTATTCTGGATATAAACAATGGAAGTAATTTGGAAGCAATTTTAAATGCTCTCCATGAAACTCCTTTTATGCCAGCTGGTGCTGAATGTAAAGCTTTCATCTGCTGTAATATGGGTTGGCCACTGGTGGAGACAGCCAACCCATGATCCTAACCAAAGCTCACCCTGAGCGGAGCAGTGAGTTATGTCCATTCAATTTAAAGGCATTTAGGAGACAAGACTTAAGAAATGGACAGCTTTGTTCTCTCTACCTGCACAATCATGGTTGTGGCTAATGCACTGCCAGGGAATGTGTTGCATATTTTGCTGAGATACACGAGCCCTTCCAAATTTTGCGTGAGGCTTTCTTTTATTATTATTTTTCAAAGTGAGTACTGAACTAATGAGAATATAGAGTTACAGTAATTTCACGAATATAAG
>VRYO01002772.1:31093130-31245340 GCA_009812075.1 Sialia sialis
CTTTAAATCTATAGGCTTCATGATTGCTACACTGAGGGATATTTACTTAGATATTTATTTACTGTTCTTTTAAGAAAGGAACAAAAGCATGGTCCAGTTTTGGACTCTCTTGAAGCTTTTTTTTTTTTTTTTTAAATCCTGTTACCTCAAATCATTGAGCTGTCAATTCTTGCCAAATACAGAAAGTCGACCATCCAAGTGATTACAGAACCTGAGGATTTGGTTCAGCAGAGCGCTGATTTGCACACCCAACTTTTTTCTTTTTAAGTGTGTGCTTAAGCTCATCTCTATTTGCTGAGATCAACTGGATTTAAAAAAGTGGTGAAAGTTAGGCATGTAATTAAATGCTTTGTTGAACAGGGCAAAACCTTTAAAACGAATGTCTTTGCTTTGTAGTAAACAGAACTTCAGGACAATTCCTCCAGGGTAGTAGAGTCAAGGGAACAAGGGAGACGGCAAGTTCTTGGGGCAAGGTATCAAATCAGGAATTCACTGGTGGGTGATAGTGGCCCTGAAAGGAATTGAGAATGAGTCTGGAATGGGATTTGATTACAGAAAAACATGGTTTGTGCTTGAGCTGTCAAGAAAAAGGTACCATTTTGGCAAACAAAGAGGTGGGATTCCCTTTTTAGAAGAATGTGTTGTGAACTCATGTGAAAACTGAATATCATCTTAACAGGAAAGTATTGACAATTTGACTGACGCTCAAAGAAGAGTAACAAAATACTCATGGGTCTGGAGGAACTTGCTTGAAGGGAAATATTTAAAAATAAGCATTTCTAGTCTGGCACTGAACATGGGGAGAAGGGTTAACTACCCATCTCCCCATAGGTCGTTAACATTGGGACTGCTTTGACTAAAATACATTTCAAACACAGACATCTGTGTTTGAAATGTATTTTAGTCGAAGTAGCTAGATTTTTTTCTTGTCTTGTGTGAGAAAATGCCTAGGATTAAATGGAGAAATTGAGGAAATAAAAGTTTAAGATGAATTATGGACGAAAAATCAGTAATAGAAAAATGTATTGTAACATGTATTAGCCTGGATGTAGTGCAAGGCCGCCACAACTCTTCGCATGTTTAAAATAAGAGTAGGCAAATTTTTGGTGGGTGGACTAGGGAAGGGAATCCTGCATTTTCAAGGAGATGAAGTACAAGATCTAACAGCCCCCTTACATGCTTCTGCTTTGTTCTAGTGTCATCTGAAGGTTACAGAAGATCAGATCCCGGACTGATCTAGCCTTGGTTTCCAGTGCTGAGTTTGTTCTGTGCTTTTATAATGAAGGATTCAGAACAGGGTCATCATCCAGGCTCAGGTTGAGTCAGTGATGGGATGGTGGATGTACAAGGATTAGCTACAGTAGATTTTTTAGTAAACAGCTATGTGTTAGTAATTTGTTTGTTTTCTCTTTTGGAAATGATGAGCATCTCAGGTGGTGTAGAGGGCACAGAGGTGACAGCTTCCTCTTTCTTGACAGTTTCTGCAACATATTTTTTTTATCATTTGAGGACACTTACAGCCATCAGGTGCAATGATGGATAGCAGGTACTGCTCCTTCCTTCCTGTCCCCATCATGATGCCCTGATCTCAGCACAGCTGTCTCCTGTGATCTGGCTAATCAGTGTGCAGTGCAAGTCCTTATGACCACCAGTGCTGTATTTTCTGGAAGAGACTGAGAAAGGGGGAGAGACATAGAGGTGATCTTTCCAAATGTCTCCATCATCTAAGTAAACTGGGAGAAGACTTAACCAGGGAACATGCAGGTTCAAGGTATTATGACAGCTTTCTTGTGGAACCTTTTCCTGGAATGAACTTAATACACTAGTTTGTTGCAATTCACATTACTCAAAGCAAGCATTCAGAAAAAAAAAATGTTGTGCAGACTGATATTATCAGGGAATGTTTTCCAACAGCCATGCCAATTGCAGAGGAGGAGATGGATTTCCCTCTGCTGTGCATTATGGATACCTGACAGCCAACTGTTTAAACAAGCCTATTTTGGTAACCATAAGGTAAAAAACAAATGATCCAGAATAACCCTTCTTAGCATATTAATGATTAAAACAGTAGTCCTGCAGGAGTATCACACACAGGGAAGGCTGATCTGGGGTAGAAGTGGTTGTTAAGAGTGGCCTTTGGTTTAAGTACAGCAATTTCATGACTATAAGGTGCACCCTTTTGACTAAAATTTTGATTGAAACCTGGAAGTGCGCCTTACAATCCAGTGTGCCTTATATATGGACAAAGTAAGGAAATTTGCCAACCCAGAAGTGCGAGCCACAACAAGCTGTGGAGCCGAGCCGAGCCACAGAGCCACGGCAGCTACAGAGCCCCACTGACCCTGCTATCCCTCGCATCACCTGCTGCATCCCCTCCTGGCCCGCGCCCGGGGCTGTGCGGCACTGTGGGCGCGCCAAGGTCCTGCAGCCCTGCCTGCTGTGGCTCCGCTGGGCTCTGGGCAGCCCTGTGGGCATGGAGAGTGCGTGGTGCTCCGCCCATGGGTCTGCCCAAGACAGCAGCTCTTCGGCCCTGATGCCTCAGCGGGATCCGCTGCCTTGCCTCCTGTGTCACCCGCCCCGCCGCTCCCTTGCTTCTCCTGCACAGTGGCCCCGGCCCGTGGCTCCCCTGTGCCCTGCACTCACTGCGTGGAGCAGCCCCGCTGGGCGCGCCCACCCTACCCTGGGGTCTCCATGGTGGCGGCCCCACTGCCCGCTTGGCTCCATGGCTGCCGTGGCTCCGCAGCTCGGCTCTGCGGCTGCTGAAAAAGTGCGCCTTGTAGTCCGGTGCGCCTTATATATGGACAAAGTTCGGAAAATTGCTGACAACCTGGAAGTGTGCCTTATACTCCATTGTGCCTTATAATTTGAAATTACTGTACTTGACAGTGCAAGAAAGGGGTGTTTCGAAGTAGTGGAAGACAGACTTAGGTCTTGTGTGCAGTATGACATGAAAAAATTGGTCTATGTATTAAAAACCAGTACACTCCCAATGCACAATATTTGCTTATATAGAAATCCTCTGAGAGGTAAGCCAGGTCCTAGTCTCTGGGAGTTGGTGGATAGGTTGGTGATGGAGGTCTGAGAAGAGGTTCATTTTGAATGAATGAAATTGAAGGAAGCTTTGATTTTTTTTAGGCAGAACATAAGGATTAAGACTGAGGTTGATTGCTACTGCATTGCTTCTGCTAGGGCGACAGTTTTTTGGGGGATGGATAATTTGTTCCTAGATGGATAAGTCAGATAATTGATCAGGTGGATCAAGCTTGGTAGGTGCTGTAATCAAATTGTGTAGATGGGTTTACTTAGAATTATTTGTGTGCGGTAATAACACTCTTCTGTATGAGTGTCTAAGATCAGGCTTGTTGGATGGGATAGTTTAGACTGAAAGGTACTGTGTAAATGTAAGATTGTTATCTCTTCTTTTCAGGAAGAAGTTAGGTCAACAGTAATCTTAATTACAAATTGTTTCTGTTAATAGATCTTTATTTTTAGAGTTAAGTTAAATGAGGCTTTAAACTGCTTTTATACAGATACTTTTAACATAGTGTTACCATTTAGGATGTGGTGTTTTGTATACTGGATCTTAACAATACTTGTGGAGGAACAGTTTCCCCATGTCCAGAGTGGATAATACATAGCTATTATGGTATGGCAGGTTGTCTCTGTGTAGGTTTTAACGGGACCTGTGCCCTACACACAGTGTAAAAATGCTTCAGGACATAACCGTTCTGCCTGGGGTGGAATACAGTGAGGATTTAATAGTATTTTTAACAATTCTGTTTAGATTTATTCATTCCTTTTAGGAAGCATTTTGTCATGGAAGCAAAGAAGAAATGAAATAGAAGAAGCTGATAAAGGCATGGGGTGAATTTAGGGAGGTGGATTGCAATAACCAGAATGAGAACATGCTCTTAGAATGAGCACAGCTCTTCTGCCCTTATAAGAAGTATTTCAGCAATGACAAATAAGTTTGTTTCATCTGAAAGCAGCAGATTGCTTCCTAGTATTTTGCTGGTCTGACATTCTGTGAAATTGTGTTATATCCTAATTCAGTAACTGTTCTGTATATAGAGTAAGAGCTTGCTATTTTCTACCAAGTGAAGCATTCCCTCTCCTTCTGCAGTGGTAGAGGTATTTTGGTGTTAGAGGTCCATGGATTAATCTCTTCTGATGACTTCTGATAGATGTTGGCATGACTCAGAAGAGAGAGCTGCATTTTCTGAATAAGCGATCTGCTTAGTTTAGAGTTTTTCTCAGAGGTGGGACCTTTGCGTGGCAGTGAAATCTGCTGAGATCACAGCACAGGGTGGTATGGTTACTGACACATCAGAGAGTGTGGCTGTGGTCCTCTGCTGGCAGATGTGGATATGAGCAAGCACTCTGTGGATTTACTAGCTGTAAATGAGTGGTCTGTTCACGCATTCTCCTGCCTCCCACACACACATCCTTCTGGCTTCTACTGTCTTCAGGCAGAGCATAACTGGAAGTACTGGTGACAGGCTGTTCCGTAAGAAAGCAGATCATTTAAAGATCATTGAAAGTACATTTGATTTAGGATCTTCTATATGTTGTCTTTCCATTGGTTTGCCTAAAATGAACATCTCTCTGGTTAATTTCATTTTAGCTAATGAAGGCACTCTTGGCCATTTTTGGTTCAAGTTTATACATATCTTTGGAGTAAGAGGAAACACCATTTGTGCTGATGAATCATTTTCTGCAGTGTAATTTCCCATTTCATATGAACCAGAGAGCCATTACCATTTAATTCATTGACAGCCTGAGAGGGAACATGCCATTTCAGTTCTAGAGGGACTGGGTGAAACTTGAGCAAGAGCCTCAGTGTGCTGTTGCCAATCTACTTAGCTACACAGTTTCTTGTCAATTCTGTAAGCTTAACACTATTATGTAAAAGCATGTGAAACCAGGTATGGTGTGTATGTCATTAGTTGGCTTTTTCAATTTTATTCTTTGTGCCATGCTTGCTTAGCTTCTGTATCATTTTACAGAACAAATGTAATGTGTAGTTTATATTGTTTTCTTTACAAAAGAGAAGGGAGCTGTCAATTCACCTTATGAAGGAAACTTTTTAAGTAAAAAGAGCCTGGAAAATTGGAATTTCTTTTTCAGTTTCTTGGAAAATGCTAAGGGAGATTATATAACTGCATGAAGTCTCTGGGGAAAAGGAAGAAGAAGCCTTGCTGATAATGAAAGAACCGAGTAGCTGCTTAATGTAATCCACTCTTCATGGAGAGTGATGAGAAGAGAGAGACAGGAGACCTGTGCAGTCAGACCAGACTTCATTTGTTCAAAGCTGAAAGTAGGCAGCACATCTGATGGGCAATCCTGTAAAGGCCAGCTTGCTGGTCTGACCCCTATGCTTGCCTTTTCCACAATAACAAAGTTGATTCTGTTCAGTGTTATATGCTACAAATAAAACAGAAATTATAAAAGTAATAGTTTTTAGGCTCATCTTGCCCAATAATCGAGGGAGTGGATTGAAGCAAGTCAGTCAACTCACTGTAACCAAACAATTCTTCTATATTTCAAGTATAAATGCTGCATGAGTAGCTAGGCAGAAAGGACTAGTGGTCAAAGATGAAAAAAAGTCAGTTTCTTTTGATTCTCCAGTGTCAGACAGGCTACCCAATGAATCTGAATATTGATTTGAAAGCAGAATTTGATAATCCTGAAGATGAGATCCTTTGCATCATTGAACTGCAGCTTCAACATTGATAACTTCAAGCTTGATACAGCCTTTGCATCACTGAAGTACAGCTGTCGTGATCACTGAAGTCACTGTTCTAGGTTTCAGTGGCACTTCAATGTAATTTTGTTGTAGAGGAATCATTTTGTTACGCGGAGGACAAAGGGCAAGAGCCACTCATGTTTTAAACACGAGGAAAATGAAGACTTCTGAGTTGGTGAGAAACCTCCTTTCATGCTGATACAAAATGAGCATTATGGAGTGAGATGTAAGCCTGTATGTACTGCCCTTTCAAAGACATTTAAATTCACTAGTTCACTGTTAAACCAATGAAGAAAAAGGGCAGTGCAAAACTCAGAACCTAACCTAAATGAAACAGCACTTCTGTTAATGCAAGGTGTTTAGTGAATATGAAAAGTGTTCAGAAAGTGGCTGGAAGCATCCATGCAAGACAAAACGCAGACTAGTAGTAGTGCTCCAAGCCATGTCTCCAAGGGATGCCATGGGATGGCTGTACAACAAGGAGTCATTCTGTAAGTGCCTGAGGAGCAAGCATAGCAGTGGCAGAAACAAATTGAAATGAGAACTTCTGAGGTAGGTTTGTCATGATGCTGAGTTCATCTTGGTGAGAGAGAACCGTCTGTATAATTAGCAGTTGTCTGGAAACAAAAAAGAGTATTATGCTTCCTTCAGCTACTCATGGACATCATCTGAGGAAGTTCTTATTTTCACTTTTGCCTCTACTCTGTAGTCCTCCATAATGCAACTTTGTTTAAACAGAAGTTGAATGTGATTTCTGTAAAGACTTTTTATACTGCATTGTATAATTCTTTTATATTTATATAAATATAAAAAATCCCCAGGGAAGTGAAAAATTTAGGAAGGCGCATAATGATGGTTTCAGAAGGATATCCAGCATCTACAGCCTAATGATTCTCCAGTTGAGATGGAAACTTTCTTCATCTAACTTGCAAATAACTGAAATCAGATATTTGAGAAAAATATTGAAAGACCTACAAGGAAAAAATCTACAATGCCCACAGTGAGTAGAGTAAAAGTAATATGCTGAATATGTTGCCAGAAATAAAAAGTTTGGAAAGTTTTTTCTAGTGGCAAGGATGCAGAGGGATCCTAGCATGGGTTGTGTGGACACTATGGAGCTTTATCAGTTGAGGTCTTTAAGAATTTGATAGATATAACTGTGCTGTCTTGAAAGAGTACAACTGATCCTGTTGCATGGTTGTTTCCAGCTTTTTTTGTCTGTGATTCTCACCAAGCCCTACAGTGAGTGGGATAACAGGAAGTGAGACAGTCAGAAGGAGCATGGTTTCCTAACTTAAACTAAAATTCAGATGATCAGTCTGTTACCCCTGTTTGTGTCAGAGCAGTGGGATATATAGCAGTTGAGTTGTAGGAGATGCTGGCAGTTGAACATGGATACTTCAGGCTTGAAAATTTTCTTCCCTGTCCAGCTAAGTGTGGGACACATGTCACACAGTTAGGCTTCAGACATTTTGATAAATTCACTTTGTCCTGCATGATCCCATGCTAAAACTACTTGAGATTCAGACCTGGCTGGTGCAAAACCATCACGAAGCAAGCATAGCTGGCGAGAAAATTAGTATGTCTTCTAAAACTTATGTAGCCATGTCCCAAGTTGTTAAGGCTCTTCTGAAAATAAATTTCAAAGAACGATAGATCTTACTGTCTAGAGACTTATGACTCAGCTACTGTGTTTTTGTGTGTTTTAAGCTGTATGCTTTCAGTTTTGGACCATGTTGGAGGAGTGATCATGTTACAAAATTAGTTTGGTAGTCTGCGGTTTGTGTTTTTAATAGTAAATGCTTTGTGGACTTCTTGCAGTGTTTCCAGTGGCTGTCTTCAATCACAGGAAGAAAGTTGCTTGAGTTCTGGGAAGCATGTGGGGAAAAGAATAAGATTCCATTAGACCCTAGTTTCTGCTTTTCTCCAGATGTTTACCCCATAACTAGTAGTAAAAGTAGCACGTAGACCAATAAAAATAACACAGTGTATTAGAAGTACCAGAATATGAGTTATTTTGGCAGAGAATGTTGAGCTCTCCTAGAAAACAAATTAGTTCCTGTGCATTATGTGTTCATGGAGGTTAACATGAGTAATGAGTCAAATGTTCTTTTAAGATGTATGGGCCAGATTCAGATCCCCAGCGATTTAAATTTTGAGTAATTCAAAAGATATTTGTGAGTTATACTTCAATAGCAAATTAAAATCTGGTTCTTACTCTGTACGATTTTAATAAGGTTATAAAAGAGAAATTCATCTTCATTTTCCAAATGTGTAGCAAGTTATATAATTAATCCAATGTTGTCTTCATTCTGGAGGAGGCTGTTTAACTTGAATTTCTTTGTCAAATACCATGCAGACAAGCTCATGTGGTGGTAACATTAACTAATAATAGAGTTATCCAGATACACAGTTCTATCATTAACTTGAATTGTTTTCAGTAGAGAAAGAACACATTGCTGAAGAGAAGAAAGCATGCAATTTTTGTAGTCACTATGCAATTAGCTCATATAACCCCTGTGCTCGTCATGCTTTGTGCAAGATCCAGGGTGACCAACCGTAGGTCATTTATGTGAGAACAAAGACCCTGGGGCTGAGAGACAGTTTATTAAGATAATACTGTGGTGTGATGATCAGCTGTCACAGCAGTTGCCAATGGAAGCGTGTCTGTATTTATTGAATGCTTGCATAAATAAGAGTTGCTCGAGTTGGGATGTTTTGAATAGTAAAGGATGAGGAAAATAACCAGATAAATGGTGATGGTGTGAGCATGGAGCCAACTTCACCTTGTTTTCTGCAGGCTCTCCTTTAGTGGTGATGGCTCTGTGGATTTTCTGGTGCAAGTGCCTACCATTTTAACCATAGGATGTTTATAATTTTTGCCTTTTAATTATCCACTTATTTTTAATTAAAATGAAGGGATCTCTGTCAGTTTTGGCCACTCTTATCCAATGTCACCCAAAGTTAGCAAAGAAAAGGGAGAAGAAACAGATTAGTTGCTGACAGAGCATCATTTAAGATTCATTCTCAGGAAGTAGGGCTTATCCCAGATGTTTCTCTTCCCAGATAGAAAAAAAGAAAAGTTGAATTGAATTCTTTCATCCATGACAAAGACTACAAAGTGTATTGTCACTTGCTGGTGCCTCGGTGTGTTTGTCACTGGGAAGCCCACAGCAATGTGCTTTCTAAATGGTTTATGAAAAATGGACATACAATCTGTTTAAAACAAAATAAACTTGTTGCTTTTATCTGTTAAAGCAAAACAAAGCTGCTCTTGTTTGCAGACTATCCAATGACCTTAGCCGGGTGTGTAATGGCACTTCTGGTGCACTGTTACAAACCAAAGTAAGAGAAGCAAGTTCTTTGTTACAGTGTCTCAGAGCATTTTCTATGTAAGTTTTTCTACTAAAAATCTTTGATAATCTGTCGTTAAATATGAAAGCTTCTTATTTCAGCTTTACAAAAACATCAGATTCTTCTCTCCAAAGAACAAAGAAAACTCCATCCTCAAGATTCACTTTTGCAAACCCTTCCCCCTTCTTGAAACATTAATGTGGAAAGACACCATTAACTGTGAAATTCCCTAGCAACCTTAACAGCCTAGAAGAAGAGATCCAAACCCCAGGAATACTCAGTTCTCAAGAGCATTTGTACTGTCTTTTGTTAATATTAATTATATTCTAATAAGTGATTTGATATATTCTTTTGAGGGTCTCTCCTATTTTTTTCTCTCCATTCCAGTGATTGTTTTGTTGGAGCAGTGCAATATTCCCACTGGTGGGAAGTGGAACCCAAAACTTCTTGCCATTTCTCCTAGAAAGCCTTCAAAAATCCACTTCATAGTGATTTCTTTGCTAATTTCCTTTGCAGTCCATAATTTTTTAAAATTTTTTGTTAGTGATGAGTAAGTTTTTGACAGCTGATAGAGGAATTATTAGCATGATACATTGCTTGCTAACTCAGTTTAGGGAGAAAACTCATTCTTTCATATAGATGGTGGTAGTAATATGTAGTACCTTGATGAGTTTTCTACCTCTTAGTTCTCTTACCTAGTAAAGACTAGTCATTCTTACAACTCCAGAGCTGATGCTATGGTATGCGGTATCTCAGTGCAGAAAATCATTCAAGCATTGCTTCAGCTCATCCTTAATCCCACAGGAGCTGAGAGGTTCTGGCAAAAAAAATCCCACGGCTTGATGGAGACAAGGCTGAACACTAAAATGAAATCAAATGAAACTTCTTAGCCAATGAAATGCTTTTGTTCCGGCTCTGGTTTCTAGAGTAATTTTTGGACGGGAGTGTAGAGCTGTGGTAGTTTGTTGGGATTTGTTTGGTTTGTTTGTTTGTATGGGCTTTTTTGCTTGGTTGATTCTGTTTTTTTTAAAATCATAAGCATTCTTCTCTGTATGCCTGTCTCTCTATCACTTTTTGTCTTCTTTCATTTTTGTAATCCTCCAATCTCCTTTTTTTTGTTACGTCTGTCCGTCCCATGTCTTTTTACCACAACCTCTGTTTCTTTTATAATTCAGATGTGTTACTTTCTGTTTCCTTTTCTTGTTCTCTTCATCCTTTTTACTTGCTTTTCCCACTATTTTATATTTTGAGGCTCTGTCCTAGAGATTCTAATTAATTTATTTCTACAGGGATAGAATTGTAGACTACTCTAGATTTCCTTTTTTTATTGTGCAAGTGAGAGAAATGTGCCCATGTCATATGAAGCAAAGATGGGTAGTGGATGTAGCCCAGCAGAGCCATATGGCCACACTTAATTTCTTTTTGTTCAAAGGCTTAGAAACTCAAGTTTCTCTCTTGAGTTCAGGGCTTGGGTCGGCTTTCCTGTCACCTTGCTCTCAAAAGTATTTTTCTAATAGCAATCTCTGTTTTGCTCCTTGCATTATATAGGATCAGTAGTGTAAGAGGCTACCTGTGTTTTGTAGTTTGTCAGAATGTTCATGCTTTTGCACAAAGAAAGCTTTGCTTCTATACAGGGATCCTTAATCTGAAGCAGTTGTTCCAAAGAAAGGGAGATTTGTGCCAAACAGTGCATTTATGTTATTTTAAATAATATTGTTATTATTATTTTTAAGCGGGTAAGTCAGTTTGAGAAATGTGGTTATGTATTGCTAAGGTCCATAATCTTAAATGTTCAAGAAACATTCTCACATGTTTAAAGTATCAAAATTTGAGTATGAAATAGGTAGTATTATTAGAAAGCTCAATGAGTGGTGAGTCAAAGTAATTAAAGGAAAGTAAATAATCTCTGAGGTTCTCATTCCCCATGAAACTAATTTTGTATCTTATCCTTCATGTATTTAAAAATAGTTCCCTGCTAATTCAAGATGCTTGTGTACTATGTCTGTGAAGAGCACTTCAGTCCTATTGAAGGGATGGCAGATTAGGGAGTTATTTGTAACCGACTATTTTTTTATTTTGAGAAACTTTGATTTGGGCAATCTAAGTGAACAAATCTAGCTGGAAAATTAGCTTGGTGTACAGCAAGACAGCAGGTGACCAGCCAATCATTTTGCAAGGGCTTATGACAAGGAAACATCTGGTTTTGTATTTAAAGGGATACAGATGACAGTACTTTCACAACAAAGACGAGCTTTTCTCCTAGTCTAGTAAGGCTTTAAATGTTCTGCCATACATGCTTTCCTGTTTTACCTCTACTGTTTGGAATATAGATGATTTTATTATTTTTCCCTAGACTAATGAAGTGTGCCCTGGAAGAGGAATGGGATGTATTAGAAGGGCAGGACTGCTCTGGAGCTGTAGTTCTGCTGTGCACCAGTCTGACAGTGGTCTGACAGGAGAGTGATAAGATTGCACTGTCAACTCCATAGTATCTTGAGTAGTTATCTTAAGAGGGCTAATAAATCTCTGTGACATGTCTCCAGGTTTCTGTGCTGGAGAAAATGAATATAATTTCTTTATTTATTTCTCTGTGTGTTTTGCTCATGAAATCCCGAGGTCTTCTGTTGTCCAAAGAGGCAAAATGCATATGTAGATTTTTTTTTCCTACTCAGGGAGGTGCAGCTAGTGAAATGAGGCAGCAAGGCTGGATTAGCAAAGGGGGTCCATTTGTGTGTACAGTGTGCATGAAGCTTGGTGCTGTGCTGAAATGTGTGGAGGGAGCACATGGGCCAGCTCTGGGCATGTAACATGACTGCAAGAATTAGCAGCTTATGCAGTTGGTGTAGTGCAGCCCCTTGGGCTCTGAACTGCCTGCCTGTCCTGAGGGTCTGCTCAGTGTACAGGAGCCCTGCAATTACAAGGTTCAGTCACTGCAGAGTTACATGCCTAAAGTAGACAGTCTAGATGTATTCCCTCGCATCAGATGAGGATGCATGTGTAGCTTATTAAATAAGGATGCTAACCTGTTTGATAGCAAATTTAGAGGAGCTGAAGATGATCCCTTTTTTTTTCCAGATCTGCAGCCTTCCAAGATGAGCTGGTAAAGCTTTTTTTTTTTTTTTCCATTTCTTTTAAATCTGTGTTAACAGAGAATTTTTTGTTAATTAACTGCAGATCCTTGTGCAAACTTAGAAGGACTGGAACTTCATGCACGTGTCCTGTTGTCATCCTCATGCTCTCTGAAATCACTGTGTGATTTCAGTGCAGAAAAAGTCAGAGCCCTGCAGATTTGGTGAAAGAAAATAAAACTAACACTTAGCATTCTTGAGAGCAGGTAAACCAATTCAATGTAAAGGGAATTTGATGACCTGTTATCTAGAGCAGGAAGGCTGCTTTTTATTAATCAATCAAATAAAATGTTGAAAATAATAGGAAAAATGACTTGAGGGAGGGAAAAGCAGAGTTAAGGAGTATTAGTAGGCAGCTGGTACAGTTTGTGAAAATAGATTGTTCTTAAAGCTTTCGTAGGCTCTGAGTAGTGTATAGGAAAAAACCTTTCCCTTTTTCTTCCTGAGAGAAGCCATGATTTTATCTCAGTAATTGAAAATAATATCTGAAGTTGTTCTTAACTAAATTTACATGAGCCCCTTTTATAATCTGTTGTTATCTTTCAGGGAATTTCTCAGTAAATGCTGCTGCCTGTGCTTGGATGGCATGATCCTATATAGAAAACAAGGCCGAGTACATCCTATTCATGACTCAAAGAACAGCATTTCTAGCCTAATTATGGTGCCATTTGGCACTGATGCTGTAGTTAAAGGTGATTGTTGCTGTTTCTGTTATAAATTGTGTGTACTTGAATGACTCCATTCATGCCAGGCAGAAGCTTGACTAGCTATTTACTTACTCATTTTTTTCCCTTCATTAAAAATCCATAAATGAAGAAAAGTTCTGAATTTCTTTGGTAATGTCTGTTAATCTATCAGCCTATTTGTTACAAAAACACTCTGCTTTCCAAACTTGCTTCTGTTGTGCATCACATGTGGTAACTGGTTGGTGACTTGCATCACTCAGCACTGTGAGTTGCTCAAAGAAAGCCGTGCCTGTAAAAGAGGGGAAAAGAAGCACCAGAACATATGGAATTGTCTAAGTTGAGCAATCTGTGCACAGTTATGTCTACAAGCAGAGATGGTTTCAGTTGCCTCAGTTGCTGCAACTGGGCAATATTAATGTAAGGACTTGTTGCTTAGGGAGCATTGCCAAGTTCCTCACAGTTCCATGAACACTGAGCCATCCCTCTAGACATCACTCAGTAGTCAGATCTGTCACACCTGCATTAGTATACTTTAACTATTCTGTCATTTCCTGCTGCATAATGACCAGAGCTAGATCCAGTTTGTATTTCTATGTTTTTGGAAGAGATGGGAAAAAAGCCCAACTAGACTCAATTAGAAAATGCTTTTAAGCAGTTCCTTCAAAAAATGCACAGTGAGTTTTAGAACAAACAAATTCTGGTTAATGTGGGATTTTTTTCAAAGCATCTCCAATTTAGAATGCTTCTTTTTGTCTTTTAATTAGACAAAGGGCCTCATCTGAAGTCTGTTGAACTTACTTAGTGAGTGTTTCCTGAGTGACCTTCTAATGTCTGTTCAAGGCTGTGGAGGCCCCCAAAGTGGTAGTGCTGAGAGGTGTAATTGGCCCTATAAATCTCAGTGGGTCATTAATTCTAAATCTCAATAATGTTAAGACCAGGATGCATGTAAATGAAGCAGAGTGATGAGCATAGTAGGAAGATTTATACAAGCATTTTCTTGCTTTGCTTTGCCCAGTAGTAGAAAGTGTAGTTTTGGCATAGAAACTTGCTTTCTGCCTTATAATCAATTCCCTTATATCACCTTTTTTTGAAAATTTATAAACACATCTTCTTGGGGGAGATGGCTGGGCATTTTTTTCTTTGTGTATCAGAAGGTAATAGAACATAACTTTTAAATCTCTGTAAGATGAATATGAGGTCCTCAACTCTAAAATTTTGACTGGATATAACAAATTTTCAAAATGTTTTTGCACATAAAACACTTGCTCCTAATAATCATGGAATCATAGGATGGTTTGGGTTGCAAGAGATCTTAAAGATCATCTAGTTCCAATCCCCCTGCCGTGCCAGGGATGCTACTTCTAGACCAGGTTACTCAGAGCCCCATCCAGCCTGGCCTTGGACCCTTCCAGGGATGGAACATCCACTGTTTCTGTGGCCAGCCTGTTCCAGTGTGTCAGTGTGTCATCACTGCCGTAGTGAAGAAGAGACACATGTGAGTGTGTCTAAAGCACACATGCGACTTTCGGTTTCAGTCTGTAGTGAGAGGATGTTGAAGTGTGCAGTGTCTGTAGTTGTCACAGGTACACACACACAGGGGATGCCCACATTAAAGTGAGCTGTGAATTCACCATCTCTGCAAGTACTTAATGAGAATTGCTAATGAAAGCCTTATTGTTATGCTGTGTGACCAGAAAGGCTTTTCAGTGTGTTCCTTTTGAAAAACAAAAGGGAAAAAAAAAGTCTTACTTGGCTTGGCTCAGTAAGAACGTTTATCTTGTTTCCACCAATCAGAAATTATTTTAATATGTCCTTATCTCATGGTATGTGTGGGGGGTGATTGCTGCTATATTAAGTGCGTAAACAAGGTGTCAAAAAAGAAAATTAATCAGTGCAGTGGTATGGATTTTGCCCTATGTCTTTTGTTTGCCAGCTGTATATCCAATCCATTCTAAAGTTCTCTTTCCCCTTTCCCTTGGTACAGTTTACCCTTCTTTGCTTCAATCCCCTGATGGGAATTGTTCTGAGAGATAACCTTTGCACCATTCCTTCCAGGCCAAAAGACCCCTATGTGTCCTAGCATAAACAGTACACTGGGAGGAAACAGTTAAGATAAAAAAAAAAAAAAAAACCAAAAAAAAACCACACAAAGAATAAAAAAAAAAAATAAAATCAAGCTTTTAAAAATTAAACAGGCCATTTATGTGGGAAATTGAGTATTAGTATTTTTATGTAATCTCAGGTGGAAGTGGAATTGCTTGATATTCCATACTGTTCTAATATAACAGCACATTCAAGCTTTCTGAAAAATGTATTTGTCATCATATCTACCTCTATTTATAATTGAAAAGTGAAATCGTGAAAGAGTATTTCTTGGTCTCCAGCCTTTCTGTGCAAAGGCATGTGTATTGCTGTACCAATTCTGAGAGACTTTGTTAGGAATTATCCTTACAAACACTGCTCAGGCACTTGGCGGCAATGGGGGCTTAGGTGGGAGGAAAAGAAAAGGCAGAGTTTGTGTGTGTGTGTGCAAGCACTTCCCTCTGTTCTTCAGGAACAAGCTTCAGTTCTGGTTTTATCTGTAATTTTCTGGCAAAGCAGTGGCTTTGACTGCAACTTCGTTTTTTGTACAGTGGATGCCATCAAGCCTTTTGCTGTATCTGGAATAGTTCTGTATTCTTTTTTAAATTTATCTGTAATCTTCTGTTGTTGCCCCTAACAAGCATTAGTATTTGTACACAAAAAACTACATGATATACTTAACCTGACTAATCTAGAGCCTGACCCAAGGGAAGTGTAAGAGGACCTGAATTAGATCAACTGATGAATATTTCTGTTGCAGAGAGCATTGGGCATGCTTTGGTTCTGTTTTGAAACAAGAAAAACTAGGTCAGCATCTGGGATAATGAGAAAAGATGTAGCAAGAACTTCTCTGCTGTAGATGAACCAGAATCTGATTCCGGCAAATCAGACTGTTCTTTGCAAAGAGGTATCAAATTCAGAATAGCTGTGAAGTTGCTTTAAGCCAAACCTGTACTTCTGGCAGAGCACGAGTCTGCTGTGGTTGCAGAAATGGTTGATTTGTGAGAACTGTCAGCCAGTCAGGTTACATATCAGTCAGGTTACACCAAATATTCTCAAATAAAAGGTTCTAAGATGTTCATTCTACACATCTAACCAGAACAGATTAACAGTTTTCAAGAAAGGTAGTACTTAATTTTGTGGGATAACATTTCTTTCTGCCATTTTTGTGTATTTAAGTTAGAATACAATCCCAGGTTCTAGAATAGATAGCATTTTCCCTGCTACAAAACTTGTCTGGGGATAGTAGAATAGCAAAACTCTTTAGTTTTGCAATTTAGTTTATGAAACCTTGTTTGTTGTCATTTTGTCTAAACCACAGATTTTTTTTTTTAAAGTTATGGTAGCATTGGAGTCAGTGCTGGAAGATGTTCTTCCTTTTTCTATGTTTGAGCTTCCATTTCAGAGATAAGAAGATCAGGGTTAGAACATTCAGAGGATCAACACACTCCTCTGGATTGGCATTACAGGCACGGAAAAGCGCTGTATGGTGGAACTTCACTTCTGTGGGCTCTGTGGTGTCATTCCCTTAAATGATGTGAATGGGACAGTTATCCCAGTGGTTGTTTGTTATGATTCTTCTCGCTGTAAAGGTCATTGCTAATTGCTGTTCATCATTTTGGAGAGACTATGTTCAAATATATCTTTGAATATTCATCTTCCATAGATTTGTGTCTAGGGGACTTAAAAGTGACAACGAGAGTACATAATAAAAAAAAAAACAACCCATTTGCACATAAGCATTTTCAGTTCTTAAAAATGAAAGAAGGAAAGAAGAGGGAAAGTAATTTTCCTCATCATTTTCCTGACTTCATCTCTTTAATTCCTGCCTCAAACTCTCCATTTCTGCTCCTCTACACCCCTAGCTTTGGTTAAGGAAAAGAGATCCTTTCTCTTGGTGAAAGCTAAGGAAGGATCAGTAGCATTCATAACAACTTTTTAGTCCAACTGTTTTCCTCTGTGTGCAGTATAGTACTTATTTTTCTTTATTCTATTTAAAAATTTTGTTGTCAGTTTTTAAGTGTTTTGACTGAATCTTCAATGTTCTCTACATCAAAAATGTTGGTGTTCATTTTTCAAGCTCTTAGAAAAACACATCCAAGGGGAGGAAAATGTATAGTTTGTTTCTTCAGAATGCTGCTAGATTGTGATAAGAGTATCATTCTGACTAAGGTTTGATTTCTAATCTCATTTGTTTGGCTGCACAAACTTTTATGTTATATAAATATCACAGAGGATTATTTGCCTCAATGCAGGGAAATTTTTTTCTGAAGAAGCTTGATTTTTTTTTTCAGAAACTCCTTGAGCAAATTGGTTTGGAAACTGTTGTATTTATTTAATCTCAGCATTCTGTTTGTGAATTCTGCTTCAGTTGCTTTATCATGGGATGCCTCCAGCAGTACTCGGTTGGAGCCTGGAGCAGGAGTGATAGATGACCATTAGCCTTGGTGGTGCCCACTGGAGTGGGAACTAGTGGTACTGGAGTCTTAGGAAAAGTCTTCAGCCGAATTACTCTACAGGGAAAGCAGTTGGAACATTCATTATTTTTCCAGAAGCAGAATACAGTAAGTTCATAAATAAGACCCTGGGGAACTTGCTGAACTCCAGGAAGCTAGGCTGACTTCTTCAGGAAAGCAGTTTGCTTTGCATGACTGTCTGTCCTAGAAGGAAGGAAACGTTCCATATGGGTGATAGGGCAACATGATGTGATTCAGTAGAGCCATATGGGAGGAAAAAATCCGATCCCATATTCCTGTTAAGTGTCTTGTTTCAGTGTACTTTAGGAAAGGGAAGCAGAGAAATACAAGTCTAAGTAAGTAAAACTGACTGTGTTAGAACTGAGCTATGAATTCTGTGTGTCTATAAGAACATAGTTGGGAGAGAGTGTGATTCATCTAGCATGTTGTTTTTGGTACTTTTGCATATCCAGATCACATTTCTTTGAAGAAATAAAGGACTGGAGGGCTATCCGAAATGCATGTGACACATGGTTCAGGTAGAGAGCAAGGACTGCCTAGTATAGGCTTGGCTGGATGTGTTGGGACCTGGATACGGTCATCTGGGAAACTATCTAAACTTTTTGAAGATGTGTGAAAATATACTGTCCAAGTCATATCAATTCCCTTAAGAAAAAAAGATGGAATTTTACTGCTAATTGTGTTTTGAATTATGTACATTGGGAATCTGTGCTCTTACTAATCTTAGAATAAAAGGGGAACGTAAGGGTCATCTGATCCAACCAACCTTTTATGGCAAAAGCAAATTCTAAACAAGATGGCCCAGCACCCTCTCCAGCCAAATCTTAGAAGTGTCTAATGTTGGTAAATCCACCACTTCCCTGAAGAAATTATTCCTGTGTATGGTTGTTTTTCTTGTGAAAAATGTACTTCTTCTGTCATATTGTAGTCTTCCCAGGATTAATTTATACTCATTACCCCTGTCTTTTCAAAGTGACTCATTTCTCAAAAATTATGGAGAACCGTGGCATCAGCCAGCTCTTTTAACATCCTTATGAGAACATTGTTAGGGCCCATGGATTTGTTGGGTCAAGCTTGAATTCCCAAACCAATACTGCCAATGGCTCTGTGTTTGCAATAACTTGGCTTTTTGTTTCAAGGCTTGGGGCCCACAACACTGGTGATGACATACATGAAGAAAGAGTTGAGAACCTATGCCTTGACACTGTTAGTGACTGATTCATCTTTCCTGTTCAACAGCAGATCAATATTTAGTTTTGTACCTGCCTTTTATTTATATATCTGAAGAACTCTTTCTTGTAGTTTTTTACATCTGGGACCTATTTTCATTTGAGTTGAGCTGTTGCTTTTCTATTAGCATCTTTGACACCATCTCTGCAACCACAGCAGATTCCTGACACTGGCTGCATAGTTCTCAACTGGTATTTCTCCACTTGCCCATCTCTGCTATGCTTCTCTTGGTTTTGAGCAGGCTCAGAAGCTCAGAGCCAAAGGGATCTCTTGCTCCGTCTGCTTCCCTTACCTTTAAAGGGGATGGACTCTTTGTGCTTCCAGGAGACTGTTCTCGAAAAACTTCCAGCACTCACTAGCTCCTTCATGCTCCACGAAGGCTTTCAATGGAATCCCTCCCAAACATTGCCTTGTTCTGAATACCTGCTTCACCAAGAATTAATATAAACACTTTCTGTTAACCGAAGTTATTGTAATAAAAAAACAGATAGAAGGAGAGTTGTGTTAGTCAGACACTAAATATAAATGTGAAAGAAATGGTTTTACAGACTCTGTTAGTTCCTGCTGTGGCTCAGAGATCTGGAATCTTTTTCAAGTGTATATTTGCCAGCAGCCACGGCTTCCATAGTGCAAACCCCATCAATCATCTGCTTGTATTTCTGCAGCATACAGCACAGCCAACAGGGCATGAAAATCTAGACTGTCATTTCTTGGATCTAGGAGAGGTAGCAAGAGTGGCAGTGTATTTATTGAGAACCTCTGTGTGAAGATGTCATCTCACAGCCTTCTCGTTTTTCTCAGTTGTTTTGGTTTTTTTTTAAAGTGTCACATGCATCAGTCTCTAAGATGTCTAGTGAACTACATCACCAAAACTGTTACGTGTCCTAGATACTCTTGATGTCTTTGATGTTGCTGAGAAAATGAGGAGTTAGTTTGCATCTTGAGAAAAAGTAGCCCAAATTCATCCCAGGTAACTTTAAAAATAAATGTTTCTCAAAGCATCTGTTATAGAAACATACATTACCCAACTTTCCTTTGTGTGAAGAGAGGCCTTTATAGGTCTGTATCTGTAGGTGTAGACTTTGGTCTTAGCATGGCTGATGTCTTCTAAATGTACCTGTTTCTCTGCACTGCTTAGACAAGGAATTCTAGGATGGTTACATACTCAATTCAGGTCCTTCAGGTGGGAGCAGCATGTAGGTTAAATCTCTGATACTGTGGGTGTGGTGGACAGCCGCTTTTCTATAGCCTCTTTTCACCAGCTCTATACTGTTGTGCAATAATTTAGAAAAACATGAGCTACCTTTGCAGCTGAGATAGCTCATAATTGGCCTTCAGCTATGTTGACACAGGAGCAGGTGGAAGTTGAGAAGAAATGCTGACCATCAAGCACATCTTTCAAGTAGAAGCAAGAAAGGATAGCTAGTTGCTACACCTAATTCTGATGATCTCTGAAGATACAGAGCACCACAGGCATCTGAGACCTGATCAATGAAGTAACAATTTCCCTATAAACTTGCTGGAAAACTTTGGAGGGTGCTTTTGAGGGCTGAAGAATGGTATGCTCATTTTAATGTGCTTTAGGTCTGCTTATCTCCACGGGAAGACATGATGATTCAGTTTCGAGAAAGAATAAGGAAAGACATGTTTTGATACCTTTCAGTCCAAAGAAGTCAGTTACCTTTTGGGTGCACTCAGAGGTACACTTTTTAGGGGAATATATCTGAAGTAGAATGGAGTGCCTTTTCTGGGTGTACAGTTAAGAATTTGAGTGTAACTGTAGTAACTGCAATTCATATATTTCTTATCATGTCGAGTTGGGATTTTTTTAAAAGAAGCTCATTAGCAACTTTATTATAAGTTAAGCAAATTACACTTTCTAGTGTTTAAATTTTATTGAAGAACATTATTCACTAACTAGAAATGCACTGGCAGTACTCATATATATGATTAACAATTTAATTCTTATAATCATTATAAGCATAAAACACAGAATAGGCATTGCTTTAATCCATGAAGTTCCCTGAGCATAATGCCATAGGTGTGTGATCAGAGCACATACCATCCATGTTGCTTGCCTATTCTTCTATTCATCCTAAGTAATATCATGTATGGAAAGTGAAAATTGTGTGAATGCAAGTTAGTAATATTTGTAGAGCCCAGTGTCCCTGGGTGACCTCCTTGAGACTGATTCCAAGCAGCTTGTGTTCCCAGGTTCAGACTCTGTGTCTCAATTTTGAGAGAGCTTTTTCCAGTTTTCCCCTCCCATAAATCTTTTTGTTAAGAAGATATTCTTTTTCAGTGTCTGGGGCTTTTAATTTTTGAATCATTCACAGATGGCAGAATGCTGCCTGGCTGTGGTGAGTATCCCTGGATGCTGACACACTGCATTTCCATGTTGTTTCAGCAACAAGGTGAGTTGAGTGCAATCAAGGGGGCTGTGTTTTGTGGAGGGCCTTTTCTATTACAGAAATGGTATTAGTGAAAAACATCATGCTTTCTTAATTCCACAATGACAATAAAAGGGTTGTGCATTAGTGGTGTTCTAGCTAGCTCACTGTCTTTTGAATGTCTTTATTAGGTCAGAAAACTTTAATGTGTACTTACATGCAGTCTGTGTTCTGAGCTCTCCACATCTATTATATGCCATGGAGGCTTTTAAAATTTAGTTTAGCTCCCAGCATCATTCTTCAAATTACAGTAACTTACGTCTTGGCTGAGAGCACTTCTGTGAACTAATCTGTAATGTGTTTACTTTGGCTGGAGGAATTGAAATGCTTTAAAGGAAAAAAAATTTAAAAGCTCCCCAAATGTTCCTGCAGCTTTGCTTTCTCCTCTTATTATGCTAATCTGATTGTTTTTAATGTGAGGACTTCTTTTGCCCTGGGTCTTAAATACTCTGCAGTGTCATAAAAGGTATGGCACTTTACAGCTAAGTAATGTTGACTTGTAAGTTAGAAAATCTGAAAGTTATCATTTGAAATACTGCACTGTGTAGGAATATGTCCATTTTTTCTATTACTTTCCTGAAATATAAGAAGTCACCATATTTACATCTATGAGGATGTCTAAGTAAGAGGCTGACAAAGTGAGCTTAAGAACAAAAATATCTTCTTTAATATTCAGCTTTTTAGTCTTTGGAAAAATAATTTATTATATTCCTTGGTTATTGCCATTGTTTAGATAATGGGAAAATTAATGTAGCATTAGAGTTAATTGCCCTGTCTATACTTACTGAGACAAAGAGATTCAGAAGTGTTAGTGAGAGATTTGTCAGTATTTGGGAAGTTTTGTTTCTTTATTCTCTGATAGTTAAATTCACACCTGTGTGTAGTGTAACCATGGAGACCATTCTTGCCTTTTTTATGGACTTCTCTTGGAAAAGGGAAGTCCACAATATGGACTAATGTTCACACTAATTCAAGGGGTAATGTAGAATTCTCTTTAAATGTCCTTGTACAATTCTTGTAAGGGTACCTAGAATCTTGTGTTTCTTTCTGCTCCCCAGTTCCTTCAGAGAAATACCAGTGAGTAATAATTTGCCTTCAGGCTTTGTGGTGAATAGTACAGGTAAGTAGGCTCTGTTCCATGGCCACGTGCAGTTAATATGTAGTCAAAAGTGATGAAGGAGAGTGCAGCTTGGGACTCATTGATGTCGTGGTGCTGATGATATGCAGGCCTGCTGCCCTTGTGCTGGACCCAGCTGCTAATTTCCTAATGTTTGGCTGGAGCCTGGGCTCGGATAAAAGGGAGCTGGCTGTAGCTTGGGCCAGATAATTTGGAGATGCTAATGGCTCATTTGTTAAAACAAGTAGAGGGCTTGGCAAAGGGAGAGGGAGTTTCTTTCTGCCTCACCTCACCCTTTCCCTCTGCTTTCCACCTCGAGGGCGTTTATTTTGTGGGTGCTTTTTGGAATGCTGATGGGCACTGGTGTCCTAGGTTTGATGGCAAGGGGAGCAGTTGCTGTTCTATACTATGCACGTCATTGCTGGGGGCCTGGTTTCAGGAGCAAAAGGAATGTACAGCAGAAGTGCACCATTTTGTTCTGTTTCTTCCTGGGACCAGCGCTGCAGACTCTGTCTTTCTCCTGCTGCCTGTCCCTTCCCATCCCTGAGGAAGAATGCAGCTCCAAGCAGTGGACACAGCTGAGCTCAGAAAAACACGCATGGCGTGGCATCGGTGCCAGAAGCAGGTGGGGGAACAAAGCAGCAGTGAACTGAGTCCAAAGGAGCTGAGCCCAAACCAAGTCCAGCGTAGCTGAGCGAGTGGCACATGGAGTCAAACCAGTCTGGAAGAGGACAACACTGTGTGGAGTCAAACCAGAGGAATGGAGCAGTCCAAAAGCAGGATGCATGGCACAGTGTGGACGATCCAGCTTCTTGGGGGTTTGTCCCTCATTGTCTCTCATTGATTCAAGCTTGGAGAAGGGAACACTAGCTATGGAGAACATCCATCATCTTGTGTTTGTCCCAGCAGCCACACAGAACGGAGCTGAGGTGGTGGTGAACACCTTTTCTGTGTAAAGCCCCCTTCTCTTTTGTATACTTTTGTTATTAATATTGCTGTTGTCACTGTGTTTCTTATTCCATTTGCTTTCAGTAACCTGTTATCTCAACCCATAGTCTCTGCCTTTGTCCCTCTCTCACTGGAGTTGGGCTGAGAGAAGGGGAAAGGCTTATCTGGAGTTCAATTTCCATCTAGTTTTGAAACCACCACAGCTGTTCACAAATGCTCATTTCCATCTGTCTTCTTTGTGATTCCAACTGTTTCTTGTGAAGATGGGTGGTCCCTGTTGTATGTATTTCTGTTTGGTGCATTCTGACTCGTTGCAGTGGCTCACCCAAAAATATGTCTTTGCAAGCCACTAGAGAGAGGAAGAAATGTCAGCTGTTTAAGGCCATTGCCTGCCAGTTACTGACTTGGGCTGGCTGGCATGAACACATTTACGTGTGTGGTTAAAAGCTCTGGATTTCTTTTCTCTGTTGGCTTGGATTCAAGGAGCTTTATGCAGAATAGTTTGGCTTTGCTTCAGATTTATGGCTGGAGTTCAGATAGGTCCTTATGTGCACCCCGTAGGAGATGAGGACTGTTGGTATGTATGTCTTCGGCAGGTTAGCCTACACGGTGTGTGCACAAGCTCTCCTTCAGGGCTGTGGTTCCTGCTCCCTCTGATGGAGCCATCACACACCAACCATGCTTCCTCAATGAGAGATCAGTTCCAGAAAGAAGTGAAACTTTCCACATAGGAGATTGTGGCTTCTCTTTTGGCAAATAAGTACCTCATGTTGCTTCTTAAACAGGGAAATTTTGCAAGATTTTCTGTCTGTCTTCAGTAGCAGTGCCCCAGCTCAACAGCTTGAGGTTAAGTATTTTAAGCTGTTTTATCAGTGTGATCAGCGCTGGGTTTAGTGATGTGTGGAGACAGTTTCTTATAGGACAGTCAGATCCAAACTCTCTACTAGTTACAGAAGAATTTTACAGCATGAAACATAAAAGTGGTGTGTGTATATATATATATATATATTATATAATACATATATTTTTGCTCCATATCCACTAGCTCAAATTTGAGGACATATGGCTGCATGATTTACAAGCTGTAGCTTCCATTGTTAGCCGTAAGTAGGAGACATTATGGATGTGACAGTGGGATGGATTGCTGTGGTCAGGTCTGCATTTGGGTGGAGCAGATGAAATTCTGCCAGGTAATAATGGAGAAAAGCTATCACTGGCCACCATTTACAAGTGAGATGTCCAGGCATGGAGGTGTGAATTTGAACATGCACCAGGAAGCAAGGGATCTATTTTAAAATGCCACAGACTAAGTTAAAACATGCCAATTGACCCAGAATGAGCATTTCTGTATACTAGAAAATAAATATGAACTGGACCTTGAAGAAGGCTTTCAGGTTTGTGTACAGGGTGCACTTGCATAGATTTTTATTGTTTCAGTACAAGACAATTTGATACTCAATTTATATTTGAAAAGATTCTCTAGCTTACTGCAATTAGAATATTATAATTTTAAAGCAGTTTTTCTTTTAACAAAAGCTGTTCTATGTGATAAACATGGGTTTGGTCACTTGGTAAAAATGCTTTGATACAAGTTTCTTTAGCTGGCATTGTGCAAGATATTTTTTTAATTTACAATGGATGTTCATGAGAAAGGGATCAAAATACACTGTAATTGAAATAGCTTTGTTTCCAGGGCAATTTTTTCCCTCAATTATTTTTATGTGTTCTCTACTTCATATACCCTCAATTGAACTGTTTTATTTTTGTCATTTTTATCACTTTTTAGTGGTGAATTTGTTCCTGTTGGAGTTTGGGCTTTGTAATTCAATTTAGCAATTTTCCTGGGAAGTCAGAATGTTACATAAATGCAGAAAAGATATGCTTTACATCAGTTTTGATTATCTTGAAAGCACTACAAAGTTTAGATCTATAAACACATGTACAGGTATTTTAAACATAGTAGCGATTCTGCTAAACTTGAAGAGTGTTTTCAAAGTTAGAGGACTAGGAATTTCTGAGCAGTAAGTGCACAGACCTTCACTTGCCTCTGAAAATCATTCTTTCCAGACTGTGGCTTACTAATAGGGGGGGTGTATTTTTTATTTTTTTTTTTAACAGACTAATAGGAAAAACATTAAAAGGAAGCAAGGCCTTCTGGTGGCATGAAGGTGACAGTTTGAAAGATGCTGCACGGGGTCCATTTTTCAACCAATGCCCCTTTTATCCACAGCTGACAGCAGCAGCAGAGCAACAAAATCTTGCTCCTTAAGCTTCATGGTTCATTCGTAGTGATCTGCTTTTTTTTGGTTAGTAAATCTCACTACCTAATAAGATGTTTTAATATATGATAATATATTTTAATAGCTATCTGGTGTAACTATTAAATTATAATATTGCCTGTTAAACTCCATTACTAATTACTGAGAATTTTCTTCCAAAAAGGTGATTCCCCTCCCCCATCTGCTTTTGCCCCTAGGGAAGCTTTATTAATTTCAACAGAGAATTGCTAGTGATGTTTTTTCCTTTTTACAAATAGGTTGGAGTGCCTTTTAGTAGAATCTCTAGGTGTTTCTGGAAGCAAAACATTAAAAAATAAACATGAATTGAATTTTTTAGGAAGAAGGGAGAAGAAACAAAATAGGGACATCAGAAATAAAGGTGACCACTGAATAGAGCTCAGGAAATAAAAATACCTGCACTGGAGATGGGAGGAGAGGGGAAGGCCATGATGAAGAAGGAAGTGAAAGAAACAACAACAAAAAAAGCAAACTGCTGTGCTTCACCCAGGATAAACAAAGAGACCTAGGTACTTTCTGCAAAAGCAACACTTCCTACGTACTGTGATGGGAATGCATGCATTTCTCTTCTTTCGGATGAACTTTTCTCACAATTAAAAAAGTCTACCAAGGATGTTTTCTTTTCTACAGTTCTGCTCAGGAATTCCATGTTCATGCAGGGGAAGATGTACTTCTTAAAAGGGGTCTTTTACCGGAGAGATACGAATATTGCACTTTTGTATTGTTGTAGAATCACATCAGCCACCTTGAGAAGAGCAGAGGCTTTGTGCTCTCCAGTAATTTGCTTTCTTTGGGAAGCTGGCAAGAATTTAAATGTTTGTCTAAATCTTCTAGTAAAGATTAGTATGTTCCTAACACTGTAAAAATACTAAAGATGCAATGGTCCCTAAGCACCATCAAAGGATGAGATCTTAGTTTGATGGAAAAACCAAGTGTTTTTCTGGCTCCACTGTGACGAAGTTTGACCCTGATACCCATCAAGAGCAGCAAGTGAAGGGCACTTAAGCAAGTAAAGTCCTTATACATGATAATGTAGTAGGACTTTTTGGAGACAATGCGAAATTTTCTTCTAAATACCCAGTGGGAGATGACTTTTTGTAATGAAAGAACAACTTTTGTTGTTTGTTTGGTGCAGCCCCTCTCCTTTTCCCAGCCTATGTGTCTCTAAGTGACGCATTTGTGTCAGGAAATTTTGGCAGGGTGGCAAATATTTCCTTTCAAATTGCAGATCCTCTACAGGGAAGAGCCATTGCAACTTCCTGTTTTAATTTCGCATCCCAGCCTCTTCCTGCTGAGATACCTGTCTGAACTATTTCACAAGGTCAGACTGGTGATACCACAGTTGCCTGTTTTTTCTTTAAAAGGAGCGTGATTATGTTCATCAAATGTTATTTTATCAAGAATCATCAAGTAAGGGGTAAAAGCAGAACAAAATTGATCATTTAACAATATTTTATGGTGGAAGTTTTCCAGAATCAGATGTTTTAAGAAAAAATACACTTAAATAGTAACCTGTTGCTCGTAAGCAGTAGTTAAACTCCTGGCCTAAATCTAGCATGAATGTTGAGGCAAGGTGCAGAAGCTTTCTCCAAGCAACCTGTATTCAGCCATTGAAATTTCCAGAGTCTCTGACAAAGTAAATCAGTAGATAACCCATATCTGGTCTGTTTGGTAAGTTGTTTGAACAAGTTCCTCATTTCTTAATAGCATCTACTACCTGAGGACTGCCATAAAAATATGCAAGATACTAGCCTGTCTGCCTATCACTAACAGGGTTGAAGTAGTTTGGACAGAAAAGCAAAGTTAGGCCATGTCTTAGGATGATCTCCAAGTCTAGGCTGCATGGAGGACAAAGAAATGAGTCTTCAACACTGCTTTGAAAAGCGGTGCTTTATCAGTGCTGCCACAAAGACTAGCATCAGTACAGCAGCTGTTTTACCCTTTTCCTCAGCCTTTACATTTAACATCCAGAGCACACAAGAGACAGAATCTTACCATTTGTAATATGTGGGACATATCTCAATGACAAGTGGAGAAACTCCAGTGATTGTTTGGTCATCTCTGTGTGATATTGTGGGAGAAGCTTTCCTGGCCTGCACACTCCAATGTAAAGACAGAGGAAAGGAAAATTTTGGCACCCAGATGGCTACCCAGCTGTTTTCTCACTCCTCCTCTTCAGCAGAACAGAGGGAGAACATGAGATGAAGTATAGGTTGACTTCAAGACAGTTAAATGAGAAAAAGAGAAAGCTGCCCATGGAAACAAAGCAAAACGATTTGGTCTCTACTTCTATCTGTGGGAAATGTCATGCCAGGGAGAAGCAGAAATCCCAATACACATAGCAGCTGCTTCAGAAGAGAAACACCTTAATAATGAATGCATTTCTCCTTTGCCTTTCTCCTAACTTTATTGCTGAGTATTACACTGTACAGTATGGGATGTCCCTTTGGTCGGCTGGGGTCAGCTGTCCTGGCTGAATCCCCTTCTGACCTCTTGTCCCTCCCAGCCTCCTGGCCCCTGGGGTGTGGGAGACACAGCCTTGATGCTGTGTGGGTGCTCCTCAGCAGCAGACAGCCTGTGGGCGTGTTACCAGCCCCCTCCTAGACACAAGAGCAAAGTGCAGCACCATGGGCTCGGCTATGAGGAGTGTCAGCTCCTAACCTGGCAGGCCCCCTACAGCAAGGAAAGTACAGTAATTTCACAACTATCACGTGCACCAGATTATAAGGCACACCTCCGGGTTGCCGGCAAATTTCCGTACTTTGTCCATATATAAGGCTCACTGGACTATAAGGAACACCTTTTTTTTATTTTCAGCCAGGATCCATGCGCAACAAAGTAACGAATTAGTAACGGAATCACACGATCGCAGTGTTTGCAGGCAGGTGCTCAATTTGCAAATGTTTTTCATGGATCAGTGTAGCCTTTAAACACAGCCCCAGGCACCCTTCCCTTGCCACGAGCCCCAGCACTCCCACCCACCCGCCCCCAGGGTCGGCTGGTGCGGCTCACACTTCCAGGTTGGCAAATTTCCGAACTTTGTCTAAGGTGCACCGGATTATAACGCACACTTTCGGGTTTCAATCAAAATTTTAGTCAAAAGGGTGCACCTTATACTCGTGAAATTATTGTAATCTTTCCATGAAGAGAAAACAGGACAGAGAAGCTATCCTTGCAGAGACAGAAAATATAAGGAACAGTACCAAACAGGCACCTGTGCACAGAAACACCTTGTGGAGTTGTACAGAGAAAGCCAGTGATAGTGCTAAGTGTGAGTTTAATCCAGCACTTGTATAGCCACATCCTGCAGTGTCTACAAAGCTACCTCCATAAGAAGTAAATGGCTGCTCAGGGGTTTCAGCAGATGTGCAATATTTTCAACACTTGCTGCTCAGGATTGTAAGACATAAACTTGTGTAGTTAACATTGATGGTTCCTGACAGTACTGTTCACCATACTAAGGAAGGGAGTGAGCAAAAATCCCCCACTTACAGATACTTCTTATCAAACAGCATAATCATGAATGATGTCTGAAAATACCATATAGATGTGGAATAAACTTTAGGCTACTCTGTGGTGTGGTTAGTTACTACAGGAAAAATCTGCACATATTTATTTGTGTGGTAAATGGCACTATTACTCATGCTGTTTCTTTAGTGAGTTATTTTGACTAAAGTGCCACAGTTTCACAAAATGACCCATCAAGTTATAATAAAATGCTCTTTTAGTAAGTTACTGCTGAAGGGATGTACTCAGAAAGTAATGAAAATCTACCAGGCTTCATAACACAAGTTTTCATTTCCGTTTTTTCAGTCTGTTGCAAAGTTTCTAGACAGGCCATCCATAACAAGGCCTAGATAATTTGCTTAGAAAGCTGCCTTTGCTGTATTTAACTATTTTTTTGGTCAGTGTTTTGTATTTCTAGATCCTGCTTCATTAATGAGGTTGAAAAATACTGTCATTGCAAATTAGTTAGGGGTCAGCAGCTGCTAATTTTACAATTCGACACTATTTTCTTCTCAGCTTTGCAGCCACTCTCATATCTCATTTTATGGCTGCCTGGGGATAGATGTGAATATTCTATCCAAATGCCTAGCCAATGGTTCCACTAAAATTTGGAAGCCTAATTTAAGTATTCTGAAAGTGAAGGGTTGTAAATACAGGAGTCATGATAAAAGTATAAGAGTTGTGCAGAAAGGAGAACATGGTGTGATTTTGTTCAGAGAAACTGTGAATCCTTTATATGTGGAAGTATTCAAGGCCAGGTTGGAGGGGGTTTTGAGGACTTGCCTAGTGTAAGGAGTCCAGCCCATGGCAGGGAGCTGGAACTAGATGGTATTTAAGGTCCCTTCCAACACATGGAATGATTAATGAGTCATGTTGTTGAGAAACTTCTTTTGTTTAAAACAGTGATTTACAGTGAAGGTCACAAGAACCATCTCATGGCATGTCAGTGATCCCAGGAGAATGAGAAATTGAGAAAACCAGAACCCTCTCCCTGTCTTCTCCCACCAATTCTGTAAGAAATTCACAAATTTTGGGCAATTTTGTGATATTCTCTTTACAGCAAATCATCCATTTTCTAGAATAGTTTCAGCACCAAACTGGATAGCTACTGGGCAGTCATGACTGCTGGAGAGGAGGATAGAATGCTTTTAAAGGAACATATTTCTCCCTGTTGAAAGACAATCTCCTCTGTCCCACCACAGTTTTGAGATTAGAGCCTCATGGAGACCTAGATGCAGTTATTCTGTGGTGTGTCACTCATCAGTATTGTTTACCTCTCAGCACTCCAGATGAATTTTGGCTTCAATATACAGTTACCAGGGGAAAAGCGTAATGCAAACTTGTTTCACAATAGTCATCTTAGGTTTCCTCAACCTGGAAATAGCAGCTCCCTGAGAAAGGCTATGCCAGGTAGAGTTCATCTTACCCTCTTCATGCGCTCCTTTGTCTAGATGAGATAAAAAATGTTTTTTTTTTCTCCACAGCTCTGTGACTTTTAGCAAATGTAATGTGTTACTGTCTGTCAGTGGAGGTGAATGTAGTATTTCCTCTTTTAGTTGGTTTAAGTTTGAAAATACTGCTATGATCCACAAAGAGAAAGCAAAGGGTGCCAATGAAATGTTAGGGAGAAATCTGGGATATTACCTAGTTAGACCTGTGTAGTGTGAACTCATAATTGCAAGTTCAGTGGGAAGCTGCTGAAAGCTGTATGTGTGGATCCAGTTACTTAGAAATACTTGTACCATAACTGGAGTATGAGAAGGAGGGAAAGAAGGTGAGGAAAGAGCAAGCCCAGCAGACCTCACTTGCAGACAAACTCAGGACCAACCCCAGTTTCTTGCTTCTGGCCTCCTGAACCAGAGATTCTCAGGGCTTGTGTGTATATTTCTTTACAACAGATACCCCTTTCTAGGGTCTTTGTAATAAAGTGTCAGGAGTAAATGTATCCCTATAAAAAGAAGATAGGGATTTTAAAAAAGTTTTTTTGGCTTTCTCTGGGAAGATCAAAGCTCAAATCTGCTTTTGTGAGGATTCAAAAATTAATAACATCATGTGTTTGCTTTCATTTATGGGCTTGGTATGCTTGGGGCTCAGCCCAGCAAACATGTAGGTGTAGGACTGATGCAGTTCAGGTTGCAAACTACGTCCAGTATATTTGATAAGATCCCACCGGAGACTTTAAGATATCTTTTCCCTGAATGAAGTTCACATGAAGTTGCACTCTAGAGGGTTTTTCAGCCAGCAGCTGATTATTTTCATGAGGCCTCAGATATGGATTTTTCAAAGATCTTGAATAGAGCACCCTGATGCTTTTGTGGTCCAGGTGGCAGGAGTGTGGGCAAGAGAATAGGCAGGGGCAGTTCCAGTCTCTGCCATGTACATTTCTTCCTGCTTAGGATGGTGATTTCCTCACTCCTCATTGGTAGGCTTTCAGTCCCTTTGTATACCAAATGATACTCTGCACGGAAAATTCTGTGCTTTAAGTGGAGAATAAGGAGTAATGAGGATTTCAAAATGAAATTGTTGGGTCCGAGATGTCTACTAAGTAGATTTGCGTGTCTTTCCGAAGTTTACTCCAAAATACATCCACCTTTGGATGTCGTTTTCTATTCTGTATATCTATATATTGTGAATATGCTCAATATTAATGAGAAGTTCCTAAACCCAAATTTGATTCCAAAAGGACACGTACATTTTAATTTTTTCTTGCATACAATGTGTTTTCTCTCTTTTATTTTTTTGTTCTGTTCTCTAAAAAAAGTAGCCAGAAAACATGGTTATAATCAACATTGCAGATTTGACTGCAACTTGGAAAGCAGGAGTTAAAGTTGAAAATTGGGTCTTAAAATAAACTATTCAACACATTTTGTTGGTGGTGATTACATTAGTGTCCAAGAAAATGTGTGATCTTATATATTACGCATGCTATAGTCCTTAGGCATAATAGGGTTAGATGAGGACAGTGTCAGATGTAGCATTTGTCATTACCTTTTAGTTGCCTAATTTCATGCTGTTGTGGATTTGTGTTGAACTATTATACTTGAATGTAGATTTTTCTCTGACTTCGTGAGGTTTTTTTTAACAAAAATTCTTCTTGGCATGCTTTATTTCCATGTCACTTTCAACAGCAGAAATGTTTGTTTTTAAATGCAGTTTGTCTCCAATTATGATCCTTCTTCAAAGAAAATAGTATGTGAAAGTAAATTCAACTATTTACTTCTGTTTTGTAAGTACTGATAATGTGTGCTATTAATTACCTTGCCATTGTATGGTTAAAAATAATTTTTTCCTGTTCAGTAACTCTACCTTCTGTTGTGTAACTGTTCCATAAAGGTCATATTTTTACCAGACAATAATCTTAAATGTCATGCTTTCCATTGTGTTTAACTACTTCGTATCTAGATGTATACCTGGTGGGGCAGAGTACTTTGCTAAATGAGTTTTGGAGATTGTCAAAGTAATTTAATTCAAAATAAAAGGAATGTAGTTATTTTTCCCATGCCTGTACATTGCTACTTTGATATCATCAGACAGTTTTGAAAATACATGTAGCTGATCTGTGTTTTCTGTTTATAAATGTGGCTGATGTACTTTATAGCAAAAAGCAGTGCTTAACACATGGCAGTGATTTAACAAAAAGAAACATTTTGTGCCTGAATGCCATTTGGCTTCTGGCATTCTCTTGGGATTCCCATAAAGCAGAGGGAAGTGAAACAGCTACCAGCATGTTTGAAGAGGCAAGTGTCTTACCAGGGGTACTTACATGTGGTGGTTATGTATTTTTGGAGCAGTGTTTAAATATTTCATTGTGGTTTATTTGGGCATACATGTGTTAGGCGGGAGCATGCAGTGCACACCACAGCAGAAGGTGACATCTGACCTCTACAACATTAAAGGCTTTTAGTGCAGGATTTAGCCTAGTATTTGAAATACTTGTGGTCTTTGCTGCATGCTCTCCAGGGAGGACACAAACCTGCCAGAATTTTGTTCCTATTCTCAGTCTTTTATTTCCATTATTGTTCCAGACTGTTTGCATTTCCCTTAAAAGCTTTCCTCTTTGCCACCTTCTTCGTCCTTCTTTTATATGTAGGATAGTGATTTAGAAGGAATGAACAAGGGAAGGTGGGAAGGCTTCCTCATAATACCTCACAGAGGGAGAATTTACTTCAAAGGAAAGAGTTAAGCTGTCTTACACAGCCAATTAAGTGTATGCTGTCTTTTACTATGCATGCATGCCCTTATGGAGGTAATAGTAATTTATGTGGGTAGGTTCTGTCGTTGTCTTAGTGACCTGGGCTCACACTGTTACCTGTTCAGTGCAGCTTGACAGTGAGGGAAGAAGATCTATATATACCTATACACAAGGGTAAGGCAGGATTGTTAAAACTGAGGTAGTAAGGTGAAGTTAAAGATCATATTGTTTGCTCCTCATTTGCAAGCAGGTAAAAATCAGGTCTGGTAACTCTTGCAAGGTCCTTGACCAGTCATTAAATTACTTTGCCTTAAGAAAGACCCACCAAGTTGCCAATTAATGGGATGTAGTCCAGCCAAGAATGTCTTAAAATTAGTCATGTATGAAATTGTGATATAAATTTCTTTTGCCTCCCTGCAGTTTCTGCTGGTTCATAAGTAGTGAATCACTGCTGGTCTGTTATTGAGCTGGAACTGGGCTTATCTGAAATGATACTAAATGTAGAGATGATTTTGCACTTTCTGGTATTGGAAGATGAGTCTCCATCTTTAGGAGATATATGCTGAAATATAAAGCAAGAGTATACTTTGTATCTATTAGGTTTTGTTTTTCTGAGATTACATATGTATATTTTGCCACAAAAATACATGTATATGTGTGGGTATATGTGTACAGTGTACATATTTTATAATTATTTGCATCTAAATTATAGCTGTTATGTACTTTCCTTGCTCTGGCCTTATTGTAGGCTTGTGTTTCTTTTCAAGACAGCAATTACTTGACTCTGAGAAGAGCATCAACAAAACCAGCCTTGCCTTTTGATATCTGATTGCTTTTTGGTGTCTCAAATGCAGTAACCCTCCATAAACTCCATATTGTATGAACTCGCACAGACTACCAGTAGCATTTACAGGTCTTAGTATTTAGAAACCTGAGCCATAAACAAGGGCCCTTCATTTGTGAGGGTGCAAGACAGAGATGTATGCAAGCCATTTAGGAAAGCAGGCACAGGGCAGTGAGGTAAGAGGGAACAGAAGGCAATGGGCCGGTTGGAGAAATACAAGGAGATGGTGACACAAGTATTGACCAGCATGGTAAGTGGTGGGTTTAGCATATTGAAAAAAAAAAATTTGAAATGGAGGCATCTCAACAAAGCTTATTTTAGTGGATTCTGCTTGGAAATATTTAGTTGGTACAGTGGAAACTAACATCACCATAAAAAGTGGGAAAATATATCAGGCATGAGACTACAGTTAAGAATCTTTAGAAGTGAAAACAAGTTATATTGGGTGCACAAAGGCAAAAGGAGTGATGTGGTTAAAGTGAATGACAAAGGAAAACAACTTTTACAACAGGCAAGATTTGTGTGTCAGATATAGAGAAAAGGATGCCTATAATGATGGACCTGATAAGATTTTTGGGCAGGAGCATAATAGAGAGGTTATGTAGAACAAATCCACTGAACTGACACATAATTGGAATTTCAGAGACTGAGTTGAAAATGTCATCCATATTGTGGTTTGCATAACAAATAAGACAGTGATATTGTCCAAAGTGATTAGAGGAGGGTGTGGAGAGCTGAGACAGGGGAGGATGTTACCTGCTTTATTTTACTTCTCATGGAGAGCAAAGAGGCGGAAGGATTACAAGGAGGATTTTAATGTTGGGGGAAGAGGGTTTAATGGGAACAGTAGAAAGGAAGGCAAGGCAAGAGCAGAAATGGTAGATTTATTGCTTGTCCACTGGGAATTTTTGTTTGCTGATGTTGTGCAGAGATAACGCATGGATGAAAGGAAATTAAGGACAGAGCCGCTTTGAGTACCCCATAGGAGGCTGGCAGAGGAAGAATCCACCTGAAATCTGGTATTCCTTTGATTAAGAAGGACTTTTAGGATAAAATATCTATGCAAGTTTGTGTGTATTTTATCATGTATCTACAACTCAAGACCGTAGGATGTAATAAATTTTGAGATAATTTTTGAAGGCAGCTGATTTTATTGCAAGAAACATTTAGATCTGGGGAAACATTTAAAAGATAGATGAAAACTGATTTGGAGTAGTAATTATGTGCTTTAGGGAACAATGATAGCTATCAGAAGATTACACACTTGTTGGGGTGCCATACTTGAGATGAGAATAAGCTCTTTTTGAAGACAACCAGTGAGAACCTATAAAAAAAAAAAAAAATTCTCTCTGGATTATTCTGTACTGCAAATACCCATAGATGAGAATTTCTACATAAATCATATTGGTAGCTAAGTGTGTGTGTGTATATATATATATATATATGTATATTTTTAGAGATGATGAGCATTTGTTCATTCTTCTTTTTGAACAGTTGTGATGCGGACTTCAAAGAATAGGAAAGAGAGCACAACCTCCTCTGGGATTTAATCTCTATTCAGGAAAACAAAGAGTACTTTAAAATTAACTTATTTTTTTTAGATTTCACTAATTTCTGGGATCTAGATTGTCAATTCCTGTAAATTGGCATGAAGTTGTTGAAGAGAATTGTTCAGAGGAACTAACAATGCACATAAAAAAGTTTGTGGAGCAGAAATTATTTTAATAACCACCCTATTATTGTTTCAATTGCTCAGAGAATTTCTTTTATTGTGTGAGACTATAGGAGATTCTTCTGGGTGTGTGTGTGTGGGTGTGTGTGTGTGTAGAAGGTCCCAAGTGACATCTGAAAGCCAATACATGGAATAATGACTTGGGGCAGAAGACTAGACAGTTGTCGTAGTCCCAGACTTGATTATGGGTAGACAAAGGAAGTGAATTCTGTTCAGAACTCTAATTTGCAAGATGGCGGCAAAGAAAATTGACAAAATCCTAAATGTTGTTTCAAAATACTTTTTAAAGAATGTTTGCCAGTAAAGGGGATCAAAGTCTAAAACTTCTGAATAACAACGCCGAACCCAAAATGACTTGATGCCAAATCTCAGTAGTTTGTGGTAGATAAGTAACTTTTTTGAGTTAGTGAATAGGAAAAAACTCCATTACTTTAATAATGAACCTGAGATTCTGCATTCTATATTCAGCTATGCTTTTGTTTGTTTTTTAAGTTCTCATCTAATAGTATACTGGTGAATGTAGTATAATTTTTAATCTAAAAAGTGAAACATTTAGTCTTTGACTTCATAAATAGACATTTATTTTATATGTATTTGCTATGTGTCTCATTTTTTTCTGTCAGGGATTATGAGTTATTAGTGACTACCATGAAGGGCCAGAGCCCTGTCAATATTGCAGAGCAGTATGATAGGGCCTTTGAATATGGTATGAAAGGAAAGCTGGAAGCTTACCATCTGGAAGAGACCATCAGTGGCCTAAAGCTGGCATTTCTGGGTTTCTGCCAGACCTTTCCTGCTGTCTGACTAACCTCAGGATTGGACAAGGAGGAAATTCCAGGTGGCTTAGTGTCCTGATTTTCCTTCTCTCTGCTCCACTGAGTGAACTAACCTGTTGTATAGCCAGAATGGTGCAGTCCTGCTGTCAGAAGTTAGACAACATATAAAAGTAAGGAAATAAAGATGCAAAAAAATCCCCAAAACAACAACAACAATAAACAACAACAAAAACCCCAACCAAAACCACAAAAACAAAATAATAAACTAACTAAAAAAGCAGAAAAGCTGTAGAAGAAAGCTTAAAATCAATCAGTTTTGCTGGCAAAATCAATAGCTCGACTCTCCCCATAGCTTCATGGAGATATTAGCTGTAGAGGGCCTCTAGGTGTTTTTACTCAAATTTCCTGCTCAGAGCAGGACTACTACTAACACCACTTCAGATCAGCCAGGTTTTCATTGGTGCACACTGGTGAGCTGGCTTCATAGGCTGGACCATTGTGCAGACAAGGAACCTTTCTTTGCAGCAAACACAGCTCCTTGTTCTTTTTGTCTCTGCCTTTCCTTCCCAAACAGCCTCACCCATGACCATGTGCTGGTCCTGTGTGCTACCTCAGATCTGGGATTATGATTATCCACACTCTGGTATTATACACAGACTTCCAGTTCTACTTGTTCATTGCTCAAGCTCTGTGCAGTGGTGTAGCTACCACTGTTTGAGAAGCCTGAATGCCCTCTGTTTCATGGCCTACTCCACCATGTGCATCCCCTTTCTCTGCACTGTTTCCTCATTTACTTCTGCATTTGGATGCCATTCAGTCATGACCCTAGCTTAAAGCTTTCTCCTCTGGGTAGCAAGCCTAGTTGCAAAGATATGCTTTTGTCTGGATCTTTATCTGAGATCATCCAGCATCTTGTGTCTGGAAGCATGGGACTGGGGACAGAAGAAAAAACTACACTGCATAGCTGGTTGAGATTGAAGTGCTTCTACACATTTTTACAGCTGAGGACCATTATGGTAAGGTAGTGCAATTCATCTGGACAGAGATGTCCTGCTGTGTCCTTAGTTCATGAGATTCATCAGACTGGCTAAGCAAGGACTTAATGCACCTTGCAGGAGCTTGTGCGAGGTATTCAGAAGTTAATGAACTGAATTAATTCAGAGAAAACTGAAAATAAAGTCTCAACTATATATAGATAGAGAGATATGTATAGGTACATATATAGCTGTTGGAAAGAATGTTCCTGAGGAGCAAGAGAGTTTATGAGGCATTTTGATGTCTTTATATGGAGCTGTACAAATTTCAGCCACTTAACTTCAGCAGAAATATCCTGGAGTGTTTGAAATGGGTGAATAATTTAAAATAAATAAGGTCAATGAAGATGACTCCGATTGCCAGTCTGAAATGTAAATTCTGAAGAACCTTTGGAGATTTTGTTCATGCAGAAAAAAGAGAGTAAGTTATTAGGTCCTGCATTTTATAAAATGTTAGGGTGAAGAAAGTTCAGTTATCTCAGCACTTTGGTCAAGATCTTTCAGCATGTGGCCATCAGTCTTTGTTGTGTGAAAATTTAACTGATTTAAAAAAAAATAAATTCTTGAAAGTGCATCTGAGAGAGTTCATGAAGACCAGATGAGATGTTTGGATGTTTTTCTCAGAAGCAGTCTGTGAACAATATACCATCATTTAAAACATTATTAACAGTGTTATTTCCTGTTCCAATATTGCCCTTGGCGACAGGAACAGGTAAAATTTTTATGGTGACATTTGCATTCTCTACTATTAAATAGGTGGGTTTTTTCTACTGTTTTACTTCAGGGCAGGCATTTGGCAAATATAGCAACTCTGGTTGTTGGACTGGATTCCTTTCTGAAAATTTTATTGCCCATGCAAGCATAATGTGGACACATGCAGTAAAATTTGACGTACATATAGTGAATACCACAAAAAAAGTCCATAGGACATTTAAAAAAAATAAATTATTAGTAATCATGAAAACACTCAGGCAGAATTTCTCTTTTGATGACTTTTGTGATCAATAAGGTGTGCTCATTGTCAGAACTCTGTAAAGGTTTTCTCACCTCTCACCTGTCTTGTATGCATCACCTGACTACAGCAGAGCATGATACTGGACTATGAAGATCATGGTAAAATGTAATGTATGTTGATGTAATATTTGAATTAGACTTGATACTTCAGTCTTTCCCTTGCTTCCCTCTAATAAAAGATATTTGAGAGGTATCTCTTACCGCTGAATTAATAATAATGTCTGCTGTAAGATAAGGGCAGCTAGATTATTCAGTCATGGTAGCTTTGGTGAAGGAAGTGTACTGCATCAGCAGGGTGTGAGGTCCAGGATCTCACTGCTCAATTGTTATCGTCTCACTTTAGAGTTACTCATGAGTAAGACAAAAGGGCATGGTTCTGAGCTGTACCCACTCCTTCTCTGCCTTTGCAAGAAGGTAGGAGGGAGCTCAGTGGAGCTCCTTTGCTGCTACTAATAGTTCTGGAGGGATGTGTTGGGATACTGAGAGGACATACTGTGTGAAGATGTGGTGATCATTGCATGTCTGCTGCAAGTTCCTACCCTTACGAAGTGCCAGGAAAAGAAAAATCAATCAGGCAGCTGTTCCTCTGTGAACTGACCCTGGGAATTGCTGAACATCATTGGCACACATGATTGTGCAACTGACCTAGGGATGAGTAGCTCTGAATTTTGTTAACCCCCGAGAGCACTCATGGAAAGAAATTCAGAAGTCTTTTAGGCTGTCCTGGTATCCCAAGGCAGGATCAGCTATATTCTGTCAGATCCCTGGTTTGTTCTTAAAAACATTCTATTCCGGTGTGGCACAGTTCTTACAGTCACAAAATAAAAATCTTTCTTGGTGCAGTTTGAACATATTGCTTATCACTCTGTCTTTTCTGGATGTTTCTTATTTTCAGCAGCCAGTTTGGTATACAGCAACTTACAGATCTCCTTCTTGATGTCTTTTTTCATACATTAAACAATCCTCATTCTGTCCGTGTTTCCTCACAGGTTATGTTTTCTAGAAATCTGTCTCTGCAATTGTTCTGCATCTTTCTTGGAGTGTGAGCCCAAGACAGAACTTAAGACAGCTCTGTTCAGAGAGGATTACTTCACTAATGCTGTAGCTTTTTAATGGTATTGTACATTTATGCAATATACAATAAGATAGTATTCTTTGCTTGGGATCCTCTCCTACAGAAATGCAAGTGAAAGAGTGCTTCATCCTGCATTTATACAGTTCATTATTTATGCAATTAATTATAGTGTTGATTATTAAGATACCCAAGTACCTTGCACACGTTCCTACTAATTGACTCCTATTCCACCCTTAAACTGTAGATTGGACCCAGCATCAAATAAACATTAAAATTTAGGTGCGTAAATGTAGATCATATGTTAGTGGTGTCACTAAATTCCCAATCTAGTCAATGGAGCCTGGCCAATTGGACATGCCTTACTGAGGGTTGGATGAAGAATGTCATTTAGGTCCCCAAACACCAATAACTGCATTGACTTGTCCTCCATTAACTGTAAAAATAATTAGTTTACAATCTGGACCGGGATCTCATTTAATCTCTCCAATTTACCCATGTCATTCTGATTTCTGATCCTGCTTGCAAAGATACTTGCAGTCTCTTAGAGCTCAGTAACTCCTGGGAATTTCGTAAACACAACTTCTATTCCACTGCTGAAGCCACAGATATAAATATTGAATGGCATTGGACCTGAAACAACCTCCACACTCCTGTGGAGCCCTACACAACATGCTGCTCTGTTGTGATTTCAGCAATTGTTTTCTGAGGGTTTCTTCAACTAGACAGCACCCATGTTAGCACTTTAATAATTAATTTAAGCCTGCTGTTGAAAAATGCTTTGCTGTTTTGTGGTTTTGCATCCTTAGGATTATGAATTCTCTTATTTTATAGTGACACTAGAAAAACCATCCTATTCCCCTCCTTCCCTTATTAAACTGCTCTCTTTACCTTCTCTGTCAAAAACTGACTTCAGTTTATTTTGAAATTTTTGCAGAACAAAATGTCCTGATGTATTTCTTTCTCAACTACTCCCAGATGTGGAAGAAGTTAAAATACATCCTATTCCAGTCCTGCACTCTGCATGGTTCTGGCACTGTTTTGAAAAATTTTTCCTCCCAGATCTCCCTGGTTTGGTGGTTTGCAACAGATCCCCACCATGGGAGTGTTCCTTTCCTGGCTTTTTCATCTCTAACTTTGCAATCATTACATGGAAGTTCCTCCAAGATCTGAACCTCCCTGTGGCCTGAAACTAAATCAGTTCTGTGTGTTCTTAATGTACAATGCAGCACCAACCCTTTTGAAAGAGCAGTGCCTCTTTATACCCCCACAAGGGTTATCCAAGTCTCTGTTACTCCAATTAAATAATAGTTTCTTTAGATATCTGGCTTCTCCAGTTTCTTTCCAATTGTATAGTGTGGTCACTTGGAACTTCAGTGGACTCATTCACTGTTCTTTCTTTATGTTCTTAATTAGTTTATTTGAAGTAGCTTTCAGACCCCAACAGAATTCCTTTTCAAAGATCCCCACAGGATTTTGGTTTTCTTCCACACCAATCCTGACTTAAAAGTATTTTTCAGTTAGTGTAATAAATCAGGGTGTAAAGATGCTTTCTTCATTTCCGTGATGTGAACTCCATCCCCATCCATTTGCTTCCACAGTGCTGCCCACTTCCTCTGGAAGCCAAATTCTTCAACATCTTCCAAGTCTAAAATAGAAAAATGTCTCATCAGGAATGGGTTCAGTTAAAAGTCTTTTTGTTTCTACATCTAGCGAGTTCTTTCTGTTGCTGCAGTGGTGGCACTGATTGTGGTGGTTGAAACCATTCACTGTGTTTCTTCTCCTTAGTGCTCCTGAGCTGGAGCTTGTTTGTGTCTGAGATGCAAGTTTGCCAGCTACTTTGTGTCTTGCACAGGACTGGAGTGCTGTCATTCAGATTTCACTGCGAAACTTACTTCTTTGATCTTGGTTCATTCCAGCACATACAATTTCACTGTGACAGTGAAAATAAAAGCCTTGTAACTCTTAACCCAGGCTTCTTGTGCTCAAACTGGTTTCCTCGTCAAGGATTTAGAAAGCAGTCATGCTTTTGATATGGCAGATTAAGAATTGTGTCTCATTTTAGAATTTTATCATACCAGGGTTCCTTAAATAAAAGATGTGGAGTTCCAGCTAGGATGCTTGATCTCTGAGTATTTATTTTCCATTTAAATAAATTGATTTTGCACTGTTCTGATGCGATCAGGGTGCCAGACTTTAGGTTTACTTGATCTTAGCAGAAACGGGTGTTGTGCTAAAGAAATTCCACTGCACTGGGAGGCTTTGAACCTTGTGGTTTTGGCAACAGTGTCTCTTGACTTGCCAGCAGACCTGTGAAACCCTGCCGCATCTGTCTTGAACAGCAACGAAGCAGTTAACAGTGCTAACATTTAGAACAGCTGTAGGTGCTTCTCTGGTGTTGTTATCCAAAGGGGGGACAGGGCCTTGAGCTTGGACCTCCATGGTGGCAAGGTGGGAGCACAGCCAGATTCTGCAGGCTTTCATCCAGGGCCAAGATGCTTCAGGTGAAGCACATTTCTTAAAAGTTGGATAAGGCAGAACTGAAATTGTAAACTATGGGCAAATATATATTCTATGTACTTTTCTGGACCTCATGCCCAAAGAAGTTTAAACCTCTTTCATCTTCTTTCTTTCATGTATAAAGTCATGTCCTTTAGCTCATTTGTAACACACGAGCTTTTAGCTCCAAAACCTCCATCTCAGTCTTGGGTTTTGGCCAGCATTTGGGAGTCTCAAGTTGTGAAATGGCTTCATTTTTCTCTTTGAAGTGCATTAATTCACCAGTTCTAGGAAGAGCTATCGGAGTGGGGTCTGTTCCCTTTTCATGGCTCAAAGGGGGCCTGCTTATGATATATCAAACCAAATGGAATTAGGGGGAAGATGCACACTGTGGTTTTGATTCCTATTAGTGAGAGCCTGAAGAATTACTTTCCTCTGTGATCTCTGCTGTTCACTATGTTATTTAAAAGCCTAATGTTCTGTCATGTATCATTTATGCAGTAGAGGTGCATTTCCATTATATTAGATGCAGAATGATATTAGCAGCAGTAAACTGCTAAAAGTAATTTTACTTTTTTTTTTTTTTGAGATATAACAAAAGATCAGGCTGTTTGAACAGCCTTTCCCCTACAAATTTATTTTACTGTGCTCAAAAAATCATGGAATCAGAGCTATTTGAGTCTTGAATGGATCTCTGAAGTCCATCTGGTCCAACTGCTTCTTAAAGTAGATGAAATTACTCAGAGCCTTAGTTGTATTGTAGGCATCTGCAAGGATGGATGTGTCAGCTTTTGTGGATACAGAAGACATTTCTGTCACTGTATGACCCTTCTTTTGGCAAATTTCCCACCCCCTTATGTTCAGTGAGAATGTCCTTTATCACGAAGTGTGTTGCCACCTTGAATCTTTGGGCAGAGTTTGGCTTTATTTTCTCTTTACCCTCCTTTTAGGTAGCTATAGACAGCAGTGAATCCTCTGCTTAGCATCCTTTTCTAAAGTCTGAAAACCTCCCAAGCTTCACAGTTTAATCTTGTATGTACAGTAATTTCACATTCATAAGCCGCACCTGGTTATAAGCCGCACTTCCGGGTAGCTGAGAAGACCATGGAAATTGTCCATAAATAAGCCACACCGGGTGATAAGACACATTTTATTTTTGGTTTTAAAGCTAGGATCCATGTGTGACAAAGTAATGAGTTAGTAACAGAATCGCACGATCGTGGGGTTTGCTGTCATGTGCTCAATTTGCAAGCAGTTTTCACAAACCAGCGAAGCCTTTAAACGCAGCCCCAGGCGCCCTCCCTGTGCCGCGGGCCCCCGCACTCCCACCCCAGGTGCTGGCTGCAGCAGCTTGCTTGCCTGCGCAAAGGCGGTGGCGGTGGCTGGCTCACTGCGTGGAGGCGGCAGTGGCGGAGGTGGCTCGCTTGCCCATGCATGGAGGCAGTGAAGGTGGCTCGCTCACCCGCACGAACGCGGCGAAGGTGGCTCACTTGCCCATGTGAACGCAGCGAAGCCTGACTGGCCACGCAAAGCCAGCGACGGCTTGCCGCCCGCTCGCCAGTGGCTCCGGCTCACCACCCACCTGGCAGCGGCTCTGCAGCAGCTCCCTCCCTGGCCGGTTCACACTCCGTGTTGGCTTTTTGCTGGAATTTGTCCATAAATGAACCACACCTGGTGATTAGCCGCACTTCTGGGATTGGCTCGATTCTTCAGTGAAATAGATGCGGCTTATCAGTGTGAAATTACTGTAATTTTCTCCAGAATTTAATTTGTTTCTGGGACAAAACTATATGCAACTTTTACTATTTATTTTATTTTTAAAAATGCAAAATAAATCTTTAAATGTACCATATGTGTACTTTGAGCATATGTCCTTTATGAAGCAATTTTCTTGGGAATTGTAGGTTGCTGTTATGTGCATTTGGGTCTTTTTGTAGAGCATATATGTGTGATGCATATTTTTGAATTGTCTCTAGATAATGTGTGGAACGATATGATTAATACTAAATCTTCCTTTTTGTAAATAATCATTAAAATAATATAACTTGGAAATCTACATAGTGCTTTTTGTCTATCTGTCCATATATCTACCACAGCATAACGGAGAGGAAGAGTAGTCCTGTCCTTGAGGTTTTATTTCACCAGAAGTACATTACACATCACCTGTTGATGATTTCTTCTGTTCAGCTTGGAGGAAATGATCTTTGGCTGGATTCCCCTGAGAGCTAATCAGAGTCAGTGCTGCTGTTGGGATTAACCATGAGAAATTGCTGAGCTCTCCTTGGCAACTCTTACCCAGCTCTGGAGCATTTGTTGTCAACAGAAAGACCAAATTCTGCCAGACCTGGTGATGGGCAGCAGACAATTCCTCTACAGCATCATGCAGCTCTGCTAGAAAGGGAGGAAGCTGCTGGCTAAGGTGGATATCCAAGGAATCTGAAGAGTCTGCTCAAACCAAGCTCCTTTGGCATTCAGGTTTGCAAATTTAAATTAAGGATAATTGAGGGTTTAAATTTCACCTTAAGCATAGATGATACTGTTTTCTAGGTAATGAAGTTGTGAGTACTCAGAACCTTTAGGCTGCATTCTGTAAAGCCTTGCAAACTAATGCCCTGTCAGTGACGACAATAACTGATACTGTCCTTGAACCTCCTGCAAGTCCTTGCTTTTTGGCACAGACTTTATTACTCAAGTATGAAAAAGCCAGGAGTTAACATGCAAACTTGCAATTCCCTATCTTAGCAGATGGATCATAGCCATTTCAGAGATCAATGACTGGTAACTGAATTATTCACCCTCTTAGCAAGGAAATATCTTGGTATCTGATCTGCAGTTTTCTTCAGGAAGCCCTAGTCATTTACAGATAAGTTTTTTTCCCACTTGGAAGAATTTTATGTGTATTCTTTGTCTTCCAGCTCTCATTTAAAATTAAAAAAAAAGGTCTGACTAATCTCTAATCCTCTCCTGAGGCTCTTAAATTTTGCTGGAGAGTATAACCTGTCATAGTATCCAAATGTGCATCCTTTCAATGTGAAGATTTTGGTTCCTCTTACATAAAAAATTTAAATATGTGTCTGGCAAGATATCTACTTTCTACATGTTTCAAACTAGTTTCAAACAAATATTTTTACTTTAACAAATGTTATCTTCTTAGTGATATGTAATGAACTGTTAACTGTAAATAGTATTTTCAGAGTCCTGATACTCAAGTATGTAGGGATATATTAGAACCTATGTGGTTTACCATCTTTCTAGGTTCATTCTTTCCTGCTTTTCTTGCTATAAGCCAGTAAATTTGTTGTTTGGTTTCATGTTTCTATCACAGAGTGCTGCAAAGCTCGTATTTTTGACGAAGAAACCTATAAATGCCTGTCTCACAGAACCTTTGCTGTTTTCCTTTCTGTCGACAATGAGCCATCTTTCTCAGCGTCTCCTTTACAAATTGCCACTTCTACAACGTTTCCTAGTTTTGCCAGTTTTCCATTGCCTCACAGTTTGGTAGCATGGCAGGGAAGATCTCTGTGGGTGGCTTAGTGAGATCCTCCTCTTTGCCTTGTGCTCTGAAGGCTGGGAATCGAGCATGGAAGAGCACAGAATTCATGCAGCAAAGAGCAGAGCTATTGGAAGAGAGGGATTTCTGAAGTGGCCTCTTTGCTTGCTGAAGAGCCCTGTCGTGGTGCCCAGCCTGAGAGCAGATGAGGAGTAGGGAGGACACAGGCTGAAACCCTGGTTGCTTATCTCCTCTCTCTTCTCAGTTGCTCTGTTTTTCATGCCTTCAGCTGAGCTGTAAAGCAATAATTAACCTGAGCCTTTTAATTTCTCCCAGTTGGCTTTAAATGAACTCTGTTGTCATGTTGCGTGGAGTAATCCTTCAGGCATCAAAGATTTGCATTTTTTATGGCTGCATGGGTATTTACTGTTTGGTCAGTTTTCATTTTATTATTGTAATGGTATGCATTATTTTTGGAATTTTCATGTTTGTGTAGAAGACTGTCTTAGATACTGCACACATAGAGAAAAGAGAAATTCCCGCTCAGTCAGTGCTGCAGGGAAGTCCTAAGATTTTTAACAGTACTCTTGGCCAAACCTCCTATCGTGAAATAAAATATGGCAAATTACCGTATTTTCATGACCTTAAGGTGCACCGGATTATAATGGGCAGTATCAGTTAATGGTAAATTTTAAAACTATTTTCATATGTAAGGCGCACTGGATTATAAGGCACAATTTTTTTCCCCCCCAACATTGATCCACACACAACTTTCACAACTTTTAGCGTAAAATCAGGAGGGACAGACCTGAGGGATGTGTGCGTGCCTGCTCGTGGTCATTTGATTGCGAGCTTCATGTTTGTTGCTGAGCAATGTGAAACAGAAATTGTTTTGAGATCCCTTCAGTTCTCAAAGTTCATATATAAGGCACACCGGATTAAAAGGCTCACTGACGGTTTTTGATCAACTTTTAGGATTTTCAGTGTGCCTTAAAGTAATGAAAATATGGTAGTTTGGGAAAATCTCAGTTAAAAATTCTGTTGCTAACCTTTGTTTGTTTCTTGAATAGACTGTTGTTCGTTTAGATGTACTCAAGTGGTATTGTTTGCAGTTGATTTAGGTACAGACACCTCTTTTCAAGGCAGGAAAATTTTGGGTTTCTTGTAAATGGTGTTCTTTAAACAGCTTGCAATAGGCAAGAGCCAAGGAAAAGATGGGATCTTTATTTCAGCATAGGCTCTCATAAATCTCATATTAGTATCAAAACAGTGGGACTAGTGATAATTTTTTTAGTATATCATAGGTTTATTTGTGCTCTACTTACTGGAGAGTCTAAAACTGCTGTTTTATTACTGTTGTTCAGTAATATGGTCCGTAACTATAAAGCCTGTTAAACACTTCATAAAGCCTTCAAGGAAACTTCTTGCAAATGTTACACTGTGTTTTTATAAGTTATAACTCTCTGGAAATTGGCTTATTATCCATTTTCCATCAAAGTGAAGTGTTCAGAAGACGGAGGATGACCAAATGTAATCTAGATTGAAAGCATCAGTGAAACTTGATGTTTATCCTTGATTTGATATTGTATATGTTAACAGTGAATTCTTGTCAAAACGCATCTAGAGAGATGCAAGGCAAGAGTGAAAAACATCCCCAGAAATTAAGGGTGCTGCTTGCATCACTGTAGTAACAATAATTTTTTAAGTGAAGCTGTTGCCTGCTTATTTATTTGTGAAATGAGTGGCAGAAACTCCAGCACAGGACAAGATAATATGGATAGGGTGAACTTTAAATATTCAGAACATGAACTCGCTTCTTTGCATTTCTTAAATGATGGTATGGAAATCTAGTAACGTACAAAAACTAATCTAGCAGTGTGCCAAAGTAATTAAAGCAAAGTAAATAATCTCCAGTGTTCTTATTCCCCACAGAAAATGTTTAATATCTTATCTTTCCAAAGTAGTTTTCTGCTAATTCGTGATGTCTTTGTAGACTCTCCTTATTCAGCCAGTGTTGTTGTTTTCCATGGTGTGGAAATTTCTTCCCTCCTGTCATAAGGGGGGAAAACATGTCAGGTATTGTCTGTATTCCAAAAATTATGTTTCTTTCATACAGTGGAAATATTAAGCCAACGGCTGTAGTAGTCTCTGGTCATTTACTGTTTATTTAGCCAAAGGGCTTTGTTTAACTCATGTGTATGTGGTATATGATACTTTATAACATTGTCTTGGTGCTATGGGACATCTTGTTGCTGGAATCCAGGGACATGATGCTGATCTTGTTTTGGTACAAATTAGAAGTAGCTCTGTTAAAGTAGGTGAAGCATAAGACTGTGGTGAGGCAGATCAGATTATCTGTCTTTGAGTCATCCCTAAATATTAGACTCTGATGACCCATTGCTCTTGAAGTTCCCTGTTACTGCAGACAGGAGAAATAGAGTAGGTCATAAATTGTGTTAAAATTGGCCATTATTCTTACACAGGAGAGCATGTTTCCTTATCTATTACTGTAGGCTGAAACTTAGTTTTAAATGAGCCAATAAGTAAAGTTCAGGTCAGTGCAGTGATACAGTGGCCTGATCTGAAACCACTCTTCTTGTTTTCATCCTGATTACAAGAATGTGCTGCTGTGTGTAGACAAGGAAATGACAGAAGACAGGAAGAGGAGATGCTAGACATTTGATGTACTTTTTGACCAAAGGGAAAAAAATAACCACTGGTTCTAAACAAAAGATTTTTTGGAGACTGCATGACTGTCTTTCAGTCTGGACTTTGTCTTACATCACAGCTACTGTTGAGAGGATTGTGATCACATCGATTGTTGGAAAAATGCCAGTTCTGTTACATCCCTTTATTTCCAAATAAACATTAGTTTATGCATGATGGATGATGCCTTTATTGGGAGCTTCCAGGTGTTTTGGGGAGGCTGAATGCAGCGGTCCAGTTAAGATGAGGATGCTAGAGCTGCACGTCCCTGGGTCCAACCAGCAGCAGGGCCAGGCTGTACTCCTACAGGGGCGTGCTAGTAGGCACACACACACAATGTGTATTATATACATTATATACATTATACGCATTATATACATTATGTACATTATATATATTATATACATGGCCAGCTGCACAGATCCACAGAAACACTTTGTACTCATGCAAGCTTGAACAGCAGCAATGACCAGATCCTGCTCCCCTCACTAGCTGTCCAGGACTTACACCTCTTAGTAGGGAGTATATAATGTGTATGTACAGTGTGGACAGTCACTGTTCCCAAAATATCCTATTCCTTCTGCCACCTGGAAATATGAGCTGTTTTGGTCCAGCTTCCAGAAAAAGCTCACTGACATACAGACATGGGCACAAATGCACACTACACACCCCCTGTCCCAATCTACACCCAGGACCTCCAGTCCCTCCAGCAGCTGGCTGGGGGTCCCCTGGTCCCTGTGATAGCCACCTCCTCTGGTGGCCTTGCCCATGGGGACAGGCTACGGGGTGACCAAATAACCTCTCCCATGGAATTCTGGTGTGGGTGACTCCTCTGGTCCCCAAGCTGACAGCTGCCTTTGTGGGGCTGGGTCAGGGCTCATGTCTCCCATGGGTTATTGGGGCTCCCTGAGCTGCCACGGTGCCTCCAGGCTCCCTTTGTGCTGCAAATGGGAGATGTCCAGTGATGGGATGGGGGAAATGGGGCAGGAAAAGATTCGAGTCCTCTTGCAAACTGATCATCCCCTGCGCTCCTTTGGTGGCATGTGGAGCAGTTTTTTACTACAGCAATCTAACACCAGGTAGCTAGACAGAGCAGGTTCAGTGGAGCAGCTTTTCCTTAATGTTTCTTGACGTTAACAGCTCCATTTCTCAATTAGATTGGGAAAATAAAGCTGATTATGCGTGTCTGCAGGGTGACACTGTACTTTTGACCAGTAACTGAAAGTAAACAGGAAAGGTCACAATAAATAGTGTTTTAGTTTAGTTATAACACCTAGAAGGCCACAGTGACTTATGGCAAAGCTGTGTTATGTTCCTACAGCCAGCAAGCAATGTTTAAAAGACTTATATATTTATAAAGGGACAGATTTGTATGAAATGGCTCTATTTTTTTTTTTGAGACCACTTTCTGTAAATATAGAAAAGTTCTTGTGTATGTTTCTTTAGTAGCATTTCCATGTACTTGTTTTGTTTCCAGTAAATATTGCAAGCTTAAGCCTGCCTGTAAAACAACTTCCGTCTTTGCACTCTATCTCTGACAGAAATGACATTCTGAGATGAGATGTACAGATGAAGATATTGAAGAAAATTGTGGATTTGCTTAGATAATACTGATGCTTTTATAGAGTCATTAATAAAGATCTGTCAGAGCTAACAAAAACTGTTTAGAGGGTACAAAGCAAAAGTGTTTAATATTAGCTTTAGTTTAATTTTCCCTAGTTAGGCCATACTCATTTCCTCCAAGGAAAACAGGACTGCTAATTTTTGCTAATTAGAAGTATATCACTGGTCTGAATCACATCTGTAATTAGTTGCAAGATTCTTAGGAGATGTCAGAATTTTGGTTTTGGTATAAGATTTGTGTTAATCTTCTATACATGCATACGTATGTGTAAATACAGATTTAATGAACAAAAGGAACAGCTGGTTGTTTCTCAAAGCCATCAGGTGCTTCATAGGCTGACACTGTTGTTCCTTCTGCTCAGAGCTGAATTGGTTGCATCTGAACGGCTCGATTATGTCCCTGGAAAGTGAATGGGGTTGGGCAACCAGAAAATAAGCCTCTGCTTTTCTTCTGTCATCCACTCAGTCCAGTAACGCACTCCACAGAAGGGTTGATGTAAATAGCATTCCTTAGGCTTGTTTGCTTGATTTCTGAGACAGATAGAGGGAAGAAAATGCACAGAGGAGGGAAGGATTTTGAGGGAAGGCTTGCAGTGAAGCAGGTCTGGGAGATGGAAGAGCTGGTTTGGAGCACGGTTCATGTCCCTGCTGCATCCAAATTGAACCACTGAATAGGTGCAAATGTAGATGGCAGGATAAAAAAGGAAACTATTCAAACCAAAAGCAATTAACTTGTATACAGATGGCTTTCTGGCATTCACAGCTGCATAGATTTTGGTTGTGTACTTTTTTAGATGTGCCACAGAAGGTTAAAGCCTCTATACGTCCATCTCCAGCTGTTCATACACATAAAATAGATAAGAAAACGAAGCCAAGTGAGCATTGTGTGTAGTGCCAGACTTGCTTGCTGAGATAGGCATCTCAAACAGTAGTGCAACATCCTGGCCTGTCAAATGGCCCTTGTATTGGCCTTTTATGAGAAGAAATTACATATTTTATATCAAAGGAGTCACTTCAATTTCATAAAAATGAAATATGGAGAAGTGCTACGTATATGTCATATCTCTAGGATAAAACCTAGGGCTGAGAACCCTGAACGGAGGTGGAGGATTGCTGAAAATATGAAATGTAAGTTCTTCAAGCAGCTTTGGTATATCCTGGAAGCTGTGTCTCTGGAAACTCTATGATTTAAGCTGTTTGACATAGAACTGAGCGTGCTCTTCATGTGCTCTTTATACTGCAATGCAAGCAATTAAGTTTTAAAAAAAAACTTCTTAAGCCATGCTTTAAAAAATGAAACAATTTTGGGTCACCATGAAATATGGTTTGATTTGCATTTTCATGTAGAACATGATAAATACTAGTTTGGGTCAGTGGAAGCCTGCATTTTTTTCTTGCATTTCTTCACCTAAAAAAAAAAAAAAAAAAAAAAAAAAAAAAAAAAAAAAAAAAAAAAAGTTTGAAATATCTGGTTCAAATGGTCGAAACATTGAGTCCAGGTTTTCCAAAACTGTGTTTTTGTGGTAAATGCCTCTGCAGATATTTCAGGCTGGTACATGACTATGATTGCAATGCAATTACTCCTCCATGTACATATATTGGCCATGAGTTGTCACCACTGCTCAAGTGGAACAGTGGCAGCCCTGCTATAAAATTACCTGAATTTTGTTTCTCAAATTTTTTTGGTGGCATTGTTAACTGGAATGATATAGTCTGTAGCTTCACGTTTTGAGGTTTGCCTTGGTGGGATTTTTTTGGCAGTGGAGGGTGATAAGAAACTCACTTGCCTGTTTTACTTTTGCTCTGACTTCCATCTGAAAAGCGCCACAGCCATCACCTAGTGAAGCCCAGTTGGCTTGCAGACCACTGGAGTGGCTCCCAGTCTTTCCTTATCAACTGTGTGCAGCATGGATCTGTGCATGGATTGCTCTTAATCTCTGCATGCTCCTGCTGCGCCGGCACAGTTGGTGAGTCTGCAGCTGTAGGAGCCATGTACTTCATCCTCCTGCTTATTTCTTACAGAGCTCCCTTTTGGAGAGTGGGTACTTGGGAAGGAATATCAAGAGTCCAGCTTCTTCTCTGTTGTGAGAGGTGGGACCTAGCCTTTCAGACAGGAATTCTCTGTAGGAAATGAGGGGGTCCATCCTGCCAAATCTGGAGGGATATTACACCTGTTTACTCATCACTAATAAGACTTCTCTATTTAATGTTCTCTGGGGTATGTGTTTCTCCCTTGATCTACTTGATGTGCTTTCTTGTGGTTAATGATCTGAATTTGCCAAGCACACTGACTCATTTTGGTGCTGGTTTCCATTATGTAAGCTATTAACGGGTCACTGCTCAGATGCTGGAAAATCTGTTTCAGGCTAATAGCAAGGTGCACAAGTGCCTCTCCATGGTATATTTGCTACCTGTGCACACGTCTTCTGGCTTGATAGCTGGTAGCAAATCCCACAGCAATATGGGATGCAGCATCTATTCTATTAGCAGTCAATTCCTAATCAGCCTTTCATTAACACATACAACACTTCACCTTTTCTAGGTTTTTTTTTACTATGTGACAGAAGGAGAGTGAGAGGAAACACGCTGACATGCAGAGGAAGGTGTTGATAAGTAAGGAAATCAAATTCTTCCCAGGAGAAGCAGTGTTCTTGCAGTAGAGGAGGTAATAATGCAGGGTAAGGAAGTGTCTTGGAGCTGCATATTAAATCTGTCTCTCTCGCATTTTCCCTGAAAGTCAGTAACAAGGCTATTGAGGAATTCGAATTTATGGAGGCAATTCAGAAGAGAAGTAGTGTGACACAGAAAAGCATTGAAGAAAACTTGGTGGGGTTTATTTTAGGTCTCAAGTATTGGCAACTCAAAATGACACTGCAACAGCAGACAGCAATTACTGCAGGAGCAGATCCTTCTGTTGCCTTTTCTTTCTTACATTCAGATAATGTCCTTTTGCTTACAGATGGTTCCTTCATATGCACGAAGAGATTTTTAGTGTTTCCTCCACTGTATAGAGAATCTATGAATGAAAATTAGACATGGGTCCAGGCTTGCATTTTATTTCTGAAATTCACTCATTTTCCATGAGGAGAGGATCATGCTTTCTGGCTGTGGCAACATTCCTAGAGGAAAAGAGTTCAAGGGTATTTTCTTCTTATGCTTTTTCTGTGGCTGAAAGCCTCCCTAACAGGGTGAGGCTTTGTTTGTTGATTTTTTTTTCCTGTCTGAAAATGTTTCAGGGAATGAAAGAGGTGAGCAAGAAAACAAAAAAAAAACTCAAAAGAGCATGCCATTCATGCCTCATTCATTTTGGAGGAAGGTCTCTAAGTTAGGCTTCTCATAACTGGGAAAATCCTAGGAGGAGCTTTCATCCATACAAACATTCCCAGACTGATGGCTAAAGTCAAAGATCTTTGATGACAATACCTTTCCTTACCAGGGAGAAAATGAAAAAGCCAGTCTTTGGATGTGCTTGCACAGGAAGGAAATATCACAGTTAATGCGTGTGCTGAGGTCTGAAAACCCTTTTCAGCATAAAGCAGTGCAGAGACAGTTTCCCTAGAAGGAAAAGGGACACTGAAGGATTTATTGTGATGCGGTATTTATTATGTAAGAGGAATTTGCATGGTAAAGAGAGAAAGCAGATTTTATTCAGAATGTAGAGGATGGGATGAATGATGTTAATGAAAAGCTGATTGATGGAAGCAGAAGTTTGTCTACTACGCTACTCATATTTTCTGAACCCTAGCAATCATTTTATGGACATCTGAGTTAAATGATGGGTGTATCAATCCTTTGGCATGCTAAATTTTTATAGTCTGCTGTGCCAAGATGGTGGTGGGATGAATCCAGATGCGATCCTACAGATGTTAGTTAGGGGGCCTGTTCTGCCCAGCTAAGAGGACAGCTTCAGTGAGTGATTTAGCCCAGATATGTTTGGCATTGCATTTTGGCACTAGCAATCTCTCTCCACATGGAGTGGAAATGTAACAAAGCCACAGCTTGGATTTAGTCCATCCTCTTCTAGGTCCTTCAGCAGCCATTTCAGTCAGGACTCCAGTTGCCATACACTCCTTGCTTTGTCCCACTGAAACTGGGGGCCTAGATAAGGGATGGGTGGTTGTTTAGATGCCTCTGTTTTCTTCAAACCCAGGAGCCCTTGTGATTAATGGGTGGTACTCTGACAGTTGGGATTGTTCTGTTCATTTTAGTTCTTGTTCCAAGAATAAGACTGCTTGAATTGCTGTGTTAATAAATATGATCCCAAGTAGAAGCATGTGTTTTGCAGACTATTTTTGTTATCTGATTGGGTTTCTTCACATCCTCCTTTTGTGACTAAGTCGAACCCACAGTCTGCTGAGTGTCTGCCAGGATAAGAACCTGCCTGCCAGACTCAATGCCAGTAATCATTTTCCTGTTTTGTTTATTTCAGCTAACATCCCTAAACACCAGCTAGCAGGTCCTGACAACAGCTTGTTTGGTGGATGGAAATCAGTGTCGTGATTTCTCTTTGAGAACTACTAGTGTTGTGCTGGTGGCCATAATTGGTAGGACATCACATCCCAAGAAGTCCTCTATGGCATTGCCACAGCTTGAGATTGCTTTGAGTCCCCTTTGTAGCAGATAGAAATATCCTATAAGAAATTAACTCTGCAGGGATGAAGGGCTTGTAAACCAAATGTTCAGAGTGACACCTTAAACTGAGGCACTGTGAAAAGCCAAGATTATGTGCCCTCACTCGAAGCCTAGTAATCAAGCTGACAGCATAGAGATTGCCTTGTGATACACTATTATCAATTAACCACCTGTCAGGGATTTTCTGTGACTCAAAGAAGTAATGGTTGGCTGGCTGCTGCTTCCTAGGTAGTCCCTCATAATATGGTCCTATTTCCTCTGTCTTTGGTAAAATCTAATCTTTGACATTGCAAACGATTTGTGTTTGTTCTCATTATGTCATGCATGTCTGTGAGATGAGTCAGATGCACAACTCATCATGACCAAGACAGCTGAAATTATACAGAAGATACTGATTTAGTTGCTGTTATTGTTTTCTCTAATATATGGGAAGTCAACCATATGTTAATTATTTTTCTTCAGAACAGCTCCATTAAAATTTAAACTGGTGTTGTTAGTGGTGAGAAAATATCTTTCAGTCATGCGAAAACACTGTGTAGCCAGCAGACCTTGTGAACCTTTTTTTGGGTTGTAAATCTTTCAAAAGCTGGTGTGCCAGAGTGTGCCTTTCTTCCCTAAGTGGAAGATGGGACCCTTTACTCTTTTGTATTTATTATTAATCCTGATTAATTGCACATATGTTAAAATTCACAGTTTGTGGACATCTGTTCTTCCTTTACCTGAACCCATAGAGGGATCTAATGCACGAGAACTGTAAGATGGCATTTTAAGATTGCATGGGGGATGGTGGTTAAAGAACCTGTGGTGGTTAAAGAACCTAGGCCTTCACTATTGAGTTTGTGAGACAAGTGCTTCTAAACTCCCATGTTCTGAATTACAGAAATGACTGAAAAAAATCCAACCTACTCTGTGATCTAAAGAAAAACTGGAGAGATTTTTGTCTTAAAACTGTTGAATGGCTTCCTGTGCAGACAGGGAGTGTTATCTAACTGATTGGAACAATTTTAAAGTATGATATGCCTGAACTGCATGAATAAATTTTACAATTTGGGCCTTAATTGGGTAATGCAATTGCACTCACAGACACTTCAACATTGTGGCAACAATCATTGCATGTAAACTTACTGGATTTCTGTATGTAGTTATCTAAGAATCTCATTTGTAATCAAACAGTCTTCTTCTAATTCAGAATGCCAAGCCAATTTTGTTAGTCTTTTGTAAATGTTTCTAATTTGAAAATGCCCTGTAATTCTAACGTTTACTCAATATTACAAAGTGGAGGGGGAACCCAGGAGTATTTTGGCTTTACCAGGATCTGAATGTGTCACCCACTACACAGACAGAGCTGTAGTCCCTAACAATTCCTGGGACACACTGCAGAGGTACTTGTGAATGCTTTGTGAAGATGAATATCCCTTTGTGCTCCCTTTTGTCTCCTTTAGCTAAACAAAACCTTGAAAGAGTCCTCAGGATGGTAGGTTAAAATGGGGATCTCGAAACAAGAGAGGTGCTATTTGATGGTGATTTAATCCTAAAACTCAGAACTCAGACTCCCAAATTGGAAGATTTTAAGAAAAATGAAAGCTTTCCCCCTCTCAATCTTCATGCGGTTTAATTTTCCACAACTTCTCTCACTGTGGGTGTGAGGGGGTGGGAAATAATTTGAAGTTGAAAAGTGCAGCTTCGATTTGCAGCCTTCCCTACCTTCTCGGCTGAGATGGTTTCCTTTTGCTTACCCTAAAACAAGGACAACTGTTCCCTGCTTTTTATTTCTGTCCAGCTTCTTCCTTCCTATTTTGCCACCTGGTCCTTTAGACATCCTGTTGAAGTAGGAGTACGAACATACAAAATCCCAAGCCTCCAAATGCTTTCCCTAGCCTTCAAGTTACTCTTTTCAGTTTAACAAAAGTGGTTTGATGTGGCAGATATTTGTTTAGTTGGTTGGTAGAGATGGTTTTTTATGGCTTTTCTTTTTGTTTGTGGGGTCTTTTTTTTGAAGGGGGCAGGTCATTCTTTTTCATTTTTTGCTTTGGTTTGATTTTTTTCTCCCATTCAGTTTATCAGTCTTCCATTACATTTTGCATAAAAATCTGAGATTGTGGCAGGACTTCATATCATTTTTGGTTTCCTAAATGTGAGCACACTGAAATCAACAACCTCAAAAACTTCTGGTACCTAATGTTGAGTGTTATAATAAATGCATAACAGTAAGCTAGAGTAATTCCACTTCTTCCTTCATCTGTTCCTCTATGTGGCATTTGGAAAATGCTTTTATCAGCTTTTCCATTCCTCTGTCTCATCGTATTCAGGTCTTGCTATTTGTTTTTGGTTTTGCTTTGCTTAGGCATCATGCAGAAAACAAGCCCAAGGGCAGCAGCACAGACTTTGTTGATGGATTTACATACAGAGCTCTACCCAGGTTGCCCAGAAAGCTGCAGGATAAAGTGGGTGCATTACATTCTCAGGGGGTTCTGGTAGGCAGTGTCTTCTGCCTCGTGGTCATTTGGAGGTGATAAAATGCTGCTTCATTCCCTGTCTGCTGCCTTTCCTATCCCTGCCCACTGCCCCAGTCATGTACCCACACCTGTGCAGTCCTAGTGGCCCCAGTGCCTTTCCATTGATTATTTTCCATCATCTGCACATCCCAGGCTGCTCTTAGACCCCCATCCAGCAGCCCTGTGTGTCCAGCCCCTCTGAACTGTAGTGCAGCTGGTTTTTCTCTTGGTGTAAGTTCAGACCCATTAAAAGCATTGGGTTCTTTTGACTGAGGCAAGGTGCAGGTGGACTGCAGGGTCACAGCTGCCACCTTATTGCCAGAGCTCTGTCTCCAGGAGTGGGAATTAGCAGCTGCATCCATTAAAGGGTGGTTCATGCTTTATGTTGAGTATTTTAAGAGGAGAGAAGGAAAAAAAATATCACATGTAGAGAGATTTCGCATTTAGAAGGATTGCGTGTGATAAAATTCTAATATTTGCTTTTTCCTAACTCCTTCGACAAAGGAAAGAAAGTAGGAAAATATTAATTTGGGTTCTCATTTGGGAAGTTCATTGGAAAAGGGGAAGAAATCAGGGAGAAATAACGTGGATAATTCAGAATGAGTGGCATAAACTGTTGATCATTGATCACTGCTTTGTTATGCAGACATAGATTTTCATTAATATTCCTTCTTTTGAAAAACAGAAAACCCTGTCTCTGCTGTTGTACGCTTAATTGAGCACTTGAGGCAAAAAACCCTCATGACAAAATATAATGCAAAACATAACAAAAGACCCTATGGTATGCAGATTTATCCTTCAGATGATGTTCATGGAATGTTTTGGTTTTTTTTTTTTAGAAAAGTTATTTCCTGCTATACATCCTAACAAGATTCTCTAAAGTCTCAGACCTTTCCCATGAAGTGGGTAAAGAGGTTAGGTCAGCATCACAGAGTGCAACTGCTGTGGGAAAACTGGAGTTGAAATTAGTTGTGGAAAGCTGGTGTTATACTTGAAAGCACTTTGTTCAGAAAATATATTTTTATGTATATATACATATATACTATTAAGATTTTCTGGAGAGAGAAATCAAATCCACAGTTAAATTGAATAGTCATTCCTTAAGAGGGCTTCTGTTACTTGTGGCTTAACTGTAACAGAAAACAGACTTTGTGTTAGCACAGACATTTAGGAAGATATTTGAGTTATAAAATGTCAAAGCTTCTTCAAAATTAATGAGTAAAATATTGCCTGGCTTTAAAAACGAGTATCACAACTTTAAGAAAACACTGTTGCCTCACTCCTGTGTGTGCCACGTGTGGCAGATTATTTCAGTGGAAATTTGTGCCTGCGGGCTATATATTTTTGTGTTTTGTTGAACACCGTTTGGCATCTGAGATCAAGAAAGCTTAAACCAATTATGAGTAGCTGGTGCAGCAAAAATCATGATTGATACATTTACAACACAGGGTCGATTGTTCTGACAATGTTATTGTATTAAATGGGGGAAAAGGGGACATCAGGCATGCGACTTTGTAGCCCTGAATTAACGCAGTGCTCTGACCACATACAGATGTTTCCTCCCTCTGTGCAATCAGTGTGTCTTGCACTGATTGCAGCCTGCAGACCTCGAAGAAGAAACAGCTGTGCAATTGTTGCTAAGCCTATTTCCCTCTTCCCTTTGACTTATTGGATTATTTAATACAGCAGAATGATAGGAATTTAAAAATGAGAAAGCGCTGTTGAGTCATCCTGTCCATCTTGCAGCAGGATTGTTCTCTCCAGATCTTTGTCCAGTCATGGAAAGGCTTTGTGATGGGATTGGATTTCAGCCAATTTCCTTTGGAAGATTATTCTACAATAGAATGCACTTCATTATAAGAATTTTTCCCTGTCAGCCTAAACTTTACTTTGCTTGCTATAATCACATTATTCTTAGCTATATTTTCCTGAAAAATCCTCTTAAAAAATCCTTCGTACGTGTATCCTTCCAAAGCTTGTAGATAATTATCACATTTCCCTTTCAATAGTGGCTTTAGTCAAGCTATACATATTTAGTTATTTTAATATTTTCCTATAAATCAGCCCTCCTGATGACTTTTATTGCTATCATTGAGCCAAATCTCTAATTCTTCTATTTAGTATTCAAATAGAAAAGGCATGACTGAATGAAGACTTACAGATTAGATCATGATGTCATTGAAAACCCATCCTTTGAACAAGTGTTTGTGCCTTCAGGTCTGTCTGAATGCCAGCTCTCCTGAGGCAGACTTCAGTCATAAGATTTGTCTCAACTTTCTTATCTACAGTATAAGTGCCTACATCAAAGCTACTCTCCCTAGATTCGTTTATGATCATTGGACCCTATAGCTGCATGCAACTAATTTAGGCTGTTTCAGGATGAGAGGAATTGAGAACTAAAGGTATGTATTTGTCTCTTTCTAAGGTCTCTGTCCTGGACCTGACTTCCTTGAGTATTTAAATATGGGGTGTGTGGATGTTTGGACACTGTGGCTCAAGAAGTGAGAAGAGTCAGTGTTAGCCATGGCAATGCCACCTCAGCTTCAAAACAGCAGCAGAGTGGTTTGATGCATTGTGTGTCCTGAGACCATTCCTAACACAGTGGAATGGCATTGAATTCAACACACAATATGATGGTTACATTGAATAACGGGGTGGATGAAACTGTCTTTTGCAAGGCATCTCATCACAGAATATCTCCAGTTGAAAGGCAGCCCTAAGGATCATTAAGCCCAACTCCCTGCTCCTTGCAGGACAACCTAAAGCTAAAACATATGACTAAAATGCACCTTGAGCTCTGACAGGTTCAGTGTTGCCACCACTTCCCCAGGGAGCCTGTTCCCAAGACCAGTCACCTTCCTATTGAACTACTTCACTGTGTCCAATCTGGACTGAAGCAGCTACAGCATTTACCCAGAGATTATGAGTATAGATGCCAGATATATTTGTTTTCAAGTTTTTTTGGATTGAAGGAAATCTATGATCAATGCCTTTCATTTTCAAAGGCCTCTAAAAATGGCTTTTACGTGACAGGTGTCAATGGCTCTTCCTTTCTCTATCAGGTATTTCTTCTCTGCTGACAGCTTAGTGCTCACAATCCTCACTGCAGCCCTGGGCATATGTCTGCTAAGATGCAATTCTTACCTCAAGCCATAGGTTATGGATTGCTTTCCATACAGCTCCAACCATTCTTGGTTTATACTGGAGCAACTAGGAAAAGAAATCAGCATCTGCCTTTTCTTTATTAGTAAAAAAACCCCCAAACCAACAAAAGTTAAATACATTTTCCCAGTGGTTGGTTACATTCTGCCAGACTTTCTGACAGAATATGCTAAGCCTCTATTCCAAATGACTTGTATATAATGTCCAGGAAATAAAACCTTTGTACTAAATTCCTTTGGAGGGCAAACACCAGAGAAGGAGGGGAGCTGTTGAAATTGAGAGATAATAACTGCTCAAGATAATATGCTTTTTAATTAGTCCTGAATGAATTTAGACGGAATATGAACAGGAATTTTTCAAACATCCCAGGAGCGTGAAGTTCTGGAATAAACTCCAAGTGCACTAGTTGGGAAGAAAAAGAAAATAACTTGACGAGAGAATTTGGTAAATTTAGGGAAGTTTTTATGAGAATACGTAGAAACATTTATAGGGATTGAATAAACCAGCCAGGCCTGCAATGTGAAGTCACAGTGGGCTAAATAAAGGGCTAAACAGGAGACTGACCACTGCTCATGTGTTTACACTATCACCTATTTCATGTCTCACGCAGTGGTTAGTGGCTTCTGCTGGTTATTAAGAGATTGCAGAAGGCCACAGTGCGAGGTCAGTACAAGAATTTCCTTGTTGTTGCCAGTTTGGGATGTCTCTTCCTGAAAAACATATGGGACTCTGGTCTTGATCTTTTGTTAGTGATGCTAGGAAAGGCTTGTGTGGAGTGCATATGGAGTGTCTATGGAAAAGACACGGTGTCATCAGTCCTCCTGGGCAAAACGGGAACAGAAACCTGGACAAGACGCTGTTCCTCCCCTTGAGAAGTGTATTCCTTCAATGCTGCAGCCCAAGCACTGTACCCAGCCTTTTCCTGGCTGAAGCCTGTGCTGAAAGCTTGCTAGTCAATGGGTTCTGCTCCTAATTCAGGGTAACTGGAACAAAATGCAGCCATCCTCATCATTCACAGAGACATGCAATCCTCAGAGACTGCAAGCCTACCACAGCATGCTGTAAGTCATTGTGACACTGGCAGATAGAGTACAGGGCTGTCTGCTGGGACAGCTAACTTTGAAGCATCAGCATACTGGAGATGAGAAGGACTTGGAGCAATGTGTGTTAGGCAGGTATTTTTAGCTGCCTTTTCTTAAAATTGCCCTGCTTTTCTAATACTGTTTTATCATCACCATGGTGAACTAATTCTGCCACTAGCCTGCCTGCTAATAATTCTTATCTTGATAAACTATTCCTCATTGGATCTGACTTTTCAGATTATGACATCTTGGTGCCTGGCCTCCTTTTCTAACAGCAGGCATGACTGACTGCTTAGGAAGACTTCCTAGACTCCTCTCAAGTTGTTTGATCTTGCTCCTCTTCACAGCTCCATCTTCTGTTTTTGTTTCTGTGGCAGAAGGAAACATTATCCTTTTCTTTCTTTCACATAATGTAAGCAAACACCTGTGAATTGCATCTGGCCCCCATTATAATGGGTATCTGTTTCAAGGAGGAATTGATGGTCCTATGGTTTCTCCTATGGATTTTTTGACTTACCTGTGGTTTATGAGATGACGTGTTACTGGTGGATATTCTTGAGTGATTACTCCTTTTATGCAAGAACAGGATATCATAATCTTCATAATCTAGCATTTAAAGACTTTCCAGGACAAATTAATGTCATGGTCATACTGAATTTACCCATGTTGTCCTCATAAGTCTTGTAAAAAACATTAACTGTATTGAACTTACTGGAACCCTTTTTTCCATTCCTTATAATGATTTGAACAGGAGTTTCCAAGAGTTGTCACTTACATTAGAAAAGGCAGAGAGTTAGAGATTTATTGAATCTATTGCATTCAGCTGTTTAGCTAGTCTTTCACTGGGATGAAGAATGCAGTGCTTCTGCCTCGCTTTTAAAAAAAACAAAACCCAAAGGTACATATTTCCTTATGGAATTTCTATTCCAACTTCTTGACTGCAGTGACAGCAGCACGTTTCTTTGATTTCAGACACCCTGTAGAGATGGAGGAAGGTGGCTTAGGCTCTGCATTGTCAAACCAAAAGCAGTGGCTGTGTTTTGTGCCTACCCTGCCTTTGTCAGGGCAGGTGGGGACCCTTCCCTTCAGAAGTGTCTACCACAGTGATGTTGCTCAGTGCTTCCACAGAAATATTTCAGGCTGGGAGTCTTTTCGCCTAGGAGGCTACTTTTGAGACAGACTTCAGAGCAGTGAGCCTTTTCTTGCATTTTCCCACAGGTCAGGGAAAGAGGGCATTTTCAGCCACTGGAAATTCACTTTCTTTGAGTAGAAAAAGGTCTGCAATCGAACAAACTTTTTGTTTTCTTATTTTTCTTTTTCAACAGGGAACATGGGTTTGTGCTAGCTTGCCAAGGAGCTTGTCAAAGCAAGGATTGCACTTTTTCATCTACTTCACTGTCATTTCAGGATTATCCCAGTACTATTTGCTGTTGCAGTCCAGCATAGGTAGTTTGTCCATAGCAGTGATGGGTTAATACCCTCAGTGCAATGGATGGCAGGAATCTGTCACTGGGTAGGGATGTGGGGCTGGGTGGACTGGCTCTGCTTCCCACCTATTTTGTTAAAGCAGTACATCCTGATTTTAAATGCTACCGTTCCTGATGGAAAAAAAACAAACAAAACTAACAAACAAAAGACCCAACAAACCTCTACAAAGTAACAGGTTACAAAAAATGTTTTCATGCATTATCATGTCAATGATGGTCTACAGCTTACTATACTTTATTGAAGCTGTTTTCTTATACTGAGTCTGGAATCTGTATAAGAGACTCTATTGGATGTTGCTTACATCTTAAGGGAGCTATAAGAAGATTGACTTCCAAGAATGATAATAATTTTCTCCCTATTTCAGGGAAAAGTTAGAATGTTTAATTTTACTTATGATAATTAGTATAATTTTATATAGGTTCAGGAGATAAGTGGGGAGGTGTGACATGGAGCTTCCTTAATTTGGCTTTATTACCTATATCAGCTGTGAATCTGTTGGCCTTGATGCACAGTCAAAAGGGGAGAGATTTTTCTGTACTTGTAGATTTATGTTAAAAGAAACAAATTTAAAATAGGGATGGTAATGATGGAAGCTGAAAGAGTTATTTTGAGAAATGAGGTATAATAAAGGGAGGCTTGTAATGTTCATTTATTCCCTGATTTTAGTGTTCGACTGAATGCAAAGCTGGAGCACCAAATCTGAATGCAAAAACAAAAGACATAAAAATGTGAAGTGCCTGCTTTGTTAAATATTGCTAACTGGCATCTAGAAGTGATATTGGCGTCTAAAAGTGATACATAGTGTTAAAGATATCAGCCCTTAATTGTCAGTTATATAAACCAAAATCTAGAAAAATGTTATAAACACTCACTCTAATGTATATTCATTTGCACAGAAATAAAAGCTTTTTCCACAGTGCCTGGCACATACTGAATATTTAGTGTAACAGAATGGAAAGGATTTTGCAAGTTGTGCCTTTAAAATAAGGAGATCACAATACATTTCTGGCATGGTATTCCAACTTGGACTCTTATTTTACAATTTAGTTAATTCTCAGTGCAGAAACTGTGGTCCCATGACAGAGAGATTTCAGAAACCTGCACCATGTACTGCTTATCTTGGTCATTTTGCCTGAGGCACGAAGCAAAAGTTGTGTCTAGCTTTGACAGTAACAGCAATTACTTCTGTTTTAACAGGAAGCATCTAATGCACGAAGGACCTTGTGCACATGTCTTGTGAGGAACAGCTGAGGAAACTGGAGTTGTTTAGCCTCAAGAAAAAGAGGCTTGGGAGGAACTTATTCCTCTCTAGTTGAAAGGAATTTGCAGACTGGTGGGAGTCAGTCTCCTTTCCCAGGTTACAGGCAATAAAACAAGAGGAAACAGCCTCAAGCTGTGCAGGGAAAGTTTAGATTGGATATGAGGAAAAAGTTCTTCAGTGAAAGGATGGTCAGGCATTGGAACAGGCTGCCCAGGGAAGTGGTTGGGTCACCAGCCCTGGGAGTATTTAAAAGTTGTGTAGATGTGGTGCTTAGGCACATCATTTAGTGGTGGCATTGACAGTGCAGAGTTAATGGTTGGACTCAATGATGTCAGAGGTCTTTTTCAACCGAAGTGATTCTATCATACTGTGACATAAAATAAGAGTTGAAACTGTTAATTTGTTAGACTACTACACTGGGAATTCTCCTAACATAACATAACCAAAAACTACAGGAGAAAGTGTTACCTAGTTTTCCTTTTATGGCCCCAGCATGAGAGACAAAGAGGTAATCGTGGTACTTCATAGTCCTCTTTCTCTTTCACATTTCCTGGCCTTACATGTAAGTGGTAAAGCCAAGATCCAGGAACTGTTTACCTTCTAGTTTCTGATGCACATACTGTGCCCTGTTATTTTTCATGTTTGTTTGTTTGTTTGCTTTTTCCAAAAAAAAAAAAAATAAAAAAAAATTAGAGATGTTCTGTTTATTTTTCCACAAAGTTCTTAAAGGGTGATTGTGGGTTTTAGCTTCTTTGACAAAACACAAGTGTATTTTTATCTATTTTTTTTCAAGTCAGTTGGTGAAAAGAACTTTCAGTTCTGAGGAGGGAAAAATCTCTAGAAAATGTTGATTTTTTCCATCGAAAATAATTTTAGCTCATAAGCTATTCTTTCCTTATCTTGGTGAAAAAGAAAAGATCAAATTTCTAGATCAATAATGTTGTTTTATGGTGTGCTTTCATATCTGAGCATTTCTTCATGCTGTAAATATCAGCCCGACTTGCACTCAGGCTTCAACCTCACATCAAGCAAGAATAGAAAAAAATAGGGCTGTTTTAATGCAACAAGGCTTGGAAAAAACAATTTTTTTAGAAGTGCCAGCATGTCAAAACATTGAAGGAAAATGTTGAAGAGTACCAGTGTGCTTCCAGTTTGTCTCTTGCTGCATATTTTTTCTATTGAATAATCACATCTCCCAGTGCCTAAAGCAGTGGTTCATTGTATGGAATGTGTGCTTCAGGGTATTAAAGAAAAAAAAAAAGATTGAACTTATCTGGAGAAACCAAATCACTTTATTTCAAAGACAAATTAGATTGATCTATCTGGCCATTCTCCACCGATTTCATGGGCATGTTACTTGTTGAAGTTGTATCAGGCATTTTATATATTATAGCAATTTGCATACGTTCATTAAGCTGCACTTTGTAAAGCTCTCTGACAGGGGCATTTGATGAATCCTTCTGTGGACTGCATAGCTGCTTTATGTGGAGCAATCTGTTAAATCATGCCTTTGTCCTTCAGTTTGTCAGAATCAGTAAGAGAAGCAGATGTTAATAACTGTGGGAGAATTTGGGGTTTTTTTGGTGTTTTGCAGAATATGGGATAAATGTGAAGGGCATAATGTGTTTGTAAATGTGACAGCTGGTGTTATGAAAGATAGAAAGTCTGCTACAAGTGAAAACTTTCTCTGGCATCTTTTAGCAACTCCAGGAGGCTTTTTGGGACAGTCAGGTGGGTGGTCAGTTCTAAAATAAACACTGCTAATATCATGCACAGCAAACTGTGTGCCTGTACTTAACACACAATTGTTCTTATCTTTGGTTGCAAACATTCTGTCACAAAGCTATCTCAGCCATGCAATAATTCATAACATTTCTCTGTAAATATGTCATGAGAAATTCTCAGGTCAACAATCCCCTGAAATGTGTCTTTGAGAAATATAATTGCATGCATTATCGAATTAGTAGCATTTTACACCTGGCCTGTTTGAAGGTTACCTTTATGAGACAAGTTTTGCAGGACCTGACAGTTCAGTCCCTGGAATCTGTAGCTATTTTCAAGATTATTTGGCTTAAGGTGTTTCAGCCAGGGAACAGAATACATTCAGGGGTTAATGTGCTACATCTGGTGGGTGGTAATTCCTGTCAAGGTGTGGTAGGGTGAGAGCTTGATGCACTGCAGAGACTTGCAAGTAAAGGTAAAATGGGCAGTCATAAATTGGGTAAGAAATTAAGGGGATAAAGAAGAGGGAAAAAACATAGCTTAGGGGGTGCCTCAAGAGAGGCCAGCAGAAGAGAGGTGCTGATCTCCTTTCTCTGGGGACCACTGACAGGACACAAGCACACGGAATGAAGTTGAGATTGGGCATTACGTAAAGATGCTGCACTGGGTGGGTGGTCAGTCACTGGAGCAGGCTTCAGGAAATAGTCAGGGCACAAGCTTGTCAGAATCCAGACATTGTCCGGACATTGCTCGTAGTCATTTGGTCTAGTTTTAGGTAGTCTTGCAAGGAGCAGAGAGATGGACTCAGTGATTCTAGGGTGCCTTCCAACTGGAGATTTTCCATGAGTCTAAGAGGAAAAAGTTGTTACAAGGCTGATTGATGAAGAAGCAGAAAAAAGGAAGGACATTACTGTAGGAAAGAAAGGAGGACATTACTGTAGAAAATAAAGGGTAAACTTTCCTCCCTTCTGATCTTGCAAATTTTTGTTGGTATTATCTAGTAAGTAGCTCCCACTGATTTCTGAGGTGGTATTTGGCTGAGATTCACTTTAATGACATTCTCTTTGTGATTATGCATTATTGTGGAAATCTCTTCTGGTGAATTGAGTAGGAGGTGCAAAGGGTGGAGATGTAGTGATGTTACTCGTGCCTGTGTGATTGAATCTGAGCTTCTGAGCCTGGCTTGTCTGCAGCTGACATCAACAGCAGGAATGGCTACACAGTGCATAGAATAAATAATCATAGAAGTTGTCATGTTTGTAGTGATTGCCTGAAAATATGTAGAGAAGAGCAGTGAGGGATTTCTGTTGTTCTTGCACATGAAAGCAGGCAGCAGCTACAAATCAACGAGCTGTTGCTGTTGTAAGAAGAATTGGCAGAATCTTTCATGCTGTTGCAGGATAAAAATTTCTATTGCTTCTGTTCCTCAGAGTGAGTCTTATCTTTCTGTCTGATTATCTTGCAAAAAATGAGCAGTGAAATAATTATCCATGCTGATATTTACATTTCATCCCTCTGCTTGAAAATTACCAGCTCACAGAAGGGAACAGAGGGAGTTCAAGACTCCTTGGGTGGGCTGATCCTTTGGAGAAGCAAATGTCTGCTCTTCAGCTGGGACACATAGGTGCTCCCAGCTGGGTTACCATTGATGCATAGTGGGCGTAGAAATTCTATAGCTGATTCTCTTTGCCTTCACTGGGAATCATGTGGTGGGTACCAGTAGTACAACTGCTGTGGAAAACTCAGGAAAAACTCTGTGGAAAGAAAAGAGACAAGGCTTCTAGTATAGGCTCTTATTTATCTTTAAGAGCTGGCTGTGGCTGTGTGAAATGGTGTTTCTTGTTGCAGAATGCCAAGTTGCCAATTGTACCACAGAAATATTAAGATGATGATTACCCAGAACAGAGATCAGACCAAGTGCATTTGGACACATAAACCTTCTTCCCTTTCTTCATTTTTTCCCCTCCTTTGTGTCTTTCCTTAGTCTGTTGAGCCTGTTTCTTTCTACTGCTGCAACTTCTTCCTTTTTGCTTTGTTAAGCATATCAGATTTAACAAATGCATTATGTTCAGGGTCACTGTGTGAGAATCACCAGGAAAATTTACAGAGACTCTGGGACTAATTGTGATTAGGTGTTATATGTATCCTTACAAGAATGTGCATCCAGAATTTCTGACCTGTAACAGAACTGCCATGTTCAGCATTTTTGGACATTAAAGAAATAATGCACTTAAAGATACCTTTGATTTTTCATGTGTTTTACCTCTTCATGTGGCTGTTTTGCTGCAAGCTAAAGGCAGAATACTGCTTAAATGCACATAAGTATGCTTGTGGCTTCCTAAATCAGTTATATTTTCTGATATGCCACTGTCAGTTTTTCATACTCAATATGTTGGTTTTGTTTCTTTCATTGCAAATGGTTGTAGCAAAATTGCTATTGAAAATTTTGGGGTTTTTTTTTAAGTTTTCTACTAATTTTGAACTTGTGTAGAAGTTGCTTAAGAATCTACGCAATATTATATACCTTAAATGTAAGGCGCTATAAATTATCATACCATCACTGTTATTACCCACAACATTTCTCAGGTAATGAAGGACTGACTCACAGACTCATTTCTAAGCAGTAATTTTGCACAGTATTTTTTTTTTTTCATTATATATGCTTAAACCATATACTTTTAATGGCTTTAAATATATATAATATTTTTTTTATCAGATCTTGGATTCTGAACTTGAAGCAGTTCTTCAAGATTATATGCTTCTTGAATCTCGGGAAGAATCTGCAAGAAATAGGTACGTGTAATGGATACATTCATGTTTTTTGTTGGATGGTTTGGACTGTGTGTGTTTTGTTGGCAGTTTAATGCCGAACTTCTTACAGCTCTTGATAAATCTCAGTTGCTGTGAATGGATCTTTGCAGGCTGAATTTTCAGCAACACATGGTTATTATAGGACAGAAATGTGGAAGGGTATGATGTTCTCAGTTGCTCAGAGATAAATGTTTAGCCAAACACACAAACTTAACTTCAGGTGAGTCTCCGCAAGCAAGTAAGAAGTTTTGAAGGTAAAATCAGTGAGAGGAAGTGGCTCTACTCTTGATCCTTCTGTACTTGAGGCTGTGCTTCATCTGGCTTTATATCTGTGTTTCCTTTGGGGACTTTTGCAACTGTTGAAGCTAGTAAAATATGAATATAACTAAATATGGGAAGGAAATGACCATAAAGGTTGAAAACTGGGTATATTGAAGTTCCTGGAAATTTTCTTCTTAGGCTCACATCTCTCTTCAATCATTTACAGAAAATATTCAGGCAATTTCAGAAATATGTTCTTGCATATAACAAAGCAATTTTCAGGTGATTTCTATTTTAAAAGTCGGGTCACACTTCTTGGTTCTTGAAGCTCTGCTGAACTCCTAGCAATGGAGAAAGATAAATGAAAGAAGATTTAGAAGCTCTTATTCTTTCCAAAGAGTTCATAGACCTAGGCAATTTTTTTGAGATTCAGTTCAGTTTGAAGGACTGAAAGGTTTCTTGGATACCTGGATGTAACAGCTGGACTTAACTTGATCTGTGTGAGAAACTTTGAAGAGATTTAAAAATGGGAAGAGGTTAAATGCTTATGCATGAAATTCACAAAAATTGATTTTTGCACTAAGTTGCTTATTCTGTAAGATTTAAATGCAATCTTCTTAATGTGCTTTACCTGTAGATCCCAAGATATTTAGCAAAAGCTGGAGAAGAACCATTGTCTCCAATTTATGTATGGGGTCAGGTACCTTCCTGTATTACCTCATGTCCTACTGCTAGAGCTCCTGGATGTTCAGACCTGTGTCCAGGCCTGTCAGAGGATCTCATTTCTAATCATCCTTTCAGAGTCTATGCAAAAGACCCATGTTTCTGATGTTTACATTTTCCTAATATTTCCCATATCTATTGATGTGCCCTTACTGCTTCCTTTTGTGATACATTTCTTCACTCTTATTTCTTCTGCTTTGTTTTCTACTTTGGTTTCTCATTTTGTTTTCCCATGTTTTCTCCTCTTCTTAATTCATTTGTAGTCTCTGAGGATTAGCTGTAGTGAGACCTTACACAAGGAGGAGTTTCAGGAAAAGAAAAATCATAGCGGAATGAGCTTCCCTTTTACTGCCTCTCTAGAGAGCCTGCTGCAAAAGGCAGCTTGCTGTCATTCCTGTAAATTTTCTTTTGCAGCCAGCTCTGCTGGGTGTCCCCTTTGTGCCCTGTGAACATCTGTGTTGCAGCTTACGTCTGAACTCAACTGGAGAACAAATGTGTGAACCTGCTTCTTATTTTGAGCGGGAAGCTGCTGCTATTAGTAGGGCACGTGGCCTTGGTTCACCTGTGACTTCTCCATCCCCAGCTGGGAGTGAACCAGCCGTCTGGATTCTCCCCTCCTGCCAGCCGTGCCCCTTGTCCCTGGGGTGGCAAGTTTACCTGCTTTCCTCCAGACACTGCCCAGTACCTGTCATTTTTCAGCATTCATTTTCTCCCTGGATTTTTCCCAAGATGTCACACAGAAAGGAAGAAAGGAGTGAGCACTGCGGGACTTTGGTGAGATAGCTTATTTTCTGCTGCTCAGGAAAAGTTGCAGGCACCACCCTTCTGCATAGGCAAGAAATCTTTAAGCCTTGAAGTGTTCAGGCTGCAGGGATGCTGGAGCAGAAGAGAAAGCTTTATTTGCTCGGCTGTGCATAAGGGTTCCAGGAAAAGCTGACAATGTTTCTGTGCCAGTTTTGGACACAGCACAAGACAGCTCACTGAGCGCAAATTAGGAATGTAACTTCGAACAGACTTGCTTTAACCAACTTTTTACTTTAAAAGGAAAAAAAAAAAAAAAAAGAAGGGTAGAGAAAAAGAAGCAGCAGTGCTGCCCAGTTTGCAAAAGTGCTATCCCACTTGGGTGTGCTCAGGAGTGCTTTATGTGCATAGGTGGTGAGCTGCAGTCTCTGTGGCATATGCGTATCTCCAAGAGAAAAGGAAATCTGTTGTATCAAGTTGGCTTCAGCTTATGCTTGAAAGGCTGTTGTGACAAGCTGGAAGGTGTAGAAACTTTTGTGAAAGATCAGGTGTGATCAGGAGAGAGCAACTAACACTTGCGGGGAGGAAGTTGGAGTATTTGAGGTTAGTCTAAGTCAGCAGTCATCAGCAGGCAAGGGAACACAGCTGATTTATCAAGAGCATGCACCAATTCAACAGTTTCCCTCTGATATTTGGGTTGGAACTCAGAATTAGCAAACCTTCCTGGCTGACGTTGCTGAAAAGGCTACTGGACAACTTTGTTTTCCTTTTCAGTAAATGAGCTCCCTTGCAGTAGGAGAGTATGTGAGTTTCCGAGCTGTTCAAGCCAGGTTAGAAAAAGTTGGCCCCTTTCTTTCCAAAACTATCCATCAAGGCATTCCCATGGTGCCTCAGACATCTCTGGGTGTGTGAATCCTGTGCAGGCAGTGGTCTCCTCTGTTCATTTTGTGAATGCACTTGTTATGGAGGGAAGGACTGGTCTGGCTGATTGTATGGCTGTAAGTGCTGAAGAGCAAAAATTTCTAAACAAAAAAATCTGGTCCTCTTTAAACATTGGCGGACAGATATCTGTCTTCCATCTGTGGCAGCCTGTGCCAAACAGCAGAAGAGCTGCAAAGTTTGTATTCTGAAACCTCAGAGGAATAACTGGCACACTCCAACTTTTCCTTTTTTTTTTAAACTTCACACAAATCTGAAACATTAAACACACAGAGTAGCATTAAATGTGACAGGCAGGCAGAAGCTAGGAAGTTCAGCTGGAAGGGCTGTGCATGGAACAAAGCCCTGGCACAGGGCATGGAGCCCCTCAGCACTGCTGCATGGGCATTGCTGTCGAGTGACAGCAGGCAGCGGTCACCCGCTGTGGAGGCAGTCCCCCAACTGTCCCCTCCTGTAGGGACCAGGGAGGTTGCTGGTAGTCTTGAAGGGGTGTATGGCTCACAAGACGCCTCCAGAGGTGCAGTGACTTTCACCATGTTGAGATGTGACACCTGGAAGGAGGACACTGAACACATACTCTATACCAACTAAGCAAATTCGTTTTCTTTAAAGGAAAAGAAGGCATTCCAATCAAACAAAGAGCTTTCAGATACCAACTGTCAGGCAATAGTCAGAATACGGAGCTTTCTTAAAACCACAAGTGTTTTACCTCTTTGGAAACACTTTCAAACTGACTTTTTGCTTAGTAGTGTTTCTAGGAAAAAGTAAGGCATGGCATCTTTTATTCTGTAACCAGTAGGGAAGTACTTCTCCCTTATCTGACCATGATTTGATAGAAAAGTTTCTCTGGACACACTACTGGCTTATATTCAGCTGGCTGTCAACCAGCACCCCCAGGTCCTTTTACACCAGGCAGCTTTCCAAACCATTTTTCCCAAAGCCGGTAGCATGGGGTTGTTGTAACACAAGAGCAGGACCCAGGACTTGGCCTTGTTGAACCTCATACAATTTTCCTGGCCCATCACTCCAGCCTGTCCAGATCCATCTGCAGAGCCTTCCTGCCCTCCAGCAGATCAACATTCCCACCCAACTTAGTGTCCTCTGCAAGGAGGCTGAGGGTGCACTTGATCCCCTTATCCTGACCATTGATAATGATATTAAGCAGAACTGTTTAATCGATTAGACCAAGATATTTTGTCTGTTCTTATTCTTACTTAAGACTGCATCTAAAAAGGACTGTATTGTTTTCAGTGAGCTTGAATCAGTCTCATGGAGCAGCTGGGAAATAAAGCAAGACTCTGCATCAACCATTATGAACTGGGCAGTAGCAATTTGCTTTGGTTAGGGAAAGTGTCAGCTTTTAGCAGTTCCCTATTCATTTTTAATTTGCTTCTCCATCTAGGCGCACTGTGTTTTTAGTAATATGCACCTCTGCTGTGTTGCCTCTTTTATCAATGAAAGTTGTTTTGCTTTTCTGACTTGCCATGGTGTTACAAATATTTGTCTCCTTTGGCAGAGCTAGGAAAATGTATGTTTATGATAGGTGATTACAAGGACACCACTTTGGTACCTGGGAGCAACTTCTCCCAATTCACTGGAACAGTCGTGGCTGAGTCCTGCTGTTAAACATGCTATGTTACCCAGTAACACATGGTATTAATAATTGAGGATGTCAATAATGGTTGATACAACTGTCAGATGTAAAAAATAAAGCACTAATAAGGAGCTTTGAAATAGTCTTAAGATTGGTTGCTGTTTGCAACACCATTAATTCTGAACAGGAATTTAATTCCAAGTACAAGAAAATGAAGGAAAATGGAGGCACTTTTCTGCTTAAATGGATTAATGAATTTGAATATGGAAGGAAGCAGCAGTCCCTTATGTGAGTGTGCTTTGTACATATTACATTGCTCACCTTGCTGGCTCTCTGTCACCTGCAGGGATCATTTCAGTCGGTCTCTCAAACTTCCCCTGCAGAGTCACTGCCAGTCACTACATCCTGTGCATGCATGGGGCGTGGCAGATGGTGAATGTCCAAGTGGGATTTTTAGCTTGAACACTCAAGAAACCAATGCCAACAGTGAAGAAAATGGATACAGTCTGCTGTTGGTTCTGTTATGCTTTTGCTTGAGGAAAATGTTTCCAAACTGGAGAGGCAGGTGCACACTCGTGTGGTGCTTGTTGTGTAGATACTAATGATGCCTCCAGTGCATCCCAATGTGTATCCCTATTCACTGTGTGAGGGTTGGATCTGGAATCCTACCCACACAGAAAATGTGTGGTAGCCAAATGCAGCTACACACAAACAAAGTATCCCTATTTTGTCAAGATAAAATACCCAGCACAGAGTATCATAAATTGATCCCTGGAGGACAGACCTAGAATATAAACTGTAGTACTTTGAATATATGCGTGTTATAACCATATTGAACACGGTGCAGCAATTTGTATTGTTTTACAGCTGACGAAGTATTTTACATCCTAATAACTAACTAGTGTAAATAGTGTTGTGATTTTCCCCAAATTTATGATTAAATTAATTACTTTGTGTATTAATAACAGTTAAGTGTCAGAACCCAAGCTGTAGCTGCCAGTAATCCACAAGCAACTTGTTTGCATATTCAAAAGACAAAACTGAAGAGTAATTGCCCTTTTTGCTCGTGCATATCACAGCTCAAACTTTACATAGAAAAGCCCACTGTTACCTAAATACTGTAATGTTCCATATAAAATCTAGTGGTAATAGAATGTCTTCCAGAAATTAAGAGAAACCCTCTAACAGATCAGAAGACATCCAATGAAAAGTAAATGAATAGCTCACTTTAGCTAGGAATTGTGACTCACTTCCAAATGAAGCTAAGTTTTGAAAAAAGATGTTTCCTGCTGTTGAAAGTAACATTTTTCAGAGCCAAAGCTGGAACATCCATATGCAGTGCAATGTTTTTGTTTTGTAATGTGAGATAATTGGGCTAACAGAGTGTCACAAAGAAGCATTTGAGGATTGACTAAATTTTTCAAACAGAAGCTATTTTTTTGGAAAGTTTCCAGAGAAATAATCATTCTGCATTGCTATCTTGCGGACTTTAGCATTTTTATTCTTAGAGACAAAGCAAATTGAGATTTCAGCATAAATCTAGCTAAAACTTCAGTAGAACAAAGTACAGTAATTTTCTGATTACAAGCTGCACATTTTTCATTGAAGAATCCAGCCTAACCCAGTAGTGCAGCTAATCATCAGGTGCGGCTTATTTATGGACAAATCCCAGTGAAATGCCAACCGGGAAGTGAGAGCCAGCCGGGGAGGGCGCCTGGGGCTGCCTTTAAAGGCTTTGCTGGTCTATGAAAACTGTTTGCAACTTGAGCACCTGACACCAAACCCTGTGCTGGCTTGATTCTGTTACTAAGTCGTTACTTTGTCACACATGGATCCTCACTTTAAAAAAAAAAAAAAAAAAAAAGAAGGGAAAAAAAAAAAACCGCGCAGCTTATATTCAGGTGTGGCTTATATATGGACAAATCCCGTGGTCTGCTGGCTAGCCCAACGTGTGGCTTATAACCAGGTGTGGCTTATAATTGTGAAATTACTGTAACCTCTTCAGCTTCAAGGGCTTTTTTTCCCGTTTGTTTCTTTTCTTGTTTTTTAACTTTTGTTTTTTTTGTAGTTATGTTGCTTTATATCTATTGAAATCCTTGTTGGAGGCCAATATTTAATACAGTTGATGGTTTTAAAATTTTGCAAACCACTAGCATTTGTGAGGGCAACAGAGGGAAGAGTCAGTTCCAACTTAATATTGCAGATGTACACTGAATTATCCAGGGAAGAGCAAAGGTTGATTAAATTCACAAAATAAGGTGATTCATAGTTTTCTAAATATGTCACTCAGCCTAAAATTAACTCAATTATTTACCAGTCACACACATGCTAATGAATCCTGACAATCTCGATTGACCTGCTGCAATGAACTTCGCTGTCATCTAATATTATTTCCTCTGTATTTTCACTGGAAAAAGTGATTGTAGCATTTATCACATGCAAAGCAAAAATGCTCGAGTATTTTATTATTTTTTGTAATACTCTAAATTCCAAGGCACTAGTAAATTAGTTACATTTAATTAGAGACACTTCTTTTTTGTGAAAATGTTTCCTAAAGTTTAATCTCTCAGAGATTTTACATGTGATAGTGATGAAAGTGGCTGCTTCTAAGGCAGCATCAATGATACAAACTGAGAAATAAAGTTGAGCTTATATTTTCATGCAAAATGTGAGAAAATTATAGAACTTTAAGACTATCATGGTATATAAGATTTATTATTATTTCTAAGAGTAGAATCACCTTGGGATGCCATTTTAGCTGTGTTACCAGTAGCTATAAGAAATCTGTAAGTTAGCTAAAATAAAAATTCAGTTTATCTACTTTCCTACTAAATTCAGAAATATGCAATTTAAATAAAAATGTGGTTATTCTGGATTTGTACTTCAGTTATGGGTAAATCTCTAAAAGGCTGCCTTGGACTATGAAATGGTATCTCTCTTTCCATTTCCAAGGTTTTTGCCTCAAAGCTTTACAGAATCCTGGATGAAAATCAACACTGATCCATAAAATAGACATCACAGTAGCATCCACATGGGCAGGGCCCAACAGCTGAAAAGATTTCTGGCCTGCGGTTATTTCTGTCAGGGAAATGGAGATAGATAAAGATATAGATATATAATATTCAAAGCTGCTGGGCAGTGGTAGGCTGTTTGCAGACAACTGTGTGTTCAGCCTCTTTTGCTAGAATGGTTAAGTGGCTAATTAAGTGGACAAGTCAGGTCTGAGCATACCCTTAGGGAGGAGACTGCTGTGTCTCAGCCCCTGCGAAAGTTTTGGGAGAGATGGGTTTGAAGCTGCAGCAATCTCATTGTGAGTTGTGGTGTTGGCTATGAGATGGGTCTGCTAGAGCTCATTTTACAGGATTTTACTCAGTGGCTGCCACCCACAGAGAGACATAAAAAGTTTAAAGAACTCAGAAATTTTCTGAAAACTGAAACTGTGGAATCATATTTAATTGAATTTCTTTCTGGGTAGTTCCAAATTGTTTTGAATTTGTTTAGGAAGCTGTTTGCCTGATGTTTTTGGGTTTTAAAAAAAATTAATTTCCATGATTTTCATACTTGATTCATTCAGTGACATCAGCTATGGTGACTGAACGGTTGTTTCCGTGGTGACAAATTGCAGTGTTACAAGCATGGTTGTATGAATCAGGTAAGAAAAACAGATCAACTCTAAATGGAAAAAATTTGCTTGCAAAAATAAACTAGAAATATTTGGTGAAAGTTTGCTGGGGAATGGCTTGGAAATATAAAAATGATTTTAACATAGGTGAGTCTTCAATTCATCCAAAAATTCCAGCATGGCTGGTTTTATAGTGAAGCTCAAAGGGATCTGTCCACATCTGGTGACAACAGCCACCCAGGGAATGCATAAAATAGATAAGAAACTTCATAAGAACTATGAATTAATTTAACTGCAATAAAAAATATATAGCTTCTTGCTCATCCTCCAAAATACGACAGCCAGCATCACAGCTCATTGTGATTAAGATCTAGCTCTCTAAAAAATTGCATCTTAAAGGGATTTTGAGTGCTTCTGTTATGTCTCAGATACAGTTCTGATTCCACAGCAGTGCAAGCCAGGAGCTCGACCACTGAAGATGATGGAGCTGCATCAGGCTTCTGTAAATACAGGGAAATGTGACTTATGGTCTCTATGTGTAAAAAGGAATGTATGTCCAAATTTAGGACTCCCCAAATTATATGTTATATGGCATACTATATTGTCATGGATTAAAATATATTTTGGCGTACATGGTAGTAATGCCAGAAAGACCTTGGATGTGTCCAGTGACAATATGAATTAACTCCATTCTTCTCATGACAGCTCTCAGTGGGAATATTGTGCCTTGGCTGGGCTCAGACGTTATTTCCAATAAGTATGGAAATAATGGCTCACAGTGCTGCAAAATTCTAGGAGATCTCCAGGGAAATCTCATCAGATTATGTGATAGGTTTGAAATTAATTCATGTCCCAACTGTATTTACACAATATACAGTTGTCTCTCTGATGGCTTAGAAGGAAAGGTAAATGCAACCATCCTAAATCAGTGAGGGGACTTGCTGCAATATGCTCTCTTTGTAGAGAAGAGGTATTTTTCTGAATTGTATAGAAAGTACAGGCAACTCAGAAAATGGTTATATAACTTTTTTACACTGCAGACTTATTGTTGTCTTGTTTGTAACCTCATTATGCCACATCATCACCTTTCTTGCATTTCTCCTTGCCTCCAGTTCAGCAGACATGAATTTTCACATTGTCCTTTTGAAAATCTGAAAGGGAAAAATCTGTTGAGAAATTTTTGCTTCTGGTGTGGGTATAACCCATTTATAGATTCATCCATTGATATATACATACACCTGTCATTCCTAGATTGCTCTTTGGTGAAGGCTTCTTTATGGCACTATTCTGGCCTCTTCACAGGCTGGTTTGAGACTGTGCCAGGCTTTGCCTGGTCATGTGTGCAGAACTGTCATGTTAGGCCAAAAACTGCCCCTTCACTGTCTTTCCCAAAGGAGTAAGGGATTATCATCCATGGAAGAATGTACATGGCTTCACCATAGGCAGTGAATGTCTCAAGAAGCATATGACAAATTTGCAAGCCCATCAGCTGAGTTTCTTGAATTGGGCCTCTTCTGGGAGCCATAAGCTAATAACTCAAATATGAATCCTTATAAGATTTGGAGAGTGCAGAAAATATGTTCTGGGGTCAAGAAGTCTTTGAAGGACTGGAGAGGAATGGTCTTCTTCAGAGATCTGCTTCTACCCTCAAGCTTGAGTACCAGGACTGAGTGTTTTTGGGGGCACAGGGCAAAAAGGAAGTTAGAACCATATGCAATGTGCAAGGGCTAAGACCATGGACTTGATCTTTACTTTTTTAAAAACTGTGTGACTTTTGACATTGCTTTTGAGAAAATGCAAATAAAATGGACAAGATGCTGTGCATACTGCAGCTTCTCTCTCCTCTCACTGATTTATTTGTATCTGCCTTCCACATTTAACTTCCAGTCTTTTCCTTCCTGCTTCCCTCCCTCCTTCCTGTCCCATTGTGTTTTCTTCTCCAAAAGGTATTTTCTTTGTTCCTTTGTAAATTATTTGTTTTCCTCAGAGATTCAACAACACAGAGAAGAATCTCTAGGATCCTTTCTGTTGACTTTTCTTCTTCACCAATAGACTTTCTACAGATAGTCTTCCAGTTCTTTTTTCCTTATTTTATGTGCTTGCATTTAATCTTAAGAGAACTCGATTCTCCTTTTCTTTCCTACAGCCATCAGGTGTGTCAGCCAAGAGGTTGATTGGGCAACCTACTTTCTGTCTCTTTGCAAATTGGTTCCATTGATGGAAATATTGGGTACAATCTTTTGGTTTGCAATAAACTCTGATTCTATTTAAAGCTTCTTTTCCCCCCTCCATTTTTTTTGCTGATAGGGTATCTGCAGTCATATCTGGCACTAAAGCCTAAATGCAATAGATACCTGGCTGCCTTTCATTAATCATACAGAAAACAATAGAAAATCAAAATAATTATTTGTTTCCTCTAATACTAATTCTTCTGTATTGTTGTCTTTATCTGATTACATATTAGAATCTCCTCCATTTTACCTGATAGGTACAAATACAACCACCTTTATTTATACTTCTTATTATTCATGGTAGCTATATTGTCTATGTAATTAGGAATTGTATTTTTCCCTCATAAGCATTTGAGGAGGAGAAAGGACTGTATTGGTTTTTGTTCTTCTTTATTTGCTGAGCCAAAGTAGCTGGGACGGGACATGCATCATCCAAAGAGCCATTCACGAAATTCTGATTGATCAGTTACTGAGATGGCCAAAAGTGGAACAGGCTGGTGATGTGCCTGCTGCTGACAGCAGAAATACAAGATAGTGATGTTGCAGCAAGAGGGTCTGCGGCATCTTTATGACTGGTACTGATGTACGAGATGGAAACAAATCAGAGTGTTTCAATGCTGGATTTGTAAGTGGCAGTCTGGAGAAAAACAGTTGTTATTATCTATCAGCTAAACTGGTTTTCAATTGAATTGTTTGGGCCTTTTTTAACTTTAAATGCCAAGAAATTAATAATTTGAGTACCTTTCTTAGTGCTTTCTGAAGCATTGAAAATATGAACCTGAACAGTGTATGGTGCTTTAAAATTGTGTTTAGCATAGGGGTATTTATCTATTTGTCATGCAGAAGGAAAAATTAATAATCTTCTTTGTGCACCAAAACTTTTATACTGAATGTTTTCTGAAATTTCATTATGTAGAAGCCCTGTGGAAGCTGTGCTGTCCAAAATATTTTTCTTTTCATGTACTGTAATGTGTGTTTGTTCAAACAAAGAAATGCTTATCTATTGAAAAGATAGCAGTGATAAATTACTTCAGCTTTCATGCTTACCTACTGTTTTCCATTTGGCATTAAATTCCTAGTTGAATCCCAGAGGCAGATATATCTGAATTCAAAAAGTTACCTTGATGCCTTTTTTTCAGCCAGCCCCTGTGTCCTGATGATAAAAAAAGGAAATTTAGTCACCTGAACCATCCTTCTTGCAGAGTTGAATCCCACTAGATATGAAAAGGATTGCAATTTTTGCAATTTTCTCTGAACTATATTAATTTTTGGAGACTGAGCAGGACCTCTACCTTTACTGTCACAACAACAGCACTTTAGATATCAACAGTTTAAATATCAGTTGAATCCAAATAGCGTGCAAATTGAGCTTCCTATACTTACTCTATCTCATTATGGATAATGCTGCATATGCTCTGTTAATCCTTTTGAAAAATTATTGACTCCTGAATAACTTTCTTTTACTACTATAAATCATATTTTCCTAGTATTTTTTCCCCTGTCATTGACTTTTAAGTTCAAGGGTCTGTTTTATTTTCATCAGAAAATAAATTTTTCTCTGTGCTTAACATGAAATATTCTGGGGTCGTGTTTTCCATTTTAATGGAGATTCATCACTCTCCCCTGCCTTCTTCTCACTGAATAAGTGATACTTATGCAATGCACAAGTGAAGCATACAAAAATGGAAGAGTAACCAAACAGTTCAAGAAGCTAAAAGGCAAGGTGACATAAGCTAGCTGTATTAGCAGATCTGAATGTGTAAGAAAAATTAATAGCCAATCTTTACCATGCATCAGTTGATAGAATAATTGTTATTTCCAAAATAACAACATTGGCTTTTAAGCAGGAGATGCTGTCTGTCCTAGCTGACTCTTTAGATGCTTTTTGCTTCATCTACATTTCTACTGATCCCTATTGTTTGCCCTCTGAAGAAGTGTAGGCATCTACTTGTGGAAAAGGTGGAGTTTCTCACACTGCTTTACTTGTAGAATTTCCTGCCCTGGAATGAATAAACAGGTGCTTGACCAAGCTCTTGACATCAATGTGTGACAGTTTCTGTCTGATGATACATGTACTAAAATAGAATAGTTTGGTGGGAAGGCCCCTGCAACAATTGAACTGTGTGACCTCTTCAGGGTTGAAATGTTGACACTGTGCTACAAAAACCAAGATATGGAACATCTCCTTTTGTAAGGTAAATTCTGCTAGGCCCAATAAACTACTCACTATTAGAATTACTATTAGCATCACTACTATATTTTTTTTTCTTTTTATTCCAGCTGGGTCCTCTACATTCCTAAAAGGATTATTTTTAGTGTAAAATCCTACCAGGAAAGGTGCACTTTAAAATAATGAAAGTCAAGGACATTTAGTATCTTGCAGAGCTGACTCTACAGCAAAGGCAATATTACTGTTACTTCAGGGCCATCAAAATTCAAGTCCTTCACGTGTGGAAGAGCTGTCTGAAAAAATTATTTTGAAAATGCTACTTCATATTTAAAGTAGCTGCAAAAAATTATCCCCAGCATGGTATTATCTGTATGTTGACAGTAGTTTAACAAGGAGCTCTTCCAGACATGTTCCTGCTCTTTTGAAATAAAATCTGTTTTCTGGAGTACATTAGCCTGCAGAGGAGAAGAAACAGGGAAGCTATTAATATGTTTTCCCATTTAACCACAAATGCTCCTAACTCTTACTGAGAATAGAGATAGTTCTCTTTTGGTAAGCATATGCCTGTTAAGGGCACTTTGCTGGATGCATTTGTGCTGTTCTATAATCTTGGTGGTCTGTACAAATGGGCACAATCCCCAGAAAAATGACAGCAGATGTACATTAATTAAATACAGGAATCACCCTGGCTTGTTGGTAGAAGGGGAGAGCATGCAGCTCACCTCCTGCTAACGGCATTGTTGACTTCCTTTGTAAATTACTCCAGCCCTGCAGTCCTTGGCTTTGGTGAGGGAAGGATTTTGGTGGTGGAAGTTATAATTAGTGGGATTTGGCCAGGGAATACCCTGTAAGTTAATAGACCCAGAGTGCTGGTTTCTTTCCAAAGGAAATATGTAAGTTTGTATATATGTATTTTATTTTTTTGATAGTATTTAGGCTGGGTAATTTGAAATGTGAATGAAGTAGGCAAGATGTATTTTTTGGAGTCTAAGATCATCCTTCTTGTGGAAAATCTTTCTGAAGTTATTGTGTGGTGAGTAGAATTCAATCCATGCTATAGATAAAAGAGGCTGCTGTTTAAAAATATTTTGATGAAGCATAGACATTGCCATGTCTACATGGTATGGTGAATTTCTTTATACTAAGAAAGTAATCCAAGCATGTTCAAGACAAGTAAATAATCTCAATTTTTCCCCCTTTTCCTCTCTCTTTTTCTTTCCTTTGTATTGCCTGTATGATAACTAAGCAAAAGTCTTTGGTGACCTTTCATGCATAGCACTACTCAATGTGAAAGTTTTGCGATGATGAAATCATCAAGAGAAAGCAAGAAACCAATTTAGCTATATTGTTATTACCATATGAAAAAAAACCCAAACATAACCCTTGGAGACGAGAGTTTCAGTGGCCTGAAAATGTATCACAGCAGTGAAGCAAGTGCTTCTCTGAGATGGAGAGGGAGAAACAAAATATTCTGCCATCAAGCTCTTGCCCTTCTCCTCCCCCATCCCTGACAGCAGCACAGTGTTTACTGTTGTTAGTGGCCACCTGCTTCCCTTCAAATCCTCCTCTTGCAAAACACAGTCATTTCAGAGCAGTCATTATACATTTGGAAACAGCAAAGCAACTTTCCAAACCCCACTGATTGTGTTGTATAGCAACCCCACTGTATGCAATTTCTGCTGCTTGGAAGGCTGGTAACTGCTTGGCAAGCTAAAGAAGAAGCTTCTTCCCAATAACAGTGTTTTTTCTTTTGTCCCAGAGTGTGGTATTATTTTTGTAGTGGTATGATTAGGAAAGAAAATATATACAAAGCTTAAGAAATATTCCAATGTATTTATAATACAGTATTATGATGGGAATTAAATAAAGTCACTCAAGTGCTTGAGTTCATTCAAGTACTTTGGGAGCTTTTAAAAAGAAATAATTGTTGCATAGAAAGTCTTGCCTGAATAGCAATTATTTGATTAAAAGAATACTGGCCCAGGTCTTGTGCTTGGCTTTCTATGAGCTTAACCATGCAATCATTTTTTATTGCCATTGTTGAACCTAGATGGATTTAAATAGGGCTTCTCCCACGTAGATTCTTTAATGATACTTTTAAGGAAGAGAGCACAAGTAAATTGAAATGAAATCCCAAACCTACATCTCAAGGAAGAGGGTGGGACAGGGTGTGAAAGGAGCCCTGGAGCTGTCGGAAACGGCAGGAACAGAATTATACAGCAAGGAGACCAGAGAGCTGGAGTCTTTCTGAGGATGGAAAAACAACATTCTTTCTGCTGAGAGTCCTTTGCTTTGACTGGATGCAGATGACATTCTCTCTGAACCTACTGCTGCCTACAACAATACTTCCAAATGCAACTGGCACCCATTCCCGCTGCCTGCAAGCAGCTATAGAAAATCAAGCTGGGTTTCTAGGTTTTGTTAGACCCACCCTACCTAAGAAATACAATTTCTTAACTGTGCATGGGGAGAATAAAAACAAAATAAATGAAGAAGTCATGTTAAAATCTTTGTAAGACTTGAAAATACTTGTATTCTGTCAATTGAAATCTAAAGTGCTGAGAAGGAATGACATATTGCATCGTGGCAGATCTCAACAAGGATTGAGAAAGGGTTTTACAAAGTGAATAGCAGCTGATTGTTAAAGCATGGTTGTTGCTGATGGCAGGAAAAATGGCTAAAACTCTAAAATTTAATATAGTAGAAAGTAAGTTTTAAGAAGAATTCTGTCTGCAAAAGCCTTGTGCTATAAAATTTCTCTTGCCAAGAATGGAACAAGGACTTGACAGATAAAGAAATAGCAACAAACAAGCACAGCTTTTCCTGAGGTGATGGGAATGTGCTCAGAGCAATGATACAAGTCCTCAGTGATAATGGGTGTGTTGCCCATATCTTTCCCTTCCAAAGAAGTCCAGAAATACTCAGTGCATCCTTAATAGTCTGGAGAGATTTCGCAAGAATTGTCACTGAGTATTTATTTGAAATATAGTTGCAGGGAAGTATGAAGCAGATATTCATTTAATCTACAGAAAGATGTGAAAAAAAACCCGCCCCAAACAACTCAGACGTGCAATTATTTACCTTAAGGCATCTGATTTTTACAGGTTGAAAGAAAACACATCTGTTTCTTGTCTACTGCTGTTGGAAATTTTGCAAGGTTTATATAGAAAGTATTCTGTTTTTCATTAAATAAATATCTTTAAACAAGTTATAACAGAATTCTGGAGGATTACCACCGTAGTTTATTCCTGTTGACATTAAGTGATAATGTCTGAGAAGCTGCCACCATAACTCTCTGTTATTACTTTCTGTCACGTATTGGTATCAGGTCACTCCTGTACTTGGCATATCCTGAAATGGTTGCAAGATTCTTCATCTGAGAGGAAAATATGTGAAATTACTATTTTATTTCCAGTACTGCTAGGGGGAAGAAATCACTGTTTCAAATTCCTTTCTGCTGTTCAGGAAGAAATGGATTGAAAAGACAAAAAGAAATTCAGTACTCCAGGAGCATGTGCAAAGATACCATAGAAGGGAATGTTGTTCTTTTGGTTTCACATCCAGTTTTCAAAACAGCTGGATAAATTCAGAAGTAAGGGATTTTTTGTTACAATAAACATATACTTAAAAAAAAAACAAACCTAAAGTAAAAAATTAATGGATTATGCCTGCCTATCATCAATAGCTGGTTTAATGAACAGCAAAAGATATTAAAAAAATTTAGTACAGTAGTACTGTAACATATATTGAAATTTCACCACCACAGGTCTGCATAAAATCAATAAGTTTAAGCCTTTCAGCTTCAACTCTTAGGGATTTTAATGAGTCCATTCACTTTGTAGATTCTGAGTTAGTATAAACTGTTTCTTTTACATCCCTTTCATGAGCCCAAGAGATTCGACATCCCTGGAGAAGAAGTTGAACAAGGAATTTCTAGCAAAGAATCCTCTGCCCATTTGCTTTGGACATCAGGCAATAAGGTCATGATATTTGTTATCAGATTACCCCTGTTCAGAGTATTAAACAAGGTTAAAACTGAAGTTAATTTTTTATCTAGACACTGTGACTCAGTGGGAAATGAATATGGTTATTCTGGGATAGGATTTGACCTAAATTTGTTTCTTGATTTGATTTGCATACTGACCTCTTATTTTTGATATCTCTGAACTATCTCTTTGGTGGTCTGAAAAAATTGCTGACTTGATCAGTGCAAGTAATTTAAATTTCAATATCTGACATTTCTGATCTGTTATGTTTGTATGTATATATATCTGAGTGCGTTGCCCATTCAAAATTAGAGTTTCCAAATGCTAGTAATTCCAAACTGTGTCTGGGAGAATGTTTTATCTAAAAGAAGGACAAGCATTTGGAGTGGCACGAAGTGGCTGGAACTGGAGTTTAGGCATGTCAATAGAGTGAAGGAGGGAATGAATTTGAATGATATTCAGATGTAGCTGTTGTTTCATCTTCATCATCTTTATGCTATGTGTGAAAAGTAGCAGTAGAGGTGGAGAGAGAGGTCAGTCAAAGGGAAAAAGAAGCCAAGGGAAAAAGCAGAAAAGCATAGCATGGAGCAAATTTGGGTGAATAGGTGGAATGAGTCTGCCAAGAGGATTAAAACACCAGAGGAAATGTGGTAGAGCCCCTTCCCAAGCATTCTGAATCCTGCTCAGCACTTCAAGGCAGCTTCCTCCAGGCCAGCAATTATATCTAGCTGGTTTGAGGAGCTCCAGGTACCAGTGAAGATGCAATGGCAAAGATTTAATCTTGGCTTGTCAGGGCTAGGAAAATATTATGGATGTTGTCATGCTGATATCTGTGTTACTTAGTTGTAACAACCCATACCAACCAGGAAAAACAGACTAAGGGAGTGCAGTAATTTCTCAGTGCTGCAAATGCATCTTTATTCTCTCCTCCTTTCCACCGTTGTCTCCCCATCGCCCAAAGGCTTTTTATCCTCTACTTCTTCTATTAGATAAAGGTCCTTGACGAAATATGTAGCAAGGCAGACTTGCTGAAGCAGATTCTTGATCTGACATCAATCCAGCTTCAAATTTGCATATGAAAATGTAATAGGGTAATTTATCACCTTTATTCAGGTAAAGAGATAAAATTGCAGGCAGCTAACAACCTTCATTTATATGTTGAAACTTAGAGGGAAGTTATGCAGTTAGATAGCAGCACCTTTCCTTTTTTGATGTGGATTACCCAGAGGAGTAATCATAATTCATAGTTTTCCATTGGCAACTTTACCTGATACTGGCAGGTAAATCACAGAGCAGAGCATGGTGTGGTCCTCTAGCTTTGATACTTTCAGTTGTGGCAGGTCTTAAAAAAAAAAAAAATCCAGTGTAACCCATGCAGGACTTTCAGCACAGCTTTTAAAAATAACTGAGGAGTTTGAAAAGACAGTGCTCTATATGAGAGCAAACAATAAAGTGAGTGTGGAGGAGGCTTCATTAAGATTGTTTGACCTATAAACAAAATAAAGAGGAGGACAAGACAGGCTTTCCTAGTGATTTACTTTCTCTGCCCATGAATCATGTTTTTTTTTCCTTCTGTTATTGTGATTGCATTTTTTTCTCAGCACTGCTCACCCTATCATTATGGGTAGAAAATGTAAAGGGATTGTGATATTTTCTCCGCAGTGATGAAAGGAACAGGACACTTCAAGGACATGCTATAAAAGTTAGGACTTCAAGATGCTGTAGCTGCTTCATCTGAAAGCACTCTGTATGATCTGTATTGGATTAATGCAAGTCATGCTGGGGGATGCTGGCTTTACCATAAACAATATTGATCTCGCATATTTACTTTTTAACTTACCAATTACACTAATTTCCCCTTTTTTCCCCCAGCATTTCTGGGTGAGTACACTTTTAAGGCTGTAAACCCCATGGGAAGCAGCCAGGCAGTTCATGTTGGCAAAGAATCTGGCAAAAGACAGTGCTTAAATATTTGCCAAAAGCAACAGTGGCTTGTTTAAAAAATAACAGTACGTTTCAGCTATTATCTTAGGGGGCTTATTGAAAAAGAGGAAATAGAGGCACAAAATTTTGAGAATTTTATAAAGCTTTCAAAATATGAAGGACTATCTGCAAGATAGTACAAGTTAAATATATTTTAGTATGATTTGATGTGGATTGACTTTTTCCCTATTTTTGGTTGAGAGGAAGGGAAGAGAAAGCAGGAGGGGCTGTGTGCTGTGCAGTCAGTGAGAAACCTTGGAATTGGAAAATACAGAATGAAAAACAGCAGATGTGAAACAGTGGTTTCTGACTTCCTTCTTATGAACACAAATGTATCAACTTAATAACATCATTTAAAACCCTTCTTTTGGGGCCATGGAAGTAAAAAACGTGGAAATAATTAGTAGTAGTTGAAACAAATCCACACAAGTAATTTGTTCTCAGTGAAATGTTTCTCCATGTTGCTTTATGGTTTCTATCTGTCCAGACAAAGTATTCCCCAGACATAAGGGAACACTTCTGACATCGGATAAGATTTCTATGCAAGACAATAACATGGACATGGCTTTGTCACAAAAGACAAATATTCCTCACAATGTGCAGCAGAGCTCTGTGCTGTCTGAAGGGAAAGATGGAAGAGCCAGTGATACACCAAACTGCAGGCATAGTTCCCTTCAAATATAAAAATTTTCATTCAATTGTACCAGCAGGTCAGAGAATTAGTGGGCTTTCGTACTGGTGGTATTGTGAAAGTAGTGTAAAGTGAGATATTTTTATTGATGGTAAAGTGAAATATTAGTTGAGCTATGCAGCCAAATAACTAGAGAGGATTTATTTATGACAGTTACTGGTGTTTCTCAGAACACCAAAGACCTAGCCAGCAGATTATGCAGCAGATGTATTACATGAAGTAGAATTGATCATGAATTCCTGGATATTTGGGGGGTTTGTAAAAAGGGAGAGCATAATTATTGAATAATTTCTACTACAAATCTCACCTGGTCTGGTAGAATATGAATTTTCCCTTAATAGAAGCTGTGGAGAAGAATCATCAGCTCCTAATTAGCTCATCACACTTGACATTGTGCTACCAAATATATGGTGTGTCTAAAGGTAGATTGGTTTATCTTAAGGTTCATGTTTTTGAGCTCATGCAGCCTGAGTAGTTTTTCTTCAAGAGGAGCTTAGGCAGTAGGAGTGGTACAATTCTTCTCAAGCTGTGCTAGAGTGGCAGGAAACATGGGCTATTATCAACAGAGCAAATGCAGGTCACTTACAGGTGGGCTGAAGGATGTTTTTTTCCATTTTGTTTAAATATCTGCAGGCAGCCAGAAGCATTCTAATTTTTGCAGTGCTCTTTTGTTAACTGAAAGAACCTAATGAAATTTTTGCATATGAGCTGCAGCATGAGCTCTCAGCTCTTTTGAAGACAGCAGCGACAGTGGATGGGGTTTGTGAGGGGGTTGAGGTAGACATTATAGCACACTTAGCGCACTGTTGTTGGTTTTCCATGGCGTGCCAAGACAATACTATAAACACCACTCAAAGTGAATAAGCTTCTGCACTGAAGTGTGAGGGTGGACATGACAGGTGAAGAAAATGAAGGCAGAAAATAAATGCAGTTCTTTGCTGTCTGCACCACATGCCAACATCACTGACGTCGATAGGATTGCTCCCCTTTTTACCAGCAGCAGTGTTAGTTTTGTGGCATCTGAGTACTACTGGACTTCAGGAGACTTGTGGCAGATTTCTGAGAAAGTCTCCAACTGAGAGCAGTTTTGTTTAGGTCTTCCATGAAAAATCCACTAAATCAAAAGACACCATTTGGGAGAAAAATTTTATGATGTTCAGACAGGTGGGTTCCCTACTGATAGCACTGAGTGTGGTAACAGATATTGCTCTGTTATCTGACACATTTAGTTCAGATTAAAGCATTACACAAGTGTGAAAACATCCCTTTTTATTGTAGAAGTGTTTGAAGAATTTCTTCTGGGAAGAGGACTGAACTGGTAGATCATTTTTGAGGTCCTTTTAGACTAACAGCCTTTCCCAGCTCTGGAAAGCTTATGACAGTCAAGGGAAAAGTTGAACAGCCTTTGCTGGGATGCTGCAACAGTTCATGAGAAATGGAAGTGGGTCATTCTGCATGTAAAATTCAATTGAAACATGTTTTCTCAGCATTGAGACATTTGAAGATCCATCTGCAGAGGGTGTGTCCACTTCTTCTGCCATGACATCTGTTTGGAAGGAAGTGTAAAATTTCCTTTGTGATTCACACCAGAGCTACAGAGTTGGGAAATTCCCTCTCCTCTCATTATGTTTGGTGTCTCACCCTTGAGTGGAAAGGACTATGGTTTGCTAAAGTCTAAGTGAAAATGAACTTTAAAATAAAAGTGTGAGGAATCAAATGGTAATTTATTTTATTATAGATGCTGGGAAAATAAGCTCTTATTGTGACACTACTAAGATGGCTGAAAATTGTTCATTTATGAAAATATCATGGAAAAGATTGTTGTGAGGCATCCTTTCCAAAGTGGGATAATAGTGAGAAAACAGAAGGCAAAATGCAGAAATTTGTTTCAGAATCATGTATATTGTATGTTAAATATTACTGTTTATAATGTTATTTCAAACTACTCTTCAAAATCTTGTGGTTTGGACTAGGTAATTTTGTTTCCTGCTTGGGTTTGAACATTTCATGTCCCTTGGAAATTAGATGTTGTAACTAGTGTTCCCAGTAGTAGTGCATTAAGCTGCAAAGTGCTGGATTTCAAGCATATTAAGCAGTAAGTACTCTTGAGTTTTTATTGTTGCCACATACCTTCTGATAGCCAGTCCCATAATCATATAATGTGATGCCTCAAAGTGATATGTTTATTGCTCTAAAAAGATTAATAGGCAGATGTTGACCCTGGCAACCAGATAGAAGGGAAGATTTCCAAAGCATTAAATGTGATATTGAATTTGCTGCATTAAATGATCTATATTTCATTTGCTCATCTGTTAATTGTGATCTGTTACAAATATTTTTTTTAAATATTGTCAGAAAGTCAAATCCTGTGTTTGCAGTCCTAGTGGGCAGAGGATAAGGTCAATCTCTTTTTTTATTGTGATATCCTGAACACTTCAAAATCTATGCATTTTGAAGTGGATACTGCTGTAAAATCCAGGTCACTTCAGTTGCTTTAAAACACAGTCTCTGAGGATTTTTGGTAATGTTTAGTACTGTATCCACCTTGGGGGCACCTAGCATAAGAAGGAAATGGACCTTTTGGAGTGGTTCCAGAAGAGGGCCACACAGATTATCAGAGGAGTGGAGCAGCTCTCTGATGAAGGCAGACAAAGAGAGTTGGGGTTCTTCAGTGTGGAGAAGAGAAGGTTCTGGAGAGACCTTATAACGCTTCCCAGCAACTAAAGGGGTCCTGCAAGAGAGCAGGAAAGGGAATTGTCACAAGGGCATATGAACAGGATAAGGCTTAATACCTTAAACTGAAAGAGGGCAGGTTTAGATTAAATACTAGGATGAAATTGTTTACTGTGAGGGTGATGAGACAATGGAACAGGTTGCCCAGGAAAGTTGTGGAAGCCCCATCCCTGGAAATGTTCCAGGCCAGGTTGGATGGGGCCCTGAGCAACCTGGTCAAGTGGAAGGTGTCTCTGCTCATGTTATGGAGGTTGGAACTAGATGGTCTGTAAGGTCCCTTCACACCCAGACTGTTCTTTGATACATGCCCACTGAGCTAGAAAAAATGGTTCCCTCAAGGCAGAGTTTCTTAGCATGGGCACAGTCCTAGAGCAAAGCATCAGAGCAGACTTTTTTACCATGAGGAACAGCCTCTGTCTCATACTTTGCAGCTCAGATAATGGGTGGATGAAGTGCAGGACAACTGCTGAGTGCATAGATGTATCTTTAAAGGGATCTATTTTGAGGAATTATAGAAAATAGAGTCTGTTTGGACTAATCTAGCAAATGCTCAAGTTTATTTTCTGTTGTCTGTGAAAGCAAGGAAATTAGTGCTTGCCCACAGAGGAATCACACTGGATCTCCCTTTTAAATTGTTACAGGATATACAGTTGGGTAGGCATATCTGTAGGGATGAAATGAGAGAACTGTCTCTCATTTGTTTCCTCCAGTCAAGCATAAATCTCCAATTTTAAGGGCATTCTACCCTTGGTTTAAATTTGTTTATTTTATTTTTATAGTCTCCATTTAAAATCCATTTTAATGAGCTGTTTATGCAATGATAGTGTTTTTAATATATGTTTAGGCTTTGTGCAACTCTAAGTCGGGCAATGATGTGTGAAGAGGGCATGAATTAATAATATGGCAAAGGCAACTGGAATACCTCCAACGTAGCAGCCAAATGAGATTTTGAAGTGGAAGCCTGTCTGCCTGTTTTCTTGCCTCTGCCTCAGACCTGAGTTCAAGCTGCTGTTTCTCTCCTCAGGGGTGACTTTACCTTTCTGGCCTTGTTGCATCCTGAAGGTAGTCAGGACACCCGGCCTGGTGCATGAACTGTATCAATGATGGTGTGGGTTTGAGTGTAGGAGGAAGGTCAGGGAATGGAGGAATGCCAGGAAACCAGCATTTCTTCCCATGTGCCATCATTCTGCACTTAACTCACTTGGCAGGGGTGAAGTAGAATGGTACCAGGATTCAAGTCACCACCTCAAACCAGCTCTGTAGTAATCTTTACCCAAGGCCATAGGTGGCCAGCTTGGGAACCTCTTTGGGAAGTGTTGCACCAAACCCAGATCCCAGAAGCATCTCCAATAGGGAACATGGTGCATGAATGTTAGCTGGGCAAAGATTTTTCAAGTGCTGTGTTTGCCTGTGGCTTTTCTAATAATGGTAGATCTGCATGGTACAGTTTGGTGACCTGAACCTTGCCACAGTGCAAGGTATGACAGGGCCTTTTGATCCTCTTTATGTGTGCCTACTTCCTGACCACTCATAAGAGGCTTCCTAATTTGTCTCCAGACATACCTTGAATATAATAACAATAATAATTAAAACTCAAATAGCAATTTGGTTCTCTGGCCATCTGGGATCCAGCCTGAGAGATGAGATGTAGTACAGACCCTAAAGCTGTTAGTAAGGTAAGCTTTTTTTTCTTTTTTTTGTAATTAATTTAAATGACTCTTAAATGATTTTTAAATGAGTTCATGCTCACAACAGCTTTGAAAATTTGTGTCTTGCCAGTGGGATGTGACTGCTGCTTCTACTGCTGTGCCTCTGTCTGATTCTCAGCTGGAAAAACCAAACCTCTGTATCAGCTGGGTGCAACCTCAGCACAGTGATAAAGGAAAGCGAATAAATAGTTGGAAGCTTTTCTAAACATCATGTAGAGAATCCCCTTTTTAATATATGAACCCCAGGGAGAAAGGAAAACAGGGAGGAAAATGATATTACATTTGCTTTATTAGCATAAGTGTGTGATGGCTCTGTTACTTGCTTGGAAAGAGGATGCTGAGAAGTATTGAGTGCATGAACTTAAAGCTGATGGAAGTGTTTTTATGGAATATCACTTTCTAGCAAGGTTTTCTGTTCTCCTTTTCAGCCTGGAAAGGCTGGATTGGTTTTTATTCTACTAAGGAAACCAACTACACATTGAGTGTTAGAGGAGAAACTGGAAGAATAGCAGAACCAGAGCAGTTAATTCTGGCCTCACCTTGGGGCTTCTGCATCCCAAGTATAGCAGCAGAGTCACAACTCCACTGATTATTTTCCAGTTTGAAATAGTGTCTCTGTGGCAGGATGTGACACTCCAGTGCTGCCATTTCTAGCCTTATTAAGCTTGCTATTAAGAGACAGATCTGATGCTATCAGGTGCAGTGGTAACACTGATGCAAACAGGCATCTTTCAGGGCCCAACTGAGCCAGTATGACACCGCACCCTGTCACTGTGGCAGCTCATTTGGAGTTAGGAGGGCTTATGCTGAGGCTGGGTAGCAAACACTGAGGTAGTTGATGTATCTCATGCCTCCTTAGCTGGGGCAAGCTTCTGGTGGGTATGGTGGAGTTACACTTCCAAAAGCCTGTACAGGAGGACTGATGAGAATGAACTTCTTTTAAGTTACAGGTGAAGCTGGGGCAAAAGAGAAACTCTTTCTCTTATCTAAATGTGGACATAGGTTTTTGGCACTCACTGCTGTGTAGTTCAATACTGACTACACCTTTTTTTTCTTAATAAAAAAAATAAAAATCTATGTTTAATGCAGGAGAAGTGGCAAAAAAACATCCTGAGATTTTTCATTTTGCAGCCAACACCACAAAGCAAGCAATCAGGTCTTGGTGACCCAGGTCTCAGCAGTGTTGTCCCATGCTTTGGTGCAGCAGTGAGTGCAGAAGCAGTAGTTTGAAGAGATAATGCTACTACATGTGGCCAGCTGAGCCCTGATACGAGCTTCAGTGCTGTCATCTTCAGGGCTGTTGGTCAGACAGCTTATACCTTCTGGTTTCAAACCAGCAAAGTTTTGGGACTGAAGCAGCCAAAAGACACTTTTTCAGGGCCAACCAAAAGGTCCATTTTCTCCCATGGGCTCCCTTCTTTTATTTTTTTTTTTCCTTTTCTTTTTACTGGTTGCTCTGTGTCTGACAGACAGTTGCAATCCTCACTTTAAGATATGCATCATGGTGGGCAGCCTGGGGTTAGCTTGAGCAATTGTGCCAGCTGTCTTTCAGACATGGGTTTTCCAGTCTGATCTCAGCTGTCAGCATTTACAGTCCTTGCTGCCGACAGCTATCAGGCCCAACAACAAGTAACGTCACCTAAAAGGCATTTCAGCAGTTTGGATTTCAGTCCATCTTTAGCAACTGTCTTTTAAATTTCCTGGGTATCTCATAGGAGCCATATGAAGTACCCTGGGAAGCTTTATTAAAGGAGGGATACCAGGATGCCAGTGAGAATTGCCACTGAGGATTATGGAACCATCTTCCCAGCCCTTTTCAGCTCATTTCCAGGCTGTGAGCCAGGAAAGTTCCTGCTTGATTCAAGCCCTTCAGAGTGTGATTCTCAGATTTTTTACCTGTGTCCAGGGGATGTCTCGTGGTAAGAGTACAGCTAAGCAACTAAGTACAGCTCAGGAGAGGGCAGGGAGAGGGACCAGGCAGAACTAGACAGTTTAATTGCGAGACAATTCCCTTCTCCTGGACAGCCAGGCAGTGCCTTCAGCTTCCATCCGAGGAGCTTCTCTTCAGCACTTCATTTGCACTTTTTCACTGTCCCACCAGATCCAGGGTAAATAAATACAGTAATTTCACGATTATAAGCCGCATCTTTTTCATTGAAGAATCCAGCCTACCCCAGTAATGCAGCTAATCATCAGGCGCAGCTTATCTATGGACAAATCCCAGTGAAATGCCAACTGGAAAGTGAGAGCCGGCCAGGAGGGTGGCTGGGGCTGCCTTTAAAGGCTTCGCTGGTCTATGAAAAGTGTTTGCAACTTGAGCACCTGACACCAAACCCAGCTGGCAGCGATTCTGTTACTAATTCGTTACTTTGTTACACATGGATCCTCACTTTTAAAAAAAAAAGTGCAGCTTATATTCGAGTGCAGCTTATATATGGACAAATCTCGTGGTCTACCCGGCTACCAGGATGTGCGGCTTATAATAAGGTGCAGCTCATAATTGTGAAATTACTGTAAATACATAAACACATATCTATAAATGGAAAAACCCTTGCGCGTGAAAAAAAATCAAAATCACCATTAGAAAACAGAATCAGTGGTAGGAAGAAGGAAAACTTGGTTGTAAGTGGGCCATATAGAGGAGAGATTGCAAATTTCTTGTTGCAAACACGTTATTTCCACCTGTGTGCTGCTCACAGTAGAGGAATTCCACTGATTTGGTCCTCAAACAAGGGGACAGATGAGGATGACGTCCTGGAACTGTACTCCACCATCTTTGAAGGTCTGGAACAGTCTCACTCCTCAGAGTTTCAGGATAACTTGTTCTGCTGCATGGGACCAACAAGCTTGAAGCCCTTGAAGAGGCAAGAAACAGAGCTGGTTCAGTCTAAATTGTCTTGCAGCTTTATTAGGAGGAGGCCAGCACATTTGTATGTTATTGTCTAGACATGTGCAAACTGACTAAAATTTCTGTGTGTCCTTCAGAACATAAAAAGTGACCCTCCAGGAGTTTGTCTGGGTAAGCATGCTTCTGTCTTTGCCCCAGGCTGTAAAAGCGTTTTAGAAGAGTTAGGGTCTGAATGAAGATATCCTCTTGGAAGCAAAGGAAGGGGGAAATTAGCTACCCAAGAATACCAGTTTGTTGTAGCAGTGATGTATAGATGCTGCCCTCCAGCTGGTGGGGTATGGCAGGGTAGAGACCAATGCTGCTGGGGGGAGCCGCAGTGCTGCTGTGTGACCATTCATTTCTGTACTCCTGCCCTTGCAGATAATTTCTAACCTTTTTTTCCCCACTCTCTGCCTCACTCGGTTGGTTATTTACTCAGAACATGATTTTCAGCCCCATCAAAACCCATCAACCTTCATTACCATCTCTTTGGTCCTGTTCTCCCTAATCCTTTCTTGTATGCTGCTAAAAGCTAAAAGAGACTGTCATCCCCAAATAAAATAAAAAAGTATTACTAAGTGGTGAATGTAGTGACTGTCTAATCTGCAATTGTCCTCTCTTCCCCTTCTTTCTCCCACAGGCTTTGCTGTTCACTTTCCCTCTTTCAGTTCTGCAGTAGGAGTAAATTCCTTGCAACAGAGGAGTATCTTTTGCTTTAATCACATTTTAATCACAACCTTAATGGTAATTCAAATGGTATTAGGCACAGATTGGACTCTGTACCCAAGCTGTACAGGACTGAGACCCTAGAGTGTGTTACTGGAAAAGTCTGTCTTATTCCTGCAGGTGAAACAAGAGATCCTGTTAGCGGGAGATGAAATGATTAATAACAACTGGCCAATGCTGTTCCTCTGACAAGCCAGCTTGTTGAGAGTGGTTTGGTGACTGATAAGATAAGAGAGTGGAAAAGAGACGTTGAGAGGCTGTTTCATTGAAACTTAAACAAATCTCACATGCTGTAAATTGGTTGATGTCCTGCCCTAATACTTCACTTTTGTTATTAACCAGAAAAACAAAATCAAATCAAAGTTCCCAAGGCAAAACAAAACAAAGTGAAAGTTCCCAAGGCACAGCAAGCCAAAACAGGCTAAATAAAAATATGCTGAAAGACATGCATAATATATTAACTGTAGTTTGCTTCATTTGTAAAGAGCAAAACAGAACAAATAACCAGTGTTTTTTGCCCCTTATGGGCCTTTGTCAGAGACATACTTCTCTGAGCTGTTCAGTGGAGAAAAAGATTTTTAAAAACATTTTTTTCATAAGATTTTCCAAGCTGCCCTGCAAATACATATTAACTATTAACTTGTTCTTGCGGTTTTTTTGGAACAGGACATTTCCAGCTCTCTGACTAACTGGAGTAAATCTATGCCGACAATAATGCAACCAGTTCAAACCTGCACACCTTTCTCTGTCTAGCAAGTGGGTGCTACAGAACAATTTACAAGTATGTGAGCTGCCAGGATTTGACCTTTAAACATCATTTCTGTGATATCCTCCTCAAAATTGCAACTAATAATTTAGAAGCTTTTTTTTTTTCCCTTCCCCTCTTAGTCATAAATCCTCTTAAAATGTAATTCTACGTAATGTAGATTTAAAGACTGTAATTTAAAAATCAAGTGTTTCTTTTTTGGTTTCTTTTTCTTTTTCATTTTTTTTTTCCTAGAAGGGGGTGTATCCTGCAAATGCTTTAGAAATGAGAGCCTTATTTCCAGTACTCATACAACCGTTCTGGCTCCAGTGCTGTCCTCAGCCTGACTCCTGTCCACATGCTGTCTAGTCCACACCCAGCTGGCTGCTGTTCTGTGCCAGAGCTTGCTGACATAGCCATCACTTGGAAACTTGCAGGAAATATCATCAAAATATGTCCAAAACGGAACAGCATGGGATTTCTGAGGGACTTGATATCCTCTTCTGCACTTAAAGCACTGTAGAGATATATATACACTGTGGTGCTGTTGGCAGATGGAAACTAGTGTTTTTAAGAAGTTGATTTAAAAGGTGACAGATTCCAGGCAGACAAAACAAAACAGATTTTCTTGCTATTCTAATTCCTGGATATACAGCCGGATATCTAAAGAAACACTGTGCTTTTCAAACCTTTACCTGAAATGACCTTGCAGAAATCTAGAGAACTGTCTTTGCAAACTTGTAGTCAAAGTATGTGTAAGGACTTCTTTGTGAACCAGTTCTCGAAACAGGCTCAGGCTTTTTTTGTGACCTCCCTTTCACCCCGCAAAAATCTCTTTCTATTTTTTAAACAGTTTCTATGCTTGAAAACTTAAAAAACTGAATTGGAATATTTCAGTCTAACTGAAAAGCATTTACAAAAGTAGAAACTCGTATTTCAGAAAAAAGCCTCACTCATGTTTGTAGGGTGCAAAATACATTGCATGCTGCTGTACATACAAACCGTTCCTAGTCTTGGAAATGATTTATGAGAGCTTTCATCCCTCACAGATGCCTTGCTTTTATGATTTTTCATATGCACGTGTACTTGCAAACACAGAAGTTCATCTGTGCAAAGGGCTGCTGTTCTTTTGAGAATATGGCTTTCAGGATTAGGCTACTGGAGCCCTATCTCCATCTTTTCCACAGGTGACCTCTATTTGTGCTTGGTTTTCAGTGTAAGAGCTGCCTGTGCATGCAGCTTTTCCATTATTCTTTATTATCCCATTATTCTTTCCATTATTCTTTTCCATTATTTCCATTATTCATTATTATTAGTATTTCCTTTACCAGCTCATGACATAGATACTTTAGCAATGGGCATATTGCAAACACACATACAAGCCACTTGAAGGCACAGAAGGAACCTGTTTTGATGAAAAAAACCTTACTTTATGTAGCCTTAGTGGCTGGAGTATAGTGGAATGCTTTGCAATTTTAGTATTGATTCAAGAAGAATTTATTCCAATGCAGAATTCTCTTGCTCTTTGGTGTTTAGTGGTCACAGGCTAGCTCTGCAGAATCTTTCCATGTGCAAGGCTACAGGGATGTGAAAGGATGCCATTAAGATTCTCCCTTGAATGACACACCCTGATACATGATTGCTGTTTTTTGGAGAGGTTGTTTATTTTTATTTCATTTAAATTTTTCTTTACTAAAAGCTTTCTGCCAGTAATTGCAGGCTCCAGAGTCAGTGGTAACATGGCAAAGACACATCCCAAATATAACAGATCCTAATTATACTTTCATTTCTTAAAGTCTTTGTCAGGCTGATTTCTGCCTAAAGAGCAGCTTGCCAAACTGGAAGTGAGCTGGCTGGTGATGTGGGTAAGAAAACTGCAGAAAAATAATGACCTTTCCCTCTGTCGAGGGCATCTGTCTGCTCATTACTGGTGTCACAGAATCCCTCAGGTGTCCTCACTGATTCCTGCTGATAGAAATCCAGAAATCCTCCACTCTGCTCAAGCAGACCTTTTATTATGCATGTTCATGTGGGCATGATGAGACACACATATATCCCCTCCAGGCTTAATTATGTGACACATGGCTGTGAGTGAAAGTGGAGGCCAGCAAGGAGCTCCAGCAAATCTCCATCCGGGCAGGTTTTCTAGCCAGAAGTAGTTCTGTGGAACTCCCACCAGCACTACTCATTCCTCTAGTCTGGAGTCCAAAAAAGAATGTGTTTCCATATTGTGGCTTTGCTCTGAGTAGTTTAAGACTGCAGTTTTTCAACCACGGCAGTTTTTCAACTCTCCTAACCACAAAAAATCACTGTATGGCCCTAGTCTCATCCCACTACTTAAAATAAACACAAACATGGCAAGTGCTTCTACCCTTGCTAGAAGTATTTTGTGTCTAGAGTCGTGAACTCTGGCTTTAGAGGAGGCAGTTCAGTCTAAAAGACAATCTTCTGCTTTGCATAAACCTGCATAAATTTTGCTGGGTCAAGGATAAGACTTTATTGCAAATAACTCTCTGTAACAAACCAGTAACAAATGAAAGCAGAATATGCCTCTTTTGACAGAGGGCAAAGTTGGGGGAAAAAAAGGAAAAAAAGGACAGAAGGGAAAGTTTATATAGCTCAATAACTTTTGACATTTTTATTACCTTCCTTCCAGGAAAATGGAAGAAGTGGACAATATTTCTGTTCATTGGAAGGGACTTGGGGAAAGTCTTGTCCACATAGGAAATCTGTGTTGGCAGCAAAGTGTCCATGGCAGGCAGTTACTCATCTGAATACTTCCTTAAACGTTAACCAGAATTCCTATTTGATGGGCAGATTTCCCAAATCATTGAACTGATCAGAAAATTTTCTCCAGTGCTTTGAGCACTGTTCTGGCATCAGAGCCTCCTTAATTCCGAAGTTTTGCTTTCGATTGTTCCCTATGATCAGCTCTTGATAGGGACTCAATTAGTTGTTGCTCTGTTAAAAAAACCTCATGGCAATGCAAATTTCCTTTTTCATTAGTAAGGACAGCATTTGCAGGCCTGATAAAAGCATTCTCCTCTGGGCTGTTGTTTTTAGACTTACTACTGCTACCATGTCTCAGCCTGACTTCATGGTCCTAATGCTAAAATGACTCTTTCCTGAGGGAGTTGCTCACAAAGGTGGTAGACTCATCACTATTTTTCCTCTCCTGTGTGTCTGTATATGCTTTCTTTTTGTTATCTCTTAGAAAATTTTTAGTGGTCTGATTTCAAGGTATATGGAGGTTATGGCACTGTGTATTGGAGATGACACCTTGCTAAGCAATGATTTTTTTTTGTTTATAATTTGTAGGCTATTGTTGGTTTGGATAGCAGATGCAAGTATGTGATCTCTTCAGAAACATTGTATGGATTTTAGTCTTTAGGCATATATTCTGTGTTCCAGAAATGCCTCCACTGTCAGTTGGTTCATACCACTTTTGGCCCACTTTATGATCTGTTCATGATGGTGATGTACAGCGCTAATCATGCTGCACTGATAATAAGAAAATCTGTGTTTGCACGATTCAGTTCTGCATTATAATATAATGGAGAAATCACCCCTGTTTTTATTCCTGTTAGGATCAGCAGTAATTTAATCTCAGCTGTAGCTGCTTTAGGTGGTTTTGTGCTCTGAAATATAATGGTGTTCCCTACCTTTCTCCCTCACACCTGTTCAGTCTCTCCCAGCTGGCTGGGCTGCCTTACCTGTGTCTGCTGCTGCTCTGGGCTTGGGTGGCTGACTTTAATCTCTCTTTTGTGCTACTCCAGTCCTACTAAAACTCTGTATATTTTTCTCACATTTGGGCACGTATTTGTCGGGTTTTGTTCTAGCTCTGTGCTCTGCTGACTCCAGATACTTTCAGCTGGACCTAGCCTGATGGGAAGTCATACTTGTCCCTCTGTAGTACTGTATCTTGGGCTCCCCAGTACAGGAAATGCATAGCTAGACTGAAGCAGAGGATGTATGAGAAGAAGTGGAGAGATCTGGGACTGTTCAGATCAAGGGAAGGTCATTGGGGAATTTTACTGCTGTCTAAGACTACCTAATGGGAGGGCATGCATAAGTCAGACTCTTTTCAAAGGTGCATGATGATAGGAAAAGAAGCAACAGACACAATTTGAAACATTTGAAATTCTGACTGTATACATTTGGATGAAAAAAAGTCACCACAGGTCTGATCAAAGACTGACACAAATTGTCCAGAGAGGCTGTGAAATCTCCAACCTCAAAGTTGTAAACAACTTGACTGGGGTAGACTCTGAGCAATCTCCTTTAAGCTCAAGAGGACTCCCAGTGTCCTTTCCAATACAAATTATTCTGTCACAACTTTAAGGTTAAAGAGAGAGAGCAGATGATATAGGTGGCTTTGAAGGTCTGGATGGGAAGCTCTGGGAATCACTCTCCAGAGAAACAGGATTTGGGGGACAGCTAGTTACAGAATCATAGACCAGCCCAGACTGAAAAAGACCTTGAAAGATCATCTGTCCAACATTTTGTGGGAAAAGGAGCCTAGATGAGATTATCTAGCACCCTGTCCAATTGCTTTTGGAAAACCTCCAGAGACAGAAATTCTATCACATCCCTTGGGAGGTTGTTCCAGTGGTTGATTGTTCCCAGAGTAAAAAATTATTTTTCATATTGAGCTGAAACCTCTCTTGGTACAACTTTTATCTATTGCCCTTTGTCTTTTCCCTATGTCTCCTTGTGAAGAGAAACCTTCCATTCTCTTTGTAGCTGCCCTTAAAGTAATGGAATACTGTGATGAGGTCCCACTAGCCTTCTCGTTTCCAGGGTGAAGAGAGGCAATGACTGAATGTAATTCTCATCCAAAGTTTTATAAACAGCTCCACTGAAAGAGAGGAGGGCAAGACAGCTTGCAGGAAGGTGAAGGACAGAGACAGTAGCTCTAGCCAGCTCTGATGCCTTGAAGTCTCATCCTCTCAGATTGCTCTCCTCAATTCACTGTTGTTTACACTTTTTGGGCCTGAAGCTGCAACAGTGTCCTTGGTTCTCAGGCTAGAAAAGGATTGTTTTTGTCTAACTGTGAAGAGAACTTGCTAGCATTTTATATGAAGTTCAGAGCTATATACTAATGCAATACAGAAATATGAAAATATGAAAAATATGAAAGCTAAAATTTAAGACCTGATTCCCTCTTCTGTTTTTGGAGGACTTGGAGAGGAACTGGGCACAGAATACCACTGCTGACCTGTGGCTTGTCCAAGACTGCTGTGGTTTAATCCCAGCCAGCAACTAAGTACCATGCAGCTGCTCACTCACCCCATCCCCCAACACCCCTCCCTGTGAGGAGAAAAATTGGGAAAAAAAGTAAAAGTTGTGGGTTGAGATAAGAACAGTTTAATAAAGGAAGTGAAATAAAATTTAATATTAATTATAACAATAATAATGGTGCTAATGTTGATAATAGCAGTTATTGTAATGAAAAAAGAAGAGAAATAAACCCCAAGAAAAACAAGTTGTACACAATACAGTTGCTCCCCACAAACTGACCAAATGCCCTACCTATTTCTGAGCATGATCTTCTATAGTATGAAATATCCCACTGATCAGCTGGGATCATCTCTCCTGGCCATATTTCCTCAACTCCTTGACTGGCAGAGCAGGGGAACATGAACAGTCCTTGACTCAGTGTAGGCACTACTTAGCAACAATTAAAACATCAGTGTGATACCAGCCTTATTCTCATACTACATCCAAAACACAGCACTGTACCAGCTACTAGGAAGAAAATTAACTCTATCCTAGCTGAAACTAGGATAAGGACACATCTAATAGACAAATGACGTGGAACACTGTCTGAATCCTGTATCCCTACGTGGGTTCAGTAAGCAGGATCCTGAACAAGATGCTCACAGTTAGCCATGGCTGCATGTCTTCCTTTGCCCCCTGCCTCACTGCCTGCCTTCAGTCCTTGATAACACCCAAGCTGCTGGCAGCACAGCAAGGAGGCTGCTGAGTATCATTGCATTAGCTGTTATTAAAGGCTGTTAGCATTGTGTGCTGTGACATGTACCTGGTATTTATTACTTTTCCCTGCATTGCATGTTATCCTCTTCAATGGATGTGGGCCAGTTTCCAAATCCTGCCCTTCCTCTTTGCCTCCCACGTGTTCAAAATCCAGCTGTGTTCAGCAGGTACAAAAGTGCTGACCTAGAGAGCCCATGACAGCCAGCACTCCCCTATTCCCTTTCTCTCCTGTTTCCCTTGCTCATTTTTCAAATGAAGCAGTTCTGCTCTTTCTGGTGCTCAAAATGGGAACTGTGCTTCTCGGTGCAGAAACTTTCTGCCTTTGCTGTCAGTCACACAAGGAGTTCATGTGCCAGCTGCACCAGGTTAGGAAAAGAATCACTTGTATATGTGCAGGGAGAGCCAGCTGATCTGTAATTCAGTTTTCAAGCATATAGTAGGTTTTCCTCAAGCAAATAATTAATGCAGTTCACCATTTGAAGTTTGTTATGAGAAGCAGTCTCAGTAAGGCATTGTCCAGCACCATAAATCCTAGTTAGTCTTTTTAAGTATAAATTTTGCTGTGGCATCTTCTGGTCAGTGAAACAGGTCTTTTGCTGTCTGATCAGCTTTCTTCCATGTCACAGCTGCCTGGAGAAGGACAAACAAAAGCATTAGACCATCCATGATAATAGTCCTCTTCCTTTCACAGAAACACCCCAAATTGCTGTTCATTAATAGCCTCACCCCGTGGCCACCTTCCACAGCAGATCCCTGGACTGAGGAGTCTCAGAGGACTTAATAGTACAGAGGAATCATTGTCTGAATTGCTCTGTGCAGTAAACATGAGGCTGGGTTTCACTCTTTGGGTGCTGGTGGAGCTGGAGGTGAGGCATGGACTCACAGACTTTGTGCTCAGATAGTCAGTAGAAGAAAAGATACCTGTCACACTTAGAGGGTTCAAAAAGTGGAGCAGCCTCTGTACCTGGCATTGCAGAAATGTGAGTGAGAAAATACATGACGAAATGAGGGTGAAATCTGTTGCAGTGAAAAACTGACCAATAAATAAGCACCTGTTTCTTCTGTGCTTTTTGACTGTCACACATGAAATGCCCAGACCCATCACTGCTGTTCATTATTTTATTGCATTTGAGAAAGCTGAGTATGGAGAAGATGCAACCTAAGAATCCCTGGAAACTCAGGGAGGCATGAGGGTTTTTTTAATTTCCCTCTGAAAACTTTTTTTTCTTGAAAAGTACAGTAATTTCGCAATTATAAGCCGCACCTTTTTCATTGAAGAATCCAGCCTGCCCCAGTAGTGCGGCTTATATTCAGGTGCAGCTTATCTATGGACAAATCGCAGTGAAATGCCAACCCAGAAGTGAGAACAGTTCAGGGAGGGTGCCTGGGGCTGCCTTTAAAGGCTTCGCTGGTCTATGAAAACTGTTGCAACTTGAGCACCTGACACCAAACCCAGTTGGCAGTGATTCTGTTACTAATTTGTTACTTTGTTGCACATGGATCCTCGCTTAAAAAAAAAAAGGGGTGTGGCTTATATTCAGGTGTGGCTTATATATGGATAGAGCCCGTGATCTACCTGGCTACCGGGAGGTGTGGCTTATAATCAGATGTGGCTTATAATTGTGAAATTACTGTATGTAGGACAGACGAAAAGGGAACATTCCCTTTTTTTTGTCATGATATTGGTGAATTAAGATATCCTGGGAACAAGAGTCTAAACAAAGGGATATACTGGAGTGTAACCATACTGTGTGAATTGAAAGTCAATAGCAAAGAGCCATGTACAAGTAAGCAACTTCACAACATCTCCATCAGTGCAGGGCGTTGAATATCCTTGCATACTCCAAGCCAAGTGTTGGCTTGTTTGGGGGCTGGGAATTGCAGCGTTGGAAATCAGAGGCTGCCAACCTGTTCTCACAGTGAGCCAAAAATTAAACTTTGTGGCCAAGAGTTAAACCTTGTAAACCTGTGTCAAATAGCATAGCAACATTTTTGTAGTTCATATGGTGTTTATGCATTTGTACTGTTAAAGAATAAGTCTTATTTGGAAATGGGTCTCAATTTTGAAATCTTTTAAATTTCAGTCTTTACATACTGTTCTTGCACTATAAGAAGGCATCATCTGCTGCTTTTAAAGTGTACTGTAAGCTGTAAGACTTGAACAAATGCTACATTAAGATAATCAACCTCTTTAGACCAGTGGGTCATGGCACTGAAACTGCCTGTTCATGAAAGCTCAAAATTCTTCAGCTTTGGAAACCATGGAAGCACATAAATCACTCAAAATAAACCCACAGAGAAATTACCTCCCCTTCCCCACTGCTGTTCTGCTGTGGGAAAGATCTTTTGCTATCCCTGATTTCCCCCCGGAGTGAAATCACATCCACCATTCAATACAAAATTAATAAAGGTATAGAGCATGTTGAGCAAACACTGACATATCCCCAATGGTGAATTTACATCCCCCCATTCTGTTTAAAATTAATAAAGGAAGGAAAAGCATACAAAACCAACACAGGAGAGGATAAAACCCATGATGTAAAGCCTGCCAAGGCTTGGCATTGAGGGCAGGCTTTTGTGCTGGAGTAAGCAGCCCCAAGTGTGAGGCAAATTTCCTGGTGGAAATGCTGGTTCCCCTTCTTGGGCAGGTTCAGGAGGGCTGCCTGGTAGCATACCCAGTGGATTTGTCACTCAGGAGTGGGCATTGCCTGAGCTATTTGATGTGTTTGCAATGTTTCTGTGGCAGTTGATGTGTGGGATAAAAGATGCTGTTTCAATTGGAGTCCTGCTCAGATGCATCTCACCTTGCCTTCTGCTCTTCCCTGTCCCAAAGGCTCACTCGGCTGTCATCAGCATGCAGCTATGGGTCTGTAGAAATGTTCTATGATCTGAACAGCCAGCCAAAGGCATCATGGGCTGTTGTGATGGACCAGGGACTGCTGGAGCAAGGGATTGAAGATAGTGTGAATGCTTGTGGCATTCACCCCCTTCAGAAAATTGCCTGATTTTAATATAGAAAATAGGTATGCATCGTCAAACACTCCTTAGATAATTTGACTCAATGAGTATTTGCTTCTCAGGTACCCCTTTATGAACTGGGAGGCCTGGCATGGAGGTCAAACACCAGCATGATGGTCTCTCGCAATTATCCTATGGAAATTAAATATAACTCTTTATACTCAAAGCAGTCAATAACCTCTTTTTTACCACCATCTGTTACATCTGCACCCTCCAGAGCTGTGCCAGCTCCCTCCACAAGTGCCAGATATTGATCCAGCTGCAGAAACTTCCCATAACTGATCGTGAACAGTTGGAAACTGTCAGTTTTCAAAATGTTTATGGCCACACATGTCTGAAGAGATGAGCTGTCTTGTGTTGCATGCTGGCTTCAGGTTAAGCTATTTTTTATCACTCTGATGTTTTGTAGACACTGCTGGTTTCTCCCAGGTTTGCAACATCAGCTTCTCACACCGGTTCATGTGTATTTTATGAGCCCAGAGATGTTTTGGCAGAAAGTGGAGCTGTGCCAAAAAGAGTTGTTCCTGCTTGTCTTCATGCTTGCCTTTTTTTCTGTACTTGCGGTCTCTGAAGAATAGGAATGCTGTAGCCGTGGCAAGGAAAAGCTGCCTGAAATGCTTTATAGAGTGATGGCTAGTGTGCACATTTGCAACTGTAAAATGGAGCAGTGTGTCAGCTGTGTGTCTTAGGCTCCTCACATGCCAACTCCTCACACAGCTTCTGAGAGAAATTGCACCAGTTTGTGGTGATCTGTTGGAGGTCTGCAAATGGTACCAGTGCCACGAAAGCTGCATTTATTTGAGGACTGCCTTTCAAAGGCTCCAGATGTGTTTTCAAGCTTGCTGTCCCATGTGGGATCAGTCATCAGGCATCCTTCTCGTGCTCTGTGGGACAGACCCACAGTGTCCTCCATCTGCCAGCACTGCACTGAGACTTTAGTGGGTACAAGGCTGAGGCTAATCTACAGACTTTGGAACCATATTTACAAGCAATGCCTTTTTAGCTAACTTAGAGGTGAACTGCTCATTTGGATGAGGAACTGTGTGCTAGGTGGGATGAAGCTGTTGCAAGAAAACATCTTCCTTCCAAGACAATTCCTTTCTGTAGGCGAGTCTTTAGTCATCTTTGTAACCTTTGTCATCCTTCCCTCCCTGGGGAGTTTACTCTGTGACCTTTGCTATTGTACCAAGGCGCCTCATAAATTATTATTCTTTTAAATGGCACTTAGACTGTCGTCGTGACTGCTAGCCTTGAAGATTTGCAGTCTACCCTGTAATTTTGAGGGGGAAAAAACGGTTAAGTGACAGAAGAAATATTGTACTTCACGATAAAACTACTTTTGTGTTTCATTTTCCACTCAAGTCATTCATATCCCTGTCACTAACCTCATTCAGGTCAAGGGCTTGAGGCAGAAAACGGGCATAATATTTTTGGTCAGACTGATGCATCTGAATATTGCAAACATCTGTAATTTTGAAATGGAAATGAACATTGTGTTAAATCCTCAGGCAAATATTATCAAGGAATAATAGATTACTGAAGTTTGCATTTTTTTGGCAATTCAGACCAAGGCTCTGTTGACTGGTTATTCCAGACATTAACAAACCTGCTTACACAAAGGGAGCTGCTTCTTATGGCTGCAAATTAGATCCTGGATTCTGCAAACTTTGTAGGAAAATCTGTGAGCCAAGTAGTTGAGATTATAATGAAAAAATTAATCAGGCACACATTAAATGTGAAGCATGGAAGAGAACATCTGCAGCACTCAGTGGACGTCTGGGTAACACGCTTGCAGTACTGTCTTGCCAGCTTACATCTGGAGTGGCTCATGAGAACAGAACAGATGCTAGTGTGAAATAGGTCATCATAGCAGCAGGGCATCAGAACAGACACATTTCTTTTTTTTTTTCTTGCAGTAACAGCTATTTCTTTTTATTCACACCAATTATGAAAATGTTAGCCAAGTATGCAATGTGAATGCATGTTTGTGACAAGCCAATACTCCGAAAGGATGTCAAGGTAAAAAAAACCCAACCTAACGAAGAAGCTTCAGAGAAATAGCCCTTTTGCTTTACACACTGAGTGTTCTTTAACAAACATAGTGGTTATTTTTTGTTGAGATTATGATCTTTTTCCCTCCTCATGCTTTATTTTTATTTTTAGTAGGGATGTTACTAAATGCCTTCTAGGTGGCAAATGCCCAGAAGCGAAGATGCTAATTCAGGCAAGTTTCATCAGTCATTTCAAAAGACAGGTCACACAGATAAGAAAATGAACAGTACACAGTATGTGAAGCAGTGACATTCAATGAGCCCTTGTCACTAGCAGCCATTAGCATGGAGGCCTGCTGTTACATTTCACTGCTTTTCGTGCTTTTCTTGACCAGGCAGGGAGCCTTCCGAGCACTCTGATGGTTTGTAGCATATAAGTTATTGTTTCTTTCCTGAATGCTTTGTATTTTTAGTACCATTTAGATTTCTCCATGGCCCCTTGCACATCTAAATTTTAAACAGAATCAAAGAATGCATAATTCATATCTGTCCCAGAGGTAATGGAATGACTCAATGATATCCATGAAGGAGATGATTTTAAATTTCATGTCTTATGCAAGAGGTCATATTTATACAAAAAGTGCAAGAATTGGTCTCAGGGATACCCCGATAATTATCCTTACAATAATGAGTGTGGATTCCAGTGGGGGAGTATTGCAGGAAGCTTTACTGTCTTGTGTGTCACCATCATTTATGTATGTATCATGGTATCATGGTTGTCATGATTGAAAACTTAGCAACTGATAGATCTCAGGCGATGACTTGTATTTTGACTTGGAATAGCACTTGCAGGAGGTGTGAAAAGACAGGTTTGCTTTGTTTCTGTTAAAGTATTCATGCAAGATGTGAAGCATTTGTTTGCTGCTGAAATTCTTCCTTCATTAAAAGCAAAAACAATTGTTTCTTGATGCTGGGCAGAACCCACTAGTTGATGCTTTGTCACAGAGCACAATTCCACTTGTCTATTTCTGCTCTCCTTTCCCAAAAGCCTAGAAGTGCCAAGGCTAGAAATGAGTGTCTGGTTCTGTGGTGTACTATATGCTTGACAATGCACTTTAAGGTCTGTATTACAGACAGTTCAAAGGGAATATAAATTGATGCAGTATTCTCTCTTTTCTTCTAATCCAGTTCCATATATTCATTGCATTTTTATCCTGAAACATATCTGAAAAAAAATAAAAATACCACTTTGCATTTTATTTAACTTGGACTTTGCTATATTTATGTAAATGTTATGATCTAGCTTCTCCTGTAGTGGAAAATGTTTAACATCCTCTAATCCAGTTGTACTCTGACTTTTAGCATTGTGTATCCAAGGAGACAGCTGTTCTTACTTGCTTTTCCTTTGGAAACTTCCTAGTTTTAACTCTTCTTTCCCCTTTTTGCAGGACTGGCCATGAGAATTTGTAACGTTCCTTTGGAAATACTGTGATGGGGCCTCTGAGAAGTTACCTTCCTGTGTACAGGTCAGTAAACTGTATTGTGTTCTGACTATTTGTCATGGTTTAGGGATGTTATTCTCCAGTTTAGTGGTCCCATTGAAGCCACTCCAAGCTGTATGCTGCTAACTCCCCTCCTCTCTCCCTGCCTTGCTCCCTCCTTCACTCCCCCTTCCTCTTCCCCTTGGTGGACTGGTGAGGAGAGTGGGAGACACAAAAGGTAGAGATCAAGGATTGAGATAAGAACAATTTTCTGGAAACAGCAATGAGATACAAAATGGAACAGTAACAGCAACGATACTAATGGCAGTGTGTAAGAGAAAGAAATCTTCTTGCTGACCCAATAGAAACCTCTGACCATGTGTGGCGACTCCCTCTGCCATGATACCCCAGTCCAGAAGCAAGCCCTCCTCCCTGTTCTTAGAAGATGACCTGAGGTCATCAGCTTTTGGGTCCTAGCCATATCCCATCCTGGCTATTGCAAAAATTAACCCTACCCTGGCTGGAATCAGGACAGTATTTCAGCATGTACTGACTTGTTATCTTTTTTATCTTGAATGCCTGCAAACCAAATATAATTTTATGCTGGAGAAAGTCTTGTAAAAAATTATTTTTGTTTCTCACCTGATGCTTAGGACATAACTGTATTTTGTTACTGTTGTACAGATGTAGAGTAACCCATTTGTCTTTCCTTTGAAGTGAACGATTTCATTTACAGAGTTGAACTGCAGAAAGGAGCTGGGCCTGTATGTCATTTTCTTCTCACTGCTATGCCTTTCAGTATGTTTTGGAGCTGCATTACCCTAAAAGGCCCGGCAATCAATTGCTTCCACCCAGTTTGCTCATATGTGAGCAGCTGACCATAGTTTCAGCTGTGGATATTTTCAGAAGAACACTTAGCAGAGGATCAGCAGAGTTACTGAAGCTTTTGGGTCAGGAGGAGCTCAGGTTCATGGAAAGTTTACAAAAATGGAAAAAAAGTTTATATTTAAGAGACTGTAAAAAGAGAATAATAATATTGTCTTGACTCCTGTAGTATCAGCATGGCAAGAAGTGGTGAGAAGCTTGTAGCTAACGCTATGTCCTTGTCAGCTGAAATGATAGTGTGGCCAGCAATCACTCTGATTTAGAGGGTAGAAAACACTCCCCTGCATTTCAATATGTTTTTCTATGCAGCCATATAAAGAGTAAACATTTGATTTCTTACTGCTTTCAAAGCTAGTACCAAACAGCATTTTTACAGAAATCTGCTAAGAAAAACCTACAGGAATCAACTTTTCCATCTGTGTGGTCATACCCTGCTATCATTCACATTTGGGGTCCATAGGAACTGTATGTCCTAAATAATAATAATTTCCAAAAATGTTCATTTTGGAATATGCTGTATTTCATTTGCTTGGTTTACCTTGGCGTACTTTGGGTGTTACTGCTTTCCTTGTTGACTCTGTAGTCACATACTGCTTTATTAGTCTAGGAATTCCACAGGGAAAGTAGCCGGTAAGCCTTAAACAAAATCAGATGGATTTAGGAGATGATAGGTATTCAAAGCAACTTTTAATTCATTCTTGGAAATGATTATGATTTGGTAATAACTTTTAAAGCCATCACAGCTCCAAGACACTTTGGAAACTCTGAACCTAGATGTAAACCTCACACAAGGCCACAGCTTCTGTAATGATTGAAAGCCCTACATCAGACTGGTTGAGATGCTACAGATCCAAAATCTAATGTGGTGCCTTGGGCTAGTGTTGAGTGAAAGCTCTGTGTTCAAAAATAAGTAGCTTTTCAGTGTAATTGAACAACTGTTGAATGATCTGTGTCATCCTGAGGCTTTGACCATGCTGCTTCTTTCTTTAACGATGCTATCCCTCCAGGCAAAATTTGTGGTTTTCTTAGACGAGGGTGGGGAAAAAGAAGTACAAAACACTGGAAGACATTTGGGATAAAGGGAGAAAACTAGTTGCAGTGTTGGTATTTGCATACTTTACTAGTAGCAACAGCAGCTTTATAAAATCTTTCTTTCCAGACCTGTCTGTGAGTGTTGTTTGAATCACGGCTCACCAAAGGCTTCCAAGAGTTGCTGCTAAAACTGCCAAAGCAAAGTGAGGTTGGGCCTTTGTGTTAATAATGTGATACAAACAGCAGTGTGATGCAATCAACAGCTGCCATGTGGAGAAAGTTTTAGGCAAGTCATTTGTCTAAAACACATTTTAAAGGTTTCCTTGTTCAGCAGTCTAGTTCTTGGAAAATTGTGATGTACATAGAAATTAGTATTGTGCCATTTAAAAAGAGGATAAATATGATATTCATTTGATATATGTACATGTTGGATGTATGTATATTAAATGCCATAAAGTAGTTGGGTATGGGTGTGCTGTACCTCCATTATAATGCAGAAGCAAAGGAAAACCAATTAAATTAAAAAGCAAGGCAGTTCTACTGTAAAGGAGATAGAAGGTGTAATTTCCTCTTGGAAAGTCTTGCCCTGAGGTATTATCAAAAGGCTTTCCCAGAAATAGATACTTACATGAATAAGAATGCCATCATAGATATATTTTTGATATTACACCTTTATAAAGAGGTTACAGCCGTTACACAGCAGTGACAGAAGGATAAACTCACTGATCCTCAGCCTGGGGTCTGGGTGAAGCTTCTGTAACTGTGTAGGTATCTTTTGTACCACTTCTCTGCAATGTCTGGTATTGATGTTGAATGGAAACAGGATAATGATCTAGCTAAATAATTAGTTTAACCTGGGTCAGCTATCCCATATCTTTCACTGGAAATTTCAAGGGGTTTTTTGTCATTTTTAAGTATCTTCTCCTCTTGTTTTCTTAATCTCTTGTTTATTTCCTGCATTTGATCTCTCAACCTGTTCTCCAGAGAGGCCTCTTTTTTCCTGAGATCTTTATTACTTGTTCTGGCTTTTTTTGAGTTTTATTAATCTATTGCTTGAGTTTCTGAAGTTTTCTGTTGGGGTCAGTAAATACCTCTTGGGGTATCCTCAAACCTTTGTCCTAGACACCCCTGTGGTGGAACAAGTTTGTTGGTTTTACAGGGAGCAGAGAAAAACAGATGTGGTGAAACCAGTTCATGGCCATCACACGGGATGAGGGGCCTCTGGCTCCTGGGGCTGGGCTCCTCTGCCCTGTCCCCCTGTTACAGCCTCCTGGGTACATGGTCAGTGTGGGCTGGCTCCTGGGGAAGTTCGGTGGGGGAAGAACTGCTCTGTTGTCTTGCTGCTTCTCAAGTGAAGGAATCACGACTGGCAAAGCACCAATTTGTGAAAAAACATAGGCGGGAAAGGGAGAAGGGAGAGGAAGAGTCTAGGGAGGACATTTTTCTACCCTAGCATGTAATCATGGCAACTGTACCTTTGATCTCCATGCCAGTGCTGCACATGGACCTGCTGCTGCACTGGGTGAAAATGCAGCTGTGCCTTAAAGCTATGCCGCCAGAAAGGCCAAACTCTCTGTGCCACCAGGCTTTGCTCAGGGCTCAGCTCTCCCACCAGAGATTGCAATGGAGGGTAGAAACAAGAAAGCAGAGGGAGCACAAACTGGATACACAAACCAGGACTGTGAAGGAGCAGAGTTATCTTTGTGCATCTTATATGTAAATTACCTGGCCGGAAGAAAGGGGGATGTTACTGCCTGGAAACATGCCATGTGTGTGTTTGATGCATATATTTGAATTATTGAAAAGACGGAAACAAAATAGTTTGGTAGCTGGAGAAAATCTGTAAGCTGGATGCTTGAAGGAAATATGGGAAGATAAAATGGGAAGGTGGGGGAAGTGAATCTCACAAAGCTGCCATGGAGGGAAGGTTGTATTTTATTAGAACAGAAATCCAAACAAGACTGATTTTGTAAAGACTCTCGTGTCCAAATCATGAGTCTTATGTGCAAGTTAATTATAAACACAGTGAGCTGGTGCAAGGACTTGAGCTCAGATCTTGTAAGGAGTGACTGAGGGTGCTGGAGGTGTTTAGTCTAAAAAAAGAAGGCTCAGGGGAGACCTTATCACTCTCTTCAACTACCTGAAAGGAGGGAGTTTGTCTCTTCTCCCATGTAACAAGCAGTGGGATGAGAGGAAACAGCCTCTACTTGCACCATAGAAGGTTTAGATTGGATATTATGAAAAATTTCTTCATGGAAAGGATTGTCCAGCTGGAATAGGCTATCCAGGGAGGTGGCATTCCACCATTCCTGGAAGTGTCCAAAAAACATGAGCATGTGGCACTTAGGGACATGGTTTAGTGGTGAACATGGCCATGCTGGGTTAACAGATGGACTCAGTGATCTTGGAGGTTTCTTCCAACCTCAACAATTCAATGATTTTATATGCATTTGTTATTTTCATCTTTGCATGGTGGCTCAGAATGTCTTTTACCATCCAGCTCTGATTTTTTGTTGCCCACAGCAAGACACAGAACAAGTTATTATGAGAAAAATCTAGAATGGCAGTTTACTCACCTGAGCAAGAGCTGTGGCCAGAGGAACTGCAAGACACTGAAATTCATATATATGCAGGGAAAACAAACAAGCAGCCAACCCAGACAGTAGATTGACCTTTTGCTGTATTTTATTTTTTGAGTTCTTTTCAAGGTATTTCTAGGAATGGTCACAAGTACCTCCTCTGCTGGAGGAACATGAGTCTAGAAACATTCTTAAATACTTCCCTGTTGTTTACTGATAGCTACTTCCCAGAAGAATGGGAAATCAGTTGAGAGACTCCTGCAAATGAAGCAGTTTTCATAGGCTCAGGTTAGGAGTAAGGCTCTCTACTTGCCTCACTCTGGTGTCATCATCTTTTGCTTCAGAGTGGCACTTTGATGATAATCTTTGCCTACCTTAATTCCTGAGGAATAACATAAAAAGAAGGGAGATCTTTAATGTCAGTGGTCAAGAGCACCTTAGGGACACCAAAGATAATTTGGCATTACTACCAGCAAGAGCAGAGTTGTTTGGATAATCAGAGATGTCTTCCAGTGAGGAGTATTTCAGTGCCAACCCACGTAGTCTCTTCCAGGCCTACACAACTTTTGGGTATTTCTAAAATCCATGTTATGCTCTATTTGCTCCATAGGAAATCATTTGGTGTCTTATTTAGAGTGAAGCTAGAGAACAGTTCTTTATGGTAATCTTTCAAATATTAGAAGGAAAAGAGACTTTACATTGTAGCTGATTTAGGTTTTTCATCTACTTTTCAGAATAAACATTTTCAGATCTTATAGGTCCCATTTCAAATACTTTTTTTCCTGTCTTTATCCTTCCATGTGTTGCAAAATTCTTGATACAAATGCCAGCACTAAGAAGCTGAATATAGTCAATACGACTTTGAGATAATACAAATTATGTAAAATAAGCCCAGAATTTAAAAGTTCAGTAATTAATTATGGAGCTACACCCTCAGCTAAAATGACCCCAATCTATATTATGCCTCAGCTGTGTGTAAGTGGCGTCACTGCTAGTGCCTTCTCTCTCCTCAATCAGTTAAACTCTCTCAGTATGATACTGGGTAATGAATGACGCTGTTGGAGAAGCACTAAGTGTGCAAGTGATGGCTCTCAGCATATGGATAATGGCACATCTTGCACCTTTTCATTGCCTGCATTCTGCCTGCACAGAAGTAGCTGAACAATAGATGAGGTGAAATGGTGGCTATAGCACATTTCAGAAACAATGATTGTCCATTAGATCCCTCTAAAAGAAAGTTTGCAAAGAACTGCTAAGTTTCGTATCCCTAAGGCCCTCAGAAGAATCGATCACACGTCATGAATAATAATAATAATGATAATAGAAGAGAGAGGACAGCTGTTCAATTGGGCACCATCAGTATTGACACCTTCCAGGAGGAGTAATCCCCTTGACCTAAGCAGGTGCCACAATAAGATAAAAGTCATAAGCTCCAGCTCCAGTGAGAGCCTGTTGCCATATACAGAAAGATAAGAATTGATTTCGCTTCTGAAAGGCTGTGAAAACATCTTCTCCAGCTGAGAGGAGAAATCCACTGTCACCACTACTGTTCAAGTCTCCAGAAACAGCTGTGAAACTTGAAGAGATATTACTTAAAAAACAAGGTCTGTTCATATGGCCAAACATCAACCAAAATGAATAGTTAAAAACCAAACCTTTATTTTTTTCACTACAGCACAGAACAGTGTTGGCAGGGATATATCCTCTTCTCCTGCTTTTTTGCTAAAGTATGAAAAGAGGCTACCTGTTCAAGTAGAAAACATTAGAGGATTTTTTTGAATTAATTTACATGAGAGCAAATGATAGAATCTTAGAATCATTTAAGATCATCAAGTCCAACCCTTTACCCCAGCAGTGCTGAGTCCACCACTAAACCATGCCCCTAAGTGCCACATCTACATGTCTTTTAACTACCTTCAGGGATGGTGACTCCACTGTTTTCCCTGGGCAACCTATTCCAATACCTGACAACTCTTCCAATGAAGAAATTTCCTCTAATATCCAAGCTAAACCTCTCCAGATACAACCCGAGGCCATTTCCTTTTGTCCTGTCACTTGTTATTGGGAGAAGAGGTTGACCCCACCTCAGTACACACTCCTTTCAGGCAGTTGTAGAGAGCAATAAGATCTCCCTGAGCCTCCTCCAGGATAAACAACCCCAGCTTCCTCAGCCACTCCTCACAACACCTGTGCTCTAGAACCTTCACCATCTTCCTTGCTCTTCTCTGGATATGCCCCAGCACCTGAGGGGTCCAGAACTGAACACAGCACTTGAGGTGTGGCCTCAACAGTGCTGAGTGCAGGGGGATGGTCACTACCCTAGTGCTACTGGCCACATAATTCCTGAATGATGGCAAGTTTGTTCCTGCAATTAATATTCACAGTGCTATTAGTGCATTAGAAACTGCCTGTGATAAATAAGCTCCTTTTTGTAAGCCTTGTAAAAACTCTTTGACAGCTTAATTTAGGACAGAGCTTTGTTCATCTTCAGAACTCAAAGCTGAGCAAAGTCAAATCAAGATCGTAAGTTATAGTAAGTCAAAGTCTTGATTTTGGTAAAGTTCCAGCCTTCTCTCTAGGATGAAGTGAAGCACATACAGCACTTCTGGGATTGAAAGTCCCAAGGTATACTGGCCCAGAATGACTCAGGTTTCTAGGCTCAGTTATCACTTCAGAAAAGGGAAAATATAGAGAAAGTGACTACTAGGTTCCACAAGTTTAAAAACTAACCAGAATCAAAAAGCAAAACTTCTAGGAAACCGTGTCAACTCTAATATGGTTGGTTGACTATATGGAAGAAATGAGCCAAAAATGGCTGTTGGCAACCATTCAGGAAAGAATGTGTTCCTACTTAATGTCATTGATCCCACATTCAGAAATAAACACGCAAGAGACCACTGAATATTGAGTTCAAGAAATGTTATGAGAATCTAAGGAATCTTGACCAACTTTGCTCAAACAGCAAAAATAAAAGTAGCAAGACGAAAGAATATCTTGACTCAAGCAACTCTTTAACTTTGAGCCTTCAGAACACTATTAAAAGTTAACCAAGGAAAAGAGAATGCATACTATTGCTCAAAACATCCCAGAACTAAGAAGAAAAAAAGTTCTTCATCTAAGTAGCTACTGGGTTTTTTTCCTAGAACTATCCTAGAAAATTAGGAAGCAGCTTGCGGGTCCTGCTGCAGCTGTATCAGTTATACTGACACTTCCCATTAGAGCTATGGCTGACCCATTTCTTAGGGCCTCCACTGGTTGAGATTCTCTGAGAAATTAATTCCGATGCCTAATTTTCCTTACAATTAGAAAAATGCTTTTTTTCTTGTCTTAACACGTGAGTTACTTCTACCTGCAATGAAGAGGAATAGGTTATTCCCTTTGTTCTTGCAACCATATTTGAAATTTTCCATGTGCTTTGTCACGTTTCCCCAAGTTTTGTCTTCTTTGCATTAATCAAAAAATTATTCCTTCAATTTTTGGTTATGTTTTTAAGAGTACTCACTGTCAGTCGGTTGCATTCTCCTTAAAATGTGGCATCCAACACTTCACCTTAGGTTAGGTTGAACTCTTTCCAAAGCAAAGTAATAAAGGAGAATTCCCTCTTTTGTCTTGTAGATAATATTCTCCTTTATATTTCCAATCTAATATTCACACATATGTGACAGTGACTGTTGAAGCTTGTGCTCTACTGGCTAACCTCAGGTCTTGCACAGCAAGAAAAGCCTATTTGGTTATTTTCCACTGAGTGTTTGCTAAGTTAACTGTTCCTGACCTCACCTCCCAAAGTTAATTGCCAGCAGCTCTAAGATTTTCTCAGTCAGTGATATATGTATTCTAGGGTGAAATTTGTAAGGCCTAGACAATTTGAAAAATTTAAACTTATCTCAGTTCTTTCTAATCTATTTTTTGCTATTATGAACTGAATTGCCATTCCTTCATCTTCAGCGTTCACTTTTGTGGCTGATCACCACTGATCCTGCAAATAGCTTTTCCTCCTGGTGTGTGGCAAGCCATCCCTCTTCTCCCTCTTGCCAATAGTGGTTTCTTACTACTGCACTTAGTGGTTTTCTTAGGAAATTTTCCTAATTTTACAGCCCAACAAAAGTACACAGAGATGTTACATTGAAAGGGCATTGAAAGACAAGTTTCATAATGTGGGACTTCACAGAGGCACTAGATTTACAAGAGCAGTTGAAGGTAATGATTACAGTGCTTGACAGGATGCATGCAGATGTCCCTATTCTTACAGCCTCAGAGAAAACCTGACCTGATCTAATTGAAACAAGAACCTGCACCAAAGAGAATAAAGGAAAACATTTCAGAGGGACCAAGGATCTTGAAGGCAAAGGCCAAGTGTTAAATCTAGGAGGGGGATGGCTGAAATATGGCACCCTGTTTGTAAAATTGACTGATAAAATGTGTTTTGCTTAAAGGAGACTTAATTGCTTCATAATGCTGTTTTCAATGTTTTGTGGCCACCAATTCACTTTAGTTAATCATGATGTTCTGTATTTCTGTCAGTCCATGAAAACATCCTGAGTGTTTCTCTCTTCACCCAGCTTTTTTACTCTTTTGAGGTGACAAGGCAACAAGGGGAGAGGAGAGAGATGACTACAGAGTAACGGATTTAAGACATAGTTTATTCTGCAATGAGTTCTTATGTCATTTCCCAGTATTCCTTTTTTTTTGCTGTTTTCTTTTTTTGTTTGTTTGTTTTGTTGTTCTTTCTTTGTTTTTTTCAGTTTTTTGGTGTTGTGTTTTTGTTTTGTTGTGGGTTTTTTTTTCTGTCTTTCTTTTTGGAGGATTGTGTGAGCTATTCAGCAATGTTTCTGAAATCCTGGCCAAAGTTCTGCAGACCTGTCAGGCTCTTGTGTCAGTCACACATGAGTGAGATCAATCAAATGCCCTATCTGTTCCCAATGAAGTGTAGATATAGAGACATATCTGCTTGTTCTCTTGTTCTGGGGCATGAAGCATTTTGAGCCTCTGATTTTTCTATAATCCTTCCAGGAACATTCCCCTTTAATGCTAGAGGCCTTTGCCTCCAGATTTTGTAATACTCACTCCTGCAATCCTTCCACCATTAATGCATCTTTGATTTTTCCACCTCCATAGCTCTGTGTGTAGGTTGAAGTGAGTTGGGATTTCTGTTTAGGAAGTTTGTCTCTGTCAAGAGCCATGCAGTCAGCAGGCAGCTTGCAGTGCCACAGGATGGGCTTTCAGAAAAAAAGCCTATGTTTATAGCCAAATGCAATATAGTATTTTAAGGTCTTAAAGTAGTAAAAAAACTCCACAAATCAACATAGATGTCCTTCATGACAGTGTTTTGTTTCTTTGGAGGTGTTTCACTGCATATTCTGGAGATTCACTTGACTGCTGATGGTCTCACCACTGAACGCATGAAGTGCTTAAGACTGTGGAGCCTAAATCCAAGTGGAGGGTTTTTTAGCTATACAGCCTGCGTCTTGTTCAGAGGCTTTTCCTCACTTCCTTACTTCTCCACTTATACTCCCCTCTGCAGAATTTCCCCCAAAGTTGGAGTCCTTGATTTATATTTCAGTCTACCAGGATTTAGGTGCTCAGTTGGAGTCCATACACCCACAGCTAAGGGTTTACCTCTGCACAGTGGAGAAGTTCCCTCTGTCCATTTTCCAAGCCAACCAGAAGCTGTGTATCACAGTCAGGAGGATGCTGAGTACAATCTAATAAATTGCCATGATTGGCAGTGTTCATTAGCTCTGACTCAACTTGGCCTCGGCGTAGCTGGTGAGTTTATGTGGTTTCCAGTTGTCTCCAGCCCAGAACAGAACAAACACTCAGCGGGCTGGTGTCATCACCCACACCATGCAGGCACCTGCTTTGCTAGACTTTGCACAACATTTAAAGCACCACAAAGCCCTGGAAACAAAGTACAGTAATTTCACGATTATAAGCTGTACCTGATTATAAGCCGCAGTTTTTTATTTTTTTAATTTCTTTTTTTTTTAAGGGAGGATGCATGTGTAACAAAGTAACGAGTTAGTAACAGAATTGCTGCCAGCTGGGTTTGGTGTCAGGTGCTCAAGTTGCAAACACTTTTCATAGACCAGCGAAGCCTTTAAAGGCAGCCCCAGGCACCCTCCCCGGCCGGCTCTCACTTCTGGGTTGGCATTTCACTGGGATTTGCCCATAAATAAGCCACACCTGAATATAAGCTGCACTACTGTGGTAGGCTGGATTCTTCAATGAAAAAGGTGCGGCTTATAATCGTGAAATTACTGTACTCTGTGAGCGGAGAAGCCTCCTTCAATGGATTAATGTCCCCTGTCCCTTAAAAGTCCTGCCTCAGTTTCCAGTTCCCCTGAGGTCCCTGTGGGTGAGGCATGTCGGTGCCAGCTGGCAGGGCTCCCCATACCTGCCCATCCATGGACTGCTCCAAGGCACAGCTCACGTTTGCTGCTCTGCCTGCCTCCCTCTCCCTAGGCAGCAATTTGTGTGCAGCTTCACCGTCCGGCTGCTGGTTTTCATTAAACTTCCAGTAATGAAATTACCTCTTGTGACTTCTCTCCAACTTTTGTGCTGGCTCAAAAGTGGGTTCAGATTTGCTACTGCCCCTGCTCTGCCAGGAAAGGTGTAATAGATGGACAGGCAGAGGTTCAGTTAAAAATAATCACAGTGAACGAGAATCAGACTTGCTCTTTGTGCTTAGGCTGCATTTTTATATTATTTCGATACCGTATTACACAGATCTGATCTGGGAGCATACTGCCTTCCAGCTCTCATTTCCACACTCATCACCAGAGGCTGCCCTCCCTTTGGCAGAGCTTAAAGGCTCAGCAGATTCTTTGTACATGGGAACTGAGAAATGATTCATATTAAAAGAAGCATTTTTTTTAAAATATGTTTTTTTAATGACCCTAGTATGGTTCTGAGTATGGCCAGGCAAATTATTGAGCTAGGGCAGTGGGGGGATGTGATGGAGGGGGGGATGGGTCAGAAGCAAGGCTCTGTGCTACTCACCAACATTGAGAACTTTATATCAGTGCAGTGCTGTTACCAGAGGCAAATCTCTGCTCCTTCGTCCCCTTATTTCTACGTGTTTTATCTCCACAGTTTGGTAGCATATAGGAGCTGGTCCCAGGAGAGAAACTGAACCATAAAAAAGTGGATTTTTAAACTGATGGAAACAGTTTTACTAGAAAATTGAAAATTTTACATGTTCTTGATTTCTTGGTGTTCTGTATTTGTGGCGTCTCAGCTTTCATGATTTCATGATCTCCCCAGTACTTTGTTGTTCATACTCCTTGTTCAGTACAGGAGATGACCAAAAATTTTCACTTTAGGTCTTCTAAGAGGTGAGATAAAGAAAAAAGAAGTTTGATCTCAGTAAGATTTAACTGTGTTATAGTCTGTAGCTGAGTCAATTCCTTTGGGTATCAATAGCATGACAAAATATTCAAGGCCACTGCAGCTTGGCTGTAGAAAATGACAAGCATAATGAGGAACATAAGTCCTATTGTCTTCATGTTTGTTTTATTTTCCTTCATGGAAAGAATTGACTGATGTGACTAGAGCATTTTGCCCTTGGGATTATTACTAGCTTCTTAATCAAGAAAATTGGAGTGATTTGACTTTGTTGCCAACTCTTCTCTGGTCCCTGCTCAGCTGAGACAGGTTATAGATTGGACAAGATTTGAAATGACATTCCTTTTCAAAGCATTGTTTGGTGAAAAAGCAAAGAGCCGTTACCGCTTTAAGAGAATCTGTCACCTTGTCCTCTTGAAGAAAGGCAACAACAATCTTTTCCAATAATGCACCCGTTATCTCCCTCCTGGAATTTATCAGGCAAGAAACATATTGATCCAATTTGCAGGTTGCAGCCTGTAGTTCTCTAAACATGTCCAAACCCTGGCACATGATGATGGCCAGAACTTAGTCTGAATTTAGTTTGCAGACATGCACCTACATCCTCCCCCACTCTCTCCCTTGTGGATTGCTATTCTTTTTACAATTAAGCAACCTAAAGTAAAAGAATCTTACCTTTGTTTAAACTCATTAATTTTAACTCTGTTCTTTAGAAAAATTCTCTTACAATGTTTTTCTCCATCGTTTCTCACCAGCTGTGAATTTGGAACAAAAAAAAAAGTATGGAAGTGTTTATATCCAAAAAAATGTGCTTAAATGGAGTTGAAAAAAATTCTAGAAACTTTTTTCTATTTATTATTTATAAATTGTTGTCATTTCTTAATGGAGACAGGATTTTGTTTACACAGAAATTGCACTTCACTTTTAATCTCTGGGCGTGTTCTTTAGGATTGCTTTTTAAGGTAACAGACAATCTATGCTTCTCAGAGAACCCTGTTGTAATGATTCACTGTTCTTCACCCATCATTATCAAACAAAAATGAATGTGAAATCATTCATTTTCTGATTGATTTAGAGTGTGACAGATAAATCTTCTTGTTTGTTAGAAACCACTTACAGAGGCTACTATGGCAACAAAATTAATGACAAAGAAGGATGCTGTTAATTAATTGTTGACTAGAATAAGAAAATCCTGAATCTTTGCTGAATCCATTTACTACCATCCCAATTACTCTTGGTTATTTATTTGAAGAACTAGTCTGTCTTTCTACTGTACTGGAAAAAGAAAGACTTTTATGATAATAGAATTGAAAGGGCACAGGGACTTCATTAGCCTTCCCCTTGTGATCCCGTTGGACGTGATGGCTGAGGTTTGGGTCGTGCTCACAGTGATCCCCTCAGCTGCTGATAATTTTATGAATAAAGCTGATAATGCCTTTAGACCATTAAGGACATAAACAAATAGGAGTAGTCCCTGCCTCCAGAGGTTTACAGTCCACAAAACTGATATGTGCCAAGCAAAAAGCAATGCATTGGGATGCTGAAAAAAAGGGTATTTCCAATTGTTTTTTTATTTAGTCTTGGGATGCTACCAGAGAAATTATGCTGATGTGTGTTAGCAGGCATGAGATGAGTTGAGGAGTACGTGATCTCCCCAGGAAGAGAGGAAGAACTCTTGAGATGCTTATAGGCAGTTAAGTATATGAAATACAGCAGTTTCCTTACTACTAAAGTTTGCATATTATGCTCTATAAAGCCAGATTGATATGTTTTCTACAACAGGAGGATCAGCCAACAAACTGAGGCCTAACTTATGGAGAGACTGATACATTTTTCTTTCCAGAATGAATTACAGTTTGAGAAAATTAATACATCTCTATCGAGAGTTGAGAGCATGAAAAGTTTAGGCAGTGCCCATTTTTATATTTATTTAACTGAAGGAGCCGTTCATATGGTGGAAATGCAGATGGCCAGAGCCCTGTAAGGTCTATTGACATATGGCCAAAATTCTTCTTTTCCAGAGAATTTTGATAGAGGGTGAGGTGTCTGCTTTTTCGAAGTGGAGTGAGGAGTTACCATGTAGCAATAGGATGCTCCTTCTCCCTTCCTGTTTGGCATTGTTTGCTTTCTTGTCAGCTTTCCAGACATATGACAATTGACCTTCTAAAGTATCATGTCTATGTAATTAGAAGCTTATGAAATATGAGCTGGGGAGCCAAAGAGTACCCACTTTGAATCCCACAATGAAATTCCTGCAACATATGATTCTTCTTCACAAAGGCAGCAATTTTTCCTCCAAATAACTTAGGAACAAGCTTCCAAAGCTGTGACAGGAATCAAAGGTAGTGAATGAACAACTAAGAAGCATTTGGTTTTCTGTAATATTCTTTCAATAAAGAGCTAAAACCAGATTACTGAAACAAAAGAATAAACCCAACAGTGTGTTACATTCTTCTCCTGGAGGAGCCCAAGGGGTTGTTACTCTAGTGGCTCTTTCCCCACTAGGTTATGTAATTTCTCTAATAGATTGAAAGGTTACACTATAAAACATAGGTGCTGTGAGTCGGCATTTCTAAAAAGGGGCTGGTGGCTGCTCACAAGCAGTGCAGAAGTGTGCTCCATAGCAACATGTAGGTTTACAACACTGAGCCTTGTCTTCTCCTTGCTGCCATATGTGTGTACACATATAAATACACACGTACGTGTGGGAAGGTTACCTACTGTGCAGGACATGATCATGGTCCCCCAGTTGTTTCTTGGACAAAACTTTAATTTATGTCACGTGGCTAAGAGGGCTCTGTGGGTGATGAACATGTGATGATGGCTGTGTTGGGTAAGCAGAGATGTGCAATGTCTGCTGAGAGGAGATGTTCCCTTACTTGAGACTAGCCATAAGAATATTTCTTCCCTTCACTCATTCTAGTGTTTACAAATCTTAGCTGGTTCTTTGCTCGCTAAGGAGAAGAGGAAAAAGCCTCAATGCAAATAACAGCAGAGTTATTCCTTTTCTGTCAATAATAAAGATATCAAAGGCCATCCTGTTTTCCAGGTGCTCTTCTGTTTCTGCCACCTATGATATCTACACCGAACATGGTGCCATCAGTCAGCTACGGTGTGGTGGATTCATGCATATTTACCAATTTGCAAATTATGCGTGGAGAGCTCTTAGCATAGCTTTTCTTTGTCTTTCTGCTTTTCTTCCTTCACTAATGATTTAAAATGTTTACATGCCTAGCATCAGAGGCTGTATTCTATGCTTGCCGTTTGCTTTTGTACACCAATTAGGTCTTTGTAATTTAAATGATGTTTTATTTGTTGATTTGGAAGCATCCTTGTTGGTAGAATGAGGTTTTCTTCATCCTGCAACTGTTCTTTGATATAATGATTTATTAAGGTACTAGGAGAAATATTGATCCTGCTAATAGCTTCTGCTTTGCCACAGAATGTCTTACATTTTACTCACTGAAAGGGCCATATTCCTTTCCTCATCATCTGATTGACCATAAATGCTTTGGCCTTTCCCCAGCAATTATCACACTTACCAAAGCAGCGGGTAAAAGTCAAGTATTTATAGACTAATTAGAGAATTCAGCATGTGAATTAGAGAATTCCAAATGTGTACTTTACATAGCACAAAGAGTTAGAGGACAGCTTTGAAATTAGGGAGTGGGTCCATACTGCTCAAAAGCAAATTAGCAAATTCAGAGGAGTTAGGTATTTATTATCGATTAGGACAATCTTTCTGGGAATTGCTATGTGGAGTTATGTGCTGGGCCTGAGATTTATTTATAGCATTTGTGCTTACATTACATAGGTGTTTTCCACTGTATTCTCTGTCATCTAGTCTAACCTCCTCTTTCTTGAGAAAGCTTTCTAATGTTAATGCCTGCAAGGTGGTAGGGAAGGCATCAATTTTGTAACCCATCTGAAGCTAATTCCTTTTGTAGTTTTTATTAACCACCTAGGAAAATGCATCATTTCTGTAGTAACTTCAAATGCTGAAAGGGAATAGGGGATAGCTCCATGGAAAATATGGGACAAGGCTTTCACGGGTTCAGCAAAATTAAGCCAAATGGAGGTGGAGGTGGCCTGATCAGCTGTAGATTAGTGCCTCCATTAGGCTGCTTGTGATTGTGGATACAGCACTTTGAAAAACAGTTTCCTATATTTAATCTTATTGGGGCATCCTGATTTATCCCATTTCGCCCTGTTGGTGCATCTGTAGACTTGTGTTGCAAACTTAAAACAGTGAAAACACATTAGTAGACTTGTGTTAACACATGTTAATTTTTGTGCTTCACAGTTAGAGCTAATTTCTGGCTATTTCAGGATCAGAAAGACATTGGCTGCAGGGGGAAGATTATGAGAAATCAGTTTTCTGTAGTCCTTTAAAAAATTTCCTCCAGTGAAGACTGCTGAAAACAGAACACAAAGGAAGTTTTGCTGCTGTGCACAAATGTCACTTTCTCCAGTGCAATTCCATACTCCTGAAACTCTGTCCAGAAGGCACAGAGTAGAAGAGTGTTGTTGCATTGCATTAAGATCTGTATCTTGAAATATGCATGTATTAGTCTTTTGAAGATTTGTTTTTAGTTAATATTTGGTGCTTGTGTTATATTTTACTAAGTGTGACCACTGTTGCTAGTGAAACTGTCACATAGGTGAGAGGACTTTTGTCACCTACATGAGGGCTAGTCACCCTGCACAGCCAGTGAGACAAACAGGCATTTCTAGGACAAGAATCATCTCAGCTTTAAATAGACAGCCAAAATAAATCAGATACATCACACCCTAGAAGTGTTTCTCTCTGTTAACAGTGAAGGGAGCTGTGAGTGACTGGCTCAGAGGGAGGCGTCCACAGATCAGTGAGATGAACCCACACTGGTGTGGTATGTGGGATGAGTTACCCACTGTGAGTCCCCAGAGGAAAGAATATGTTGCTGAGAAAGTCTGGATAGCATGCTCAAACTCAATCCCAATTTTTTGGATTCTCTAAATTAACTGAGGTCTGTCCTACAGGTCCAGCCAGGTTGTTGCTGGTCTGGATCCAATTTGCGTGCAGGAGATGGGTCTTTTACAGGTGTAGATCTGTACAGCTCCATTACTGCCAGCAGAGCTCTGGGGACGGCACCAGCACAGGATCTGATGAGCAGGAAGGTAGCTCTGCACCTGAATTACAGCAGCAGTCAGGGGGTGAGATTTTATCTTTCTTTAAGCAGGATAATGTGATCTATGGCTGGGCCTTGTTCCAGCCACAGTAACAGGCTGTGACAGAGGTGGAGGAGAACAAGAGGAAGGGGGATCCCCCTTGCAGTAAGTGCACAGAGGGGATAGGTTGTATCCAGGTGCTGTGTTTGAATCACTGTGGCCCACGTGGAGGGAATGGGAAGGATCCCAGTCCATGACCAGTATCATCAATAGACACCCTTAAGAAATTCCTCTACAGCAACATATCTCTGAATGTTAATTAATAATTGATCTTGTTATGTATGTAGAGGACCCACTATAATTCAATTCTCTATATTTATGTCTCATAAATGACTCTGCCTTGTCAGATTTTATGGTGAAATAGTAGAGCCAATAATTAACATAATGTAACAACCAAATCGCATATATAGCCTTGATCTGCAAACTCTTTTGCCCATGAATAATTTTAGTTATTACAACTAAACTCACTGGGACTTATATGTGCTATTGCAGGATGAGAGAGACAATGTTTATTAAATTAATTTCTTTCACACTCTACATGTTTTCAAATGAAACTAATTTATCTGTCATGTATCTAGGCATTTTTCAGCATATATTATGTAATTAATTTTTTAAAGTGTGGTTCTAGTGAAATCAGAGGCCTAGCTAATATCTAAAGTAGATATTTAGATAAAACTGATTCTGAGTTCATGTTATGAAAGAGACTATTACTTCGTATATGTCTATGTCTTAATATGTATTATACTGTTTAACACATGTTGTTATATATGTGTGCAGTTATAAATATCTATGCATAGCTGGGCATATACAGGCAGATATGCATGCATAGGTGGATGTAGTACTTGCTGTCTCCATGCATATATCTGTATTTATATTTAATCTGTATTTATATTTATATAGCTGTGCAGATTCTGTGTGTTTGAAAATACTGGCAGTTTCTTTACTTACTAAATATATGCCCACCCAGGTATACTCATGCTCGTCTGACTCAAGCCCATCTATCTTTGCTTTCAAATAAACAATCTTGTTCTATTTCTGTAGTTTAAAACAAGCGCTCCTCTTGTGAGGAGCTTTCTAACTCTGTGAAGAAGGAAACTCACAAGATTCAGTTCTAATGCTCATCCAGAGCTTCAGTGTGGACAAATGTCATCTGCTTTGTGCCAGTGTGTTGTGAAGCTGAAGAAATGTTACACTTTCTAATGGCACTGTGCTTTTATATTGCTTTGTTGAGAGTAGGGAATGAAAGGAAGGAAAGGACCTTGCCTGTTGTCTGTAAATTAAAAAATATAAAAGGTTGTCCAATGTTTTCACATTTAAGTAAAACAGTAAGGAATATTTAAATGCAAGAATAAGGAGATATACAGAGCTTGTTCTGAGAATATTGCTTAATGATATACAAATAATCACTAGGATTGCAGTGTTTGAAATGAGTGTGGTTTATGATCTAATGTCTAAAGATCATTAACCGACATCTGCTAGTTTCTGGAAACAGTGCTGAGAAAAGCCCCAAATATAAACTCCTTCAGTTAAATTGCCCTTTTTATATGCTGTAAGTAATGGGGAGAGAACTGTAGGGAAGTCTGGAGGTGCTGCTCACATTGAGGTAAAATGAGTTTATTCCCTGCCATTCAGAATTGACATGGAGAGATTACTTCGTTTCTCTTGCAAGTGAAAAAATGGTTGTTTTTCTTTGCTTACTTCTTTTATTTTAGATGGACTCAGGCAGCCATGAAGGCTTTTAGACAGGACATTTGGCCCATGGGGCTAGCAGCACTGACTTTAATGCATTGCTTACTGACCTTAATCCCTGGTAGTGCAGATCTCAGTTAGGATGCTCAGCATTCCCATGCGGAGCTGCTTTCTCATAGCTGTGCTCATGTGCTGGTGTTCCTTGACACGAAAGATGCCCCACTCACATTGGTGCAAAGTACTGCTGGGCACCAATAAAGCTGTCCAGGAGTGGCCCCTGAGGGAGAAATTCTGAGTGTGACATGTGCTGGTGTGTGGGTGTCCCTCCCATCACGTACCTGGTTGTCCTGTTTGGGTAGTGTAGGCATAGGAGTCAGGAAAAATCAGATGAGTACCACTGTGCTTATAGGTTGAGCTCATAATATATAAACATCTCGTCTTGCAAACTTCTGCTCAAAAGGTATCTTTATATTCAGAGGCTTTTCCGATGAACTTGTCAGGCTGTGTGTAAGAGGAAGGCTTTTTAAGATTGGATCCCTTAAAAAGGATGAGATGAAAGTGCATCAGTGTGCATTAGGGATGAAATTTTCAAAACAGGGGCGTCCTGTTGAGCTCTGATATGCCATTGTTAGCTTATATGTTCCTTCTTTTGTGTGACATACATTACAAACATTTCTGCCAGACGCCTTTTATTTTGGAGTTGATCTGAATTTTAGGTCAGCCACTTTAAATTGAGGTTAAACAAAGGTGATGAAATCATGCTGAGATTTTTCAATTACCTTTATTTTTCTAAAAGGAAACTACCTGGAAGGTGTCAATTATATTGTTAGAGTGGAAAACAGGTATCATTACTGAAAATTCAGCAAACAAATGTGTATAGGGAAATGTCTACAGACACAATGTGATCTGTGCACAGCATCACCCCCCAGTAAATGAAAGCACCTTGGGTAGCAGGTTCCTCAGTGGAACAGAAAAATGCTATGGCTTTTCTTTTTTGGGGAAAGGAACATACTTTGGGCTCGTAACACAGCAGCCAGTACACATCTGATTCTCACTGTAACTTGCCCTGGTGAGGTTTATTTATGTCCCAGCTCTCTGCATGATCACCAGTCATTAAATACTGTCATTCAAGAGTATATGTGCTTAGGGTTTTTGCAGAGATGCTAATAACATGTAAACAGGAGTTAGATGAGCTCAGCAGCATTTGGTTGCACTTTTCAGTTCAGTATTTTGACATCAGGTCCCTTGTAAGGGGTTGAACCCTGGGCTACTCCAGTTCTGTAAAATGAGGCCAAACAATTACTGTCCACAAAACAGACTTAACCCAGGCATTAATTTATTTTTGTTTGGGAGCTCCTTGCAATGGATGCTGAAAACAGTCTAAACTACACCAATACATATTTAAAAGTGAGACTATTTTCAAAATTTTTATTGAAACTTTAGGTAGAAGAGTATAGAAAAAAACCCAGTGTTTTAATTTTATGAAGCTAAACTTTAAATATAACAGCCTTCTGAGCAATATACTTATCTTTGGATATTACAGAAGATGTTCCTGCATACATCAGGCTGGACTAAGATGTCATTTTGTCTTAGGCAACTTAGAAATACGCTTTCTCTTCCCTGTGATTCAGGGCCCTGCAATCCAAGGAGAAAAAGGGTTTCAGAAAGAGAAATGACAGTTCCTTTAAGTTTATATCAACATTATCACACAGCTGAAAAGGTCAGGAAATTTGAGATTGTCTGTAATGATACAGACTGTAATGCTGACTCAGGTGAGCTAATGAGAAGAAGGCAGTGGATTTGTGCTGACACAGCATGGACAGCCTTGGAGCTATTTAGCCGTTCTTGGCTAATTAATACTTTAAATTTAATTTTTATGTGTCTTTGGACATGTACTGCTGGGGAAATGTCAAGTTGAGCATGGATTAATCCCTGTGATTTGAAAAGAAGGGTAGGGGCTGAGCTTCTCTGCTCAACTGCTTCAGGTAGACAGGCAGGGCCAACTAGACATGCCCAGACCACATAACTGGACCAAGCTTTGTCTTCATACATTTTTTGGTCTTCCAGAACAGTTGGCTTTTTATTTGGTCCTTGTCCTGCTACCTGAGTAGGATCAAATAAATTTCTCTGTGAGGGAATCATGGAGCACTGTGCTGTGAATTCAAATGTGGAAAATTCACTGTGCAGGAACCAAGGAAAAATGAGTGCTAAATTTAAAAAACCTTTTAACCTGATATAATAATTTTTGTTGCCAGTCACTGCACAATATCATGGATCAAAGTTGTTTTTTTCTAACGACCATTTGGGTAAAGTTCTTAGAATATGTAGATGACATTGGAAACCACTCCTGAGTCGTTTGTCGAGTTGGTTTTTTTTCCTCCTTCTTTCTGAGGTTCTTATTTTAAACCCACTTATAGGTCACCAATATCATAAGCAAAATATTTCATTTTTATATAAAAGGAAGAAAAGTGCCCTTGGCCTGTGATTACAATGACCAAGACTTTATGGTGGAATTTTAAATCCCCTAACCATAGGGATTTGTAATTTGAAATATAGATGCAACCTTGGAATGTACAGTTTCAGCTTTGTTGACTGTGATAAATATGAGCCATAAAGTAAACCTGTGCCCTGAACCAGATTGGAGCAAGCATCTTTGCTGAAGCTCCTTTGCCATTTTTCTGTTTCTCTTCCAAGCATCTGGTTCTACAGATCGCTGTTCTCCATTTCAAGGTTGTATTTTTTTCTGAGGCTGGGGTTAAGGAATTGTCACATCCCAAGGGGAATCTTTGTTTTATTTTTTAATCTATCTTGCTGTAGCTTTATTTCTGCAGCAAGTGGTTTCAGTAATCCATACTGATGAGTTGTCTGCTCTCTAGGTAGGGCTGACAGGTAGATTTATGAACCAGGAGAAGATAATCTGCTTCCACAAGGGGTCACTGGTAGCAGTGCACACAGCAACTAGTTTCTGCCATGCTTCTGTAAAGGGAAGGTTTAGACAAGCCTCTCATCAAATGGAATAAAAAAGGAAAGGGAGTTGTAACTCTTTAGAAGTACACTCTATGTACTTGACAAAGAAAAGGGGCAAGATAGTTAAATGAGAATGCTTTTAAGAATTTCTTTCCTTTCAGTAGTCAGGTCGCCAGGTGTCAGGCATCCTTTCTGCCCTCTCCATCTGAGTTGGGACTTCACCTTTCCTGCTGTTAGGGGGTGCTTGGCTGATGTTGCTTCAGAGTCTGAGGCTTAATGGCCACGAGGATTGCTGGAGCTACAGACAGCATAATAGGAAATTGTTAATTCATCCATAGAGTCTGCACAAGTAATTAAAACAATTCTCCTGAAATCCATATGCCTGCCTGCCTATTGTTCAAAGAGGCTGCCACAGGGTATAATTTTAGGACACTCCTCTCCCCGTTTCTTTGTGTGCAGTCAGCAAAGGTTCTTGGTGTCAGGGGACAAATCTCCCTTTTAATTTTTCAGTCTGCCTGAAAATCACCTTTGAGAGAGGCAACCCCATCAACAGGAATTAATGGAGCCCTTTCTATAGGCAGGGTTCTGCCCAGAGTGCTGGTGCTTGTAAAAATCAGGACATTTACTGAGCATGTTATTTCTGAGTTCCTAAAGGTTTATTTCAAATTTGATTGTCTCGTGGTGCATGTAGCTCTCCAGCACTGAAAAATACCAAGCGCTTTTTGTCTTGTTTTGGCATCCTGTCTGTGTGCAGCTCCCAGTCCCCCAAGGATAAACAGAGGAAAGCTTTGTTCTGCTATCTGGTGATAATTTTCTAAAGGTCAATGTTGTCATCCCTTTTACAGGAAATCTTACCTGTCAACGGCTGCCCGAACTGACTGAAAGATATTTCTTTGCATTTCACCTTCACTAGGGGGTTTCCATGCAAAGCATTGGCTAAGCCCTTTTTGCATCGATATGCTGTGTATAAATTATTTTTTTAAACAATGTTCTGCCTTTGCAATCATTATCTCTCTTGTTCCTTGTCTGCCATTCACACCAGTTCTAAAATCTCTGCAATGTATAGCACAAATTCCCAACATAATGCTTTAATTGCTGATATGGTGTGGTATTTTTTCCTCCTCTTTTCTTTTTCCTGGAAGAAGAACAAATTTAGTATTCATGCAAGGTGGAGAGACTGTAACTCCCAACAGCACAGTTTTATCTCTTAGCATTTAGAGATGACTTTTAGAGCTGGTCATTGCAAGGAGAAAGTTTCTTGTCAGAGAAAATCCTCACTGGCATCAGTTTTGATATGCCTCTATGATGTTCAAGAAGGACTTTGCTTCTGCATTCTCATTCAGCACTGCCTGGGGGAGGGACAGTTTTGCACTGCCTGACATAATTGCAGCTGCCCAGCCCTCTCAGCCAGATGGGAGCTTCATTCACCTCTAGGTTCGTTAGAAACAGATGTTTTCCCCAGAGGAAAGGAAAAAGAGGTGGGAAAACATACCAGCTGCTTTTCACTGTGGAAAGATCTATCTAACCCAGGGCGGAATTTCTGGTCACAAGCCATGAGTGTTTGTCCTGGGAACTATGGCTGACTTGTACTGGAGTGCACACCACTCACCTGAGATGTGCAGCGGCAACTGGCAGGTTGCAGACTTCAGCAAAAGGTTCTTTACAAAAATCTTGAACAATTGAAATCAGTAATTTCACCCCAATGCAGATTTCTTTGGTTCTCTTCTAATTAGCATGCTTTTGTGGGATGTGAATATTGCTTTTTGCCCAGCTCTAATCATATACCAGGGTTTGGGCTACAAGAAATAATAAATAAGAAACATTTTAATTTGGATTAAACAAACATTTATCTCCTTGAATTGGTCAGAGACAAATTAATTGTTTTATTCTTCTGATCTACTAATTGCATGTACAGGCAAGCCCATGTAAGCTTTTCCTGCATGCTCTATCATTAAAGAATGGATTACATTGGAGTGAAATTACTGTATTTCCATAAAAGGTCTCAGTGGGTCAGAGTGGTTGGCAAGATTTATAGGCTAAAAAGGAAGAAGCCAGTGGATGTTGGTGCTTAAGAAATGCATTGCTCTGCTGGGGGAGTTATTGTTTCTTGAGAGTCTGAATTGCTCTTTTTCTCACTCTTACCATATTTTTCACCCTTGCACTGCCTGAACATTAGTTCTAAAGTCCTGTAGGTTTTTTTCCAGTTCCTATCCTTTCAACCACCAGGAAACATAGTGTCAATTCCATATTTTCCGAGTCCCAGCCTCACAGGGAAATACAAGGGATCATGACGACAATGCCTCATTTTCTAGGATGAGATCTTTCCGTGGTCCTGTTCTGTCTACAATGGGGCTTTGTGTTTGTTGGCAGTGAATACACACACAATTTCTTTCTCCCTGCTGTAAGTATAATAACTGTCTTCCACCTCTTCCTCTGGCTACATAGAAAAGCAGATGGGAGTGGAAAAGTGAGAAAAAACTTGACAAAAAAATTGTTTCTTGAAGGTGAGATTCACAGGCAGAAAAGACAGTAGATGTCACTTTTGGGTCAGCAGCACGGAACAGTGATTTAAGAAAGATGGAACAACTCTATTATTTTAAAAAGTGACAGATAATTTTAGCCATCCAGTTTTTTCCCACCCTATCATAAGAGATCTTTTCTCAAATTTTGATTTAATAATTAGAAAATATATGTAATTATGGTGCAGCCTGAAATCTTCAGAAAATTGCAGGTGTCAGATTATTTTATCCCCATTTCCAGGTACAAAAAGCTTATCTGCAAAAAAGAGAAGAAATTGCAGAGATGTGAAATGTAAATGGTCAGTTAACAAAAATTAAGTACCTAAATACCTAAATTTATGCTGATTTCTAATCAACCCTCTATTTGGGCAGCATGCAAAGGAGAAGCAGGAAATCATAAGCACTATTTGAGACATGCTTCTCCAAGCCATATTAGTTGCATCATTACCATAATTAACACATTCTCTAATCAAACAAAATACACCAGAGATAGCTCCAGGTTCTGGGCTTTGGGACAAATTACTCCTCTGTATGAAAGCCAGCAAAACGCAGAGCTTTTTTCTGTCAGTCTCAGGGGTGTCAGCATTCCCAGCGATGGTCAAGGAGCTTTTGCAGGACTGGACCAGAGCCAGGGTTTTTCGAGAGGAGCTGCACATCCCTCCCTCATCACGGCCCCAACCTGCTCTGCCGCACAGCAGTGCAGGAGATGCAGAGCTGGTGTCTGTGTCAGCAGTGCAGACACACCAGTCAAGCAGGCAGGTGAGTTTTACTTGGACAAAACTCAGCAGATCTTTTGGAGGGCCCAGCAGCCTCTCCTTGCCCACAGGCAATTTGCCCTTGAGACTTCTCCGATTTTCCAGCCAGGCGGTTGTGTGCGGAAAATCTCAGTAAGACTTGGTGACTTGTACAGCTCCATCAAGTTTCACTGAATAGCTATTTACAGAGAGAGTGAATGAGTGAATAGCTGCCAGATAATTTGTAATGTGTGTTGCTGAAAAGCAGAAGATAAGACAGCATTTCCTATCATAATCTACTAACTCAGACATGTTAAATCTTGCCATGTTTTTTTTTCCTGGTGAATGAGGAACATTGCAGGAGAGGATGGAGAGGTGGCAGAGAACACTGTTCTGACCTTGAATCTGCAAGTGTATATTTATTTGAACTTATATTATTTGAATGCTGTTTTTCCCTGTGAGTGGTTGCTGTGACAGGAAAGGGGGAGGCAGAAAGCTGCATGACAGTGAATGGGCCATGAAAGGTTCTCTGTTATTATGTTGTCCACATTTTTGGGAATCCTGCTGATGGGAAATTTTTCTGAATCACAGATGTCTGCCTGCCCAGGCTGAACCTCACACAACTATCTGGAGAGGGGAAAAGGATGGGACTTTCGTAGGAGCACAGGAACTGTCCTTGCATTCTCAACTGGCTGTAAAAGTAGCCAAGAGAAAGGGCGAAAGAGGTCAGAAGGAAATAAGAAATTTCCCATTAGGTTTCATTGAAAAGTTTTTTATATTCCTGTTTCTAAATGTCTTGTAGTCATATCATCTTCACAGTCTCATTTTCTAATATACATAGTCACAAAATCACAGAATCTGGTGGAGGAGGCTGGAAGCACCTCTGAGATCATGTAGTCCAGCCCCTCTGCTCATAACAGGGCTGTATCCAGTCAGGTTTTGTATATATCTGCAAGGATGAAGACTCTGTGACCCCTCTGAGCTACTGCCTATGCCAGTATTCAACCACCCATATAGTAAAAAAGTGTTTGTATTCAGGCAGAATTTTCTGTGTTTCAGTCTGTGCCCTTTGCTTCTTATCCTATTTCTGGGTGCCACTAAGAGGAGTCTGGCACTGTTTGCTTTACCTGCCTCAGATTTATACACGTGGATATAAGATCCCCTTGAGGCTATTCTTCTCTAGACTGAAGAGTTCCAGCTCTCCTCACAAGCTAGATGCTCCATTACCATCATCATCTTTCTGCCCTTTTTCTGGGCACACTCCAGCAAGTCCATGTCTCTGGGGAGCCCAGAGCTGGACATGGTCAGATACACAAAAGACAAAACAGTTGAATGCTTCAGACTTGATTGATTGATTTATTTGATTTAATAATTAGAAAATATATGTAATTATGGTGCAGCCTGAAAGCTTCAGAAAATTAGAAGAAATTTAAGAAATCTAAAGAAATTTCAGAAAATTGAAATAATTCTTTAATTTTTTTATCTTAATTCTGTGTGATGGGGGCTTACATTTACCCATCTGGCCTGGTATGGAGAGAAAGTACATCGTGAGCATCTTGTCCAATGCTGCAGTAAAGCAGAGACAGCCTCAAAATTAGTTTAGGTCCCTCAGGGCAATGTCCCATTGAATTCTGAAACTGTCCAAGAACGGTGATTTCACAGCCCTTCTAGGCCCTTATGTCAGGGCTGCATCACTCTCATTAGAGAGAAAATTTTCTGTGTGTCCAGCTGTAATTTCCCTTGGTACAATTTGTGATTGCTGGCTTTCATCTTTTCGCTGTGGACTCCATGAGGGTGTGGCTTCACCCTTGCTCTAACCCAGCTCCTTTAGCCTCTCCTAATGTGCCAAGTGCTCCACCTCCTGCTGTCATAGTTGATTTCTACTGTACTCACTGCCAGCATCTCTCCTGCACTTTCAGCCTCAAAGCTGGACACATCATTCCAGATGTGGCCTCATGAGGGCTGAATAGAGGGGAACAAGCACTTTGCTTGGTCTGAAAGCTGACCCACTTAAAGCTTGACCACATAATGTGTGTTGGCACAGGCTGTGTCCTCCAGTAATTGTTGCTTGAAATTTCTGGTTTTAGTATGCTACCTTAGTTTAGGTCTCTCTAAATTTTCTCAAAAGCTCTCAGCTGATAAATAAAAGTTATTTGCAACTTTCACTGTCTTGCAGTTCTCCCCACACACACTCTTTTCTGTCATATATTTATGAAATGTCATAAGACAAGAGGAAATCTCAAAGGAACTGTTAATTATTTTTTTCCAAGAGGGAAGCTATCAATTAAACATTATTCCCTTTTTTCCTGTATCCTGCCCATTTTTCATCTATGACATTATCCTTCATTCATTCATGGCTGATTAGTTCCTGTATTAGTTTCTTGTATAAGAACCCATCAGAGACCTGTTGGAGGTTGTCTGCTGCATTACTGTGGGATGTCAGCCACAGGCAAGGAAAAGATGGTGGTAAATGCTGTACAAACAGACAAAGAAAAGTTTGCCATCTGAAACAGCTCCATTTTCAGATTCAATGTTGTGGGTCAGCATGTCTCAATCTGTTCCTGGTTACTTTGCGAAGAGACTTCATGGGGTGTTTCTCTGAGTTTCTGATGTTGTACATGTCCTGTCTTGTAAAATTAGCCTTAAGAAAAGGAGATCACAGATAGCAACTAGAGCCCACTTCAAGTATATCTGTTGGAAATTTTTTTTCTGGTCAGAAGGTATTCCTAGGGACAGGCTGAGGGGCTGCAACAAAGTAGTGTTTTACATTTCTCACAAATGTGACATAGAGTCTCAAGAGACACTACAAAGTTGGCAAGTGATGAGTAGAAGCAGGAACTGTGGACTGTTCAGGTGTGAGAGTTGACCTTCATGAAGGAGCAATAAGGTGGAAGAGTCCTTGAAAGTGAAGGCCAGTTGGTTGTTTGATATGAAAAGTAAGAGGAGCCAGGAAGATGAGTGAAAAGGAAGCCAGGCTGGGGGATGATTTCTGCAGCAGCATTGTGGATCAATACACCATCAGGGCATGAACGAGTTTGTCAGTGGCCAGGAAAAGGATGTTGGAGTAATTGAGACATGAGGTGATGATGAGAGCCTAGATAAGAATTTAACCGCAGGACTGGGAGTGAGAGGTGCGTCTAGGATATGTTAATTGGAAGGAATCTGCAAGACTTTTGGTGCATCCACACAGCAGGCAGGGTTCTGACTGCAGCAGTGCAGATGGTGGGGATCAGCCTGAAGAAGGTTCCCTCCAGCAACCAGAAGCAGCAAAGGAAGGTGTAATGATGTGGGCTTTGCTGTGGGCTGGCTCTACTCAAATGGGCTATTATGAGTTCAGTTATGGCTGCCACCGGATTTCACTCTTTTGCTCACATGCTTTGCACCTGTAGAGGGTGGAAGCTTCTAAGTTCTAAGAAATTGTTCCTTTCTTTTTGTTTTTTCCTTTGAGCTCTTTGGCCCCTGTGCACGCAAGTACCTGAAGTTTCCAGTTCCTACGGTTTGGCAGCTTCTCAGATCTCATGGTTTCCTGCACATCCCCTTTCTTCCTTTTGATACTGAAGTCACTAGCATGACACTAGTAAGGACATTGGTAAAAACTTCTTCCAGAATGTTATCAAATTCTGGAACACAGAATTTGGCCAGTTGAATAACTGTATGCAGGAAATTAAAAAGCAAAGCCCAGACAACCTCATCTCCCCAAGGCAAACAAAAAAATCAACCAAAAACATTGCCAAAGGTGGAAAAACTGACCTCAGTCCTGCAGGATGTTAGACTGGGAGGCGTGGTGGGGGGACAAAGCGCAGTATAACATGGATACTATTTCCCAGTAGCTGTGTTTTAGCTCCAAGCCTTATTTCCAAGTCACTTATCTCATTAAAATCTGTCGCATGCCCTTTCCTGAGGCTCGTTTGGGGCATTTTCATGTGGGCAGCCCAGTCCTTTGGGGGGAGGCACAGGCCTGCCCTCATTGAAGCAGGAGCCCTGCAAATGACTTAAAGTGATTTGGCTTCAAGATGCACAGGGCTAAGCTTTACCCACCACACCAGCTGAAATCATGATCTTCCTCTAACAGGAAAAAGGAGCCTCTTGCATGGAACAACGAAAGATCATAAACATGACATCAACATTAATGCTTGTTTTTGTTTTCAGTGGCATAGGAATTATTTTATGTTCTGCACATATGTGACGCACCTGCTACACAAAGATTCTTACTGAGGTAGAAACCTGAGACATATGAGTAAGACAGTGAATTACTCATAGGAAAAATCAGAGTTTAAAAATTCTTTGTGACATCTGCCATGCATTGTTTTTCAAAGAAGTCTGAAAACTTTGAATTAACCTTGGAACTTTAACTACAGTTTCTAGGGAGTTGCAATAAAGCTTGTGCTCTAATACCTTTTAGAGTGAGCAAGTGGAAAAAAAATCAGTTGGAACAGAGGGATGCAGCAGCATGAGAAATGTTGCCTGTGACATTTAAGCTCAATTTAATCTGCTGTGACACTAGTAACATTTGTTGGTGACTTACGGAAGAGGATGTTTGCAGTGGTGGGTGGGATCCCGGATGTCATCTGATTTTAAGGCTAGTGCCTTGGATGAACCATCTTTTCATGATGCTGACAGGGAGTTTTTTACTGAAGCACAGAAATCCTGGTAATGCACAGTTTGTCATTTGTATGCGTTAGTCCAGTGTGGCTGATGCAGTACGTATTTTCCATTACTGCTCAGCAACATGTGAAAATCTTGTTCAGGGAAATTCCTTCTCACATGCAGTGATAACCAGATCTCCTGGTTGTTCAATTCTTTATCCATGACCTGTTTCTATGATACACGTCAGTGAAAACTAGATAGAGGACACCAAATAAATTTTCTCATTAATTCTTGCCAGCATATCTGTCCTATAAGAAGCATAATTAAACCCATTCCTAATACCTGAGCTATGCATTCTGCAGGGCTGATGCAATTTCAGCTGATAGCATAAATGGATTGTAATGAAATTCACATGTAGCCAAGGCGGGCTTTCTGCTTTACAAACAAAGAGACAGCAGTTATTTTAGTGGGGTAGTGTTTTACGGAGATGTTTGGTGTTTCTGCTTCAATGTATTCTTTTTACACTGCTTTTTTACATTTCTTTTCTGCCCTCCAGTTCTGCAACTTTGCAATAGATGTGGACTTCGCTCTCAACCCTGACATTTTCGTTTTTTAAACCTAAGACTCAGCAGCATTTGGCTTTGTCCTAAGTCTTAAAGAAAAAGAAAAAAAAGAAGGAAAATGAAACCTAAACCAAATCCGGGATGAAGCCTGATAAATTCTTTGTAATGTATACTTTCAAACAGAAGAGTCAGATGTCATCATGTGGGATTATTTTTTCTTAAGCTCTGACAGCTTTACATGTAAGGGAAGAAAGAAATCTACTTCTGCTAGACTTGGCCTATGCCATTTCATTTAGCAACCTAGCAGAAACAAGTGTATATGGTTGGCTTACACATGCACATATTTTGATGACTGGATAACGTCATTTATTTGCTATTCTGCTTTGGTAAAGTGTGTGTTTGTTGTACTCCTTATGATATTTTGATTGCATTTGATATTTTTTAAAAAGAAAAAATGGAAAGAGCAAGTAAAGCTCTTAGTTCTGTTTGGGATCTGATGTGCTCAGTTTTGAGTTGCTCTGGGGGAATTAATCTGTGTCTGCTGGAGCTAAGCCTAAAAGTATCTTTCAAATTACACCAGTACATCACCTGTTCTTTGCTAGCTGGAGTCCCAGCAGGACTTGGCATGGTGTGTCCATCCAGCTGTAGCTCAGGCACCACTGCTGTGGGAATCTCCCCACAGTCTGTCCTGAGGGTGTCCTGTTGCACAGTCCAAAGAAATGAAGTAGGAATCTGATGTAGGTATCTTCTGAGAAGAAACAAACAGTTTTTTACATCTCTTTTCATTCTGTCTACATCTCTTTTGGGGTCCACCATAAGGACAATGAAGGTGACTTTTCAGAGGAATCTATGTCTCAAATAAATGAACTCAGTGCAGGATCTCTGAATAGAGGTGGCAGGGTGTCCTTAGCTGAGGGCCATTTTCCAAGATAAAGGAAAAAATATGAACATAAAAAGCCAAGCATGACTTAAACCAAACAAAAAAAAAAAAAAATAAAGAACACCTGCAAAATCCAGGAGACTGCCAGACTGCAAAAGTCCTTATCTTTTGAGTCCATGCTTATGAGCCAGCCAATTATGTTGGAGAGTTCAGAGCCCAGAAACTTCTTATTGATAACCATGGGCTTTTGTCTGCTGGAATAGATAGCATCATCACAGATTTAACAAATGATCAGGTCTTAAACTGGTTTAATGCCGTGGTAAGGATAGACTGGAACCTCTATTCCATACTTTAAAAACAGAGTTTAAATTAAAGTGTAAGAGCGTAACTAAGTTAACAAGGCCCCAAACTGTGTTAACAAGAGCCATATAGTCCCAGGGAGGCCCATTAAAACCCTGAGGTTCAAGGGCTGAATGAGTGGGACTTTTCCTATGTATTTAGAAATCTGTTACATTTTGAAGTAATTTTAATGAATTAATAAAAAGGAGATGGATATTTGTATCAGGAAAAGCCATTTATTGTCATGCCTGGGCAGCATATCCCCATGCCTGGGGATACAAGATAAAGGTTCAGATTTGCAGGATTGCAGCTCCAACATGCCAAACCTATCCAGGATGCTCAGTGCATGCTTGGAGCCAGGACCATTCCACTGTGCTGCAATTGTGGTAAGGGCTTTTAAAAATCACACTCAGCAATCTGTGCTCCCCACTGCCATCTCCTCTCCCAGACAAAACCCTGTGAGCTTGGGCACAGATTAGTGAATGCATCGTTTATTGAGACATTCAAAGCAGGACTTGGCCATTATGCAGCTGATTGCACAGAGACTGAATGTGAATGAAGACATGGATCCTGCTGACAGGCTTGGATTACACAAGCTAAGACTCAGCAAGGCCTAGAATTCTTGTGGTTTTGGTCAGTGGTTCTCCCCAAAATGCTGAGAGCAGGTGTGTAATTGAAGACACATGATCTAGCATAGCAAGTACAGAGGTACTGTTCTCCAGAAATTACTTGTGCCTGCGGAGGAAAAACAGCAAAGAGCTGCATTTCCCTCCTTTAATGACACAGCAGTGTGAACAGGACACAAAGTGAATGGAACACAATTGCAAGAAGATAATCACCATCCCTGCCCAAGGTTGTTGCAGTCTGCAGGAAGGGTTGCAGTTCTCTCTCCTGCACATTCCAGGGCAGAGGAGCTGCCTTGCTGGAGCCAGGCACATGGTAGCAGGAACTGAGCTAACCCAAACATCTCCCCTGTCTCTGCTGGTCCCTTTCAGTCAGGTTCAAGCTGTGCTTCCCCGCACACACCTCACCAGAGCTGAGGAGCTGCCCACAATCCCCAGTTCTGCCTGTGGTCTTGCATGCTCTAGGAATCAAACCACAATTCCAAATGTCTCTGAGAGGTTGTCCTGGATGAAGAAGGTGGTACAGTTTTATCTGCTTTGCAGAAGTTTGTATTTTTGATAAGAATCCTTTTCTTTTAATATATTTTTCTTTTTTTTTTTCTTTTTTTCTCTCTCTTCTGTATCCCTCATTCCTGCCTAAGCTGAAAGAAGCCACATTATATCTGAGTTCTACTCTGCAGAGCATGGATTTGAAATTAGCAGAATGATTTAGTCCACTCCTAGTTTATTAAAAACTGTTTTTCTGGGACTGATAAGGAAACCAATTAAAAGCCATGAAGTCTATTTTCATAATAATGCTAAATGGGGAACTTCATAAATTGAAGATTCACCATGCAAAGAAATAGTGATGTATTTTAGTTTAATAAAATGAGTCCAGAATTCTTCAAAGAGTAGGGTAGTAACTTTTTTTCCCACTTGTTTTGAAATTAGTCCTTAATTCTTGCTCCTTATTTAAACAAACTTCCTGCTCACAGCCAGGAGGCAGTGCAACAGCTGTTCTGTGGACTGAAAGCAATGGGATATTTGCTTGAGGACATGGCAGAAGAGGGTCAATTGTATGCAGTGAACAAATAATTTATTAGGTTGGCCTCATTTCTTCTTTGTCATTTATCTGTAAACAGAACATAATTTCAGCAGTGCTGTTTGTTTTGCAGAGTTTGACACATGGAAACAAATAAACGAATGTGACTGCTGAATTTCTCATGAGCTTTAATTGCTTATACAACTAGATATTCAGTCATATTGGTTTTGCTCTTTAATTGGGTATGTGCTACTGGTTTCAGTCTCCTAGCTGAGTTACTAACCTCTGGGATAAATTAATGTGCAAAATTCAAAATGTATTTTCTATAAGATTTCTTCTGAATCATTTTAGAATTCCAGGCACAGAATTGTTTTTCAAACATTTGGGGAATGAGAAGCGGACTGGAAAAAAATTAGCAAAATAAGAAAAATAGTCAAAATAAGTTTATTTCCCCACTTTAGACGGATATGTGAAGAAAGTTGGTTGTTTTGACAGTTTCTATAAAGGATTTAGCCATCTTAGCAGATATCACTGCTTTGCAGCAGTTTTAAAGTTAAAAACAAGAGGGCTTTATTGATACTCTCTATAAACAGTGTTATAACTTTCACTCATGTCTAAATGCAGTGTGCATATTAAGTGCCTATTCTCCTAGCAGTAAACATGGTTTAGTAAAATTTTATTTTGATGTGCATGGAAGTAAATCAGCAGAAGATTGGGTGAATTGAAATGTGTAAACTTTTCTAACTGAAGGAACTGAATTACTGAAAAGCAAAACTAGTTACCTGCTTCATTAAGAACTATGAGTACAGCTGATTTCTATGGAAAAAAAGTGATGGGAAGCAATTGGCTAGAGAGTGATTGCAGAGATAGTGTTGGTGCTAATTGACTTGTTCTGGATGTACACAAAATCAGATTTGCCAATCATATGTGCTTTTTGTAAATGATAACATTATGGCAATTAAAGGATAAATCACTTTTCCGTGATGTTGCTGTATTAACTCAAAGTGATCATCTGGGTTTAATTCAGATCTGAGAAGAAACAATTTATTTTAAAGTGTTACCTTTCAAGTCTTATTTCTTCGTGTGCGCTCTGAGTGCTTTTTGTCTGCTGTATACTGATGGTTCTCATGCTCAGACTGCTGATCCTAAGGGTGTTCATATAAACAGATGTTCCTCATATCCTGTCTGGGTTATTTTTCCCCCCCTTCTTTATAGAAGTCATAATTCTACTGTATGTAGTGCTGTAGACATTTTCATGGTGGAAAGCCACAGTGTCTTTCATAAATGCTGTTTCCCATGATAGACCAAAAAGCGTGTGGATCCCATGGTGATGGATGTTCATTGGAGGCAGCCTGGCTGCAACAGGAGAAAGCAGACGCATGAGACATCAAGGCACTATCTTATCATTAACCTTAAGGGGAAACAGCCTAAAATGTAAAAATGAACTTACTAAGAGATATTTTACTCAGTAGGTTGGGGGGGAAACTGAAATTCTTTTCTGTAAAGGTTTTGTTTGGTTTTGTTTGTTTGTTTTTTTACCCTTCGCTTCAGCTATTTCACTTTCAATTTGCTGGATTTCCTCTGCCCACAGAACAATTATTTCTGTCATGTCTACATGACGGGCCAGGAGGGCTTAGCTAAAAGAGAGGCTTCTCCTTGGCTTCAGACCCTGGAGGTCTGCTGTGCAGGCTAACACTGAGAAGCTCAGACTAATAACTGGGTCTGAAAACTCCAAATCAAGAGATCACTCATACTGAGCAAGAATCACAGAACTCTCTCCTTGGAAGCAGGTTGAGGATTTATGGATTTTTGGAGAACTTTTTTCTTTACTCTTGCAGCAGGTGGAGGAGTGATGGATTTTGTTTTAATCCAACCCTGTAGGAGAGAAAATGGAGTAACCTTGAACTGGCTACAGAAAAAAACTTTCTCTGAGTTTGCTACAAATAGATAAAATGTTTCTCACAGTTTGTAAAAATTACAGTGAAAAATGAACTACAACACGGAGACAGCATGAATTTTGTTTATAAATGTTTGTATTTCATGCTGAGAATTCCTTCAGCGAGGTAGATGCCTTTAAAAATATCTGAAGATTATAAAATCTGACTCCAAAAAAGTTAATTTAGTGGATTAAATGTACAAGAATTAAATTCTTCTTCATACAGGACAGAGTGGAATTGCCCATTGGACAGCTGCTCATGCAGTGTCCATGTATTTCTTGAGCCTGGTGCTCTCTGAACCCGTGTTCAGGGGTTGACACATCATTTTGCAAACTGGTCATTACCACTTGCCTTTGTCACCCTGGATGGGTGAGCCATACAGTGAGCTAAGCCGGCTGCAGGATTAACTAGTGTTTTACAAGCCTATTTATTTCAGTAGTTAAGGTTCTCGAATAGCAGGGGGGAAGGAACCCCCAAAATATTAACATTGCATCATTTTTCTTAGCTATTGATCAAACCACATGTTTTGATCTTTACTAATATGTTTTCACCCCACTTTTCATTCATTTTCTCTCCTTCATCCTACTCCCCTTTTTATGCAAAATCCCATTCCCCTTCTCCTCCCAGCTTGTATCGATTTTGCACATTGTTGTTCTGATATTCTCTTCCTAAACATTAACTATTTCCTCAAGCTTTGTTAGTAGGATGTTACAGAAACTTAGCATGGACTGTAATATATCCAGTGTGTCAAAACCGATCGCAGATAGCTGTTAAAATAATTTTCCTTCCAAATCTTACCTCCACTGGAATAGATGGCAGTGGTTTCATTAACTTTGGTGAGGAGATACCTGATTATTCACCTGTTTTCAAATATGCCGTGGGATCACAGCAGGAGCCTCTTCCAGAAAGGTTCAGATCCCAGCCCAAGCCCTGAGACACACTTGTGGGTTTCAGTAGGATGTGAAACACAAGGTTCAGCTACCCAAGAATCCTCTCCATAAATAGCAGTGAGGGAACTGTGGGGTGCTCTTCTGTGTTAAAAGATGCTACTTTAATGTGGAAAATGCAATGAGAGAGGAACCAATCTTCTTGAAAACCTGTGTTTGGAGGTGCTAAGCACCTGAGTACTGAACTGCTTTATGAATATTTTGACAGAGATGAAGCCTGCATGGAAGGAGAAAAGTATAGAGTAGAGGTAGCTGTGTGCCTCTCTAGTTTATTTTGAAGGATTTCCAGTCATTCTGGCAATCTCACCATCTCCTGGCATCTCTTGGTGTGCGCTGACAATTTTTGTGCTTCAGCAAGATCTAACCCTTGAGGCCATGGCTGATAATTTGTGTTGGCTGCTCTCAGTGCAAGGAGAACCTGGTGAGAATCCTATGCAGCTGTCTCAAGGCAAAATGAGTTCAGGACCCACAAGGAGCATTATCTACAGCTGAATATTGAAATGTTTGTCTCTGTTCAGGAGTTTATCTTAACACTGTTGAATTGTATCTTCAGTCTGAACTAGCAACATCTACTGTGCTGAATAGAAGACCCTTGATGTTCTGAGCAACTTATCTGTGTTTGTTCTCTTCAAAAATGTCTTTTTAGCAGTCACTTCTTGGAGCTGAGCAACACCAGACATGGAAGTCAGTGTGCACTTTGCTGAAGGAGCAGTGATCTTTGTTTGTATTTCTTAGACTTCTAAGGGAGTCCAGTGGTCACTGACAAATGTGTGCAACCCCTTTCTGCACTGGGCAGGTGAGGTTATCCCTGTTCTTGAGTAAGGAACTAAAAAAATAGTGAATTCCAAGTGGCTTTCCAAACTATACATGTTCCATGACACTGTTTTGTCACTACTGTAAGATCTGGCTCACCCTTTGAATTGATATGTTCAGACTGGCATTCCAAAGCTGAGGGAACAACTGAAACCTTCCAGAGATAAGAAAATTACATATATTCATAAAGTATTTGGTTTACAATTTAGTGTTTAGTGAAACACAGTGTGTATTCCTATTACTTGACACAAGTAAGATGTCATGAGGAGGAAATAAATCTCTGACAAGATTACAATTTTTATTTATTTATTATTTTTAATTTTGGATTTTCACTTCAGAAGACACATTTCCTTTAAGGTTACAATATAAATTTTATGTTTTTAATGTATCTTGGGGTTCAATCACTGTTTTCCTTTTTGACATGCTTTACCTATTACACTCCCGCAATGATGCCACAATGTTTGTCTTCTGAAACTTGTTCCAAACCTGTGAAAAAAAGTATGTCTTTGTGTATATAATGGATACGATCTGTCTTTTAAATCTGTGCTGCTCCTTACACATAGAGCAGACAGCAGAGGAGGTGAAGGTGGAAAATGTGATGCCAATGAGCTCCCTCTTCTCTAAGCTCTATGCCTGTAGGTGACCCTCTCCATCCTCATCCTGCCTGCGAGCAGATAGTGCCAGCACAGGGGCTGGACCTATCAAGGGAAAAGACATGAGTCCATTCCAGCTCTGGCAGGGAAGAGGAGGTCAGGGACACATTCTCACAGGTTTTAGTAAGGAAGAAAAATTGTCGGTGTTTTATCATTATCATCCTCTACAATTCAGGCTACTATGCTTTACAGTAGTCTCATCCCAAGTCTGTTACGTATTTTCACATTTTTTTGACACCTCTAAGTGAAAACTGACTTTTCTCTTTTCTCTACTTCTGGGAAAAAATTCAGAAAACCTCCTGTACAAAAAAAATGTCCAAGATTACATTATTCTGCATAACTTTCAGCGATCTGCAGATTTGTGTCACATGGTGTATGTTAAAGCCTGCATTCAAAACCTTTCTCCAGAGAACATGCTCAGGTTGTGATATGGTTAAATGCTAACTAAAAATTAAGAATATTTTGAATATCTGCTTGAGAAATTTAATTATGTCATGATTTGAAATTTGTAGGCTTCAGTATCTGTAAGAATGCTACTTAATTTCCTGGAAATGCTATTAGACTTACGCTCCGATCAGCTGGAATATTTTATTCATAATCATGTGGCACTCAGTGCCCATAATTAACAATTGTGTGTCAATTTGTCAAGCACCATAAAAGACAAATGGGAAGGCAAACTGTACTCTCACTTTTGCTTTTTCAGCAAATATTTTTCATTAAAAATCCCATTTTCTAGAGGAGTTCCTGAGATTACTTTGGTATTTCAGTCATTTAAAAACAAACAGTAGCCAGTTTGCAATTACATGCATTCCTGACTGGAAACGCTTCTGGATACAGTATTGCAGTTTATCTTATTGTCTGTCAGTAACAGAGAGGAATGTTCCTTCTGTGGGCTGTCAGAAATACTGGCAGGTAACTGAATTGTCCTTTCCAGTTCTGGGTAGATGCTGATCCGGTGTGTTGCCTCTGCTCCTGGTGTGTCACACACAGCACTGCAATGTGCTCAACTCTTCAGAAAATCAGGGTCTGCTCCCTTTATCTTTTTTTCCCCTTTTCTCTTTCATTTCTCAGTTCATTCCCAGTGATGATAACTATGTTAGTGAGGGTAAGACACGCTCATTTTATTAATTTCTGAGGACCTTTACAGTAAATTACCATCAGGCATCTGAAGGATGATAGTTAAAATGAACAAACAAAATCAATCAATGGTTCCAGCACTGGTTGCATACTCCCTGGTAGTGGCTGTCACCACACCACTTTTCTTCAGAAGGCAAAAAACCTCCTGTTCTGTGTAGGCAGAAATCAGACTTCAACAGAGGCAAGTATTGATAGGGTTAAGGCATTTATTCTTATATGCTTCACTAGACAGTCTGGATTCCTATCCTGGCACTGAATCTGCCCATCTCAATACACATCAGTGGTTCCTGTAGACTTCTGTAGGTACAGGTTTGTAAGCAGACTTTAGCAATTTTCTGTATTCATTTTGTATACCAATACTATTTTTTTATCAGAAATCCCAGTACAGCAATGCTGGTTTAGAAGCCAGGGGTTCATTTTTCCTTATTTACAGTAGGCAATACTCCTATAGGATCTATACACATAATAAATGTAAACAAGCAAACAAACAAAACCACCCGAAAATGGCGAAAATTAAGTAATTTGTGCATTTTCTAGCACTGTGGGGTTTTGGTTTTCTAGGGATGTTTTTTCAATTTGCTTTTCTGACCTAGTTGTGTTCACTGGTTATCCCATAAAACTTCCAGTCACAGCTGTTGCTGGTCACTAGGCACAGTGCCATGATATGGGCAGACTGACATTTCTGCTTCCACAGACAAGACTGGTCTCATGCTAACCTGACTGGTGACCATCTATAACTATTTTTCCTGCCTACAGAACAAAAAAATTACAGAAGAACATATTTTAGTGGTAGGGGGGAAATGTGGAAATTCTTTTTACTATTTGGGTGCCTTGAAAGTGGGTTTAAGACATAATATGTTGTAGAATTTAAATCACAGCAGTGGAAGACCAGGGGATTTATGTGGGTAACCTGGGATTTGTTTCTTTATTACACTTGTTTTATGTGTGACTTGTAGTCGCTTGCTGGGGTAAATGCAACAGAAGGGGCAGAAGGATGTGAGCAAATCATTCTTGACTGTGAAATGGTGCACCTCAACCTGCTTTGAAAGAACTACTTACTGGGCAGGGAGTAGCCATGATTGCAAGGCTCTCTCTGACTATGGGAGCCTTTTAAAAATGCTGTTACATAAATGCCACATATTGGCTCATTCTGTGGATCCTTTTCTCACTAGGAACTGTACTAAAACTTCTAAGAGGTTTATGAAACGGGTATTAGACAGAAATGTTTTTTTTCTAAATGGGATTAAGTCCAAGATTCAGTCTTTAAAGTTCCCTTACATCCCTTAAACTACCACAGTCCATTTCCCATGTGCCTATACCCACATTTATTTTCTTAACACTCTTAAAATTATTGGTGCAAACTTGACTTTTCATATTGATCTCTCTTTTTTCATCATTCTGGTGTATTTCCCCTTCTATTTCAAATGTCTTTGACTTTTCTACTCTCTCTTTTGCTTTTCATATAGAATTTAAATGCTGTGCCAACAAAGCACTGAAGTAAAAGCGTATGTTTTGATGTGATGATATTCCCCAGTGTGTTTGACCCACCTTTCACAATAAAGCCTTACTCCTTGCTGGATGACTCATATCAGAAAATAACTTTTAAAGGATGTGTTTTGTGCAAATATCCAATGCCACCTCCATATTAAAGAGATCAGTTGTTTATGAGAACATTGGCCCGTATCTTTCAATAGGGAAGATTATCAGTGTAATATTACAGCTGAGGTTTAAATGATTTTGCCTTGAAATCTTCATTTGGAGCATCCCTCACTGCTGCTGTAATCACATCTCTTTTTATGCTTCTGGTGATGGATCCTGTATGTCAGCTGGATCTTGGGAGAACTGTGCAGATATAGATCCTAAAGATGAACTTCAGAGTGTTCAAGTTTAAAGACAGGCCAGGGTGGTAGCTGTGAAGTGCTCTGAACATCTGGCAGCAGGGCAGATGCCTGCACAGCGGTTTCATTCCACCTCACAATATAAGTGGAATTCATCATGTAAAATACAAGTAGCACTTATCAAAACCCCCTGATATGGGGATTTTCCCTTTATGTTTAGAAAATACTTTCATTTTGGCTAAGATTTAGGAAATGGCATTGGAAACTAGGTCTTAGCATCTTTTTTCAGAAGTGAGATGAAAGAACACATTTGGGCTAGAGGACTTGAACCCTCTCTTGGCACATGGCATTTGGGAACATTCAGTCTCTTGACAGAGATGTCATCTTAGAAATGTTTGAGGTCTTTTCCTTCCACTTTTCCCACTGGAAGGCTGATTCAAAACTCAATTATTGGCTAGGAACTTTATTTGCATTCTTAGCCTAAATATATTCACGAACAACCTTTATCCATTTGTTTTGTGGCACCATTACCTTTTGTCTTGAATAGTTCTTTATTAATAATTAATAGGGTATTAATTAATATTTAATAGAGAGCAGACACATCCTCCCTTACCTTTCCCCTTAGCTGTTTCACTTCATTTTGCTAGACTAAACAATCTAAGCTCCTCTAATCTCCCTTGAAGAAAAAAAAGCTCTTTCCAAACTGATTTTTGCAGACATTTTCTACACCTGGTCTATTTTCATTTCATGATGGCCAAACTCCAGCTTGCAAAATGCATGTGGCTTAGAAGCTCTTACAATGTGTCTCTTTTGGTGCTTATTCAGTGTTAGTACTGCTGCCCAAAATGCAAGACAAGTGTATTGCCAGCACTGCAAGGTAAGAAAGTGGAATAAATATGCACAGGATCAATGCACAATGCTCTGGTACATGTGATGCTTCTAGTATGAAGAAGCAGCTTCCAACTCTTCTGTGTGTTCCACAGTGTTGGCAGGACCAAGGATGCAGGCACAAGGTAGGACATGGTGTTTCACTGGGGAGATGTGCAGAAGTGGGGAACCTGATAAGGTGGGAGCAATAATTTTTAGAGAGTTGTAGGGCACAAATAGTGAAGGTGAGGAGGATGCATCCTTGGTAATGGTCTTAGGGACCATTGCTCAGATGAAATGTTAATGCAGGTGGTCTGGAGCCCAGCTGTCCTGTTAGTTTTATCATCCTACACGTGTCTCAGGCTGCAGTAGCACCTGAGCCGTGTGAACACCAACCATTCTTTAGTGTGATATTCCACCAGGACTGATTAGCCCTTCTCACACAGCCAGGCTGCTCCCAGCATCAAGGCTGGCACTTATGGTCAGCCTGACTTTGGATATCATGGCCAGGCATTGTAGGCTTAGACGATGGGCATATAAACAGCAGAAAAATCTCGCAGAGTCTGGAGTGTTTGTCAGGTACGTAAATATCTCAGATTATTTTTCCCTAAATTATCCCTATGAGGATCGTTTATGCAGCAGTTTTATAACTAGTTTTTGCATAAAATATAGTCCTGGTACTCAGGTTATCTTTTATGTAGTCAAACATTTTATTGTTTGCATGCTAATCTAAACTCTTCATCACTGAATGCCTTCAGCAGCCTTAGTCTGGTTTTCCTATGATGCTTTGCTTTGGAAAAGAAAATGAATGTGTCTGCTTCTCTTAATCATAAATTCAGTCTCCTTTTTCTTTGTTATAATTCTTTTGATGTGAACAAAACTCCAAATCCATTTTTTGTGAAATTTAAAAAGCTGGTATGCTTAAGAATGCATATATGCTAACAATGAACCCTCTGCATGTGGATGCTTAGTAAAAGCTGGGGCAACCTCTGTATTGAAAGAGTCCTTTCAGTTTTAATACTTTACTCTTGATTGTGCCTGAGATACCATTTCCAGACTTGAAGTAAGTACAGGATTTATTGTTCCAAAGTGGTATGGTGATCAGTTCAGACCTCTAGTTTAATTTTTTCAGGAGCCTCTTTTTAATGTCTCTTAGAAAAGTATGACCCTGGTAGAGGAGCCCAGATGACAAAGGGAGGATTTCCAGTTTGCTTGAGTACATTGGGGTGTGCCAAGGTTTAGGATGTAAGTCTGTCTCACTGCACAGTTTATGAAGTCATGGCAATGAAGATTAACACTCCTGTATAAGGCACACTCACCCTGGAATGTGAGGGCTAAAACAAATCTCTAAATGCTTAACATGCAGCTCTCATTTTATCTGCATCTGTTTACATGCTGTATGTATAGCACTGAGGCTTTGTCAGGCCAGGTATCCAAACTCAGTTGCCACCTGCTTGCATTTGATTACAGCTCCTAAACCAACCTGTGCTTAATTTACCACATTTGAAGCTTTCTTGTCTTCAGGGTTAGGAATGGCTGGCTGCTTCTTGGCCAGTGAGAAGCAGGATCTTTGCACCCACAGACCTTGCTTTGAGGTGAAAAGCAGTTTGGTCACTGATAAAGTGTCATGTAAGGATTGTTGGACCCAAACCGTTTCTTTCCACTGAGTCACTTGTAGGGGGGATGCTGAAGATAAAATAATAGTAATTTTTGTATGCAGGCTACAATGAGCAAGGCAAGTGCCCTCCTCTGCAGAGGCTCCGCCCAAGGAATGCCTCAGGGAGTAAAAAAGGGACTTCACTGTGGCACAAGACACCTTTGGGGCCAGAAATCTCAGCCACAGCAGCATTTCATAGCCCAGTATTAATCCAAGATCAAAGAGTGTGTGCACCTCTAATTTGGTATTTTTCCCCATACTTCTTTTTCTTCCTACAAAGATTAAATTCAAGATTAAAAAAAAAAAATTAAAAATTAAGTCTCTGCTGTAGAATGATACCTGGAACAATAATTGGATCAAATGAATAATGTGCATTTTTATTCATAGCCTCTGAAGTGTCCTATTTTTTGTGATGGATTAATCACTGTTTCCTTGTGAATTATGTCATCCCTTTCACAATGATATCTTAGTTTCCATTGAGTGGCTGAAGCCATAGACAGCTGCCT